>LR738712.1:630501080-630770182 GCA_902687465.1 Secale cereale
CCCCGATACTACTCATAGATTCATCAAAATAAGCAAACAACACACTAAAAACAGAATCTGTCAAAAACAGAACAGTCTGTAGCAATCTGTAACTTTTGAATACTTCTGTAACTCCAAAAATTCTGAAATAAATTGGTGGACGTGAGGAATTTGTCTATTAATCATCTGCAAAAATAATAAACCTAAAAGCACTCTCCAGTCAAAAACGACAGCTAATCTCGTGAGACCAAAAGTTTCTGTTTTTTACAGCAAGATCGCAAAGACTTCATTCAGTCTTCCCAAAGGTTCTACTTGGCACAAACACTAATTAAAACATAAAACCACATCTAAACAGAAGCTAGATGAATAATTTATTACTTAATAGGAGCAAAAATCAAATAACAAAAATAGAATTGGGTTGCATCAACGATATGTTTAGTAAAAGCTTTATTTTGATTATAAGCATGAGGAGAATTTAACACGGATTGCAACAAGGAAATACAATCTATCAAAGAGCAATTACCATAATTAAATTCCTTGAAATCCAAAATAGTGGGTTCATTGCTATGTAAAGTTTTGACCTCTTCAATCCCACTTTTATTAATTTTTGCATCAAGATCTGAAAACTCCGAATCATTGGGACGCCTTTTAAGTAAAGTTGATTCATCTCCAGTCCCATCTTTATCAAGATTCATACTGGAAAACAAATATTTAATAGGAGTCACATCATTCACTTTTAGATCTTCATCATTATTATCATCTAGATCGTCCGGTTTAGCGGCCATCTTATTAACTAAGGTGGCTTGCTTATCCGAAAATTGGCCTACTAAATTTTCAAGATGAGCAAACTGAGATTTCAAACCATAAAATTCCTTAGACATATCATCGAGCTCTTTACTCATGTTCTCCATAAAAAAAAATTGTTCTTTAAGCTCGTTTCTGAAGAAATTATTATGCTCAAATTGCAAAGACATAAAGCTTCTAACGTTGTTTTCAATTTCTTCCAACCTTCTAAGGTGAGGATCAACACTTTTTGGCAAAGCCATCAAAGCAAACAGGCACACTAACACCCAAGAACACAAGAAGCAAGCGAAAAGGGATGAATGGAAGAGGGGCAAAGAAAAGGCAAAGGTTTTCAAAAATCGTTTTCGAAGTGGTGGAGAGGAAAACGAGAGGCGAATGGAAAATAATTTAATGCGAGGGAGAAGAGTTTATGATGGGTACTTGGTATGTCTTGACTTGGCGTAGATCTCCCCGGCAACGGCGCCGGAAATCCTTCTTGCTACCTCTTGAGCATGTGTTGGTTTTCCCTTGAAGAGGAAAGGGTGATGCAGCAAAGTAGCGTAAGTATTTCTCTCAGTTTTGAGAACTAAGGTATCAATCCAGTAGGAGACAACACACAAGTCACCTAGTACCTGCACAAACAATCAAGAACCTTGCAACCAACGCGATAAAGGGGTTGTCAATCCCTTCACGATCACCCGCAAAAGTGAGATCAATAGAGATAGTAAAGTAAATATTTTTGCTATTTTTGTTGTATAGATTGCAAAGTAAAGATTGCAAAATAGTAAACGAGATGCGATGTAAATAAAAGAGATGTAATATAATAGGAAAGAGACTCGAGGGCCATAGGTTTCACTAGTGGCTTCTCTCAAGATAACATGTTTACGGTGGGTGAACAAATTACTGTCGAGCAATTGATAGAAAAGTGCATAGTTATGAAGATATCTAAGGCAATGATCATGAATATAGGCATCACGTCCGTGTCAAGTAGACCGAAACGATTCTGCATCTACTACTATTACTCCACACATCGACCGCTATCCAGCATGCATCTAGAGTATTAAGTTCATAAGAACGGAGTAACGCATTAAACAAGATGACATGATGTAGAGGGATAAACTCAAGCAATATGATATAAACCCCATCTTTTTATCCTCGATGGCAACAATATAATATGTGCCTTGCTGCCCCTATTGTCACTGGGAAAGGACACGACAAGATTTCACCCAAATCTAAGCACTTCTCCCATTGCAAGAATGATCAATCTAGTAGGCCAAACTAAACCGATAATTTGAAGAGACTTGCAAAGATATCAAATCATGCATATAAGAATTCAGAGAAGAACCAAATAATATTCATAGATAATCTTGTTCATAAATCCACAATTCATCGGATCTCGGCGAACACACCGCAAAAGAGTATTACATCGAATAGATCTCCAAGAACATCAAAGAGAACTTTCTATTGAGAATCAAAGAGAGAGAATAAGCCATCTAGCTAATAACTATGGACACGAAGGTCTGTGGTAAACTACTCACGCTTCATCGGAGAGGAAATGGTGTTGATGTAGAAGCCCTCCATGATCGATTCCCCCTCCGGCAGATCGCCGGAAAAGGTCCCAAGATGGGATCTCACAGGTACATAAGGTTGCGGCGATGGAAAAGTGCTTTCGTGCCTCTCCCTGACATTTCTAGGGTATAAGAGTATATATAGGCGAAATGTAACATCCCAAAATTCTAAATTTTGGAATTTTATATTAAATAGATAGTTTTGATTGCTTGTGTGATGTGTTGTGTGAATTCGAGTGCTATTTGAAACTTTTGAAAGTTCAATGAGAGGGAATGAAATGACTTTCCCAGACTTTCACTTTGCATTTTATGTCCCCCATGAATTCAAATTCATTTCATCACTAAACCCTAGAGTGAAGATGATATGACTTCTTCCATTTAAATAAAGGAAAGGCTTTTGAAAGGATTTTGAATTCCATTCTTGAAATATTTTAAATTCAAAAACTTTATGCAGCTCAATGATTTTCCCGAGAGAAGATAAAATGACTTCTTCAAATTATAAGAAATACGAGTTGGAAGTACTTTTTGAAATATTCTGAAACTCATTTTCAAAATTTGAGTTATTGGGTTTTACTCAAATTATTTTTCTCCAAAAATAAAATATATTGGAAATAGGGGAAAATGATTCCCTGCAGTAGAAAATTGGAGAGAAATAAATTTGAAATCATTTTGCCATTTTTAAAATGATTTTTATTGGATTTTATTGCAACTGTAGCACTATTTGATTTATTTAAATTTTGTGGCTTTTATTTGACTCTAGAAAAATGTTCACGTTGTAGGAAATATTTTTCTGAAAATATTGATATATAATATGCCTATATTATATTTTATTATTTTAGGTTTTATTTATTTTTCTTCTGTTTAAAAGAAAAGCTTTTTCCTTCGCCGAACTGGGCCGGCCCAGGCTAAGCCCAGCTGCGCGCCGCCTTTGTCTTCGAGCTCGGAACGAAGTCCCGAGCTAGCACGCCACCGCAGCCGTGCCGCTTTAGGCCTCCTCTGCCCCCCTTCCCCAAGAAATCGACCGCCCTCCTCCATAAAAGTCGTCGCCGCGCCCTGTTCCTCCCTCCTCGAGCGTCGCCGCCGCCTCGTTCTACCGCTGCTGCTCCTCGCTGATACGTCCAAAATGCATCACTATTTTAAATCGTAATTCATCCTTATTCATTGATATATTTCACATTACAATGATGTTCTTATGATGTTTTGGCCTATTTTACACAGTTTGCAACTTTCCGGTGCCGAAGCACCAGACGCAGGATTCAGCGGTAAAAAAGTGGACGCTGAGTTGCTGAAGGAGAATACCTCCAAATTACCTGAAAGTCGACGGAGGGTATTTTCCAGAAGGATCACGAAGATACGCAAAAGAGCAACCAGAGGGGGGCCACAGGGTGCCCAGGCGGCCACCTGGCGCGGCCCCCACCCTGGCCGCGCGGGGAGGGCGCCTGGAGCCCCTGGCCCACTCCCGGCTCTCCCCTTTTGCCTATATACTCATCGTCATCCAAAAACCCTAAAAAGGATAGTTTTGACGGAGTTCCGCCGCCGCTCCGTGGCGGAAACCTACAGAGAAGAAAAAGCCATCTCCGGCGGGCAGATTCCGCCGGGGAGATCACCTCCCGGAAGGGTAGATCATCGCCATCGTCATGGGCATCATCGAGATCATCATCAACATCATCCCCAACATCAGCACCATCTCCATCTTCATCCAATCTCATCTCACAATTGCAACTTGTGTTGTAATCCGTACTATCTATCCTCTCTACCCTATCGGTGTTGATTACTACTTTGTGGTGAATGCTATTGAGTTTTGTTGGAGAAATATCATTATGTCCAGATTGTTTATCACCCATCTATCTCCACTGATCATGATCTCTTTTATGTCTTGTGAGTAGTTACTTTAGTTCTTGAGGACATGGGAGAAGTCTTGTTGTTAGTAGTCATATGATGTTGAAGAAATATGTGTTGTTTGATACTTAAGTTGTGTTGTTATTTTCCTAATGGTGTTGTGTGAGTCGAACACTCAACACTTCGCCTTATTAAGTACCTAGGGGAATACATTGTGTACAAATAATGCTTACGGTGGGTTGCCGGAGTGACAGAAACCTGAACCCCAGTTCGCACGCTTTTGCACAAGGGAACAATGGATCATCGATCGTATTGCTATGGTTAGGCTTTTGCCTTAAATACTATCTTGTATTTGCGGATGCTTGCAAGGTGTTTAATCATAAGAGTGCACTCATCTTAGTTTAGAGAGTGTACTAGCATAGATCCACCTACTCAGCACTTATCAACACATCACATAGTACCGATACGGAATATGGCGAAAGCACATGACTACCTCTCCCGTGTGTCCTCAAGAACACTTTAGCCTTTATAAGTCCAGTTGCTAGGCCTCTCCTTTGCTCAGAAAGGATTGGGCCACTTGTTACTCTCCAGTGCCTTTTACTTTGCTCGCTTTTACTTTCCTATTGCTTATATCAAGAAAACCCCTAAAAAGTTATCTTTCAGTGCTTGCAGTTATTCCTTGCTCAGAATCACTTGTCAGTACCTTCTGCTCCTCGTTGGGTTCGACACTCTTACTTATCGAAAACGCTGCAATAGATCCCTTACGGTTGTGGGTCATCAAGTACCGTTTTCTGGCGCCGTTGCCGGGGAGTGTAGCGGTATTGGTAAGTGAAGCTGGTAAGGAAGTTTTTATATTTCTGTTTTTATTTTGCTGTTGCTGCTCTTTGTTCTTATGGACAACCTTGCTATTGGATCGTTGCTTGTGGGAAGACGCCCCACACCTGTGGTGGTTGCTCCTCCCCCTACTGAAATTGTGCCCTATAAAATACCAGCTGGTACTATCGATTATGTTTTGGCTAATCGTTATGCAGGAGACAGACATCCCGGTGAACACTTGCTATATCTATCACAACTATGTTCATTATTTAAGCTTGCAGGTGTATCAGTGGAGTTTGTCATGAGGAAATTGTTCTCCGTATCGCTTATAGATAAAGCTTCAGATTGGTATAAGCTTCTCGATAACTCACACTTGCTTGATTGGCAAGAGCTTATGTCTCTCTTTTATACCAAGTTTTATCCTCTTCATGAAATTCATCGAGACAGGAACTATATCTATAACTTTAGGTCTCGTGACGGAGAAAGCATTGCTCAAGCTTGGGGGAGATTGAAGTCCCTAATGCTCAAATGTCCTATTCATGAGCTCCCCAAGAAAATTATACTTACAAATTTTTATGCCAGGCTTTCTCGTCAGGATAAGGAGATGCTGGATGCCTCCTCTAGTGGGGTATTTCAGACGAAGAGCGTTGAAGAAAGGTGGGATCTCCTTGAAAGGATCCAGAGGAATACCGAAGATTGGGAAATCGATAAAGGTATTGAACCCGCTATAAATTATGAGCATGATTATATTGAGAGCGATGTGAAAACTGATTACTTCAATACCTTTTGCTCTAAGATTGGTCTTGATTCCCATCTAATGATTGATTTCTGTAAGGATTTTGCCTCTCACGTTGATTCTTTTAAAAAGAAGAGAGATCAGCATCATGAACCTTTCAAAGAGTTACCAGTTGATATTCATGTTGCTGACCCTATTTTGCCTGCAGTTATATATGAAAAGCCTCCTTTTCCCGCAAGGATAAGGGAGCACTCTCTTGTGACAGGCATAATAAATAAAAGTGAGAGAAGAATTGATGAGCCTGAGGACCAGATCAAGGTCGATCCTCAAGTTGCATTGGTTAAAGACCTTGTTACTAATGATGTTTTGGATTCCAATGTAAATTTTTGTGTTGTTTCCACTAACCTTGTCACAGCCAAGAATAAAGGCCCAATTTCAGGTACTCCAGTAGTATCTGTTAAAATAGGAGATCACAATTATTATGGGCTATGCGATTTGGGATCGAGTGCTAGTGCTATCCCCTATTCACTTTATCAAGAGATCATCGGTGAGATTTCACCTTGTGAACTTGAAGAAGTTGATGTTACCATTCATCTTGCAAACAGAGCAACTATCTCTCTTATCGGAATTGTGAGAGACGTTGAAGTCCTATGTGGAAAGGTAAAATACCCTACCGACTTTCTAGTACTTGGTTCAGTGAGGGACAATTTTTGTCCTATTATTTTTGGTAGACCTTTTCTCAGAACTTGTGGAGCTATAATAGATTGCAAGAAAGGTAAAGTTTCTGTTGAATTCAATGGTGAGCCATATGAATTTAACTTTTCTAAGTTCTCTAAGCAGCCTCGTGGTACCGATTTACCTAGTGATGATAAAATTATTGAAAGTATTGCTTCTATTGCTATTCCCCCTAATGATCCTTTGCAGCAATATATGGAGGACCACGAGAATGATTTGCATATGCAGGAAAGAAATGAACTAGATGAAATATTCTTGAGACAACCTGCTATCCTGAAGCACAACCTTCCGGTTGAACCTGTGGGAATTTTATCAAAACCAAAAGAAGACCCGGTGTTCGATCTTAAAACCTCTTCCCGATACGCTCAAGTATGCTTATTTAGATGAAAAGAAAGTATATCCTGTTATTATCAACTCTAACCTTTCAGGATATGAAGAAGAGCGACTACTGGAAGTACTTCGTAAACACCGAGGTGCAATTGGCTATACCCTTGATGACCTTAAGGGGATTAGTCCATCTATCTGTCAACATACTATCAACCTTGAGCCCGATGCTAAACCAGTTGTTGATCATCAACGACGGTTGAACCCGAAGATGATGGATGTTGTAAGAACTGAGATTCTCAAGCTTCTAGCCGCAGGTATTATCTACCCTATAGCTGATAGTAAGTGGGTAAGCCCGGTACATTGTGTTCCTAAGAAAGGAGGTACAACTGTGGTTCCTAATGATAAGAATGAACTAATACCTCAGAGAATTATTATTGGATATAGAATGTGTATTGATTACAGGAAGCTGAACAAGGCAGCCAGGAAGGATCACTACCTGTTGCCGTTCATCGACCAAATTCTTGAAAGGTTATCCAAAAATACCCACTTTTGTTACCTCGATGGTTATTCTGGCTTCTCTCAAATTCATGTTAACACTGCCGATCAAGAGAAGACCACTTTTACTTGTCCCTTTGGTACTTATGCTTACAGGCGTATGCCTTTTGGTTTATGTAATGCCCCTGCTACTTTTCAAAGGTGTATGTCTGCTATCTTTCATGGTTTCTGTGAGGAGATTGTGGAAGTCTTCATGGACGATTTCTCCGTCTATGGAACTTCCTTTGACCATTGTCTCCACAACCTTAATAAAGTTTTGCAGAGATGTGAGGAGACAAATCTGGTACTCAATTGGGAGAAGTGCCACTTCATGGTTAACGAAGGAATTGTTCTTGGCCACAAGATTTCCGAAAGGGGAATTGAGGTGGACAAGGCCAAGATCGAAGCAATTGAGAGGATGCCCTATCCAAGGGACATCAAAGGTACTCGCAGATTTCTCGGTCATGCTGGTTTCTATAGAAGATTTATTAAAGACTTTTCTAAGACTTCGAGACCCCTCACTAATCTTCTCCAGAAGGACATTCCTTTTGTATTTGATGAAGATTGTAAGGAGGCTTTTGAAGTTCTTAAGAAAGCTTTAATAACAGCTCCTATAGTACAGCCACCTGACTGGAATTTACCTTTTGAGATTATGTGTGATGCTAGTGATTTTGCTGTTGGAGCTGTTTTAGGACAAAGGGTTGATAAGAAATTGAATGTTATACATTATGCTAGTAAAACTCTTGATAGTGCTCAAAAGAATTATGCTACTACTGAGAAGGAATTCTTAGCTGTAGTGTTTGCTTGTGATAAGTTTAGGCAGTATATTGTTGATTCCAAAGTTATTATTCATACTGACCATGCTACCATTAAGTACCTTATGAAAAAGAAGGATGCCAAGCCAAGACTTATCAGATGGGTACTCCTTCTTCAGAAATTTGATTTGCAGATTGTTGATAGGAAAGGAGAAGACAATCCGGTGGCAGACAATCTTTCAAGGATGGAAGATATACCGCATGATCCCATCCCAGTCAACGACAGTTTTCCAGACGAGCAACTTGCCGTTGTAAAAGTACAATCTCTTTCTGATCCTTGGTTTGCAGATTATGCTAATTTTATCGTTGCGAAGTATTTGCCTCCAGGTTTAACATTTCAGCAAAGGAAGAAGTTCTTTCATGATTTGAGGCACTACTTTTGGGATGACCCACATCTTTTCAAAGAAGGTCCAGACGGGATCGTGAGAAGATGCATACCGGAACATGAGCAGAAGGACATTCTCAGACAGTGTCATGATAGTCCCTATGGAGGACATCATGCCGTTGAGAGGACCGCACATAAGGTTCTTCAATTAGGTTTTTATTGGCCTACTCTCTTTAAGGATGCTAGAAATTATGCTTTAGCCTGTGATAAATGTCAGAGAGTTGGTAACATTAGTAGAAGGAATGAGATGCCTATGAATTACTCACTAGTGATTGAACCTTTTGATTGCTGGGGTTTTGATTTTATGGGTCCTTTTCCTTCTTCGCACAAGTACACTCACATTTTAGTAGCTGTTGATTATGTGACCAAGTGGGTCGAAGCAATCCCCACTGAAAGTGCTGATCACAAGACATCTTTGAAAATGCTCAAAGATGTGATTTTCCCTAGGTTTGGTGTACCTAGGTATCTCATGACTGATGGAGGATCACACTTCACGCATGGAGCTTTTAGAAAAGCTTTAGCCAAGTACGATGTCAATCATAGAATTGCTTCACCGTACCATCCTCAAACTAGTGGGCAAGTTGAGCTCACCAATAGAGAGATCAAGTTGATCTTGCAGAAGACAGTAAATAGAAATAGAAAGGACTGGTCAAATAAGTTAGGAGATGCTTTGTGGGCGTATAGAACTGCTTACAAAAACCCCATGGGCATGTCCCCCTATAAGATGGTTTATGGCAAGGCTTGCCATTTGCCATTAGAATTAGAGCACAAAGCTTTCTAGGCTGTTAGAGAGCTTAATGCTGACCCAAAGTTAGCTGGTGAGAAGCGTCTCATGAACTTGACTTCTCTAGATGAGTGGAGAAGTGAAACTTACGAGAGCGCTAAAATGTTCAAGGAAAAGGTAAAGAAGTGGCATGATAATAGGATTCTGAAACGTGAATTTAATGTTGGTGATAAAGTTTTATTGTTTAGATCCCGTTTCAGGTTTTCTCCAGGCAAACTACTTTCCAGGTGGGAAGGGCCATTTCATATTGAAGAAGTCTGTCGGTCTGGTGCAATCAAGATTAACAATTTTGAAGGCATCAAACCTCAAGTTGTGAATGGGCAAAGACTTAAGCATTACATAGTAGGAGACCCTGTCAATGTTGATGTGAATATGATATACACAACAACTCACGAAGAACATGTTGCAGCCCTGTTTTAGACACCAGCAGAAGCAGAATAAGAAAAGGTATGTATTACGGTAAGGAAACATCACGAACCGCCATAAAAGTTCCATATTATGAGTTTTTTGCAGAATTAGTAAAATTCTAAGCCTAAGTGGAATCGGAGACAAGCTCCAGGGGGCCCAGGCGCCCCCCTGGCGCGGCCTACCTCCTGACCGCGCCGGGAGGCCGCCTGGGCACCCAGGAGTCCGTCTTCGAGCCCACTTTAGCTTGTTACCTTCCTTTCTGTGCATAAATTTTTGCTATATATTTGCCCGGATTGTTCCGGCAACGTATCTCGCGATTTCGTGTGTTTTCTTTTCGATCTGTTTCTGCCAGGGAATCTTTTAGCTGGACCTAGGTGCCATGGCTTCTCCAAGTTCCCCCAAGGACAAGTTCGTCGTCAACGTCATCAACCCTTACCTCGCTGAGGTGAGGAAGCACCCTCAGGTTGTTCGGATGGAGGACGGTGTCCTCCATCAAGAAGATCTGAAGGGACCTATCAAGGAGGGGAGCATCCAGGCCAGGCTAGAAGAAGTGGAGCAAGAAGTCTTCAAGTACAAGAAGATGATCGAGCGTGGTGTTGAAGCTAACTTTGACATCATCAACGAGCTGAAGACCTACTTCCTGAAGGAGATGAAGGAGATGTGGAAAAGCATCACTGCATCTGAAGAAAGAATTGAAGAGCTCCAAGGGCAAATTTATGATCTACATCACCAGAACTGTGAGTATGAACTAAGGTTTATGCGCATGGGTATGGGTGCTGCATGCAGGATTCAGGAGACAAACTTATCATATGAGACTGGAGAACCCCTTCCATGGAAGCGCTTCGCCGAGGACTACGTGATCAACGTCAACAAGAATGAGGAGTGAAATCTCCTTGGGTAATGGCATCCCCTTGGCTTTTTCCGAGCTTGGGGGAGTGACCGGTATCTTTATCTTTATCTTTTGTCTTTTAGAGTCAAGTAGAGTCGTATCATGTCTAGGGAGGTTATTTTATGAAATAGGTGTGTGCATTGAGGTCTATCACTCCTTCTGTGGAGAGATTGTATCCGTGAGTGTGGAGTCGTTTATGATGGAATATTAATGAGAAGTCTATTGGTTCCTTTGCTGCACTCGGTATTCTCTTCACGCAATCGACCTTATATGATGATTCTTATGGGGAGTATTGACCTTATATCAGGTATGGCTTTGAAAACTTTATTTAATCTTGGCAAACATAGCTTTGGTCATAACAACAATCATGATTTTCTTAAAGTAGCGACATAGCCAAAACCTTTATGTTATTATGCTTGAAGTGTTATGCTGACAAGACAACTTGATGTGTTATGCTTATTTTAGTGTTTATGCTTTATATTGCTTTGCATCTTAGTCATCATCAATTGTCTGTTCTCTCAAAGCCTCTGCTAGCCTAAACTCTGTACTAAGCGGAATTCTGCTTGTGCATCCATACCCTTAAACCAATACCTTCCATATGAGTCCACCATACCTTCCTATTCGTGGTATTCCACTACCACCTCCTAAAGTATAGAATTTGTGTGTTATCCTTAAATGTTCAAAATCTTCTATTTTGTGCCCCTGTTTTAGCTCATGAGGAAATAGTAGTTAATTCATGATCTTTCTAAGTTGGACAAGTTTTATCCCGGGATTGCATGTCTAATCTGCAAAACCCTAATACGAGAAGGAACTGGCATGAGTGCGCCCGGCTCATAAAAGATAATACAACAAACAAACCCTCCTTCACACTTTGTTCATGAGAAATCAGAAAACTTTTGGCAGCGATAAACAAAGGAGATTAAGGGGATGTGATCATCCCCGTACGGGAGCCGTTCCTCGAAACTTGTCCAGCTCGAGAAGTAATTGAGTTATCTATTAGCATTCGTTGACAAATCATGCACCTCTCAAAACTTGTTTTCATTCTGTTTGATTTAAGGATAGCACATGAGTTTTCCCTACTTCCCTAGAGCAGGGCCTATCTCTTAGTTTTAAGGATGAGTCAGTTATTCCTACTTCCTTCTATTCTTAAAGAGAGCAGACATTTGATGTTGACGAGGATTCATTCATATAAAGTTGCATTAAGATTTGTCATATCATATCCTTGTTGACATTATCATTTGATAGGTAAGTTGTTTGTCAAGCCCAGCTAAAGCAAACATCTTCCTTTGTGTTAACACTTTCACTTCTTGCCTAATAACATATTCTTTCAAAAGCTTCAATTAATCTCATCAAAACATAAAGAGAAAGAGCAAAAGTAAAAGCTATTAGTTGTTCTTTGACCAAAGGACATGTTTGCCATGATTTGATGAGTTTCCTTAGCCCTACTTTCGATTATAAGTGTTACCACTCTTTTATAAGGGCTTTATGAGTTGAAGATTGCTGTTGAGGATATTTGAGTTTCGTGAAGAAACTGTGATGCTTCTTGTCCGTATTCTATTTATTGACACTTCACTCTCTAAACTTGTGGACAGGTTTACCGAGCTCAGTATTCGCTTGGGGACAAGCGAGGTCTAAGCTTGGGGGTGTTGATACGTCCAAAATGCATCACTATTTTATATCGTAATTCATCCTTATTCATTGATATATTTCACATTACGATGATGTTCTTATGATGTTTTGGCCTATTTTAAACAGTTTGCAACTTTCCGGTGCCGAAGCAGCAGACGCAGGATTCAGCGGTAAAAAAGTGGACGCTGAGTTGCTGAAGGAGAATACCTCCAAATTACCTGAAAATCGACGGAGGGTATTTTCCAGAAGGATCACGAAGATACGCAAAAGAGCAACCAGAGGGGGGCCACAGGGTGCCCAGGCGGCCACCTGGCGCGGCCCCCACCCTGGTCGCGCGGGGAGGGCGCCTGGAGCCCCTGGCCCACTCCCGGCTCTCCCCTTTTGCCTATATACTCCTCGTCATCCAAAAACCCTAAAAAGGAGAGTTTTGACGGAGTTCCGCCGCCGCTCCGTGGCAGAAACCTACAGAGAAGAAAAAGCCATCTCCGGCGGGCAGATTCCGCCGGGGAGATCACCTCCCGAAAGGGGAGATCATCGCCATCGTCATCACCATCGTCATGGGCATCATCGAGATCATCATCAACATCATCCCCAACATCAGCACCATCTCCATCTTCATCCAATCTCATCTCACAATTGCAACTTGTGTTGTAATCCGTACTATCTATCCTCTCTACCCTATCGGTGTTGATTACTACTTTGTGGTGAATGTATTGAGTTTTGTTGGAGAAATATCATTATGTCCAGATGGTTTATCACCCATCTATCTCCACTGATCATGATCTATTTTATGTCTTGTGAGTAGTTACTTTAGTTCTTGAGGACATGGGAGAAGTCTTTTTGTTAGTAGTCATATGATGTTGAAGAAATATGTCTTGTTTGACACCTAAGTTGTGTTGTTATTTTCCTAGTGGTGTTGTGTGAGTCGAACACTCAACACTTCGCCTTATTAAGGACCTAGGGGAATACATTGTGTACAAAGAATGCTTACGGTGGGTTGCCGGAGTGACAGAAACCTGAACCCCAGTTCGCACGCTTTTGCACAAGGGAACAATGGATCATCGATCGTATTGCTATGGTTAGGCTTTTGCCTTAAATACTATCTTGTATTTGCGGATGCTTGCAAGGTGTTTAATCATAAGAGTGCACTCATCTTAGTCTAGAGAGTGTGCTAGCATAGATCCACCTACTCAACACTTATCAAGACATCACATAGTACCGATACGGAATATGGCGAAAGCACATGACTACCTCTCCCGTGTGTCCTCAAGAACAATTTAGCCTTTATAAGTCCAGTTGCTAGGCCTCTCCTTTGCTCAGAAAGGATTGGGCCACTTGTTACTCTCCAGTGCCTTTTACTTTGCTCGCTTTTACTTTCCTATTGCTTATATCAAGAAAACCCCTGAAAAGTTATCTTTCAGTGCTTGCAGTTATTCCTTGCTCAGAATCACTTGTCAATACCTTCTGCTCCTCGTTGGGTTTGACACTCTTACTTATCGAAAACGCTGCAATAGATCCCTTACGGTTGTGGGTCATCACCCGCCGCTCGCTGTCGCCCCACGCGCCGCATCCTGCCGCCCCGCAGCAACTCCGCCCGCTGCCGACCGCCGCCGCCCGCGCTGCTGCCTCGCGCCACGCCGCCGTCGCCGAAAACGCCCGTCGCCGCCTCGCCCCGCTCGTCGGAGTTCGCCGCCGGCCGGAGCCCCGACACGCGCCGGACCCGATCCGCCCCGGTCAGCCCGAACCGCCGAATTTCTTCGAACCGACCGAACCGGTAATAAACCGTCTGGTTTTTCGTTTTAGGTTTTTCTGTTAAAACCCTAGATCTGGTTCTGTTTTTTAGATAATTTATTTAGTGTACGTTCATCGATTTAGCCTCTGTGGTGAACAAATTCGTTAGTTAGCGTTCGGCATCGAACATTTGTTCGGCAGAGTTTTTTTTTCGGCCAGGGACCCATCCATGAATATTTTATTTACAGATTAGTCCATGATATTTAAACCCTCACAACTTTTTACCAGTTAGTCCAAATCCAACAAAACCAATGCCCACTTCTTCATTATGATCCCTTCTATCCAGTAAAACAACTTAAACATGTTTTTGAAAGTTTAAATTTTGAATTCAACTAGATTTGTTTCAAACTTCTTTTTGTCATAACTTGAGTTTTATAACTCCGTTTTAGTCGATTCTTTTTGCAAATCGAAGCTTTTGACCTAAACTTTCTGATAAGGCCAAATTCACATAATTTTGTCACTGTTAGAAATTGTTTTCTGTGACAAGAGTTAATTGTTCGGTTTTGAAGTTTTCCGAAGTGTTTTCTTCGTTCTTTCCGATCTGCTGAGTGATTGCTTATGTGTGATTACTATTGCTTGCTTACGATAGATTGATCGGAGTGTGACGAGTAGATCTATCATGAGTTATGAGTGCGAAGAATCTACATCAACAGTACAAGGCAAGTTCATACTTTGATCATACTTTCCAATACCCAGTTTTCATTGCATTAGTTATACCCTCAAACACTTGCATGAGTAGGACTGGTTACATGTGGTATTGCTGAATAGTTCATGAGGTAGGAACCCAATGACATGTGATCATCCCAAGGGAATATACGGTTTGATACTTATTGCTTAGTAATGCTTGTAGATGTGGATTGGTATGTGTGATTCATGAAAGTTGTGAGAGGGATTTTTTTAACCAAGGGAATACACATCTGGGTGGATTGGTTGGGGCACCCTGGGGATATACCAGTGGCTTGCCCGGACTGGGGATATACCAATGTTGTCCTAGTAAATCCCGGGGGTACCGTGTGATTATCCTATTGGAATGCCACCTAGGCTCAAAGGGATCATATGATATTTTCATGCCTAGAAACTTCCATGTGCAGCCACAAGCCATTATGGGCTCTGGCATAGTTGAGTATGTTGTGTGAGCTCTTTCAGTGGTGGACTAGCAGATGTAGGGGGGATGTAGGTGGTACGGTCTACCCAGGGTAAAGAGTTAACGCTTCAGAAAGACTGTGTCTTGGTCATCCGGTTCTCAAACACCATGCAGTAGTGTGGGGAAAAGTGCACAAACCTCTGCATAGTGTACAAACTATTCATGAGTAGGCGTGTCCCCGGTTATGGACATCTTTGAGTATCTAGAAGTGGATTATTTGTTGATCTCATCACTTGATCAAATAAAATTTGTTGGGATATTAATTTTGGGTAATTTGGGGGTTTGAGATGGGGGTACCATTCTCAATATTGCTTAATTCAACTGAGTAGTAAGAATAAAATTTATTCCTTTGTTGTAGGGGAAAATAGCTTTATGCAAAACAAACCTTACAGCTTCCACCAGCCAAATATGCATGTAATTGTAGGCATTGTTCATCATTACTGCTACAGTGTGAATTTGTCAATACATTCAATGTACTGACCTACATGGCTGCAACGTCTCATGTTGCAGGAATTATTCGTCGAGTAAGTGTTACGTTAGGGTTGCGTTGTCTACACTCAACTTTTCTGTTGGTGTTGATGGACTCCACAACCTTGTTGTTACTTCTGCTATGTTGATCGAGGTAATAGTATTTACGTTACTTTATACGTGTGATTTACCTCTGTTATAAATCCTCGAGTACTGTGTATGTCAGCATACCGATCCAGGTATGACACTTAAGCAGAGAGACTTGATCCATTCGGGTCGGGTCGCTACACGAAAGAAGTACATCGGTGGAGCTACGAGGGGCCCATGAGGGTGGGGGCGCGCATACCCCCTGGGCGCGCCCTCCTGCCTCGTGGCCTCCTCGTGGAGTTCCAGACTTCAACTCCAAGTCTTCTGGATTGCTTTCGGTCCAAGAAAGATCATCGCGAAGGTTTCATTCCGTTTGGACTCCGTTTGGTATTCCTTTTCTGCAAAACTCTAAAATAGGCAAAAAAACAGAAACTGGCACTGGGGCTCCAGTTAATAGGTTAGTCCCAAAAATAATATAAAAGAGCATATTAAAGCCCATTAAACATCCAAAAAGATAATATAATAGCATGGAACAATCAAAAATTATTGATACATTGGAGAAGTATCACACCTAGACACGGACAATGCTGGAGCAGAATCGATGTCCGTCACGACTGGACTTCACAGGTGCCGAACACATAGAGAGAGACCCAGGTCATGGGCTCCAAATCCCACTTGATCCAGCCTCACCACCTGGGGGAACGGGGAGCACCGAGGATAGGCAACACCACAAATGGGGCCGACTCCCCGCAATGCGATGCCGGGGTAGCAAGCCTCCATGGGCCAGATCTGGCCAGGATAAACCCTGAGGCCTGCCACCGATCATCCTAGCCCCCCATCAGAAGACCAAATCACATGTCACCAGGTCCCTGCTTTCCACCACCCGCACGGTTCCAGTCAATTAGTGCCACGCCCGAGCTAAATCGAGTTCCGCGCCGGTGAGGAGCTTAACCCTATTGTTGAAGGTCCACCGGTCGCGATATCTAGAAGGCACAACCACCGACACCTTGAGCATGCTAGGGCTTTATTCAGTATGTCCACTTTGAATTCCACCCGTAGCATGTCGCAGCCCACCGATCCCAACTCTGCCGCTGCATGCTAGCTCGCTGATATGTCTCAAAATTATCTATAATTTTTCATTGTTCCATGCGATTATATTATCACTCTTGTAAACTTTTTATTCCATTCTTATTTTATTTTATATTTTTATTTTGACCAACCTGGCAATTCCTGTTTTCTGCATGTTTCTGGTTTTTATAGAAAATCACTATATACGGAGATCAAAATAACTTGCCGATTTAATACAATTTTTTTCAAGCAACAAAGGACCCAGGAAGCTGAGATCGAGAGGATCTACAGGGTGTTCACACGGCCACCTGGCGTGCCGCCAGGCCGTGTGGGGCCCACCTGCAACGCCTTTCGTCCATATTCCACCGTCATAAACTTCTATAAATGGTGAAACACTCTGCCATATTTTTAGAAGAATTTTTTCGCCACCCCAAGTTCCTATTTTGCGAAGATCCAATCTGGAGGCCCATTTTGGAGCTCTATCGGGGGGTAATCCATTGTTGGAGGCTTCTTCATTAACCTTGCTGCATCCATGACTATGTCTTAGTAATTACCTTAGGACCTTAGGGTCCATAGTAGTAGCTAGATGACTCTTTTTCCTTCAGATCTTTGATACCATTTTTTTCGTGAGCTGCCTCACATGATCGGGATCAATTCGATAATGGGTGGTGTGTTTTTTGGGATATGATGAATTATCACTTTATGGTCATATTGTTCATTGAATACAATTGAATCTTTAGAGGTTTTCTTGTTGTGTAATTAAATAGCTCTCTGATCTACCTCTCTTCTTTGGCCAAGTTTGATGGGTTTTCTTTAGAGGGAGTGCTGCTTTGTAGTGGGTTCAATCTTGCGGTGCTTTAACTCAGTGACAATAAGGAAAAGATACATATTGTATTGTTGCCACTAAGGATAAAACAATGGTGTCTCATCATATTGATTGATGTTTTATTGCCTACATTATGGCATCATGATTATTGCAATGATTTGTTTCTCGTAAACTTATACTTCAGGATGCATGTTGTGGAGCATTGGTAGTAGATGTAGTTGGATTAACGGTCTACTTATCACATACATAATACCTATATGAGACTATACCATGAATGATCATAGTTATAAATATTGCAATTTAATCGCCGCCCAACTATAATTTGTTCACCGTGCCACTTGCTTGTTTTGAGGGAGATGTCACTCGTGAATCTACGGCCCCTAGATCTATTCTCCTTTACTGAAAACAAATATTTCCTTTGTTGCTCTATTTTATCTTTGCTACCAATTATCTCTATCTATTGCGTTTAATCTTTTGACTAGCAAAACAAGGAGCTTGACAACCCTCATGTTGTGCAGGGGACAAATTTGTTCTGTTTTCTGTGCAGGTAATGCTTACTTTGTTCCCTGGGAGAGCTGCTACTGGATTGATAACATTGGTTCTCTAACTAATGGAAATACTTGCTGCTAGGCTACTTCACCCTTACACTTGGGACAATCACAACCACTCCCACGGGAGCGAGCACCCACACAAGCAGAAGAAATGCCGCCATCCGCCACCACTATCCAGAAGTGCCACCGCCAGATCACCCGAGTTACCGCTGCAACACTACAACGTTGTCGCGACCTCGCACCACTGCCACGCATCATGTCGCTGCTGAGCGAGCAGTTGTGTCGCCGCGAGCCAGGACGAGCTCCGCACCCTCGTGAGGCAGGGTGTCCCGCACCACCCAAGCATTGCATGTGAGGATGCACCCGACCATTGCGGCCGCCGCACAGGTTTCACCCAACGATCACGGCTGGAGACGGGGAGAGGGAGGGGGGTCGGGAATAACGGCGTTAGGTTTTCTCCCATGGCGCTCATGGGAGTCCCATGTTCTTTATTGCAAAAAAGCCTACAAGAAACTTTTTCTTAGACTGGGGAGCTGTTTGCACATAATGCTTAGGTAAAGAGGGCACCAACGTGGCGTCGCGGCGACAGTGCTCACGACTACCGTCTTCACAGTCGGCAATTGGCACTGCTGCGTGTGGCGTTTGGCTCCTCCAAGGAAGGCATTGTGTGCATCGTGCCGATGGCCATGAACATAAGCGCCTTCTTCTTCGGCTTGCAGCCAGCACCCTGGTGCAGTGGCTCGCCGATGTCATCTGCCTCGCCCTAGAGATGGCGGATGGGGTATTAACATCGCACCAAAAGTGGCATGGGCCTAAGAGGCAGAGATCGAGGTAGATTCAGTGAGAGAGATTTGGATCCATGTGTGCGTGACATGTGCTGATGTGGCAAGGTCAAAGGTCAATACAAGCACAAAACCACTGTTTGGATGAATCGTAGCCGGTCTGAAAACTTGATAGACAAAATGTTGATGGAGAAAAGATAAAGGACCTAATGTACACTTTGCATATACTTGAGGAACTAAAAATATACTTTTTCCTTCTATCTACATATATTGTAAATGATTAGGGTTGTTTGTAAAAAATCAGGGTCAGGTAATTAGTGAAAAACCCGACGACAACCAATCAAGATCAAACCCATCGTCATTCTAGAGCGCCGCAAACGACACTTGCAGCTTATCATGTACTCCCTCGGTTTCTTTTTAGTCTGCATATAATTTTTTTGAAGTTAAAGTTCATATAAATTGACCAACTTTATAAGATAAAATGCCAACATTCATAATATGAAGTAACATCATTAGATAAATCATGAAACTAATTTTCATACTTCATAATTTTAATATATAATGTGGATGTTGATACTTTTCAAAATAAGTTTGGTCAAACATTGTGTAGTTTGAATTTTTAGAAGAAAAGGGCTCCAGCACCGGTTCCATTTTCATAAGAAAACGAAACGCACCGAGTACAGAAACTTATTACAAACCGCGGAGATGATTGAGTCATCCCTCCGGCATGGTTTCAGAAATCAAAAACTAAAAAACATATCTTACTGACCAAGTCTAAAGACAAATGAGAAACTGCAGCACACCCCGCCATGGGACGGTAACAGGAAGCTATATTAACCATCTATGATCATCCTCTGGTCCGCACCCATCCACCCATCCAACTTTTGCAGGGAATAATGCAACCACATCTCATTCTTCTTTAGCCTGGCCAGAGCAACAACGGTGGTCTTCTTGCAGCCTCCCACATAGCCACAACGCTCGCCTCCATGCGCTCTTTTGCACTTCCTTTGCAGAGGATCTTCCAAAGGTTGCAGAAACCTGCAATCTTCTTCGATATCACCTGCACACCCATCCAGGTTGTGTTATTAAAACACAAATAATTCTTACATCTCCAGATAGCCCAGAGAGTAGCTGGTATAATTAGATTTTTAGCTTGTAGGTGATTGTTCATTCCCCACATACATGCCACCTTATCAAAGGTGGGCAGGGGAATACATCCTGAGATGGAATGAATATTTCTCCAGGCCTCCATAGCCACATCACATTCAAAGAACAAGTGGTTGATAGTTTCATATTCATAGCAAAAGAAACATGAGAGGTCATTTAAATGTTGTCTCTTTATAAGATTCCCTCTAACCAACAGTTTATTGTGTGCCATCAGCCACAAAAATATATGAATATTGGGAGGGACATTGATTTTCCACATATCAGGTATATGAACTGGGCTAATGCCCCTAAATTTTATCCTAGCATACATAGATCTAACAGAGTATTTACCATTAGATTCTAGTTTTAAAATTAATGCATCATCTTCATCACTCAAGATAACAGATTGAGCAATACTCAACAGATCAAACCAGAGGTGAAGCAACCTACTATCTACACATCTCCTAAATGTAATTTTAAGGTTCACCCCATCCCACAAATCAACAATAACTTGATTTTGCTCATTAGCTATGATATATAGTTCCAAAATTGGATAGCCAAGCTGCAGGACCCAAACCAGTGGTCCTCCCAAAACTTGACTCTCTTACCATTGCCCACCTTCCATTGATATCCATGGCTGGCAGCTTTAGCGGTTCATAAAACCCATTTCCAAAAAGGAGAAGAGTTGTTATGTGGGCAAGAGAAGCTATTGAGATTATTGGCTCTATATTTAGAGTGAACAATGTGCTTTCACATCTTATTCTCACCATTATGGAATTTATACACCCAAGAAGCTAGCAAGCTTAAGTTCATCTCAGCAATATTTGGTATCCCCAAGCCACCATATTGCTTCTTTTGGGTAACTAGGGCCCAGTTAGCAAGGTGATATTTGTGGTGTCCCTCATAGTTATCCCAAAAACAGTGAGACATCTGTGAGTTGATCAAATTAACAACCCATTTGGGGAATTTAATCATACTCATCAGATATGTTGGAATACTAGCTAGGTAGGATTGAACCAGCACCGGCTTCTTATCATATCCTAATAATCTACCTCTCCACCCAACAGCTCTTTTCAGCACCTTGTCAACCACAGGTTGTAGATCCTCTCTTCTAAGCTTTGTGTAGTGAAGAGGAAACCCCAGGTATTTTAGAGGAAAAGATCCCGGCCCACAAGACAGGGCTTGAGCTACCATATCAGCCCCTTCCTCTAGAACATTAATGGGGATCATGTCAAATTTACGGAAATTAATTCTGAGCCCAGACATTTGTTCAACCAGATATTTGTTCAAAACAAGATAAAAGCCATTTCAAACTTTTGGCTGACTCCAGGTTGTTGTCCAAGAAGAGGAGAGTGCCATCTGCATACTGCAGACTAGTCACTCCTTGAGGGAAAACATTAGTCATCAACCCAGTCAGCATGTTGTTTTGGGCAGCTTTATTAAGCATTCTACTAAAAACATCAGCTACCAGGTTGAATAGCATAGGGGAGGCAGGATCACCTTGCCTCACCCCTTTAAAGGTTTCAAAAAACTCGCTACTGCAATCATTTATCCTAACTCCTACTGAACCTTTATATAAATTGGATTTAACTTTCCTCATCCATTTGGGGCTAAACCCCTTTTGACACATAGTTTTCACTAGAATCTCTTTGCTAACCCTATCATAAGCTTTCTCATAGTTCAGTTTAAAGACAAATCCTTCTTTATTATGAGTCACAACATCATGAATAATTTCATGAGCTGTCACCACACTCTCCACAATAAATCTGCCTTTAATAAAAGCAGTTTGGTTCTGTGCTCATCACCAATGTCTCCTAATTGATTAGCCACACATTTAGCCAAAAATTTGAAGCTACAATTGGACAAAGCAATTGGCCTAAATTTCTGGATAATTTCTGCATCAGTTCTTTTGGAATTAGAGTTAAAAGAGAAAAAATCAGCCTATATAAATCTAATGAGTCATTATTCCAAGCATCCACCAGATTTTATATGTGAAGTAAAAAAGAAACGGAGGGATTAACATGAACACAAAGTTCATTCGCCGGTTACTTTTAAAAAGAAAATGTTCACTACGTGGTAAAATGTTCAGTTCGGGTTAAACAAGTAAGAAAATGTTCAGTGAAGCATACAGCAAGCCCGGTCTCAGAAAGAAACGAAAAGAAAAATGTACTCCCTCCGTTCGGAAATACTTGTCTCGAAAATGGATGTATCTAGAACTAAAATATGTCTAGATACATCCATTTCTACGACAAGTAATTCCGAACGGAGGGAGTACTAACGTAACCCTAAAAAAAAAAATGTACTAACGTGATCCACGCATGCATGCGCCGTGCGCCTCGGAGTGTAACCAGTAACCCCCGTCCGGCGCGTCACGTTACAACGGTGCAGCATTAAACTCGCACAATTAAGCCCGGCCCCCTTCACGCCACAAGCCCTCCATCAGGTTTTTTAAATTCAAAATTCGAACCCAACCGTCCGATCGATCCCATCGCTGGTGTACTACCCGGTACCGTGTAGTGCGCCGTTACAGCAGTACCACTACCATATCACGTTCCGTCCGCGTCACCGTCACCGCAGGCCGGCCGGCCGCGCCGTCCCGTCCAGATCTAGGTCACGGCGCCGTGACCGTCCGATTCGAACCCGATCGGCCCCACCGCATCGGGTATTTGTACGCCGGAGGAGCGAATTTGCTGGGGCTCTCTTTCTCTCTCGGAAGCCTGCGGAGGCAAACGGCCAAAGCGACGGGTTCTTTCTTTCTCTTCGTCCGGTCGCGGATGGGGAAGTACATGCGGAAGTGCAGGGCCGCGGCCGCGGGCGGCGGCACGGCGGCGCCGGCCGTCGTAGAGCACCGCGCGCCGGTGGCCCTCGGCGTCCGCACGCGGTCCCGCGCGGCCGCCTTCGACGCGAAGAGGAGGAGGCAGCAGTCGACGACGTCCACGGCGGCGCGCGCGGTGGAGGATGCGTTGCTGGGCCGTGACGGCGGCGACGCGGCCGCCGGGTGCTACCTGCATCTCCGGAGCAGGAGGCTTTTCATGCCTGCTGCCGCGGTGGCGGTGCATCAGCTGCGGGGACAGGGGGCGGACGAGGAGGCTTCGACGGCGAGGCTGGCGCATTCTGGGCCCTCGGTGGAGGCGGCGGTCGTGGCCGGTGTCTCGCGCTGCTCGAGCACCGCGTCCACGGCGGTGGACGGGGCGGCTAGAGAGAGGAGCGGGGACGAAGCGGAGGTGAGTGGTCCACTGCCCTAGAATTCTCCGCAATTCGGGCTGTCCATCGGGCCGTTTCTGCTGCTGAGTTACGAGATTTTGTCCTTGTTGTCTTGGTCGATCAGCAGGCGTGCGAGAGTCGCGATGTGGAGAGCTCCGTCAGTGACTCTGAGTGCGGCGGCCGGGACAGGTGAGTCGTCCTCTCTCGATACCAACGGAATTCTGCTGAATGTCCATTGTTTCCTGATCTTGAGGAACGAACCTGGTTTTGCTTCTGAATTTGACCTGTTGAGTTGTGGTAATCCAGGAGGGAGGCGACGCCGTCCAGCCGTCCCCCGGTAGATTTGAGCGACTTCGAGTCGAGCCAGGCGGCGGACGAGCAGAAGCACAAACGCCGGAGGTATCGGGCAGCAACGACGGCGACCGCAGCGCCATTCCACCTAGACTCGGAGGCGAGAGCAAGGATGCCACCGGCGGCAGAGATCGACGAGTTCTTCGCCGCCGCGGAGAAGGCGCAGGCCGAACGCTTCGCGGCCAAGTAAGTGGAAATCTCCAATTGAGCACATCCGCGCGCACGTCCTGGCAGTCGCTCGATCGTCGTCACAGACGCCCCCGCGCCTAAGCATTGTGCTACCGCTGCCTCATTGCAGGTACAACTTCGACGTCGCGCGCGGCGTGCCTCTCAACGCCGGCCGGTTCGAGTGGACCCCGGTGGCCACCGTGTGAGCAGAGCGTGATGCAGATGACGACGGGGAGCGTAGAAAGAGATGGCGATGATCCAGCCCCAAAGGAAAACAGTAAAGAGAAAGAGGAGTAGAAAAGAACAGAATAATTCCGTGCACAGCAGCCTAGAGCTAGCCATGCAGTACTAGCTCTCTCCACTCTCCCAATCCAAATTGTTCAAATTTGCTCCAGTTTTTAACTTCTTCTCTTTTTTTACCTTTAATTTTGGCCACGTACGGCGATCGAAAATAGGCTCGGCCGTTGCGTAACTCCTGTTTCCGTTTCCAGTTGGTATCTTGCGGGCGGCATTGAATGCGCAGCAGCGGCCGGCAGCCGTGCTGCAGGCCTACCTACCTGCAACAGTGAACCCCCGCCACCTTCTGCCACTACTGCAGCTTCTGCTTCTCTCCCAGTATTCTATTCTTCGTACAGTTTCGCAGCTCCACCTCCTCGCACAGTCACTCGCGCTTGTCTTCTTCCCCGTCTCCGGCGACTTTTCTCCCGTTCTCTTTTGCGGCGAAACAGTGCTCCGTCCAGCAGGGAGACTGGGAGAGAGAGAGAGGAAGTGGCGTGGCGTGAAGAGGAGGTTAGGTGAGGCCGCCAGCTAAACAAGTGTAATTACGGCGAAATGATTTGGGATCTGGGGCTCGGGCGCGCACATGCGCGGGTGGCAGGACGGGTCTGGGATAGGGCAGGCAAGGGGTGGTGGAGATGGGCGGGGGAGGGAGGAATGTCGCTTTTCTTTCGTCGGGATCTGTGGGTTCGTGCCGGTGAATCGGTAAGAACGGGGAGTTCTACCGGTGATTCGTGGGGGCAGATAGGGGCACGTGCTGCCCGCAAAGCAAGAGGCAGTATATGCTGGGCTTTGGCAGTGTAAGATTCTTCTTCTTTCTTTCCGTGCGTATATATGCTACTGTTGGGTCTGGCCCTTTGAGTTATTTTGGATCTACTCCAGTTGGGACGTCCATGTTTAATTGCAAAATGGAGCCTACGTGTGTGGGCAATCGTCCATAATAACATAGTCAAGTCGCAACTCTCGAGTGTGTAGATTTGTAGGAAGGGGGTTACCGGGCGGTAAGAGTAACTCCAACGATCCGATCCTATCCGAACGGACATTGATTTTGTTTGCTTTTTGTCCGTTTAGCTCGGCCGCCCGCTCAACGTCCGCTCAATTTACGATTTGGGTCGGTCGTGCGCTCAACGTTGGCCCATTTCATGTCCGCACACAAATTTTAAAAAGGCCCACGGCCGTAGATAATGCCAGCGGCCATGCCATCGTCCATAATTCATACTGGCACCATGCTAGCGGCCGACATACATGCCAGCGCACAAAAAGGGGGCGAGAAATTCGACCACGCCACATCGGTCGCTGTCATGCCGGCATACAATAAAGGAATGGCGTTCACCGCCATAGATCATTCATTGTCGTCGAACTTGAGCATGACGGCCTTCATCTTCCAGAACCATGGCCTCTTCCTCGACGACACGGTGTTGAGGTCCAACTTCATGATCTCCACCCCCGTCATCATGCTCGCGAGCACCACTTCTTTCGCCTTGGTCTTAGCATTGGCAGCCTCGATCTCGAGCATCTTGGCTTGCTTCTCCGCCTCCATCTCAAGCATCCTCGCTTGCTTCTCCGACTCCATCTCAAGCCTCCTCCTTTGGATCTCCATGAAGTTCATTTGCTCTTCCTTGTCTTGCCGGCGCTTCTCCTCCCTTAGAGCAACTCCAAAGGGGCGACCTTAAGCTTTTTGTCCGTTTGGGTCGACCGCCCGCCCGACGTCCGCCCAGTTTTGCATTTGGGTCGGCAATGCGCCCAACGCGCCGACCCATTTCATGTCCGCATTGAACTTTCAAATAAAAAAGGCCCGCGGCCAATCATGCCAGCGGCCCTGACTCATGCTGGCACCATGCCAGCGCCGGCATACAATGCCGGCTTCAGAAAATACCACAGTTCATGCTGGCGCACTCACCAGCCGGCCGGCACACATGCCAGCACGCAAAAAATGGTGGGGAAGCCGTCCAGGTCGAGGCCGACCTGATCACGCATGAAGGCGGCCTGATCGGGATCATAGCCAGCAGCGGTCGGCGTGAACGCCCCGCGGCCGTCCTGGCTTTGTGTCTCGTCGGGATCGTAGTCAGCGCCCGGCGCACCACCCTCGAAGATGAGGTTTTGCTTGTAGTCCTCGTCGACGGCGGTCGGCATTTGCTCGAACAGGTTACGGGCGTCCGGGAGCCCGTCGGTCGGCGTCGAACGCGCGCGTTTCCTCGTGCCGCTGGACGACGAGCCACCGACCACCAGGGGGGCGTTGAGGTCGATGGACGCGGGCGCAGGCGTGGAAGGCGCGACCACGCTCACGTCGGGTGAGCACTCCCCGGAGAGGCGGGAGGCCTGCGGGTAGACGTGGAAGCCGGGGACCGGGTTGCAAGTCGACGTGCGGGGTGAGTCGGGCAACAACATCCGAGGAAACGCCGACGAGTCGGTACTGGCCGCGGCGACGGCGGCTTGGAGGACGCTGTGCTGGCTAGGGTTTAACCCTAGCATGTAGAGCGCCTCCCTCGTTGCTGCGGCGATGCGGGCGGTGGTGAACTCCTACTGCGCGGCGGCGACGGCGGCGGCCTGCCTGCCGGTCTCATCCCTCGCGTCCGCGGTGTGCCTCCGGCCCTTCCTCTTGGCCGACTCGCTTGCCCGTTGTTCGGGCGTCTGCGCCTTCTTCGTCTTGGTCGCGGCGGTGGTCTTGCGTGCGGCACGAGGCTTGCCTTTCCCGGAGGGGGCGACGGCGCCGGACGAGGCGAGGGAGGCGAGGCCGGCAGCGGCGTCGAGGTCGAGGTCGAGGTCGATGGTGTCCTCCATGGTTGGTTGGGGGCGGGGGGCGCGCGAGCGGGAGCTTTTGGGGAAAATGGAGGGAAATGTTGGTGGCTGCCACCGACCGGCGGGCCCGGGGAGAGGAGAAGGCGCGCGCGCGTGTCCGTCTCGTGTCCACGCCGACGCAAATTTGGCGCAAAATTGGGCCTGGAATGGGTCGCTCGCAGACGAAAAACTGACGCGTGTCCGTTTGGGTCGGCGCGTTGGGCCGCCACTTTTGTCCGCGCCGACCCAAACGGACGCGGGCGGACGAAATGGGTCGTCCCATTGGAGTTGCTCTTAAGTCCTTCTTGGTCATCATGCCCTGCACAGTTGCAAGCAAGGCGATCGGCCCCATGTCCCCCTTGTCCTCCTTCTTGGGGTTGGCCTTCCTCCGCGGTTGTGGCTTTTCGCCCTTCCCGACCTCCTCCACGGCTTTCTTCCTCTCACGAGCCATGAGAGCGGCATATTGCGCCTTGAACTTCTCCTCCGCGTTGATGGCCATTCAACAATGGTAGAGGTTGAAGGACTTGCCTTCATGTCAGACCTTGAATCCCTCCAAAGCTTGGAATGCCTACAAATGAAAAGCATCCAAGCATATGGGCAAATGGTGTTAGAATAAATCCGTGGCACTCCGTTGATCATCCAAGGACCAAACAATCACACAAGACACGACACCGAGATTTTTTAACGAGGTTCACCGATATGGCTACATCCCCGGGGCTTGACTATGGGCGCTCCTCCCCATGACACTGCTACAATACCGGACCCGATCACCCTGGACGCCGGCACATGCCGTCGGCTTCCCATGCGTTCCATTGCTATTGTGTTAGCATAGGTTACATCATGTGTCTACCCTCGCTATATAAGAAAGGCCTAGGATACAGGTGTCCTACTAGGACACGACTCTATATCCTATCTAAACATAATAGTACTCAGAGTCCAACTGTAACCTACCTTGTACACAATATTCGACACAACTCTAACAAATGGATATGCAAATGGACACGCAAGCATAACGGGAATGGAAACAAAGAGGGGCGCATGTATACCATATCTTGCATGCCGATGCTGCTCACGGGGCTTGACTTGATGCTCTCAAGGATGGAACAAAACTTGTTGCACTCATGGTGTATCACCCTCCATCGCTTCGAAATGGACACCCATCCACGCATGCTATGTATTTGGTACGACGCAAACTTCTTGCGTTCATGGAACTCACGATGGACACGAATCCAAAATGTTCATGCCCGCTATAACGCCCCCGACTTAATCGTGCACTAATCATACACGCAAATGTGCATAATCAAGATCAGGGACTCATGGGAAGATATCACAACACAACTCTAGACACAAATTAAAGTCATACAAACTTTATATTACAAGCCAGGGCCTCGGGGGCTCGAATACATAAGATCGAATACAAACGAGTCAGCGAAATCAACAATATCTGAGTACAGACATAAGGTAAACAAATATGCCTTAAGAAGACTAGCACAAACAACAACAACAACTGGATCAAAAAGGCAAGGCCTCCTGACTGGGAGCCTCCTAACTACTCCTGGTCACCGGCGATCTCCACATAGTAGTAGGCTCCATCGGGGTAGTAGTAGTCCTCGGCGGGATCAACTGGATCCTGGGATCCATCATCTGATCGCAGCATCCGAAAGGAAGAAAGTAGAGGGGGGGGGAAGGTAGCAAAGCAACCGTGAGTACTCATCCAAAGTACTCGCAAGACTTATATCATATCTATACTAAGTATGCATCGGTATCAATGGGAAAGAGTTGTATCTGTGGACTATAGTGAAAAATTGCTAGAATAGGGGGGAAGGCCTAGCCAATCGAAGACTAGCATCTTGCAGCAACAAAAGAGAGTAGAGTATCATAACATAAGTAATAAGTATGTTGTAGCATCCACGCCCAGAGATCTTCCTCGACTCCCTGCGAGAAAGCAATCCCGGAGCCATCATATCCATTTATCATCTGCAGTATCCAGTCTAGTTGTAAAGATCGGGATACAACTCCGAGTGTCCATTACCATGGACACGACTATTCGAATAGATTAACTTCCCCACAGGGGTGCACCAACTTAATTAGCCAACACACTCAATCAGCTTTGGCCGGACACACTTTTCTGGGTCATGCCCGGCCTCAGCTGATCAACACGTAGTAGTCCTACCTAGGCTCGACATAGAGGCCAGCACGCCGGTCTACATCCTAGCGCGCAAGGGTCTTGGGCCCATCGCCCTTTGCACTCCTGCACATTGTGAAGGAAATATGCCCTAGAGGCAATAATAAAGATGTTATTTGTATTTCCTTATATCATGATAAATGTCTTTTATTTATGCTAGAATTGTATTAACCGGAAACTTGATACATGTGTGAATACATAGACAAAATAGTATGTCCCTAGTATGCCTCTACTAGACTAGCTCATTGATCAAAGATGGCTATGTTTCCTAGCCATAGAGATGAGTTGTCATTTGATCAACGGGATCACATCATTATAAGAATGATGTGATGGACTAGACCCATCCGTTAGCATAGCACTATGATCGTTTAGTTTTACTGCTATTGCTTTCTTCATGACTTATACATGTTCCTATGACTATGAGATTATGCAACTCCCGAATACCGTAAGAACACCTTGTGTGCTATCAAACGTCACAACGTAACTGGGTGATCATAAAGATGCTCTATAGGTGTCTCCGAAAGTATTCGTGGTGTTGGCATAGATCAAGATTAGGATTTGTCACTCCAAGTGTCGGAGAGGTATCTCTGGGCCCTCTCGGTAATGCACATCATAATAAGCCTTGCAAGCAAATGACTAATGAGTTAGTCACGAGATGATGTATTACAGAACGAGTAAAGAGACTTGCCGGTAACGAGATTGAACTAGGTATAGAGATACCGACGATCGAATCTCGGGCAAGTAACATACCGATGACAAAAGGAACAACGTATGTTGTTATGCGGTTTGACCGATAAAGATCTTCGTAGAATATGTAGGAGCCAATATGAGCATCCAGGTTCCGCTATTGGATATTGACCGGAGATGAGTCTCGGTCATGTCTACATAGTTCTCGAACCCGTAGGGTCCGCACGCTTAACGTTTGATGACGATCGGTATTATGAGTTTATGAGTTTTGATGTCCCGGATGAGATCACGGACATGACGAGGAGTCTCGGAATGTCCGAGACATAAAGATTGATATATTGGACGACTATATTCGGACACCGGAAGTGTTCTGGAAAGTTTCGGAATTTACCGGAGTGCCGGGGGGGTTACCGGAAACCCCCGGGGAATGGTGGGCCCTGGTGGGCCATAGGGGAGAGAGAGGGCAGCAGCCAGGAGGTGGCGTGCCCCCTCTCTAGGAGGAGTCCGAATAGGACTAGGGGAGGGGGCGCGGCCCCTCTTTCCCTCTCCCTCTCCCTCTCTTTCCTTCCCCCTTCTTCCTTCTTTGGTATGTTCCTACTAGGAATAGGATTGCAATCCTATTCCTAGTAGGATTGCAGCCCTAGCCGCACCATAGAGGGCCGGCCGACCTTCTCCCCTTGCTCCTTTATATACGGGGACAGGGGGGCACCCAAAGACACACAAGTTGAATTGTTCTAGCCGTGTGCGGTGCCCCCCTCCACAGAAACACACCTCGGTCATACCGTCGCAGTGCTTAGGCGAAGCCCTGCGCTGGTAGATACATCATATCCGTCACCACGCCGTCGTGCTGACGAAACTCTCCCGTGAAGCTCAACTGGATCAAGAGCTCGTGGGACGTCATCAAGCTGAACGTGTGCTGAACGCGGAGGTGTCGTACGTTCGGTGCTTGATCGGTTGGATCGCGAAGAAGTTCGACTACATCAACCGCGTCACTTGACGCTTCCGCTTCCGGTCTACGAGGGTACGTAGACACACTCTTCCCTCTCGTTCCTATGCATCTGGTAGATAGATCTTGCGTGATCGTAGGAAAATTTTAAAATACTACGTTCCCCAACAGTGGCATCATGAGCCAGGTCTATGCGTGATATGCACGAGTAGAACACAATGAGTTGTGGGCGATACTAGTCATACTGCTTACCAGCATGTCATACTTTGCTTCGGCGGTATTGTGAGATGAAGCGGCCCGGACCGACATTACGCGTACGCTTACGCGAGACTGGTTTCACCGTTATGAGCACTCGTTGCTTAAAGGTGACTGGCGGGTGTCTGTCTCTCTCACTTTAGCTGAATCAAGTGTGGCTACGCCCGGTCCGTGTGAAGGTTAAAACAGCACATACTTGACGGAACATCGTTGTGTTTTTGTATGCGTAGGTAAGAACGGTTCTTGCTAAGCCCGTAGCAGCCACGTAAAACTTGCAACAACAAAGTAGAGGACGTCTAACTTGTTTTTGCAGGGCATGTTGTGATGTGATATGGTCAAGACATGATGAGTTATACGGTTTTGTATGAGATGATCATGTTTTGTAATGTTATCGGCAACTGGCAGGAACCATATGGTTGTCGCTTTATTGTATGAAATGCAATCGCCATGTAATTGCTTTACTTTATCACTAAGCAGTAGCGATAGTCGTAGAAGCAATAGTTGGCGAGACGACAACGATGCTACGATGGAGATCTAGGTGTCGCGCCGGTGACGAAGGTGATCATAACGTTGCTTTGGAGGTGGAGATCAAAAGCACTAGATGATGATGGCCATATCATGTCACATATTTTGATTGCATGTGATGTTTATCTTATTATGCTTCTTATTTTGCTTAGAACGACGGTAGCATTATAAGATGATCCCTTACTAAATTTCAAGGTATAAGTGTTCTCCCTGAGTATGCACCGTTGCGAAAGTTCATCGTGCCGAGACACCACGTGATGATCGGGTGTGATAAGCTCTACGTTCAAATACAACTGGTGTAAGCCAGTTTTGCACACGCAGAATACTCGGGTTAAACTTGACGAGCCTAGCATATGCAGATATGGCCTCGGAACACTGGAGACCGAAAGGTCGAGCGTGAATCATATAGTAGATATGATCAACATAAGATGTTCACCATTGAAACTACTCCATCTCACGTGATGATCGGACATGGTTTAGTTGATTTGGATCACGTGATCATTTAGATGACCGGAGGGATGTCTATCTAAGTGGGAGTTCTTTAATTAATATGATTAAATTGAACTTTAATTTATCATGAACTTAGTCCTGATAGTTTTTGCATATCTATGTTGTTGTAGATCAATGGCCCGTGCTACCGTTCCTTTGAATTTTAATGCATTCCTAGAGAAAGCTAAGTTGAAAGATGATGGTAGCAATTACACGGACTAGGTCGGTAACTTGAGGATTATCCTCATTGCTGCACAGAAGAATTATGTCCTTGAAGCACCACTAGGTGACAAGCCCCCTCCCGCTAATGTAGGCACTTTGAACGTCTGGCAGTCGCGGTCTGATGACTACACGATAGTTCAGTGTGCCATGCTTTACGGCTTAGAACCGGGACTTCAACGACGTTTTGAACGTCATGGACCATATGAGATGTTCCAGGAGTTGAAGTTAATATTTCAAGCAAATGCCCGGATTGAGAAATATGAAAGTTCCAATAAGTTCTATAGCTGCAAGATGGAGGAGAATAGTTCTATCAGTGAACACTTGCTCCGAATGTCTGGGTACTACAATCATATGACTCAACTTGGTTGCAAAGTTGACGAGGATAGTGTTACTGATAGAGTTCTTCAATCACTGCCACCAAGCTCTAAAGGCTTCGTGATGAACTATAATATGCAAGGGATGCAAAAGGCAATTCCCGAGCTCTTCGCTATGCTCAAGGCTGCGGAGGTAGAAATCAAAAAGGAGCATCAAGTGTTGATGGTTAACAAGACCACTAGTTTCAAGAAAAAGGGCAAGGGAAAGAAGGGGAACTTCAAGAAGAATAGCAAGACAATTGCTACTCCCACGAAGAAACCCAAGTCTGGAGCCAAGCCTGAAACTGAGTGCTTCTACTACAAGGGGACTGGACACTGGAAGCGGAACTGCCCCAAGTATTTGGCGGATAAGAAGGATGGCAAGGTGAACAAAGGTATATGTGATATACATGTTATTGATGTGTACCTTACTAATGCTCGTGGTAGTACCTGGGTATTTGATACCGGTTCGGTTGCTAATATTTGTAACTCAAAACAGGGACTACGGATTAAACGAAGATTGGCTAAGGACGAGGTGACGATGCGCGTGGGAAATGGTTCCAAAGTCGATGTGATCGCCGTCGGCACGCTACCTCTACATCTACCTTCGGGATTAGTTTTAGACCTAAATAATTGTTATTTGGTGCCAGCATTAAGCATGAACATTATATCTGGATCTTGTTTGTTGCGAGACGGTTATTCATTTAAATCAGAGAATAATTGTTGTTCTATTTTTATGAATAATATCTTTTATGGTCATGCACCCTTGAAGAGTGGTCTATTCTTATTGGATATTGTAGTGATACACATATTCATAATATTGAAACCAAAAGATGCAAGGTTAATAATGATAGTGCAACTTATTTGTGGCACTGCCGTTTAGGTCATATTGGTGTAAAGCGCATGAAGAAACTCCATAGTGATGGACTTTTGGAATCACTTGATTATGAATCACTTGGTGCTTGCGAACCATGCCTCATGGGCAAGATGACTAAAACTCTGTTCTCCGGAACTATGGAGCGAGCAACAGATTTGTTGGAAATCATACATACTGATGTATGTGGGCCAATGAGTGTTGAAGCTCGCGGCGGGTATCGTTATTTTCTGACCTTCACTGATGATTTGAGCAGATATGGGTATATCTACTTAATGAAGCACAAGTCTGGAACATTTGAAAAGTTCAAAGAATTTCAGAGTGAAGTAGATAATCATCGTAACAAGAAAATAAAGTTTCTACGATCTGATCGTGGAGGAGAATATTTGAGTTACGAGTTTGGTCTTCATTTGAAACAATGTGGAATAGTTTCACAACTCACGCCACCCGGAACACCACAGCGTAATGGTGTGTCCGAACGTCGTAACCGTACTTTATTGGATATGATGCGATCTATGATGTCTCTTACCGATTTACCACTATCGTTTTGGGGTTATGCTTTAGAGACAGCTGCATTCACGTTAAATAGGGCACCATCAAAATCCGTTGATACGACACCTTATGAACTATGGTTTGGCAAGAAACCAAAGTTGTTGTTTCTTAAAGTTTGGGGCTGCGATGCTTATGTGAAAAAGCTTCAACCTGATAAGCTCGAACCCAAGTCGGAGAAATGTGTCTTCATAGGATACCCAAAAGAGACTGTTGGGTACACCTTCTATCACAGATCCGAAGGCAAGATATTCGTTGCCAAGAATGGATCCTTTCTAGAGAAGGAGTTTCTCTCGAAAGAAGTGAGTGGGAGGAAAGTAGAACTTGATGAGGTAATTGTACATTCTCCTGAATTGGAAAGTAGTACATCACAAAAAATTGTTCCAGTGATTCCTACACCAATCAGTGAGGAAGCTAATGATGATGATCATGAAACTTCGGATCAAGTTTCTGCTGAACGTCGTAGATCAACCAGAGTACGTTCCGCACCAGAGTGGTACGGCAACCCAGTTCTGGAAGTCATGTTACTAGACCATGATGAACCTACGAACTATGAGGAAGCGATGATGAGCCCAGATTCCGCAAAATGGCTTGAGGCCATGAAATCTGAGATGGGATCCATGTATGAGAACAAAGTATGGACTTTGGTTGACTTGCCCGATGATCGGCAAGCCATCAAAAATAAATGGATCTTTAAGAGGAAGACCGACGCGGACGGTAATGTTACTGTTTACAAAGCTCGACTTGTTGCGAAAGGGTTTCGACAAGTTCAAGGAGTTGACTACGATGAGACTTTCTCACCAGTAGCGATGCTTAAGTCTGTCCGAATCATGTTAGCAATTGCCGCATTTTATGATTATGAAATCTGGCAAATGGATGTCAAAACTGCATTCCTGAATGGATATCTCAAAGAAGAGTTGTATATGACGCAACCAGAAGGTTTTGTCGATCCAGAAGGTGCTAACAAAGTGTGCAAGCTCCAGCGATCCATCTATGGACTGGTGCAAGCATCTCGGAGTTGGAATATACGCTTTGATGAGGTGATCAAAGCATATGGTTTTATACAGACTTTTGGAGAAGCCTGTATTTACAAGAAAGTGAGTGGGAGCTCTGTAGCATTTCTAATATTATATGTAGATGACATATTGTTGATTGGAAATGATATAGAATTTCTGGATAGCATAAAAGGATACTTGAATAAGAGTTTTTCAATGAAAGACCTCGGTGAAGCTGCTTATATATTAGGCATTAAGATCTATAGAGATAGATCAAGACGCTTAATTGGACTTTCACAAAGCACATACCTTGATAAGATTTTGAAGAAGTTCAAAATGGATCAGGCAAAGAAAGGGTTCTTGCCTGTATTACAAGGTATGAAGTTGAGTAAGACTCAATGCCCGACCACTACAGAAGATAGAGAGAAAATGAAAGTCATTCCCTATGCCTCAGCCATAGGATCTATCATGTATGCAATGCTGTGTACCAGACCTGATGTGTGCCTTGCTATAAGTCTAGCAGGGAGGTACCAAAGTAATCCAGGAGTGGATCACTGGACAGCGGTCAAGAACATCCTGAAGTACCTGAAAAGGACAAAGGATATGTTTCTCGTATATGGAGGTGACAAAGAACTAACGGTTACGTCGATTCTAGCTTTGACACTGATCCGGATGACTCTAAGTCACAAACCGGATATGTATTTTTATTGAACGGTGGAGCTGTCAGTTGGTGCAGTTCCAAACAGAGCGTCGTGGCGGGATCTACGTGTGAAGCGGAATACATAGCTGCTTCGGAAGCAGCAAATGAAGGAGTCTGGATGAAGGAGTTCATATCCGATCTAGGTGTAATACCTAGTGCATTGGGTCCAATGAAAATCTTTTGTGACAACACTGGAGCAATAGCCTTGGCGAAGGAATCCAGGTTTCACAAGAGAACAAAACACATCAAAAGACGCTTCAATTCCATCCGCGATCTAGTCAAGGAGGGAGACATAGAGATTTGCAAGATACATACGGATCTGAATGTTGCAGACTCGTTGACTAAGCCTCTTCCACGGGCAAAACATGATCAGCACCAGGACTCCATGGGTGTGAGGAACATCACTTTATAATCTAGATTATTGACTCTAGTTCAAGTGGGAGACTGAAGGAAATATGCCCTAGAGGCAATAATAAAGATGTTATTTGTATTTCCTTATATCATGATAAATGTCTTTTATTCATGCTAGAATTGTATTAACCGGAAACTTGATACATGTGTGAATACATAGACAAAATAGTATGTCCCTAGTATGCCTCTACTAGACTAGCTCATTGATCAAAGATGGCTATGTTTCCTAGCCATATACATGAGTTGTCATTTGATCAACGGGATCACATCATTAGGAGAATGATGTGATGGACTAGACCCATCCGTTAGCATAGCACTATGATCGTTTAGTTTTACTGATATTGCTTTCTTCATGACTTATACATGTTCCTATGACTATGAGATTATGCAACTCCCGAATACCGTAAGAACACCTTGTGTGCTATCAAAGGTCACAACGTAACTGGGTGATCATAAAGATGCTCTACAGGTGTCTCCGAAAGTATTCGTGGTGTTGGCATAGATCAAGATTAGGATTTGTCACTCCAAGTGTCGGAGAGGTATCTCTGGGCCCTCTCGGTAATGCACATCATAATAATCCTTGCAAGCAAATGACTAATGAGTTAGTCACGAGATGATGTATTACGGAACGAGTAAAGAGACTTGCCGGTAACGAGATTGAACTAGGTATAGAGATACCGACGATCGAATCTCGGGCAAGTAACATACCGATGACAAAAGGAACAACGTATGTTGTTATGCGGTTCGACCGATAAAGATCTTCGTAGAATATGTAGGAGCCGATATGAGCATCCAGGTTCCGCTATTGGTTATTGACCGGAGATGAGTCTCGGTCATGTCTACATAGTTCTCGAACCCGTAGGGTCCGCACGCTTAACGTTTGATGACGATCGGTATTATGAGTTTATGAGTTTTGATGTACCTAAGGTAGTTCGAAGTCCTGGATGAGATCACGGACATGACGAGGAGTCTCGGAATGTCCGAGACATAAAGATTGATATATTGGACGACTATATTCGGACACCGGAAGTGTTCTGGAAAGTTTCGTAATTTACCGGAGTGCCGGGGGGGTTACCGGAACCCCCCGGGGAATGGTGGGCCCTTGTGGGCCATTGATACGTCCAAAATGTATCTATAATTTCTGCTTGCTCCATGCCACTTTTGGGTGATATTGCTATGATATTCATACACTTTTGATCATATTTGGACTAACTTACTAATCCAGTGCACCCAGTGCCAGTTTCTGTTTTCGGCTGTTTTTGTATTTCAGGTTTTCACGTTTCGAGAACTGCCCAGAAAAATCCAGAAAAAACATATAAAAAATCAGCGTTCCGGGAGCTACCGTGCGGCCAAAGTACAGCCGGGGGGACCCACAGGGGCTCCAGGCGGCCTGTGGGCGCCCCCCCCCCCCGGGCCGCGCCGGGGGGGCGCCTGGGCACCCCTGACCCCCTCTGGTGGCCCCCTTTGGCATATATTTAAAGCGTGTCAAGGAAACCCTGATTCCGGACCCCTTTTCTCCAGACGTGTTTCCGATCTCCGCCGCCATCGCCATCAAGCTTCGGGGGACCAGAATTCCTGTGCCGGCACCCTGCCGGGACGGGGAAGTGCCCCCGGATTCATCTCCATCGACGTTGCTTCCTCCCTCCATGATGCGGGAGTAGTTCCTCCTCGGGGCTGAGGTTCTTACCAGTAGCTATGTGGTCAATTCTCTCTCCCATGATGTGATCTTCGTTGTGATCATAGGCTATGTTAATCTAGGGTGTTTCCCCTTCCTCTATGTATTGGATTGATGTACTCACTTGTCTTTATCTAGTATAATCCCCGAGACCAAGGTGACAGCGGTCTATTGGACATGGATTAGAACAATATTTTCATGAGTGATTTCCTCTCTTGTGTGTTGATTGAAGATTGAGAGTCTCTTGGTGCTTGTCTTTGACTATCCTTTAGATATGTTATGGTGATTGTGGGACTCTCTTTGGATGGCCGCGGTGACATTGGGCAATCCTTAGATCGAGAACTACGAACTTTGAGGTGTGCTTTTGTATCCCTACATAATTCTCGTCCTCTCTTGACCACGAAGGAATGATCTTCGAGTGTGTCCCCTTTGCATGTTTTATGGGAAATATCATGTGATTCGATTATGTTAATGTTGTTGGGAGTTGCCACTAGTGAAAGTATGAACCTTAGGCCTTGTTTCCACCATTGCAATACCGTTTGTGCTCACGTTTACTACTTGTTTGCTTGCTGCACTTTTTATTACATATTTGTATTACCTTGTTTTGCCATCCATATCACTTGCCATTTAACATCTCTTCACCGAACTAGTGCACCTATACATCTGACAAGTGTATTAGGTGTGTTGGGGACACAAGAGACTTCTTGTATCTTAGTTGCAGGGTTGCTTGAGAGAGACCATCTTCAACCTCTACTTCCCTGAGTTCGATAAACCTTAGGTCATCCACTTGAGGGAAATTGCTACTGTCCTACAAACCTCTGCGCTTGGAGGCCCAACATAGTCTACAAGAGTAGAAGCATGCGTAGACATCAAGCTATTTCTGGCGCCGTTGCCGGGGAGGTGAGCGCTTGAAGGTATATCTTTAGATCTTGCAATTAAATCTTTTTGTTTCTTGTTTTTATTTCACTAGTTATGCTTATGGACAACCCTGTTATTGGATCGTTGCTTGCGGGAAGACGCCCCACACCGGTGGTGGTTGCTCCTCCCCCTACTGAAATTGTGCCCTATGAAATACCAGCTGGTATTATCGATCATGTTTTGGCTAATCGTTATGCAGGAGACAGACATCCCGGTGAACACTTGCAATATCTGTCACAACTATGTTCATTATTTAAGCTTGCAGGTGTATCAAGGGAGTTTGTCATGAGGAGATTGTTCGCCGTATCACTTATAGATAAGGCTTCAGATTGGTATAAGCTTCTCGATAACTCGCACTTGCTTGATTGGCAAGAGCTTATGTCTCTCTTTTATACTAAATTTTATCCTCTTCATGAAATCTATAAGAATAGGAATTATGTTTATAATTTCTACCCTCATGACGGAGAGAGCATAGCTCAAGCTTGGGGGAGACTGAAAACGTTAATGCTAAAAATGTCCTAACCATGGGCTCCCCAAAGATATGATTATTACTAATTTCTATGCGAGGCTTTCTCGACGGGATAAAGATTTGCTCGACGCTTCCTCTATGGGTTCTTTCACAAACAAAAAGGTTGATGCTAAATGGGAACTCCTTGAAAGAATTCAACGCAACACTGAAGATTGGGAGATCGACAAAGGTAAAGAGTCGGGTATAATTTATGAGTATGATTGCATTAAGTCTTTTGTTGAAACTACAAGTTTTAATAACTTTAGTGCTAAGTTTGGGCTTGATTCTCAACTCCTTGTTGATTTCCTCAAATCTTTTGCTTCACATCTTAATATGCCTAAGGAGGATTGGATCAAGTATCATAAACATTTTAAAGAGACTTGCAAAGAAAATGAAATTGTTCATGATGATTGCAACATGCATGATCCAATTCCTAAAAATGAAGTTTTGTATAAGCATGTTAATTTTTGTGGAGTGGATAGACCTTGTGAAAGGCCTATGATTGAAGAAGAGAAGTATTGTAAGCAACATAAGCATGAAAGAACAATCACTTGGGTCAAAGATTTAAATGAAATTGCTAGAGAATTGTGTGACCTTTATCCTTTTACTTGTGAACTTTGCCGTACAGAGGGTCACTTTAATTTTCAATGCATGAACTTTCAAAACATAACTGTTAACCAGTTGTGTGATGACATGATCACCTCTGATCTTTATGATGAGCTTATGTTATTTTTGATGCGTGAAGAGTTATCAGAAAAGACTTCTTGGCTGGATGATAATGCCATAGGAATAAAAAACACTTTGCAAAATTGCCATCTCTATTGTGTTGTTAATTGCCATGAAAATGATTACATAAGTAAGATTAGAAAGGAGGGAACTTTACCAAAGTATAAAAATGTCTCTTATATTTCTGCTAATAAAAAGGAGAGTTTCTCCCAAGTTTCCCCTATTGTTTCTAATGATAAACCAGGATATGTGGAGAAGCTTCATCTCCAACCACCCCCTCCTAAGGTGAAGAAGAAGAAAAAGAAGAGGATGAGGAGGAGGAGCAAGAAGGAAGAAGAATGGGCATCAACCTGGCCTGAGCATATTCCTCCTATCAACTTTTATCCTAACGGTTGTAAGTTTAAAGAAGAAGGTGAAGTTTATTGCCTTAATTATCATCTTGATGATACGTCCGTAGGTACTATTGAAGATGATTTTGATTATGATATGCATGTTACTTATTGTGATGGGGAAAATGATGATAATACTGCTTATGATCTTGAAAATCTTTTTGGTACCAACTCTGAAAGTGAAGATATGGGAAGCTCTAAGCTTGGGGATGATAGGATTGCAAATCCTATTCCCACTAGTGATGTGATAATTGATAATTCTCTTGCTAGTAAGAATAAAGACAACATGTTTACAAATATAGTTGCTAGCAATGATAATGCTCTTCTCTACCATGATGATGTTATAACTCCAATCTATAGTGTTCAAGTTGTTTATGATAGTCCTACTCCCACTATTACCAATGAGAATAATTATGCTTATGTGGGGAGTGAGAGTACCTTTTTGCATGTGGATCATGGTAACAATGCTTTATGTGATGCTTATATTGTTGAGTTCATCCATGATACCACTGAAATTTATAATGAGAGAGGGAGGCTTGGTTCTAAATATCTTAATAAGAAGAAGTTTCCTCTCTTTATGGTGAGTATTTTGAAGTTATGCTTGTTTTGCCTTCCTATGCTAGTTGCTTCGTGCTTCAATGAATTATTCTATTGCAAAATTCCTATGCATAGGAAGCATGTTAGGCTTAAATGTATTTGGCATTTGCTTCTTGATGCCCTTTTTTGTTCTTCAGCTCTTATTCTTGCGAGAGCATCATTAAAGTCCTATGCCTAGCTTAAAGGCATAAAAGAAAGCGCTTTTGGTAGGCAGCCCACATGAATAAATTTTTATATTTTGCTTTTGTTGTGTCTTGATGTTGTTTACTACAGTAGCAACATCATTGTATCTTTGCTTTTCATATTTGTGCCAAGTATAGCCTCCGATTGCTAGAAAGTTCAAAAGTTGTGAGGTGCTGTCCAGGAAACAGATTCTGTCCTTGGATAGAAAAATTCGTATAAAATCACCAGATCATCTTTTTGGTCTGAATTTTTTCGAAAGCGTTCTCTATATAATTGTCTTTCGTGCGTCAGTTCTGAGTTTTTTGATTTGAGTTGCAGAAGTATCCCGAACAGATCAATTACTGCCTGCTGTTCTGTTTTTCACAGATTCTGTCATGTTTTGCCTTACCTCCACTTTGCAAATTAAGAACTTGTTTTTTCTTTGCAAAAACCTTTTGGCAATCTTGAGAAACAGTAGAACTTCAAGAATATCCTTATTTCCAGCAAGGTATAATTATTTTATTAAGGGTACTAACCTCGCTAATCAGATTATGATGAGTTGTGTATGAAGGGAGTTTTCAAGTGTGCGAAGGAAGATGATAAAAAGATTCAGGAGTGTCAAGCGCTCAAGCTTGGGGATGCCCCCGTGCACCCCCAAGAAATATTCAAGGAGACTCCAGCGTCTAAGCTTGGGGATGCCCCCGTGCATCCCCTTCTCCATCAACATTATCAGTTCGTCTTTCGTTTCGCTATATTTTTATCACTTCATGTGTTATGTGCTATGCTTGGAGCGTCTTGCTTTTGGTTTTCTTTTTAGTTTTTCATAACGAGTCGGAACTCAGCATTCCTTTATGTGGGAGAGAAACACGCTCCACCTCTACCTAGAACATTACATAGAATTTTCATGTCTATCTATGCTGTGTGTGTTCTTTGTCCTTTAATAGTTACTATCATACTCTGCTCTTAGTATTCATACTTATCTTTTCAAAGAGCTTTTGTTTAGTTGGTTGCTTGAACTCTCTTTAATTATCATGCTCACTTTATTAAGAGAGTTTGCTTCCGTTGCATTGGTTAATGTGTCTATGATAAAGATGCTACTTGCATGATGGTGCTTAGTAGTTCAGGTTTTCTTATGGTTAATCTCAAATAGCTGGGGGGTTCCCAATCTGTTATTGGAGTACCAACTTGATTTGTCTGCCTATGATATGGTATGGTTTAGTAATATCTTCCTTCGAGAATTTATTTTGATTGACTTGGCGTATGCTCACGCATATTCAAGACTGTAAAGAAAGTCTGTCAAGCCTTGATGATCTTTTGTTTCTGAGTAGCGATATAACTACCATGCCTGATTCAATATTGCTTTGTCGCTCTGCCTGATTATGACCGTCATTGCTCTCTTAGTTGGTCGCTCCCAGTCTTTTGCTAACCTCCACCTGTACTAAGCAAACTAACCATGCAATACATAGCTCATGGGAAAGTAGCCTAAAAACTATTGTGGTAAAGAATATGTTGCTTATGTATCTTATTTCTTATAAGTTGCTTGCTGAGCGGTAACCATGTTTCTGGGGACGCCATCAACTGTCACACTTTTGTTGAATATCATGTGAGTTGCTATGCATGTTCGTCTTGTCTGAAGTAAGGGTGATTTACCGTGGGTTGAATGACTATGCATATTGTTAGAGAAGAACATTGGGCCGCCAACCAAAGCCATGCATCATGGTGGAAGTTTTAGCTTGGACCTTAATCCTCAATCTCTCATGAGAATATGCTTATGCATTAAAGAGGAGTCCATCATCTATTTTCTATGTTGTCCCGGTATGGATGTCCTCAAGTCGAGATCTATCAAAAACGAGAAATCAAATGCGATCTATCTCCTTGGACCTTTGTACAGGTGGCATAGAGGTACCCCTTTGTCACACTTGGTTAAAACGTATGCAATGCAATGATAACCCATGGGGATCCGAGCTAATTAGGACAAGGAGCGAGCACTATTGGTATTCGATGCATAAGGCTTGCAACTTATAAGATGTTTTATACATGACACATATGAAGTACTACTACCGTTTACACAATTGCTTCCATGTTTTCAAATAAAAAAGCTTTAGCACTTAACCTTTCTTTTACCTTTATGTTGAAGCACCAACTACTGAGAGCATGATTGTCATTCTGAGTGTAATGTGCATTGTCCCAAAGTAGCATTGTCTTTTGCATGATTGTGATATCGTTTATTCTGAAATAATTGTATCTAGTCATCACTTAAACCTTGAAGGTGCCCTTGCATTTATGTTTTGCATCACTAAAGGGGGCAAGCTAGATATCACTTTATCATATTTGCACATCATGTTCATTGCAAATCTTTTTGATGTTTCAGTTTCATGTTGTAAAACTTTCAGTCATTTGTGATTTTCTCTTGAGACAACTTAATTACTATAGAATCATTGTCTCAGTAAGCTTTTGTCATATGACTATGAGAAAGTCCTATATGGTTAATATCATGTCACCACAGAAATTATTCTTGTTATCATTTACCTACTCGAGGACGAGTAGGAATTAAGCTTGGGGATGTTGATACGTCCAAAACGTATCTATAATTTCTGCTTGCTCCATGCCACTTTTGGGTGATATTGCTATGATATTCATACACTTCCATACACTTTTGATCATATTTGGACTAACTTACTAATCCAGTGCACCCCAGTGCCAGTTTCTGTTTTCGGCTGTTTTTGTATTTCAGGTTTTCACGTTTCGAGAACTGCCCAGAAAAATCCAGAAAAAATATATAAAAAATCAGCGTTCCGGGAGCTACCGTGCGGCCAAAGTACAGCCGGGGGGGACCCACAGGGGCTCCAGGCTGCCTGTGGGCGCGGCCCCCCTGGGTCGCGCCGGGGGGGGGGGGGCGCTTGGGCACCCCTGACCCCCTCTGGTGGCCCCCTTTGGCATATATTTAAAGCGTGTCGAGGAAACCCTGATTCCGGACCCCTTTTCTCCAGACGCGTTTCCGATCTCCGCCGCCATCGCCATCAAGCTTCGGGGGACCAGAATTACTGCGCCGGCACCCTGCCGGGACGGGGAAGTGCCCCCGGATTCATCTCCATCGACGTTGCTTCCTCCCTCCATGATGCGGGAGTAGTTCCTCCTCGGGGCTGAGGTTCTTACCAGTAGCTATGTGGTCAATTCTCTCTCCCATGATGTGATCTTCGTTGTGATCATAGGCTATGTTAATCTAGGGTGTTTCCCCTTCCTCTATGTATTGGATTGATGTACTCACTTGTCTTTATCTAGTATAATCCCAGAGACCAAGGTGCCAGCGGTCTATTGGACATGGATTAGAACAATATTTTCATGAGTGATTTCCTCTCTTGTGTGTTGATTGAAGATTGAGAGTCTCTTGGTGCTTGTCTTTGACTATCCTTTAGATATGTTATGGTGATTGTGGGACTCTCTTTGGATGGCCGCGGTGACATTGGGAAATCCTTAGATCGAGAACTACGAACTTTGAGGTGTGCTTTTGTAGCCCTACATAATTCTCGTCCTCTCTTGACCACGAAGGAATGATCTTCGAGTGTGTCCCCTTTGCATGTTTTATGGGAAATATCATGTGATTCGATTATGTTAATGTTGTTGGGAGTTGCCACTAGTGAAAGTATGAACCTTAGGCCTTGTTTCCACCATTGCAATACCGTTTGTGCTCACGTTTACTACTTGTTTGCTTGCTGCACTTTTTATTACATATTTGTATTACCTTGTTTTGCCATCCATATCACTTGCCATTTAACATCTCTTCGCCGAACTAGTGCACCTATACATCTGACAAGTGTATTAGGTGTGTTGGGGACACAAGAGACTTCTTGTATCTTAGTTGCAGGGTTGCTTGAGAGAGACCATCTTCAACCTCTACTTCCCTGAGTTCGATAAACCTAGGTCATCCACTTGAGGGAAATTGCTACTGTCCTACAAACCTCTGCGCTTGGAGGCCCAACATAGTCTACAAGAGTAGAAGCTGTTGGGGAACGTTGCATGGGAAACAAAAATTTTCCTACGCTCACCAAGATCAATCTAGGAGATGCACATCTACGAGAGGAGAGTTGGATCCACATACCCTTGTAGATCGCGATGCGGAAGCGTTGTAAGAACACGGTTGATGGAGTCGTACTCGCGGCGATTCAAATCGCGGAAGATCCGATCTAGCGCCGAACGGACGGCGCCTCCGCGTTCAACACACGTGCAGCCCAGTGACGTCTCCCACGCCTTGATCCAGCAAGGAGAGAGGGAGAGGTTGGGAAGACTCCATCCAACAGCAGCACGACGGCGTGGTGGTGGTGGAGGAGCGCGGGACTCCAGCAGGGCTTCGCCAAGCGCTGCAAGAGACGAGGAGGGAGAGGGGTAGGGCTGCGCCAAGAGGGAGACGTTCTCGTGTGTCTAGCAGCCCCAAAACCTCACATATATATAGGGGGAAGGGAGGGCTGCGCCCCCTTTAGGGTTTCCCACCCCTAGGGGTGCGGCCAGCCCTAGAAAACCCATCTAGGGTGCGGCCAAGGGGGGGGGGAGAGAGAGGGGGCGCCCTAGGGTGGGCCTTAAGGCCCATCTGGACCTAGGGTTTGCCCCCCTCCCCTCTCCATGCGCCTAGGGACTTGGTGGGGGGGGCGCACCAGCCCCTTTGGGGCTGGTTCCCTCCCACACTTAGCCCACGCAGCCTTCAGGGGCTGGTGGCCCCACCTGGTGGACCCCCGGGACCCTCCCGGTGGTCCCGGTACATTACCGATATCGCCCGAAACTTTTCCGGTGACCAAAACAGGACTTCCCATATATGAATCTTTACCTCCGGACCATTCCGGAACTCCTCGTGACGTCCGGGATCTCATCCGGGACTCCGAACAACATTCGGTAACCGCGTACATACTTTCCCTATAACCCTAGCGTCATCGAACCTTAAGTGTGTAGACCCTACGGGCTCGGGAACCATGTAGACATGACCGAGACAACTCTCCGGCCAATAACCAACAGCGGGATCTGGATACCCATGTTGGCTCCCACATGTTCCACGATGATCTCATCGGATGAACCACGATGTCAAGGATTCAATCAATCCCGTATACGATTCCCTTTGTCTATCGGTATAGCACTTGCCCGAGATTCGATCGTCGGTATACCGATACCTTGCTCAATCTCGTTACCGGCAAGTCTCTTTACTCGTTCCGTAACACATCATCCCGTGATCAACTCCTTGATCACATATTGTGCACATTATGATGATGTCCTACCGAGTGGGCCCAGAGATACCTTTCCGTCATACGGAGTGACAAATCCCAGTCTCGATTCGTGCCAACCCGACAGACACTTTTGGAGATACCTGTAATGCACCTTTATAGCCACCCAGTTACGTTGTGATGTTTGGTACACCCAAAGCATTCCTACGGTATCCGGGAGTTGCACAATCTCATGGTCTAAGGAAAAGATACTTGACATATAGAAAAGCTTTAGCATACGAACTACACGATCTGTGCTTGGCTTAGGATTGGGTCTTGTCCATCACATCATTCTCCTAATGATGTGATCCCGTTATCAATGACATCCAATGTCCATGGTCAGGAAACCGTAACCATCTATTGATCAACGAGCTAGTCATCTAGAGGCTTACTAGGGACATGGTGTATGTCTATGTATCCACACATGTATCTGAGTTTCCTGTCAATACAATTCTAGCATGGATAATAAACGATTATCGTGAACAAGGAAATATAATAATAACCAATTTATTATTGCCTCTAGGGCATATTTCCAACAGTCTCCCACTTGCACTAGAGTCAATAATCTAGTTCACATCGCCATGTGATTAACACTCACAGGTCACATCGCCATGTGACTAACACCCAAGAGTTCACTAGAGTCAGTAATCTAGTTCACATCAATATGTGATTAATACTCAATGAGTTCTGGGTTTGATCATGTTATGCTTGTGAGAGAGGTTGTAGTCTGCGGGTCTGCAACATTCAGATCCCTATGTTCTTCGCAAAACCTTATGTCATATCGTAGATGCTGCTATCACGTTCCACTTGGAGCTATTCCAAACTGTTGCTCCATTATACGTATCCGGTATCTCCACTTAGAGTTATCCGGATAGGTGTTAAGCTTGCATCGACGTAACTCTTTACGTCGAACTCTTTATCACCTCCATAACCGAGAAACATTTCCTTACTCCTCTAAGGATAATTTTGACCACTATCTAGTAATCCACTCCTGGATCACCTTTGTACCCTCTTGCCAGACATGTGGCAAGGCACACATCAGGTGCGGTACTTAGCATGGCATACCGTACAGAGCCTATGACAAAAGCATAGGGGACGACCTTCGTCCTTCCTCTTCCTTCTGCCGTGGTCAAGTTTTGAGTCTTACTCAACTTCACACCTTACAACTCAGGTAAGAACTCCTTCTTTGACTGATCTATTTTGAACTCCTTCAAAATCATGTCAAAGATGTGTGTTCTTTTGAAAGTATCATCAGGCGTCTTGATCTATCTGTATAGGTCTTGATACCCAATATGTAAGCAGCTTTATCCAGGTCTTCCTTTGAAAAACTCATTTCAAACAACCCTTTATGCTTTCCAGAAATTCTACATCATTTCGGATCAACAATATGTCATTCACATATACTTATCAGAAATGTTGTAGTGCTCCCACTCACTTTATTGCAAATACAAGTTTCCAACAAACTTTGTATACCCAAAAACTTTGATCACTCCATCAAAGTGTATATTCCGACTCCGAGATGCTTGCTCTAGTCCATGGAAGGATCGCTGGAGCTAGCATATCTTTTAGCATCCTTAGGATCGACAAAACCTTTCTGATTGTATCACATACAACCTTTCCTTACGAAAACTGGTAAGGAAACTTGTTTTGTCATCCATCTGCCAGATTTCATAAATGCAGCTAATGCTAACATGATTCCGACGGACTTAAGCATCGCTATGGGTGACAAAATCTCATCGTAGTCAACTCCTTGAACTTGTGGAAAACTCTTCGCCACAGGTCGAGCTTCATAGACGGTGACATTACCGTCCACGTCCGTCTTAGTCTTAAAGATCCATTTGTCTCAATGGCTTGCCGATCATAGGGCAAGTCCACCAAAGTCCATACTTTGTTTTGATACATGGATCCTATCTCGGATTTATCGGCTTCTAACCATTTGTCGGAATATGGGCCCACCATCGCTTCTCCATAGTTCGTAGGTTCATTGTTGTTCAACAACATGACATCTAAGACAGGATCACCGTACCACTCAGGAGTAGTACATATCCTTGTCGACCTACGAGGATCGATAGCAACTTGATCTGGAGCTTCATGATCACTATCATTAGTTTCCTCTTCAACTGTCGTAGGTTCCACAGAAACATCTTTCCGTGTTGCACTACTATCCGGTTGAAGTGAGGGTTCGCCAACCTCATCAAGTTCTATCTTCCTCCCACTCAATTCTTTCGAGAGAAACTCCTTCTCGAGAAAGGACCCATTCTTAGGGACATACATTTTTGCCCTTGGATCTTGAGATAGGAGGTATACCCAACTGTTACCTTTGGGTATCCTATGAAGATGTATTTGTCCGCTTTGGGTTCGAGCTTTTCCCGGCTGAAGCCATAAGCATCGCAGCCCCAAACATTAAGAAAACGACAACTTTGGTTTCTTGCCAAACCATACGACGTCGTCTCAACGGACTTAGATGGTGCCCTATCTAAAGTGAATGCAGTTGTCTCTCATGCATAACCTTAAAATAACAGCGGTAGATCGGTAAGATACATCATAGATCGCACCATATCTCATAAGGTTCGATTACGATGTCCGGACACACCATTACGCTGTGGTGTTCCAGGGGACTTCAACTGCGAAACAATTCCACAATGTCTTAAGTGATTGCCAAACTCATAATTCAGATAATATCCCCTTGATCAGATCGTAGGAACATGATCTTCTTGTTATGATGATTCTTAATCTTCACTCTGAAATTTTTGAACCTTTCAAATGTTTCAGACTTTTGCTTCATTAAGTAAATATACCATATCTACTCAAATCGTCAGTGAAGATGAGAGAACAACGATATCCACCACACGCCTTAATTCTCATTGGATCACATACATCAGCATGTATGATTTCCAACAAGTCACTTGCCCGTTTCATTGTACCTGAAAACGGGATCTCAGTCATCCTGCCCATGAGGCATGGCTCGCATGTGTCAAGTGATTCAAAATCAAGTGACTCCAAACATCCATCAGCATGGAGTTTCTTCATGCATTTTATGCCAAAATGACCTAAGCAGCAGTGCCACAAGAAAGTGGTACTATCATTATTAACTCTACATCTTTTGGCATTAATATTATCATCATGTGTATTGCTATAATCAAGATTCAATAAACCATTGGGTGCATGACCATAAAGGTATTATTCATGTAAACAGAATGACCATTATTCTCTAACTTAAATGAATAACCGTATTGCAATGAACATGATCTAATCATATTCATGCTCAACGTAGACACCTGATAACATTTATCTAGGTTCAACACTAATCCCGAAAATAGAGGGAGCGTGCGATGGTGATCTTATCATCCTGGGAAACACTTCCAACATATCGTCACCTCGCCCTTAGCTAGTCTCCGTTCAGTCCGTAGCTTTTGCTTCAAGTCACTAATAATAGCAACTGAACCGGTATCCAATACCCATGTGCTACAAGGAGTACTAGTAAGGTACACATCAATAACACGTATATCAAATATACTTTGTTGAAGTTGCCAGCTTTTCTTATCTACCATGTATTTGGGGTAATTCCGCTACCATGTGACCGTTACCCTTACAATCGAAGCACTTAGTCTCGAGGTTTGGGTGCAACCTTGGGTTCCCTCATTAGAGCGACAACTGGTTTGCCATTCATGAAGTTTCCCTTCTAGCCCTTGCCCCTTTTTGAAACCAGTGGTCTTGTTAAACCATCAACACTTGATGCTCCTTCTTGATTTCTACTTTTGCGGTACTAAGAACCGCTAACAGCACCGGGATCATCTCCATCCTTTGCATGTCATAGTTCATCACGAAGTTCTAGTAGCTTGGTGATAGTGTCTAGAGAATTCTGTCAACCACTATCTCACCTGGGAGATTAACTCCCACTTGGTTCAAGTGATTTTAGCACCCAGACATTCTGAGCACATGCTCACTAGTTGAGCCATTCTCCTCCATCTTTTTGGCAAAGGAACTTGTCAGAGGTCTCATACCTCTCAACACGGGCATGAGCCTGAAATCCCAATTTCAGCTCTTAGAACATCTCATATGTTCCATGGCGTTCAAAACGTCATTGGAATCCCGATTCTAAGCCGTAAAGTATGGTGCACTAAACTATCAAGTAGTCATCAGGACCTGTCTCTCAGGTGTTCACAACATCCACAGACAACGTTGTAGGGGGTTGCACATTGAGCGGTGCATCAAAGACGTAAGCTTTCTGTGCAGCAGTGAGGACACTCCTCGGACTACGGACCCAGTCCGCATCCTTGCTTACAATATCTTTCAACTTAGTCTTTCTCTAGGATCGTATTAAGCAGGGAGCTACAACGCAAGCTATTGATCTACAACATAATTTGCAAAGGCAACTTAGACTATTGTTCATGATAAGTGAGTTTAACTAATCAAATTACTTATAACTCCCACTCAAATTGACATCCCTCTGGTCATCCGAGCGTGACATGATCCAAATCCACCAACCCAAGTCCGATCATCACGTGAGATGAGGTGGTGTCAATGGTGAACATCTTCATGTTGATCATATCTACTATATGACTCATGCTCGACCTTTCGGTCTTCCGTGTTCCGAGGCCATGTCTGTACATGCTAGGCTCGTCAAGTCTAACCCGAGTGTTCTGCATGTGCAAAACTGGCTTGCACCCGTTGTATGCGAACATAGAGTCTATCACACCCGATCATCACGTGGTGCTTCGAAACGACGAACCTTCGCAACGGCGCACACTCGGGGGGAACACAATTTCATCTTGAAATTTTAGTGAGGGATCATCTTATAATGCTACCGTCGTCCTAAGCAAAATAAGATGCATAAAAGGATTAACATCACATGCAAATCATAAGTGACATGATATGGCCATCAACTCGTGCTTTTGATCTCCATCTCCAAAGCACCGGCATGATCTCCATCGTCACCGGCGTAACACCATGATCCCCATCATCATGATCTCCATCATCGTGTCGCCATCGGGGTTGTCGCGCGCCCACCATGCTCTTACTACTATTGCTACCGTTTAGCGATAAAGTAAAGCATTACATAGCGCTTAATGATTGACACGCAGGTCATACAAAAATTAAAGACAACCCTATGGCTCCTGCCGGTTGCCGTATACATCGACATGCAAGTCGATATTAACTATTACAACATGATCATATCATACATCAAATATATCTCATCATGTCATTGGCCATATCATATCACAAACATACCCTGCAAAAACAAGTTAGACGTCCTCTAATTTGTTGTTGCATGTTTTACGTGGCTGCTATGGGTATCTAGCAAGAACGCTTCTTACCTACGCAAAGCCACAACGGTGATATTTAAGTTGCTATTTAACCTTCTACAAGGACCGCCTTTGTCGAATCCGATTCAACTAAGGTGGGAGAGACAGACACCCGCTAGCCATCTTATGCAACAAAAGTCACATGTCTGTCGATGGAACCGGTCTCATGTACGAGGACATGTAAGGTTGGTCCGAGCCGCTTCATCCCACAATACCGCTGAATCAAGAAAAGACCAAGGAGGGAAGCAATCTAAACATCAACGCCCACAAACTCCTTTGTGTTCTACTCGTGATTGCATCTACGCAAAAACCTGGCTCATGATGCCACTGTTGGGGAACGTTGCATGGGAAACAAAAAATTTCCTACGCTCACCAAGATCAATCTAGGAGATGCACATCTACGAGAGGAGAGTTGGATCCACATACCCTTGTAGATCGCGATGCGGAAGCGTTGTAAGAACGCGGTTGATGGAGTCGTACTCGCGGCGATTCAAATTGCGGAAGATCCGATCTAGCGCCGAACGGATGGCGCCTCCGCGTTCAACACACGTGCAGCCCGGTGACGTCTCCCACGCCTTGATCCAGCAAGGAGAGAGGGAGAGGTTGGGAAGACTCCATCCAACAGCAGCACGACGGCGTGGTGGTGGTGGAGGAGCGCGGGACTCCAGCAGGGCTTCGCCAAGCGCTGCAAGAGACGAGGAGGGAGAGGGGTAGGGCTGCGCCAAGAGGGAGACGTTCTCGTGTGTCTAGCAGCCCCAAAACCTCACATATATATAGGGGGAAGGGAGGGCTGCGCCCCCTTTAGGGTTTCCCACCCCTAGGGGTGCGGCCAGCCCTAGAAAACCCATCTAGGGTGCGGCCAAGGGGGGGGAGAGAGAGGGGGCGCCCTAGGGTGGGCCTTAAGGCCCATCTGGACCTAGGGTTTGCCCCCCTCCCCTCTCCATGCGCCTAGGGACTTGGTGGGGGGGCGCACCAGCCCCTTTGGGGCTGGTTCCCTCCCACACTTAGCCCACGCAGCCTTCAGGGGCTGGTGGCCCCACCTGGTGGACCCCCGGGACCCTCCCGGTGGTCCCGGTACATTACCGATATCGCCCGAAACTTTTCCGGTGACCAAAATAGGACTTCCCATATATGAATCTTTACCTCCGGACCATTCCGGAACTCCTCGTGACGTCCGGGATCTCATCCGAGACTCCGAACAACATTCGGTAACCGCGTACATACTTTCCCTATAACCCTAGCGTCATCGAACCTTAAGTGTGTAGACCCTACGGGCTCGGGAACCATGTAGACATGACCGAGACAACTCTCCGGCCAATAACCAACAGGGGGATCTGGATACCCATGTTGGCTCCCACATGTTCCACGATGATCTCATCGGATGAACCACGATGTCAAGGATTCAATCAATCCCGTATACGATTCCCTTTGTCTATCGGTATAGCACTTGCCCGAGATTCGATCGTCGGTATACCGATACCTTGCTCAATCTCGTTACCGGCAAGTCTCTTTACTCGTTCCGTAACACATCATCCCGTGATCAACTCCTTGATCACATATTGTGCACATTATGATGATGTCCTACCGAGTGGGCCCAGAGATACCTTTCCGTCATACGGAGTGACAAATCCCAGTCTCGATTCGTGCCAACCCGACAGACACTTTTGGAGATACCTGTAATGCACCTTTATAGCCACCCAGTTACGTTGTGACGTTTGGTACACCCAAAGCATTCCTACGGTATCCGGGAGTTGCACAATCTCATGGTCTAAGGAAAAGATACTTGACATATAGAAAAGCTTTAGCATACGAACTACACGATCTGTGCTTGGCTTAGGATTGGGTCTTGTCCATCACATCATTCTCCTAATGATGTGATCCCGTTATCAATGACATCCAATGTCCATGGTCAGGAAACCGTAGCCATCTATTGATCAACGAGCTAGTCATCTAGAGGCTTACTAGGGACATGGTGTATGTCTATGTATCCACACATGTATCTGAGTTTCCTGTCAATACAATTCTAGCATGGATAATAAACGATTATCGTGAACAAGGAAATATAATAATAACCAATTTATTATTGCCTCTAGGGCATATTTCCAACAGAAGCGTGCATAGACATCAGCCATAGGGGAGAGAGAGGGCAGCAGCGAGGAGGTGGCGCGCCCCCTCCCTAGGAGGAGTCCAAATAGGACTAGGGGAGGGGGCGCGGCCCCTCTTTCCCTCTCCCTCTCCCTCTCTTTCCTTCCCCCTTCTTCCTTCTTTGGTATGTTCCTACTAGGAATAGGATTGCCCTAGCCGCACCATAGAGGGCCGGCCGGCCTCCCCCCCTTGCTCCTTTATATACGGGGGCAGGGGGGCACCCAAAGACACACAAGTTGAATTGTTCTAGCCGTGTGCGGTGCCCCCCTCCACAGAAACACACCTCGGTCATACCGTCGCAGTGCTTAGGCGAAGCCCTGCGTCGGTAGATACATCATATCCGTCACCACGCCGTCGTGCTGACGAAACTCTCCCGTGAAGCTCAACTGGATCAAGAGCTCGTGGGACGTCATCAAGCTGAACGTGTGCTGAACGCGGAGGTGCCGTACGTTCGGTGCTTGATCGGTTGGATCGCGAAGAAGTTCGACTACATCAACCGCGTCACTTGACGCTTCCGCTTCCGGTCTACGAGGGTACGTAGACACACTCTTCCCTCTCGTTGCTATGCATAAGATAGATCTTGCGTGATCGTAGGAAATTTTTTAAAATACTACGTTCCCCAACACATTGCGTATGCGACCTAGAGCAGACCCACCCCCTAATACAAAGCGCAACTGGTTCCCGTCCAATCGAGCGTGTGCCGCTTAGTCGCTGACGTTAGTGAGCTTTCAGAAGAATCGTACGACCCAGAGTGCCCGTACTTATTCCCGCGTGGTGGTTAGTGCGAAAAGGCCAGATGCCTACTCATATCAAATACCCAAACACGTTAGTGTATTGGGAGCACGCGGTGATGATCAATGATCCATGATATGTGGTCCCGTTGCCTTGTCTCACGGACTTACAGTAAGGGCTAAGAATGCCCGGCCGTGCCGCGTAGGTTTCTCGCGGGCACCCTCCAGGTCAATCGGACTCCAGATCACTCACGGATACCCTCATGGCCAACCCGACTCACAAGAGATTGTCGGGAACTCAGGTCCACCTCTACCGGGGTGGTACCGTCTGTCCCTCCAGTCCCGCAGAAACAATAACTCTCGTGGATACCCCACTGGACTGACCCGTCTTTTATCATGGTTCTGGGGGTAAAGTCAAAGTAACCGTGTGTCCATAACACCAAGGAAGAATCCGAGGAATCACCCTCGATGAATTCCACTTAATGTAATCATCAATGTGAACTTGTAGTAATCAGCTCGAGGATTCACACTTGAGGAGTTGCACGACATAGTCGTTATCGGGAGTCGTGCAGGAGGAATCACCATCCGTAGACCACGGCCGATTAGCTACGCTACAGAGATCTCATCAAAGGTGCTATAAGAGGTATCACCCTCGGCACTCGATAGTTTCTCTACAGAGTCGTACAACTAAGGGGGTGTGTGGTGATGTGTCAGGCACATGACGTCGATCACGTTGATCAAGTGATCGACCATGAAGCGGGGGTAACATGGACAGGATGAGGGGTCACTGATGGATCACTAACCAACCTATACTAAACATATAGGATAAACAGGCAGGTAACAATAGTAGGTTAGAAAAGCAGGTTATGCATCAGAATAGGAGCAAACAATTACAGTAGCAAAATCTAATGCAAGCATGAGAGATAATAAAATGGGCAATATAGGAATCATCAAGGGGGTTTTGCTTGTCATGGGCAGTCGAGTGTGCATGTTTGCGAAACCGAATTTTGTTGCTTGCAAGAGCCTCTTGTGAAGGCCCGCCAGACTTAATTCACCTCCCGCGGGAGATGAAGCCGTGGTTATATTACTCAAAGGATGTCATGGGAAAGACGCCATGACTTAAGTGGCAAGGCCTAAATGCAAATTATTCGCGTTTTGATATTGCGCGTTAGATTTTGATAAGGTCGAGAGAAGACAAATGCATGGATACACGAAGTCTCCCGGATGCATAGGACATGTCCCATTAAGTTCCCTCCTTCAGTTAGTTCTTTGCATGATCACTCTCAATCGATATATTGTTTTTATCATCAGCAACTCGCTATTATTCTCACGTTGTAACGCACGAGCATTTGTGCTGGTCTATACCTACTAATAAAGCAAGTTGCGTTCCTCCGATTTTTTCGTCCGTTCACCATCAAAAAATATATTTGTTTCTATCCAAGGTGGTACTAATTTTTTATCCAGAATTTCATACTTGGGCCATGCGTTATGGCCCAGCGAAGCCCGCCCACTTATTTTTCTGTCCACACAACTAGGAAATTGCCATATGCTGCGACAAATAGTGAGAGATTCGCACACGACGCCCATGACCGGGCCAACCCATTTTTTGTTTCTACTTTTCTTTTTCTGATCCTTTCTATATTTATTTCCTATTTAGTTTTCCAGTTTTCCCTTCCAAGTTATTTTTTTTTGTAAAGTCAAAACTTTCAGAATTTCATTTTTACATTTTCACAAAAAAGAAAAATCAGAATTCCGAAATATTGTTCTTGTTTTCAAAAACGTTCGGTACGTTAAATTTTGGTTTTTGTTCAAGATAAAAATATTCAAATTTTTCAAAAATGTTTGTGTTTTCTAAAATCATTCATTTTTTCTAAATAAAATTGGCTTTCTAGAAAATATTCCAAATTATAAAAATATACTTGTTGTCATGAAATGCTCACAGATTCAAAATAATGTTTGTGTTTAATAAATTACATTTCCTTAAATTATTTTGGATGTTGAAAACATGTTCCCGTTTTGAAAAATTGATGACAAATTTTAAAAAAGTTCATGTTTTTATTAAAAGATAGAATCTTCCTATTTCAAATTTTGCTCGTATTTTTCCAAAAATGAATAGGTTTTTTTCAAAAAAAAACTCCGTGTATTTTTGAAATATGGTTGGAATTTTTAAAAATATCACGTTACCAAGAATGTTTGATAATTCAGAATTATTAATATAATCTCTTGAAAAAATAATAATAAATCAAATCTAACATTGTAGTATGTTTTTAAACATTTGTGCTGGCCATTAGTTTCTAGGACCTATTTGTTCGAGTGGCTAGGAGCACGTGGTCGAGTTTCTGATGTCATGATTTTGATCCTGCAACTCGTTAACTTGCGCTTTACAAACACAGGTCATTTTGGTGCCTGCAAAGTGGGTTGGCCCAGACGTGAACCGTTGTGCGTCTCATGCGATATAATTGAAAGAAATTATGTGCACATGACAATAAAAGAAAATATGTTGGTTTTGCTTTATTATAGAAAACTATGGGCATGCGAGCGCTAAAATCTATACCTACTAATAAAGCAAGGTGCGTTTCTTTGATTTTATTTCATCCGTTTACCATTGAAATGATTTTTTTTCTATTCGAGGAGGTACTATTTTTTTGTCCCTTCGTCTATTAGAAAAGGAAAAAATGCCAGAATTCCGTACATGCACCGCCTGCAGTGTGTCCCAGCAAAGCCAACCCATTTATTTTTGTGCCCACGCAGGTAAAAGATCCCTATTTATCATCTCGAGCGTCAAATAGTTGGAATTCGCACAGGCTGCCCAAGCTGGACTGAACTGTTTTCCTTTTTAGTGCTGCGTTATATTTTTCCGTTTCTTTCTCCTTTTGTTTCCTGTTTATTTTGTCTTTTTTCCTTTCAAGTATATTTTTTATTTCTCCAATTTTTGTAAATGCAAAATTTTAAAAAAAGTTCGTAATTTCAGAAAAAATGAATTTTTGTAAAATCTTCAGAATTTAGAAAATATATTCTGTTTTGAAAAATGTCCAAAACATTAATTTTTTGTTTTCATTCCATACCTGGTTCAATTTAAAAAAAGATCCGTTTTTCTTTGTGTTTTTTCAAATTTGTTCAATATTTGCCAACAAAAACTGCATTTTAAAAATGTTCTAAATACGAAAAGTATTTTTGTTTTGGTGAAATGTCGCATATTATGAATAATGTCCGAACTTAAAGAAACACGTTTTAAAAAATTGATCTGACTATTTAAAATATGTTTCCTTTATCAAAAGAGATCACAAATTTAAAAATGTTCATGTTTTCAAATGAAATTTAGAGTATCGAATATTTCATTTTTTGTGTATTTCTAAAAATGTTAAGAATTTCAAAAATAATATCTGGGATTTATAAAATTATTCATCTTTACAATAATGTTCGGCAATTTATATTATTATTTAAAGTTCAAAGAAACAAAAATTGTTTCCAATCTAACATTGGAGTATGTTCTTAAAGGTGTGAGCTGACCATTGTTGGTAGCACTCGTTTCTTCGAGTGGCTAGCAGCATGTAGTCAGGTCTTTAAGGCTATGATTTCGATCCTTTAATTCATCGGTTTTTGGATTTTAGCACGCATTACAAACACAAGTCGTCTTGGAGCCTACCAGTGTGCTGGCCCATACACGAACTGATGTGCGTCCCACGTGCTATTTTACGCAACTAGCATTATATAGTAGCCCCCACACTGTTGGTTGAAGAAAAAAAGCTCTGTTGCACCTGAACTATTGGGCCTTAGCCGCACTCCCATATTGAGTCGTCTGAGGGGGCAATTTTTTTCTTCGGCAAATAAAAGAGTATATGTTGATTTGGTTCAAGTAAAAAAATTATGGGCACGTGAGAGCTAAATTAATAAAAGAGAATAAACCCTAATGAAGAAGCGACATTGATGTCTGGTTATGTGCTAAATATGCTAATGACATGGGATTTGTGCTCTAGAATTAGTAATCCATCCGTTTACGCCATTGTAAGAGAGAGTGGTCGAAGCAATCGTGCCCCGAAGGTCGCACATAGCTACCAAATGAGGAGGCAGACACTACCCCGAGACAGAAGTGGACCCGAAGGAAAAAAAAGCTCGAGTTGGATGGTTGCCTCCACGCCGACTATATGTGCTAGTATCTCCAGCCCACCAGGGTTCAAGTCCCGATGTTCGTATTATTCCAGGATTTACGGCGATGCACTTTCTGTGGGAAGAGACGTTCCCGTCGACGACGAGGCACATACGGTGACTTCGTAAATCTCAAGATGATATGTCGGCTCGGTCTCTTGAAAATGCTCATAGAGGTAGGGTGTCTGTGTGTGCTTCATAGTGATGAGTGTATGCACGTATGTATGGTGCTTGCGTATGTACTTTGTTAACAAAAGGGATAACTAAATATGAAAAATATGTCCAAAAACATAGCCCCCATTCAGGGCATCTCCAATGGCTATAAGATAGTTATTGCTAGACTTTGGCATATAAGATTTTAAGGTAAATACACCACTTGTGCTTGAACTTGTCATGAATGTGCACTTTAGTGCCTGAACTTGCAAAATACATTGAACCGGTTCCGTAACTTGGTATAGACGTGCATATACGGTTCGAATCGCGTTTGTATACGTCTGCGACGCCGATGAGTCACGCCATCATGGCATGGGACTCGCTGTCAGGGACAGGGTGTGTGTCCTGAGTTTTTTTTACGGAGAACCCTCTAGAATAAAAAGTTTTTTTGCAATGATAAATTATAACATAACGTACCCCTCTCTAAAATAGACCATAGCTTGTCTCAGTTTTCGACGTGTTTGTTTTTTTTTTCATTTTTTTTACAAAATATGTATATTATAATCGTGTGTTACAAGCAATAGACATATAGTTAAAACAAATTATTTTAAAAAGTTCATATCATATCATAAAATACCAGTCCAATAATTTAACCAAAATACACATAATAAAAGTATGAATTAAGAATATATATTATAATCTGAAAAACTATTTGCATTTTAAGAAACTATTAAAGTATTTTTACAAACATTCATATATGTAATAAGTTATCATATAATTTTAAATTTTCCATGAATAAAATATTCATGTAGTATATAAACGTGTTCATGCTTTAAGTAAAAACTGTGTTGTTTTGAAAAGTTTATATAATTTATAAAAGTTTGTGTGTTTTCTCAAAAAATTAAATACAAGCCTAGTGCGCCCTTAGATTGCGGATCCTCATATGAATAATACTTGAATCGTATAAACATGTTTATTGTTCATAAATATTTACAATTGAATGAATATGTTTTAAAATAACATGTGATTTTTTAAATGACATGAAGTTTTTTGCATCCTTTTGAAATTATGTTTGTTATACAGTCATAAAGATTACGTGGATAGATGAGAACTCATTAGTTGGAGTGGCATCCGTGCCTCGTCTATACACTCCGGTCGGATGTTCGAGTCATATAGTTGGTACTATTTTTGCTGGATTATTAAATTCCTTTTATTGTTACCTCGCAAAAAATATTCTTTTATTTATGTTGTTCCGCCTAGTTTATATAGGTTATGAATCATCACTAAGCAGCAAATGTGAAGTGGTCTATTGGCGAGCCTAGCATGCACTTGACTGGTAGGTCCCCCTTTTTAACCACCACATCGCTAGATTTTTAGTATTTTATAATTATAGTATGGAAAATAATTATAGCGCAAGGTTATGAATCATCACAAAGCAGCACATTTGTCAGTTTCTCCGTAAGGGCCTTATTGTACGAAAAATAATTTCGGAGGGGTTTCGGCAAAAAACCAGGCAACACACCCACATCGCTAGTTTTTTAGTATTTTATAATTATAGTATGGAAAATAATTATAGCGCAAGGTTATGAATCATCACAAAGCAGCACATTTGTAAGTTTCTCCGTAAGGGCCTTATTATACGAAAAGTAATTCCGGAGGGGTTTCGGCAAAAAACCAGGCAACACACCCACATCGCTAGTTTTTTAGTATTTTATAATTATAGTATGGAAAATAATTATAGCGCAAGATTATGAATCATCACAAAGCAGCACATTTGTCAGTTTCTCCGTAAGGGCCTTATTGTACAAAAAATAATTCCAGAGGGGTTTCGGCAAAAAACTAGGCAACACACCCTTGTCTCTGTTGTCCAGTTGCTGACAGCAGGTCCCATGCCATATTGGCGCGCCTCGTCAGTGTCGCGGACGTATACAAACGTCATTTGAACCGTATATGCACGTCCATGCCAAGTTATGGAACCAGTTCAATGTATTTTACAAGTTCATGCACTAAATTGCACATCCGCGGCAAGTTCAAGCACCACTGATGTATTTACCTCTAAGATTTTTGATGATGTGTCATACAATAAATGAAGAAAGAGAGTAAAATTGTATGTACATTAACCAACATCCCTTACACAAGCTCCAATGTAGAATGAGAGAGCACCTTAGAGCATGGTTAATAGTATAGCCAACTCCTGGCTATAAGCCAGTGCCATGTCATCTACAACCCATCTTATAGCCAACATGTATAATAGTAGATCAAAAGAGTGTATTACTTTTTTATTATATGGCCCACCTTGCATTCTCACAAAGTACCTAGGAGCACGTGCTAGAGCTGGCTCTTCACGAAGAGCCCGCTTACCTTCTCTCTCCTCTTCTCTTTTCTCCAACTAAGCAGAAATATACTAGTTTATTCCTTATAGCCCGCTGACTCAGCTCTATTGTACCTGCTCTTATTTGTTATCTGCCATTTCATTGAGCAAACTAAATACAACCTATTGAAGTAGTTGTATATTAAAATGTTGATTGATAACATGACATATTTTACCAACAAGCTAATATGCAACTTGTTGGGAACCGCCGGACAGTTCGAGAGGTGTTGGTCCTCGCAAAAACCAATTCCCCCAAGTTTGTCTTTCTTTGTGAGACGAGGCAAACTAAAGAAAAGATGGAGATGCTTAAATGGCGGCTAGGTTTAAAGAGTTACAGTGGTGTTAGTAGTAATGGAAGAAGTGGAGGTTTGGCACTATTCTGGGACGAATCCCTAACGGTGACTGTTATGGATAGTTGCGCACGGTACATTGACGTGCATGTGATGGACAATGGTATTAATGTCAGCTGGCGGGGTACTTTTATATATGGTGAACCTCGAGTAGAGAATATGCACTTGATGTGGGATCATCTATCCAGATTAAGAGCTGTCTCACAAGACCCATGGTTTGTTTGTGGAGATTTTAATGAGGCTATGTGGCAACATGAACACTTATCGCGATGTACAAGATCAGAGAATCAGATGTTGGCGCTTAGGGATTGCTTGGAGGTCTGTGAATTGCGGGATCTGGGGTTTTCTGGATTCCCCTATACATATGATAATGGTCAATCCGATGATCGAAACGTCCAAGTAAGGCTTGATCGGGCAGTTTCGGATGAGGCGTGGTGTGATTTATTTCCGTCCGCCAAGGTTGTCCATCTAGCTTCGCCGCGCTCAGACCATTGTCCGATCCTTGTCCAGTTTGAGGTCGTCGACAAGCCTTGAAGACAGCGTTCCCCACCACGGTACGAGATCATGTGGGAGCGGCATTCAGCGTTACAGGAAGTTATAGCTGCAACTTGGGCGGAAAAAAGGCCTGCTGGTCATTTAGGGGACGTTGCAAATTCCCTTAAGTCAGTCATGGCCAACCTGCGTTTGCGGAGTGCAGAAAATTTTGGCCACATCACTCAAAAGATTGAAAAACTTAGAGCCGAATTGGATGAAATGAAATTGAGTTCAGCTGATCGTGTCCTCGTCCGCGCAAAAATGAATGAGATGGATGAGTTACTGTATCGCGAGGAAATGCTATGGCTACAGCGCTCGCGTATTACGTGGCTAAAAGAAGGTGACTGTAATACAAAATATTTCTTTCGACGAGCTGTTTGGCACTCACGACGTAAATATATTCATCGGCTTCGTCGAGTGGATGGGACGTGGTGTAATGTTCCATCTGATATGGAACGTATGGCAGCCTCGTACTTCAAGGAGGTTTATTCTAAAGATCCTACCCTCTCCCACGAGGGGGTTTTGGATTGTATTTTGCCTAAGGTGACCGCCGGGATGAATGCTTCTCTATGTGAGCCATATACAGGGACGCCTTGTTTCAAATAGGGCCACTTAAAGCGCCAGGTACAGATGGGTTCCCAGCGTGTTTTTATCAACGCAATTGGGATGTACTTAAGGTTGAAATAATTGCTGATGTTCTTCAGTTTTTTGAGACAGGAGTTATGCCAGAAGGAGTTAATGTCACGGCGATCGTCCTAATTCCTAAAGTTCACCATCCTAAAGAACTAAAGGATTTTAGACCGATTAGCTTGCGTAATGTGCTATAAAATAGTCTCTAAGTGTATGGTGAACAGACTACGTCCGTTGCTTAAGGATCTTATTTCAGATAATCAGAGTGCCTTCATTCCGGAACGGCTTATCTCGGATAATTCTATCATTGCCTTCGAGTGCATCCACCATATATAGTCTTTGCAGCAGGGTGGCCCAGCTTTGTGTGCATATAAGTTAGATCTATCGAAGGCATTGTTGGGGAACGTAGTATTTTAAAGTTTTCCTACGATCACGCAAGATCTATCTACCAGATGCATAGCAACGAGAGGGAAGAGTGTGTCTACGTACCCTCGTAGACCGGAAGCGGAAGCGTCAAGTGACGCGGTTGATGTAGTCGAACTTCTTCGCGATTCAACCGATCAAGCACCGAACGTACGGCACCTCCGCGTTCAGCACACGTTCAGCTTGATGACGTCCCACGAGCTCTTGATCCAGTTGAGCTTCACGGGAGAGTTTTGTCAGCACGACGGCGTGGTGACAGATATGATGTATTTACCGGCGCAGGGCTTCGCTTAAGCACTGCAACGGTATGACCGAGGTGTGTTTCTGTGGAGGGGGGCACCGCACACGGCTGGAACAATTCAACTTGTGTGTCTTTGGGTGCCCCCTGCCCCCGTATATAAAGGAGCAAGGGAGGAGGGCCGGCCGGCCTCCTATGGTGCGGCTAGGGCAATCCTACTAGGAATAGGATTGCAATCCTCTTCCTAGTAGGAGTCCATCAAGAAAGAAGAGAGGGAAAGGAAAAGAGGGAGAGGTGGCGCCACCTCAATCCTAGTCCAACTAGGATCCCTAGGTGGGGCGCCGGCCAGCCTCTATGGGCTGCCTCTCTCTTTTCCTTAAGGCCCACTATGGACCATCCCCCTTCGTAGGGGGTTCCGGTAACCCCCTTCGGCAATCCAGTTAAATCCGAAACTTTTCCGGAACACTTCCGGTGTCCGAATATAGTCGTCCAATATATCAATCTTTATGTCTCGGACATTCCGAGACTCCTCGCCATGTCCGTGATCTCATCCGGGACTCCGAACTACCTTCGGTATATCAAAACTCATAAACTCATAATACCGATCGTCATCAAACGTTAAGCGTGCGGACCCTATGGGTTCGAGAACTATGTAGACATGACCGAGACTCATCTCAGGTCAATAACCAATAGCGGAACCTGGATGTTCATATTGGCTCCTACATATTCTACGAAGATCTTTATCGGTCAAAACCGCATAAAAACATACGTTGTTCCTTTTGTCATCGGTATGTTACTTGCCCGGGATTCGATCGTCGGTATCTCCATACCTAGTTCAATCTCGTTACCGGCAAGTCTCTTTACTCGTTCCGTAACACATCATCTCGTGACTAACTCATTAGTCTTTTGCTTGCAAGGCTTATTGTGATGTGTGTTACCGGGAGGGCCCAGAGATACCTCTCCGACACTCGGAGTGACAAATCCTAATCTTGATCTATGCCAACACCACGAATACTTTCGGAGACACCTGTAGAGCATCTTTATGATCACCCAGTTACGTTGTGACGTTTGATAGCACACAAGGTGTTCCTACGGTATTCGGGAGTTGCATAATCTCATAGTCATAGAAACATGTATAAGTCATGAAGAAAGCAATAGCAGTAAAACTAAACGATCATAGTGCTATGCTAACGGATGGGTCTTGTCCATCACATCATTCTCCTAATGATGTGATCCCATTGATCAAATGACAACTCATGTCTATGGCTAGGAAACATAACCATCTTTGATCAATGAGCTAGTCTAGTAGAGGCATACTAGGGACATACTGTTTTGTCTATGTATTCACACATGTACTAAGTTTCCGGTTAATACAATTCTAGCATGAATAATAAACATTTATCATGATATAAGGAAATATAAATAACAACTTTATTATTGCCTCTAGGGCATATTTCCTTGAGTCTCCCACTTGCACTAGAGTCAATAATCTAGCTCACATCGCCATGTGATTTAATACCGATAGTTCACATCGTTATGTGAATAACACCCATAGTTCACATCACCATGTGACCAACACCCAAAGGGTTTACTAGAGTCAATAATCTAGTTCACATCGCTATGTGATTAATGCCCAAGAGTAATAAGGTGTGATCATGTTTTGCTTGTGAGAGAAGTTTAGTCAACGGGTCTGTCACATTCAGAGCCGTATGTATTTCGCAAATTTCTATGTCTACAATGCTCTGCATGGAGCTACTCTAGCTAATTGCTCCCACTTTCAATACGCATCCAGATTGATACTTAGAGTTATTTGGATTTAGTGTCAAAGCTTGCATCGACGTAACCCTTTACGACGAACTCTTTATCACCTCCATAATCGAGAAATATTTCCTTTAGTCATCCAATTACTAAGGATGATTTTGACCGCTGTACAGTGATCTACTCCTGGATCACTATTGTACCTCCCTGTCAAACTCATGGCAAGGTACACAACGTGTTTTGTACACAGCATGGCATACTTTATAGAACCTATGGCTGAGGCATAGGGAATGACTTTCATTCTCTCTATATTTTTCTGCCGTGGTCTGGCTTTGAGTCTTACTCAACTTCACACCTTACAAGTCAGGCAAGAACTCCTTCTTTGACTAATCCATTTTGAACTACTTCAAAATCTTATCAAGGTATGTACTCATCGAAAGTCTTATCAAGCGTCTTGATCTATCTCTATAGATCTTGATGCCCAATATGTTAGCAGCTTCACCAAGGTCTTTCTTCGAAAAACTCCTTTCAAACACTCCTTTATGCTTTCCAGAAAATTCTACATCATTTCCGATCGACAATATGTCATTCACATATACTTATCAGAAAGGTTGTAGTGCTCCCACTCACTTCTTGTAAATACAGACTTCACCGCAAGTCTGTATAAATCTATATGCTTTGATCAACTTATCAAAGCGTATATTCCAACTCTGAGATGCTTGCACCAGTCCATGGATAGATCGCTGGAGCTTGCACATTTTGTTAGCACCTTTAGGATTGACAAAACCTTCTGGTTGCATCATACATAAGTCTTCTTTAATAAATCCATTAAAGAATGCAGTTTTGTTATCCATTTGCCAGATTTCATAAAATGCGGCAATTGCTAACATGATTCGGACAGACTTAAGCATCGCTACGGGTGAGAAAGTCTCATCGTAGTCAACTCCTTGAACTTGTTGAAAAACTTTCGCAACAAGTCGAGCTTTGTAAACAGTAACATTACCGTCAGCGTCAGTCTTCCTCTTGAAGATCCATTTATTTTTGATGGCTTGCCGATCATCGGGCAAGTCAACCAAAGTCCACACTTTGTTCTCATACATGGATCCCATCTCAGATTTCATGGTCTTAAGCCATTTTGCGGAATCTGGGCTCATCATTGCTTCCTCATAGTTCGTAGGTTCATCATGGTCTAGTAACATGATTTCCAGAACTGGGTTGCCGTACCACTCTGGTGCGGAACGTATTCTGGTTGATCTACGACGTTCAGCAGAAACTTGATCCGAAGTTTCATGATCATCATCATTAACTTCCTCACTGATTGGTGTAGGAATCACTCGAACAATTTTCTGTGATGTACTACTTTCCAATCCGGGAGAAGGTACAATTACCTCATCAAGTTCTACTTTCCTCCCACTCACTTCTTTCGAGAGAAACTCCTTCTCTAGAAAGGATCCATTCTTAGCAACGAATATCTTGCCTTCGGATCTGTGATAGAAGGTGTACCCAACAGTCTCTTTTGGGTATCCTATGAAGACACATTTCTCCGACTTGGGTTCGAGCTTATCAGGATGAAGTTTTTTCACATAAGCATCGCAGCCCCAAACTTTAAGAAACGACAACTTTGGTTTCTTGCCAAACCATAGTTCATAAGGTGTCGTATTAACGGATTTAGATGGTGCCCTATTTAACGTGAATGCAGCTGTCTCTAAAGCATAACCCCAAAATGATAGTGGTAGATCGGTAAGAGACATCATCGATCGCACCATATCTAATAAAGTACGGTTATGACGTTCGGACACACCATTACACTGTGGTGTTCCAGGTGGCGTGAGTAGTGAAACTATTTCACATTGTTTTTACTGAAGGCCAAACTCGCTAACTCAAATATTTTACTTCTGCGATCATATCGTAGAAACTCTTATTTTCTTGTTACGATGATTCTCCACTTCACTCTGAAATTCTTTGAACTTTTCAAATGTTTCAGACTTGTGCTTCATTAAGTAGATATACCCATATCTGCTCAAATCATCAGTGAAGGTCAGAAAATAACGATACCCACCGCGAGCTTCAACACTCATTGGTCCACATACATCTGTATGTATGATCTCCAACAAATCTGTTGCTCGCTCCATTGTTCCGTAGAACGGAGTTTTAGTCATCTTGCCCATGAGGCATGGTTCGCAAGCACCAAGTGATTCATAATCAAGTGATTGCAAAAGTCCATCACTATGGAGTTTCTTCATGCGCTTTATACCATTATGACCTAAACGGCAGTGCCACAAATAAGTTGCACTATCATTATTAACCTTGCATCTTTTGGCTTCAATATTATGAATATGTGTATCACCACGATCAAGATCCAACAAACTATTTTCATTGGGTGTATGACCATCGAAGGTTTTATTCATGTAAACAGAATAACAATTATTCTATGACTTTAAATGAATAACTGTATCACAACAAATATGATCAAATCATATTCATGCTCAATGCAAATGCCAAATAACATTTATTTAGGTTTTACACTAATCCCGAAAGTATAGGGAGTGTGCGATGATGATCATATCAATCTTGGAACCACTTCCAACACACATCGTCACTTCACCTTTAACTAGTTTCTGTTCATTATGCAACTCCCATTTCGAGTTACTACTCTTTAGCAACTAAACCAGTATCAAATACCGAGGGGTTGCTATGAACACTAGTAAAATACACATCAATAATCTGTATATCAAATATACCTTTGTTCACTTTGCCATCCTTCTTATCCGCCAAGTATCTAGGGCAGTTCCACTTCCAGTGACCATTTCCTTTGCAGTAGAAGCACTTAGTTTTAGGCCTGAGTTTAGCTTTGGGTTTCTTCATGGGAGTGACAACTTGCTTGTCATTCTTCTTGAAGTTCCCCTTCTATCCCTTTGCCCTTTACTTGAAACAAGTGGTCTTGTTAACCATCAACACTTGATGCTCTTTCTTGATTTCTACCTTCGCCGATTTCAGCATCGCGAAGAGCTCGGGAATTACTTTTGTCATCCCTTGCATATTATAGTTCATCACGAAGTTCTACTAACTTAGTGATAGTGTCTAGAGAACTTTGTCAATTACTATCTTATCTGGAAGATTAACTCCCACTTGATTCAAGCAATTGTAGTACCCAGACAATCTGAGCATATGCTCACTGCTTGAGCTATTCTCCTCCATCTTTTAGCTATAGAACTTGTTGGAGACTTCATATCTCTCAACTCGGGTATTTGCTTAAAATATTAACTTCAACTCCTGGAACATCTCATATGGTCCATGACGTTCAAAACGTCTTTGAAGTCCCGATTCTAAGCCGTTAAGCATGGTGCACTAAACTATCAAGTAGTCATCATACCGAGCTTTTGTCAAAACGTTCATAATGTCTACATCTGCTCCTGCAATAGGTCTGTCACCTAGCGGTGCATGAAGGACATAATTCTTCTGAGCAGCAATGAGGATAATCCTCAGATCACGGAACAATTCCGCATTATTGCTACTAACATCTTTCAACTTAGTTTTCTCTAGGAACATATAAAAATAAAAATAAACGGGGAGCAACATCGCGAGCTATTGATCTACAACATAGATATGCTAATACTACCAGGACTAAGTTCATGATAAATTAAAGTTCAGTTAATCATATTACTAAAGAACTCCCACTTAGATAGACATCCCTCCGGTCATCTAAATGATCACGTGATCCAAATCAACTAAACCATGTCCGATCATCACGTGAGATGGAGTGGTTTCAATGGTGAACATCTTATGTTGATCATATCTACTATATGATTCACGCTCGACCTTTCGGTCTCCAGTGTTCCGAGGCCATATCTGCATATGCTAGGCTCGTCAAGTTTAACCCGAGTATTCTGCGTGTGCAAAACTGGCTTACACCCGTTGTATTTGAACGTAGAGCTTATCACACCCGATCATCACGTGGTGTCTCGGCACGACGAACTTTCGCAACGGTGCATACTCAGGGAGAACACTTATACCTTGAAATTTTAGTAAGGGATCATCTTATAATGTTACCATCGATCTAAGCAAAATAAGAAGCATAATAAGATAAACATCACATGCAATCAAAATATGTGACATGATATGGCCATCATCATCTTGTGCTTTTTGATCTCCATCTCCAAAGCACCGTCATGATCACCTTCGTCACCGGCGCGACACCTTGATCTCCATCGTAGCATCGTTGTCGTCTCGCCAACTATTGCTTTTACGACTATCGCTACCGCTTAGTGATAAAGTAAAGCAATTACATGGCGGTTGCATTTCATACAATAAAGCGACAACCATATGGCTCCTGCCAGTTGCCAATAACATTACAAAACATGATCATCTCATACAAAACCGTATAACTCATCATGTCTTGACCGTATCACATCACAACATGCCCTGCAAAAACAAGTTAGACGTCCTCTACTTTGTTGTTGCAAGTTTTACGTGGCTGCTACGGGCTTAGCAAGAACCGTTCTTACCTACGCATACAAAACCACAACGATGTTTCGTCAAGTATGTGCTGTTTTAACCTTCACAAGGACCGGGCGTAGCCACACTTGATTCAGCTAAAGTGAGAGAGACAGACACCCGCCAGTCACCTTTAAGCAACGAGTGCTCTTAACGGTGAAACCAGTCTCGCGTAAGCGTACGCGTAATGTCGGTCCGGGCCGCTTCATCTCACAATACCGCCGAAGCAAAGTATGACATGCTGGTAAGCAGTATGACTAGTATCGCCCACAACTCATTGTGTTCTACTCGTGCATATCATCTACGCATAGACCTGGCTCATGATGCCACTGTTGGGGAACGTAGTATTTTAAAATTTTCCTACGATCACGCAAGATCTATCTACCAGATGCATAGCAACGAGAGGGAAGAGTGTGTCTACGTACCCTCGTAGACCGGAAGCGGAAGCATCAAGTGACGCGGTTGATGTAGTCGAACTTCTTCGCGATTCAACCGATCAAGCACCGAACGTACGGCACCTCCGCGTTCAGCACACGTTCAGCTTGATGACGTCCCACGAGTTCTTGATCCAGTTGAGCTTCACGGGAGAGTTTCGTTAGCACGACGGCGTGGTGACGGATATGATGTATTTACCGGCGCAGGGCTTCGCTTAAGCACTGCAACGGTATGACCGAGGTGTGTTTCTGTGGAAGGGGGCACCGCACACGGCTGGAACAATTCAACTTGTGTGTCTTTGGGTGCCCCCTGCCCCCGTATATAAAGGAGCAAGGGAGGAGGGCCGGCCGGCCTCCTATGGTGCGGCTAGGGCAATCCTACTAGGAATAGGATTGCAATCCTCTTCCTAGTAGGAGTCCATCAAGAAGGAAGAGAGGGAAAGGAAAAGAGGGAGAGGTGGCGCCACCTCAATCCTAGTCCAACTAGGATCCCTAGGTGGGGCGCCGGCCAGCCTCTATGGGCTGCCTCTCTCTTTTCCTTAAGGCCCACTATGGACCATCCCCCTTCGTAGGGGGTTCCGGTAACCCCCTTCGGCAATCCAGTTAAATCCGAAACTTTTCCGGAACACTTCCGGTGTCCGAATATAGTCGTCCAATATATCAATCTTTATGTCTCGGACATTCCGAGACTCCTCGCCATGTCCGTGATCTCATCCGGGACTCCAAACTACCTTCGGTACATCAAAACTCATAAACTCATAATACCGATCGTCATCAAACGTTAAGCGTGCGGACCCTACGGGTTCGAGAACTATGTAGACATGACCGAGACTCATCTCCGGTCAATAACCAATAGCGGAACCTGGATGTTCATATCGGCTCCTACATATTCTACGAAGATCTTTATCGGTCAAAACCGCATAAAAACATACGCTGTTCCTTTTGTCATCGGTATGTTACTTGCCCGGGATTCGATCGTCGGTATCTCCATACCTAGTTCAATCTCGTTACCGGCAAGTCTCTTTACTCGTTCCGTAACACATCATCTCGTGACTAACTCATTAGTCTTTTGCTTGCAAGGCTTATTGTGATGTGTGTTACCGAGAGGGCCCAGAGATACCTCTCCGACACTCGGAGTGACAAATCCTAATATTGATCTATGCCAACACCACGAATACTTTCGGAGACACCTGTAGAGCATCTTTATGATCACCCAGTTACGTTGTGACATTTGATAGCACACAAGGTGTTCCTACGGTATTCGGGAGTTGCATAATCTCATAGTCACAGGAACATGTATAAGTCATGAAGAAAGCAATAGCAGTAAAACTAAACGATCATAGTGCTATGCTAGCGGATGGGTCTTGTCCATCACATCATTCTCCTAATGATGTGATCCCGTTGATCAAATGACAACTCATGTCTATGGCTAGGAAACATAACCATCTTTGATCAATGAGCTAGTCTAGTAGAGGCATACTAGGGACATACTGTTTTGTCTATGTATTCACACATGTACTAAGTTTCCGGTTAATACAATTCTAGCATGAATAATAAACATTTATCATGATATAAGGAAATATAAATAACAACTTTATTATTGCCTCTAGGGCATATTTCCTTCAGGCATATGATCGGGTGGACTGGGTCTTTTTGGAGAAAGCCCTTGTCAAATGGGGCTTTGATCTGGGTTGGATTAATCGCATTATGGCATGCGTTTCTTCAGTGAAGTATTCTATCAAATTCAATGGTAAATATTGGAGTCCTTCACACAGTCGAGAGGGGTGCGACAAGGTGATCCATTGTCTCCTTTTCTATTCCTATTTGTTGCTGGCTCCTTATCTCCTCTGTTAAGTAAGTCAATGTCTGACGAGGGATTAGAAGGGATCAAGATTTGTCGAAGGGCCCCTATTATATCACACCTCCTTTTTGCGGATGATGCTTTGTTATTTTTTCGTGTCTCTAGGCAGCAGGCAACGTTGGTCAGAGGTTTGTTGAACACTTATGCTTCGGCGACAGGGCAACTCGTAAACCCTACAAAGTGCTCCATCCTCTTCTCCGACAATTGTTTAGTGACAGAGGCCGTGAGAATTAAATCTATTTTGGAGGTGACGCAAGAAGTTTTCGATCCCAAGTATCTTGGTCTGCCAGTTCCTGAAGGAAGAATGCATAAGGGGAATTTTGAAACATTGCAAGACCGGCTTGGAAAGAGACTCGTTGACTGGAGTGAACAGTATATGGCTTCTTCAAGTAAGGAACTCTTAATTAAGTCGGTTGCGCAAGCTATTCCCACCTATGTGATGAGTGTGTTCCGGCTACCGGTGTCTATACTGGATGATCTCACACGGTTAATGCGGCAATATTGGTGGGGAGTGGAGAAAGGGAAAAGAAAAATGGCATGGTTGAGTTGGGATAAAATGAGACTTCCAAAGTCTAAGGGTGGTATGGGTTTCCGTGATATGAGAGCCTTCAACCAAGCGCTGCTCGCCAAGCATGCTTGGCATCTCCTTGATACCCCGGATAGTTTGTGTGCTCGTTTGCTATGTGCGAAGTACTACCCTCATGGGAACCTGTTGGATACAGTCTTTACAGGAAATTCTTCGGTTGTATGGAAGGGAATTGAACATGGTCTGGAGCTGGTTAAAAAAGGAATCATTTGGCGGGTTGGAGAAGGTGCACTGATACGTACATGGCGGGATCCATGGATACCCCGTGGCAAGAATCTCCGACCAATCACACCCAAAAGGAATTGTCGTTTCAACTGGGTGTCTGATTTTCTTGATGATAATGGTGCATGGATGGTGCAACGATTGAACGATCATTTTTGGCCGATGGATGTACGCGAAATTCTGAAAATCCGTACCTCACCGAGACAACGTCAAGATTTCTTCGCCTGACACCCGGAGAAGAATGGTCGGTTCTCAGTGAAGAGTGCGTACTACTTGGCGACGGCCAAACATGATGAGAAGTTCGCCGACGGAGCGTCCAGCGTTAACCCGAACGGGAATCGTTCCATTTGGAATCTTATATGACGGTCATCTGTACCTCTGCGCATGAAACATACAACATGGCAGGCGGCGACTGGTGCCTTAGCCACAGCAGCTTGCATGCAATACCGGCACCTGGTGTCGCGTGGGACGTGCCCCCTATGCGGTATTGAAGATGAGGATAGCTATCATGCTTTGGTTGCATGCAACCATGCACGTATCTTATGGGAGGCAATGAGGTAGGTTTGGTCGCTCCCCCATGATCAGCTTCTTGTAAATAGTGGCAAGGAATGGCTGCTGAACTTGCTACTAAATTGCAACGAAGCTGAGCGAGACAGGGTTCTTATGCTTCTTTGGCATATTTGGCAATTACGGAATGATTTTACTCATGGTAAGGAGGTTCCCCCGGAAGCCACTACAGTGGATTATCTGGATAGTTATATAAAGTCTATTGGGCATGCTTGCAAGTATAGTACAGAAGAAATTATCAAGGGTAAAATGCCGGTTGCTGATTTGGTCTTACCGAAACAGAGGATTGTACATGTCTCTAGGCCATGGACACCACCGACCAATGGTTATGTTGCTCTGTCAGTGGATGGATCATTTTCTCAGGAATCCGGTGCGGCAGCGGCAGGAATGATTCTCCGACGACATGATGGGTCAGTTATTTTTGCAGCTTATTGGTTTATTTTCAATTGTAACGATGCACTGGAGGCGGAGATACATGCAATCATGCAAGGGATGACACTTGCTATACAACATTGCGGTCTTCTAGTCATGGTACAATCTGACTCAATTGAGGCTTTATCCTGTCTATCAGGGGATGGACTAGTTCATTCTGCTTATGGTCATCTTATGGCTGAAATTAAGGAGTTGATGAGAGGGAGGGTGTTTATTCCCCAGAAATTAACTAGGGATCAAAATAGAGTTGCCGATCGCTTGGCAAATTAGGCTATGTTTGGTAGCAATATATTAGAAAAATCAAAGTATTAAAAACCGCAGTATTTTTGTCAATGGGTACAAGATACTATAGTTTTAATATACCAAAGTATCTTGAAGTATTGAGATTATTGTGACCTGTTTGGTTGATGCCGCAAAACACAATATTGTTAGCTAGCCGTTGCGCAGTGGAAGGACATGCAGCTGGCCGGCCGTTTGAATAATTACGTTGAGCTTTTGTAGCTAGATAGCTGGATATCCTAACCATCAACACATTAAATGCGCTGCTTAGGTGTCTATTTACTTTATCGGGGACGGAAAAGAAGCCCGTCGTGTCCATGGCCGCTCCGTCACCTGGTGGTGAAGATATACATAGACGGAGCTGCTGACCCTTCTTCGCGTCACCATCGAGGCGCAGCGGAGCTACGCGTGGAGGTGGCGACCCAACAGGCCGCGTAGTTGGCCAGTCATATGTGTCACCGTCGAGGGGCACGAAGAGCTGTGCCAGGATTGGAATCGCGCGGCCACGCTCGGCGCATTCACTTGATATTTGCATCGTCTCTATCCTCTGTAAGTCCTCCTAGTTGCTCCATCAACATGGGGGGATTTTTTGAAGCATAAACACCGAGAAGATGATGAGTACGCCATCATCGAAGCCGTGTACAAAGGCGAGAGAGGTTCAAGCAATCGCCAACGTATTCACACTTCCATCCTTACAGGGCATAAGTACGTGTGAGAAATTTTAGAGGGTCATGAATTGAGATGTAAAAGAGATTTTCGGATGGAAAAATGTGTATTCCATAATTTGGTTAAGTGCTTCAGAGAGAGAGAGAACTTCTAGAAGATGAGAGGCTTGTCTCCGTGGAAGAACAAGTCGCAATATTCTTATATACCCTTTCGACGAATGCTGATGTCTACACACGCTTCTACTCTTGTAGACTATGTTGGGCCTCCAAGCGCAGAGGTTTATAGGACAGCAGCAATTTCCCTCAAGTGGATGACCTAAGGTTTATCGAACTCAAAGAAGTAGAGGTTGAAGATGGTCTCTCTCAAGCAACCCTGCAACTAAGATACAAGAAGTCTCTTGTGTCCCCAACACACCTAATACAACTAGGAGTTGTATAGGTGCACTAGTTCGGCGAAGAGATGGTAAAATATGGATGATAGGAGTGTCAAAGCAAAGTAATATAAATTTGTAATAAAAAGTGCAACAAGCAAACAAGTGGTAAACGTGAGCACAAATGGTATTGCAATGATGGAAACAAGGCCTAGGGATCATACTTTCACTAGAGGCAACTCCCAACAACATTAACATAATCGAATCACATGATATTTCCCATAAAACATGCAATGGAGACGCACCCGGAGGTCATTCCTTCGTGGTCAAGAGAGGACGAGAATTATGTAGGGCTACAAAAGCACACCTCAAAGTTCGTAGTTCTCAATCTAAGGATTTCTCAATGTCACCGCGGCCATCCAAAGAGAGTCCCACAATCACCACAACATATCTAAAGGATAGTCAAAGACAAGCACCAAGAGACTCTCAATCTTCAATCAACACACAAGAGATGAAATCACTCATGAAAATATTTTTCTAATCCATGTCCAATAGACCGCTGTCACCTTGGTCTCGGGGATTATACTAGATAAAGACAAGTGAGTACATCAAGCCAATACATAGAGGAAGGGGAAATATCATGGGATCACCCTAGATTAACATAGCCTATGATCACAACGAAGATCACATCATGGGAGAGAGAGATAACCACATAGCTACACGTACGAGCCCTCGGCCCCGGAGAAGACTACTCACACATGGACATGGTGAGGAGGAGGTTGATGATGGTGTTGATGGAGAGGTGCAGCCCCGCGAGGAGGAGACGGCCGGCGGCAGCCACGGAGGCGGCGGCGGCGGCCCTTGGGGGCGCGGCGGCGGCGGCGGCCCTCGGGGCGGCGGCGGCCCTAGGGGGAGCGGCTCCTTGGCCCCCCTTCTTCCTTGTGGATGGTGCTGCAATGGTGCTGGTCCTCCCCTCCAAGACGGCGGCTCGGGAGGAGGAAAATTCGTGGCCCTTGGTGACCTAGGTTTCCTCTCTTTATATAGACTCTCGGATTCCCGTCATCAGATTTTGGGCCTCAGTAAAACGGGCTTTACTCGGCCGTCCGGACTCCGATTTGGACGAATTTTATATCCAGAGGCATCGCCTCGAAATTCCCCACAACTTTCGCAACTAGACTTTTTCCGTTTCACGTCGTCTTCGGGCCGGAACGTGACCATCTTTAAAAAACGTTCTCAGATAGATTTCAGGAAAGTCAGAGTCCTACTCCAATACGACTCCTTTTGCGTTTTTGTCAATTTCCAAGTAATTCCTACACAATAAAGTGTAAAACAAGAACATTGTGCACTTTTGCAACCATTAGTAGGTTAGTCCAAATATGATCAAAAGTGTATGGAAGTGCATAAATATCATAGCAATATCACACAAAAAGGGCATGGAGCAAGCAGAAATTATAGATACGTTTTGGACGTATCAAATGCAAGCAACCGTACTCTACAAGGGTGATTTCAACACAGTGGTCAAACCATAAGTACCTATTTCAATAAAGTGCTACAAAGTATCATGTCATTATCTGGACAGCTCATACAGTTGCCACCAGTTAATGTTCCTTTAAAGGTTTCAAGCAATCCTAAATTTATGCCGTACTTTCAGGTATGCATCTTGTATCTTGTTGTTCTTACATATAATTTATAAATATTGTTACGTATTTTTCATCACTATCTCTTGTCTTTATGAAGGATTGTATCGGAGCAATTGATGGGACGCATGTTCCAATTAGCACATCTCCGAGACTACAAGACCCATATCGCAATAGAAAAGGAACATTATCACAAAATGTCATGGTGGCATGTAATTTTGATAACCAATTTGTCCATGTTAGTGCGGGCTGGGAAGGTTCGGCTTCTGATGCTCGAGTGCTACAAGATGCACTAGAAAACAATTTCTATGTGCCAGAGGGAAAATTTTATTTGGTTGATGCAGGATATGCAAATACACCTAATTTTATTGCATCCTACCGAAATGTCAGGTACAAACGAGTTCTTCTATTAGAGGGACAACCCTAAAGTGCAAATAAACCTATCTTCATTATGTTTTGAATTTCAGGTACCATTTGAACGAGCAAGCCAAATGCAACCAAAGGACACAAAATGCTAAAGAGCTATTCAATCTCAGGCATGCACAACTCCGTAATCACATCGAGCGCATCGTCGGCGTTGTGAAGAAGTGTTTCCCAGTATTGAAGTGTGCTTCACATTACCCAGTTGAATGTCAACCTGATATTGTCATAGCATGTTATGCACTTCACAACTTTATTCGCAATCATGAGGGGGGCGAACAATGGTTTGACCAGGTTGGCTCCAATATTGACCCAACACATATAGTTGATATTCCAAGTGGAGATGCAAAATACAGAAGTGATGTACATTCTCTCAATGAGCGGCATGCATTGGGTCATTCAAAAAGGGATCAAATTGCTGAATCAATGTGGAAAGACTATTGTGAGTATCTCCAGGAGCGCGCTAGAAGAAATAACGCATGACTTGTGCAATTGTTCAAGCAAGAATAAAACTCATATGATCAGTAGAATCATTTTATGAAAATAATGTAGTAGCTTTCTCATTCATGAATAATGTACTTTACATTTCTATGAGTAGATATGTAATGTAAAATGCAAGTATCAACTTGTGCAACAAATATGAGTGCGTCATCTACCATGGAATTTTCTTCTAAAGACCTGATCAAATGCGCAAGGGCCACCAAAAAAATTATTGCGCCATATATACAACTTACATATACTATCACCTACAAGCCGGGTGCACAAATAACATGGCGGAGGTAACAAAAATAAAAGGACTGTAATTTTTAGGAAAGGAACTAGAGTGCCGGCAAAATAAAAGTTTAGAGCTGAAACTAATGTATGCTGAGATAACAAAAACACAAAACTAAAGTAATATGAACCAATAAACCAGTAATAGAGTATCAAAGAATTTTATTTTTCATACGAAAATAACTAGAATGAATTATTGCTTTAAATTTGATGGCCAAGCACTTGCTTGAGGATCTCCAGAACAGCATCATGCTCCACTGTCATGAAGATTTCACGGTCAACTCTTTGTCCTTTCAGATAATCGATCATCTTAAGATGTTCACTTGCTGAGAGATCTGGTATGGTCTTAAGTTTGACAATGCAATAAGGATCTTTGTCAGGATATTTTTTTTCCATCTGCGCCATTTTCACTTCTCTATATCTCTCAATTTGTTTCGTCTTTACATCCACATAAGTTTTAAGTTCTTCTTTTCTAACAGCAACCAGATCTTCAATCGCTGTTTCTTTGCCTCTCTTAGCCTTACCTTCATCATTGCCTTTAGAAGTCCTAGCCTTTTTCATAGGTGGTGGGTCAGGAAGTGTGTTCATGTGTTCTGTGGGAATTTGGCTACTGTTATTCTCCATATGTTCTGTGTTGTTAGCAGGAAATACTTCAACATCCTCACCATATATGCCTTCAGTCCACTCGTAATTATGACCTTCAAAGCCTGGAGCCGGTAAAGTTGGACTAGGCGAATTAAGCCCAGTGGCATCTAGAACTTGTTGTGTGAAGCTTTCCCCTCGTGGTAAATCTATAGCCAGACTGGACTTCTCTTCAACCACATCAGTTGTCCTCTTACAACCCTTCCCCTCCGCTGTTTTACCTGGGTATAGAGGAATAAATTGTAAACTACAAGCATGCAAGATCATATGGTAAATTCGTAACATGTGAAGCCAACATACCATCATAAATTGCATGCAAATCATCGTAGTAAGGGAAAGCTTTGTATCTCCACTTCTGTTGTTCTTTGCTCAGTTCATCCCATTTTTCATCAATGGTTGTTGGCATTTTTGTAACAGGATGAAAATCGAAGCCACTCTTCTCTACAATAGATTTGACAATAAAATAATCTTTCTTCAACCGCTGCTCTCTAAATTTTAGTTGAGAAACAATAAAATTAGCTCTCGGAAACTGGTTATTCAAGCGCATAACCATGGAATTCCATCCTTCTTTTGTCCATCCATTCTGACCACGAAATTTAGCAGCATCCGCATACTCTTTCATCACAGAAACGAGCAGGTCAAGTTGAGCAGTGGTCCATGATGCTCTGTTTTTTTGTCTGCTATTGGAAAACAAAATGCATCAATTTAAGCCCTCGAATGAACACAAACATCAGGAAAATTGATAAGGATACAACATGAAACCAAAAAACCTCCGACTTATTCCAGAAATCAACTTCCGAGAGGAAAATTAATAGTGCCATCACCAAACAATTCCTAATCATATCAAATCACACAAGGAAACACAAAAAGAAAAACTAGTTGACTCGTACTGCAAGAGAAACCCGTAGCTGAGTTTCTTGCATTAAAAGCCAACTTTGGGAGGAGGTTGAATTCAAGGCTCTAGGCCTGCATCTCCAGTAGTATCTCATTTGTTCATTGTGTATACAAGTTCATGACTGGACTTATCAGATACACTGGCAGTGAACAACATAATACTAATAGAAGAAACAATCTGCGTTCAAGAATTTGTTCAATGCATTTACAACAGAGGAATGCGTCTTCATTATGTATACAGGTGCATGTAAATCTCCAATTAGTCGATTAAAAAAGAGACTGATCCAAAGCAAATATTCAGCTAACCAGCAACCAGCAAAAAACATATTCTGTACAATGTCGAACAGTGAACCTATCTGATTGTAAAGACATGTATACAAGTCCTGGATTAAGAATGCTAGCAGACTAGACGAACAACTCGAGCAGTGCTCAATTAACAAGCATTGAGATCCAGCTAGCAGACTAGACGAACAACTCAAGCGAGTTGAATTAACAAGCATAGAGATCCAGCTAGCAGTCTAGACGAACAGTTCGAGCGGAGCTGGGAGACATGCATAGTTAGGAAAGACAGCCAGGCAGAGGAAGGGGCCGGCGATCAGTGTGGAGAGGCGGGAGGAGTGAATTGAGGGAGGGCAGGCAGAGTCTACTCACCTTTGGTCTCTCCATCATCGTCCCTTTTCTTCCCCATGGCTGCCGAGGGAGATATCTCCAAAGGCGGCGGCGAGGGCGGCGTTGGAGCGATGCTTCTGTTTTAGATTGAGCGAAGAAGATAACGACGTCCTGTCCTTTCTTTTCGGCTCCTCTGTTTTTTAAAAAGAGATCAGGGGTTCTTTTTTTTTTATGCAGAGAAAAAATTGCAGTTTAGCCAATACTGAAGTACTAAAATCACAGTTTTTAAGGGCAATCAAACAACTCATTGTAAATAAAACTATGGTAATCTCAAAAACTGTAGTATTCTCAAAATACTTTGCTATCAAACAGTGCCTATAGTCGTATAGAATGTACCACAGGCCCACAGCTGTGTGGTTGCACCTTGAACCACCATGTATTGAAAATCTTTTTGACTCTCGACTGTAACTCTCTGAATATGGAATAAAACTCTGTTTTTCCTCGAAAAAAAAGCTTGTTGGAGATGCACTCAAACAGGCTCCTCCTACACGAACCATTATTGAATTGTATTTCTACGTGCACGGGGTACGTACGCCTTCCTCATCTTTATCCTACGAGCCGCGTAGGATAGCTTTGACCCATCACCACGAAAATCATTTCTTTAATATAAATGCGCTGACGAGAAACCAAACCCAAATCCCGTACCCGTGCGGAAACCGCAAAAAAGGTGGAAGAGAAGTTCACGGAAACACAAAAAGAAAGAAATAAACAAATCCGCGACGAACCAAACGCCAAAGCGACCCATCTTCTCCCTTCCGATCTCCATCTCCATCTCCATCTTCTGTTCCCATCCCCGTCTCCCCCTAGTCCCCTTCCGAGCCAGACGAGCGAGACAGCAGCGCAAACCCTCCCTCCCTCCCCCACCTGCCGCCGCCTCGATTCGCCGCCTAGGTCCGCACGGGCTTCCTCGCCGGCGAGGGAGGGTGGGAGGAGCGGCGGCTGGTGGCCATGTGGCCTGGCTGCGGTGGCCGCTTCTACTGGGCGCCCGCGCCGCCGTCGGGGGCGAGGGGCGTCGTGGTGGTGTTCGCGTGGGTGTGGAGCGACGAGGCGCAGCTGCGGCCCTTCGTCGAGCTCTACGCCTCGCTCGGCTGGCGCTGCCTCGTCTGCCAGCCCGACCTCGTATCGCTGTGAGTGGCGCTGCTTCCCCCCATCCCCCCGCTCTCGCTCCCTGCTACTTGTTGCTTGTGTCCGGGAGATCTGTTGCTCGTATGGGCTTGTAGAAGTGGCCGCCTGTAGCTCCGCGGCCTCATGGAGTGTAATTATAGCTGCGGTTAGGTTTAATTTTAGAGATTCTGAGATTGGTAGCGGATGTTTTAGCCGCGGTTAGGTTTAATTTTACAGATTCTGAGATTGGTCACTGATTTTGTAGATGCGGCTAGGCTTGATTTGAGATTGGTCCCCTATTTTGTGTCTACCCGAATCATCAGGGACTAGGCTTTATCCTTCAGGTTTAGCTTGTTATGGAAATTTTTCTCTATAGTTCAATTAGTTGATGGGTAGTGTTCGATCGGTCACTTGATTCATCACCGCGTGTTACTAGTTCTCTTAGTTCGAGAATCTCTGTAACTGTGCAATTTATACTCTTCTATATTCTGCATGGTTTATATTGTCGCTTTGTGTGCTTTTAGGTAAATATACCTACGTACCCGCAGCATGCAAGTGGTTAGCGTCTCAGCGATCTTGCGTGTTTGGAGTTTGGTTAGGCTTTGAGATTTGGTAAAGCTATATTTATTGGAGGATAATGGAAGGTTTTGCATTGTGGTACTTGGATTTTTGTGCAATTGAGGATGCAAAAAATCGAAGGAATCAATTTAATAAGTAATATGAAACACAAGAAGATTGAACCTTCTGAAACTACTAGTATGTTGAACTAGCAAAAGTAGCTAAAATAACATGTGGATTGCTTCAATATGTTAAGAATGTTTGGTACATCCATCCAGAGTTATGTTGCCTAAACACAATTTGTGCATCAACAAGCTTGGCAGTCATTTTGTAGTTTGTTCAGATACATCAGAGTAATATTATTGAATAACATTAGCAAAATAAGTGCATCAATCAGATGTTGCTGAAGGCAGAGGGTCTTCATCATCATAGTTTGTTGCTGGTAGAGCTATAGGCTTCAATCAGCAGGGCATTTCACCTAAAATGGCACTTGAGTGAGTACAATTGTAACACTAGAAATGGAGTTCCTTGCACCATGCTTCAATTATCTTATACTTGAAGGGTTATGGTGTAAACTTGCATATGGGGTCCTTTGCAATCTGCACCCTTAGGTTCCTATTTGCACCCTAGGTTCCTACTTGCATATACTGATTCTTTTCTTGTTCCAGGTATCTCTCTGAGAAAGCAGCAACATTGGCATGTGGTGTTATTAGTGAGCTGGCAAAGGTGCATTTTTTTTCTTGGTTGTTGTAATCTAAAAATACCACATTGTATAGTAAGCATTGATAGCTCTATTGTTCAAATGAAAAAAGAAATTACGTTCCTTGTTGTTTTGGTCAATGATTGTACTGTATTTAGCCAACTCCAGTGCTGACACTATTTTGTAATACGCATGGGAATGTTTCACTTTGGCTCCTTAATCATCCAAATAATTTGTATGCAAGAAAATGTATAGATGTAAGAACCCCTGGGAGAACACATTAAGAGTTTGACCCTTCACCCCTTTCCATTTACTTTATATTTCCCATCCAAGCGGCAAACCTCTACATAATCTTCTTGCTGATTTAGAGTCTGAAGTATCTGCATGTTGACACATTATAAACTTTCTGTACTGTTTAGTCGTGGAATGGTACTTCTTTTTACTGTCTTTCTACTTGGTTGCAGTTCAATTATCTTTATGATTTTTGCTTTTAACTATGTGAAATGCTGGCGTTTCAGGAATTGAAAGTAAAGCCATTGCCAATTGTGTTTGCTTCTTTTTCTGGTGGCTCAAAGGGATGCATGTACAAGGTTATTCAGGTGCATGCTTGTTCAGTTCTTCCTTTTGCCACCTCATCGTACCTATCATCTACTCCCTCCGTCCGAAAATACTTGTCATCAAAATGGACAAAAAAGGATGTATGTAGAACTAAAATACATCTAGATACGTCCCCTTTTATTCATTTTGATGACAAGTAATTCCGGACAGAGGGAGTATTTGCCTTCCCCCTTCACTGTTTAAATAACTGAATTTAATTGGTTTCGCAGCTACTGGACGGAAGATGCGAAGGAGATGCAATGATGGTATGTTATTTCCATCTTTTCTCTTCTCCTGAAGTTAACATTTTCATTTCTCTTGGTCACAAGGATAATTGGTACCTATTTAAAAACCATATCTATGTCAATTGTGAAGTGTATATACTAGGTTTTGTTTTCTTCCATTTGTATGTACTGTGTAGTAGTTTGCTCATTCTGTTGAAGTCTTTGTTTTCTACGTCATTGTCATTGTGTTCCGACTAGGCATGGTTTCAGTTGCATATATTCGATCACTTGAACATACTTGGAAGTCTCTCATCATCATTTTATGTTTAAGTCCTCGTTTTCTTTGTCATTGTCATCATGTTTTGACTTGGCATATTATGAGCCGAGGATTTGTTGGCAAACATTTTAAACGTTACTGATGTTAATTTTCCATTATGTAGAAGGACTACCGGTTAGTTAGAAACTGTATCTCTGGGCAAATTTATGACTCTGGCCCAGTGGATTTTGTGAGTGATGTGGGCACACAGTTTCTCCAAAACCCTGTGATTGGCACTTCATCTCAACCATCCATGCTGCGTTCCTTGATGGCAAAGGCTCTGGCATCTGGAATGGATACTCTCTTCCCAAGCAGAATTGAAGCTCAGCGTGCAGAATATTGGCACACATTATACTCATCAGCAGTAAGTCTGGTTTGTCTTTGTGATTTTTGCAAATCATCTTCACTAGCCACACCAAATAACTTTTAACTGTTCATCCAGGGGTTGGGTTCAGTTCTTATATTTTGCTCGGAAGGCGATGATCTTGCTCCATGCCATGTTGTCTGTGGTTTTGCCAGGCGTTTGGTCGAACTAGGCACAGATGTTAAAGTAATCAAGTGGAGCGATTCCCCTCATATTGGTACGCCTTCGTTTTATCTTCAGTGTCTGGTTTTATTAGATAGGATTACTGAGTAGTACTAACTTAAAATGTGAAATATATTATTAGCAGCATGTATTTGCACAGTTACTGCCGTGGCGGTTTCCATTCCAAGGCCTTGATTAATACTCGTATCATTATTTGGATTTGTTAATTGCAGTAAGATTGTCTGACGGATTTGAGTACAACTGCATGTCCATACATCCAGGTCTAGAGTCCTAGATCACATAAGATAATGAATTAAGCATCTGCATTATCTTGCCTAACAATATTTTCCATCCATTTTAGAATTTTAAATTTGTTGAAGAAGACAATACTAAGCTCAAGTGTTTGATCTGTCTATTTGAACGTTTATACTCTTTGTCATGAGGGTGAATACAATATATCTCAGATTTAATATTACAAAGCAACATATAGCCTATAGCTTATTGTACATATTTGGCTATTTATGTTAAGTTCCATCTACTTAAATTCTTGATATTTTCTTCTCTGCTGTTGAAGCCATCATTGCAGATTTCATTCACAGCCAAATAACTTTTCTTTATATCCTGCAGGCCATTACAAGTTGCATGAAGCGGAATACAGAACTGCTGTAGATGATATACTGAAGAAAGCTCTTGTGACCTTCTGCCACAGAAGCCAGCTGAAGGGCACTAGTGCTGCATGGGATCAGGAGTACAAGATAGCGCACTGTGTGTGCAATCTACACAATGTGGCCGCCAATTCAAATGAGAGCCTGAGAAGGGTAGCCAACAGTCCCAGCGACCATTTCTTCTTGCCAAGTTCAAAGGACCATCATGATTCTAGGGAACCAGATTCTCTGATTGAGGAGCAGAAACGGTCACTACCCTATCCAGCCAGGATGGAGCCTCAAGGAGTCCTTGGCCAAATTATGTTTGATGTTTGTGTTCCGAAAAATGTTGAAGGATGGGACATCAAGCCAACAGTGTCTCCGAATGGACGACCAACGTTGGCTTCTGCACGGCAACTGGGTCCGTTCAATCCCATCAAGTACCTCCGCCGTTCAAGGCTATAGTTTGTGTTTACTGCAAAGAAGAGTTTTGTGTATATAATGGAGGCAATATGTTAAATATCGATTATGAGCAAGCTTTCACCTATGTAAGTTCCCTTAATATTTGACTTATTAGCTGTTTCTTTTTTATGCCTTTTGGCGAGAGGATGTACATATCCTATGTATATTTTACTGGTGTATGTTAGAAGGGAGTTGGCATAGGTTCTAGCAAAGCCATTAAGGTGTGTTAACAATATAGGGAAGGGACTGCATTATTATTGCCTTGTATTTTGTGTCTAATATGACCTAAGCTAACTATCGGGAGAACCATTTTTTTTTGTTTGAACCTTTGCTGCTGCTTAGCGTTTCACTGTTATTTTCACTGTTCCATAAAGAACTTTGTTGGTCTATTCATTATTAATGTGCTCTTGGTACTTGGATGTTTCTTTCATTTCTTTGACTCAGCATTTATGTTCAATGTTGTGGTTCTACTTCACCATGTGCTATCATAGGTGTTGCTTACTGGTTCAGATGAGGATTATTTGTCCAGCGACGGCACTTCCGTATCTCTTTTGTCTGTTCACGACATGATCTTGAAGATAATTTCGCTAATTTAATAATCTGTAAAACTCATTCGGTCCTTGCTCACTTTTTTCTTTTGGAAGGGCTGAGTTATTCGACGCGCAACAACTTTCTTGACCTTTGAGATCGTCATATGTAGTACTATTACTCTGACTGGCCCTGGCCGGTTTCGTGGAAAACAACCCCCTCTCTATGCCGAAGTTACAGAGGGGCCGCCTGACCAAAACGGGGGCGTGCCAATTTTTTGGCGATCAAATCCGCCGCCAACGTTTCGCCTGGAAGTTGGCGAGAAATCCTAGCTGGCAGCCAAAATATTGGCGTGGCTAAAACGATTTGGCCTCCATCCAAACGGAACCAATCCTGCTAGTCAACGCTGATATTTTGGCAGGGCAACTCTTGGCCATCATCCAAACAGCCTCAGAAACTTGCGAGAATTTTTCTCGAGCGCTAGTTCCTTCTATATCTTTTTGATAGCTGTGTTTTCCACCGAGTTTCCGATGGTGTATGTCAGGTACCGTATCTACTTTAGAAATCGAATTCTTCCGGAACATGCAAGCCTGGATATTAGGATCTTCAGGCAGAGCCTTTTTGACTTAGCTGCTTGGAGCATTTTGTTGCCTGTTCTTTGCTGGAAAAACGGAAAGAGATTTTTGACCACTCTGCATGTCCCACAACAGTTGTCCAGACCGAATATAAACTTTGGTATAACTAACGCTGGCAGCAACACATGGGTGCTCAGTCTCAATCCGGGAGGCTCTGCTTGCCCTGACTGAAACAGTGTAATTCTCTTTCAGCGCGGACTCCGTACTTAGATGACTAGATAAGTACTCCCTCGGTGAAGAAATATAAGAGCGTTTAGTTAACTATTTTAGTGATCTAAATACTCTTATATTACTTTACAGAGGGAGTACATATGTATATGCAATTCTGAAGTTTTAAGGAGGATTTCATGTTATTCAACAAAGGTTGTTACGCGTTGTCTTTTGAATGAAATCTTCGAATGCACTGAGCTGCCAGATGTGTTCTTTAAGGGGGCGCAAAATCATGTCCTTTGACCCATTTCGTCCTTTGCCGAATAACAGAGGAACCCTCATAGCTTAAATCTCAAGTAAAATCTTCAATCCAGTTTTTGAAATTTCAAATGCCACCCAAGTTCTGTCACATCAGTCTACCGCCATATTTTTCTTCCTCGGTAGGTACAAGGATAACACCTTATCTTTATGGCGACGAGTAAGTGAATTAGTCTACCACGACAATTTTCTTGCTCTGCAGGTAAAATGATAAATGCTTAGCTTTACTGTGACGAGTAAGGTTTTCTTTAGGCAAGCGATGAATAAGCAAGTCACTAAATTGTTGTAGTATTGTATTGCATGTGTTTACCCTGGCGATATGGCCTAGCTAGGCACCCATCACATCCTATACCACCATAAAACAACTGACACTTTGCGCTGCAATCGCCGATCCACGAATGCCTCGGAAAGCCTACCAAAAGAATATGATTCTTCGTTAATCAATGGGTTTTTTGCGTCTTTTCAAACAAAGAATCTTGGCGTTTTGAGGCTTCGGTTGGATTGGTACAATCACTTTTCTTAGAATACTCCTATCATTCTCCCTAATAACGTAAGATATTGTCCTACCACCACTAGGCCAGTGAATATTTTGTAGACGTGGGCTTAAAGGAAAAGCATATGTATATTCACCGAAGAACAAAGCGCACATCACAATGACCATGCAATATTTAGTCCCAGGGGCAATCTGCGGTGAAATATGCTCTGAAGACTAAGTTGGGACTAAGTGGTTCCAGGTAGAGCTGAACCAGATGGCCAACAGGAACGTTTTTGTTTCTTCCTTTGTTTTCTGAAATCGTACGAACAATACTCAGGAAATTTTGCCCACTCAGGAAATGGAAACAGAAGATGGAGATATTAATAATTCAATATCTAACAAAACCGGATAATGTCTCCCATGTCTAGCTTCTCTTGCGACGCAAGAGTAATAGTACTGATCATGTATGCATCATCGATGTCTTGACGAGCTTTTGATATCATGTTGTCGTAAATATTTGGTTAGTTGGTATCTTCTTGATACTTACATATTAGTACTTTTTATTATATGCATATATACTTCAGACTAGAAAGACTATCTTCTCGGGGAAGACATGAGCTATGAATTTTTCATAACGTATCATTAGCCGCCTTAGGGCTGAGATAAGTGGATTGCCTAAAATATTTGAGGCTGCTAATCATTAAATTTAAAGTTTGGTCTCCAGCTGCCACCTACAGCTCAACTATGCTTCTAGCATTTATGACTTTTTTTTTGCTGGGGATGACATGGTTGGTTCAATGCTATAAATTTGCCAAAAAGCCAAGTTGTGAGTAGTAAAGTGTGGCAACACATAACTATGGCAACCAATCAAACACTCATCTGAAATTTCGGCGCGGCCATCCTTCCACGTGATAATTTAGCCAGGAAACAAGCAACCTCTTTCTATGGGCATTCTTCGCAAAAAAAAAAAAAACTTATCACAAAACCAATGTCCATGTCCTTCTCCAAGGAAATACTCACTCCGTCTCCAAATATAAGATTTTTTGGATATGCCAATACAAACCACATACAAATGTATAAAAACATATTTTAGAGTATAGATTCGCTCATTTTGCTCCGTATATAGTCTGTATTGAAATCTCTAAAATGACTTATATTTAGGAACGGAGGAAGTATTATCAATTAACCTTTCAAGTGTCGTAACAAGTACTCCCTTCGTCCTACAATATAAGACGCTTTTGCAAGCTACGAGGGAGTACTTTCTTAAAACAACTACGTGGACGCAAAAAAGTTTTATTTTACATTACCGATTGAGGATTGAAAAGGATTTAGCCAAGCCAGTCGAAGTGTTGAACTTATTTTTCCGATGTTTGTAGCCCCATCGAATTGGGCATTCCAAAAAAGCGTAGCCAACCCAACGTCCAAGTATGCTTTGCCATATTTTTGGCAAGTGTTCCGTCGATACTCAACAGTTTATATGTGGTTTTGTGACAAGTTTTTTCTTGTGCTCTACATTTCCAGGTTAACAATGTGCCACTCGCCTAACCGTTCTCTAAAGAACGAACTTTGAAGCTACACCGCTGATTATTCCCCAGCCAAATCCCCACTACTGACCCACTCAATTTTTAAACCCCAAATCACCAAAGTGAAACACACTGACAAGGCGCGTCCATGGAGTTGTGAAAAACGTGCGGTAAATGTGCCTCAACTCTGCTCCCCGCCGCATATATAGCACCGTGCATCGCCGCTCAACATCCTCATCGCCATCAGCTCACGCTCACAGTCTCTCACCCACCCAGAGTCCACAGAGAAGCAGCAGGCCAGGGCAGCTAACCGATCGACCAAGCTCGATTCGGACGGGAGGAGGATCCATGGCGTTCATGCGGTACCGTGCGCTGCCGCAGGGGGAGGTGACGGCGGAGGAGTTCTGGGCGTGGCTGGGGCAGTTCGACGCGGACCACGACGGCCGGATCAGCCGGGAGGAGCTGCAGCGCGCGCTGCGGAGCCTCAACCTGTGGTTCGCGTCCTGGAAGGCGCGGGAAGGGGTGCAGGCCGCGGATGCCAACCGCGACGGCGCCGTCGGCAAGGAGGAGGCCGGCCGGCTCTTCGCCTACGCGCAGAGGCAGCTCGGCGGCAAGATCACCCAGCTCGGCGCCTACTGATCAAGCTGAGCATGAGTTAATCTGCTGGCTGCTGCTGTAACTATGATGGTGTGTGGAGTAACGTTTTTTTTTTTCCGAATGATGTGATGTGGAGTATGAGATGGATGTTTGTGTTTTTGGAGTTCTTGGGGCAACCTTTGCAGTGGTTTCCCAAGGGTTTCCTGCTTTGTATTTTCAGCACTGCGGACTCTGTGGAGATTTGCAGAGTTGTTAGACATGATGAACGTTTCTCCAAGCTCTGTTGATTATGTTGCTTATGTTCTGCCTGTTGAGTGTTTTTTTTTTTTTGAAGAAACCTCATGCGAGGGCAGGGGGTTCCTGCATTTCATTAAGAAGAAGAGAGATGATCCAGTTTATAAGAAAAAACCGGATCCAAAAACCTAACAAAGCCCGGTTAATTGGGGGAAACCGAGTGAACACCGCAGAACAAACACAAAAAAAAGAACACTAGAGCTTGGGGGTAGGGACTAGGACACGCACGATCTCAAGGCACGTCGTCTGAGCCAGACACAAGAGCGCCTAGGCCCAGAGCGAATTGGCGTGGCTCAAGTGCAACCGGTATGACCAACAGACCCTCACAAGATCTCATCCATATCAAGCCTCGCCATCGCCCCTTCATCTCAGGGTCGTATCCTAACATTACCTGCGGAGTACTTCACCAGAGCACTCAAAGCCGCGATCGTTTGCGGCGAAAGCGGCTTTTTGTACATGTCGAGGTAGGCTTTCATCTTTTGCTCAGCGCCCTCGACCTTGCTCACCTCTGGCAACTCTCCAAAAACCTCCATCAACCTATGCTCCGCACGCTTGGCCGTCGGGATGTTGCATGCCTTGTTCTTCTTTTCTAGACGCCCGCTTCGTCTCCCACCATCCCGCTCCCCATGCAAAGGCGTCGGGGTCCCAAGCAGAGGGACCGGGACCGCACAAGTAACCTTGCTGAGAAAATCCTCCAAAGCTGAAGGTGGAGCCTCAACCTGTGTAACCTCAACAGCACCAATGCTATCCTCAACCTGAGACTCAACCTCAACATCATGCTTGCTGAGAAAACCCTCGGTTGAGTGTTTTTTTGAACGGTCACCGGGGGGGATGGAATCCCCACCTGAATATATTGCTCAAAAAGCTGCCAAAGCCAAGAGTCACCCCTTAAGCTTCGGCTGATTCAGTTTATAAGGAAAACTGGATCGAAAACCTAAACAAGTTGACCCCGTTTATGAGGAAAACCGGGCCGAAAACCATACAAGTAAGCAGATTATAAAGGATGAGAAAAAAGGACACCCAGGACAAGGTCCGACCTAGCTATCAAGTTGAAGGACGAACACCATACGAGGCACAAGTAGAAGTGGGGTGTCGTCGAAGGATCACAATACCAAGACTAAGCAAGCAACCTAACGCACCATACCCGCGTGCATACCAAACCTCACGACACAACTGAGGAGCAACCACAACCAACGAGTGACAACATGAACCTTGACTGGGAGCTCCGCCTTGAGAATTTGAAACGATTAGCAAGTTGGGGAGGCATCTTGCGTCGTCGAAGAGCAAAGATGAACCAGAACAACACCAAGAGCACTAAGCTCACCGCAACACAATGGCCACCAGGGGAGGTACTTGAACATGCAGAGCAACATAGCCGACACCAGGGAACACCACCGAAGACGAACACATAGGAAGCATGACATCAGCAACACAAACCACCGTCGACCCCAACCGGCCGCACCACCACCACCAAACATTCCGGCAGCAAGCAACACCCACACAATAACCATGTTGACCCCAAAGATGATGCCTTCAAGAAGGGTTGCGACGCTGGTGGTGCCGCCATCATCCGTGCAGGAGGACCTGGACCCCGGGTTTCCCCCGGGGTCTCGACGAGGAGGGTGCAGTCAACAAAAACAACGACGCCTCCAAGGAGGTTAGCGGCGCCCACAGGTGTCGCCGCCGCCGGCTCCAGTTGTAGCAAGGCTTTCGCCCAAGTTGAACCGACACACTCCCGAAGACCGGTTGAGTGAGGTGTGGGCAGATCTGCACCACCACAAGTGACCATGGCTGCCCCGACGCATCCCATGGTCAGATTCATACCACCTCAGGCCGGGTCCAAGCGAATCCAACCTGCCCAAGGCACACGAAGCCATACCAGATCTGGGAGGGAGTAGCGCAGCTAGACACACCACCGGCAAGACCCCCTACACCACGTAGAGGCCACTGCTACGGGAGACCAGCAGCTCAAACCAGCACCGCGCCTGTTGAGTGTTGACAAATACGTCGGTGCATTTCCTGTATAAAATATAAACAAACGCATCGTCTGCAAGATTTATTATTATTTTATTCTAATACTTGCATAATGTGATCCCAGACTGAGTATTAAGAAACCACACAAACTGAGATGAAGGTTTCAGAAAACCACAACTCTTGTTTTTTCTTCTTCAGTTAACCGAGCACTCTTCATCCATATCCAACTCTTTAGTATCAGAGTTGTTGACAACGTTTCTAACTCATAGAGGACCATTGATAATATTCGACGGGGTAAACCGACTCATGCTAATGCTATGTCACAAATGTTAGCGTGGAGGTGATGCTCAATCTAGAGTACAGTAAACCTAGTTTTGCTAGAAGAGAAATACTCTCTCCACTTTATGCCCTGTTTGGATTCTCGTTTTCCTTCTAAGTATACTTGTAAAATATACAGGTCTACGCTAGTCGTTTTGGTTTCTGGCTGGAAATAGCTCGGGGCCGGTAAGTTACACCCGGAAGTTAAATACACCTGTATTTAATTACAACCATACCAAGCACGACCTTAAAATTATTGAAACCCTAGGTTTGTCCTAAGGCAAATTCAGACCAAGGACAACCAGCAGGCTCACCGTGCATCGGCTTCGACAACGGCTAATGGAGGGGAGTAGGCGCACGGCTTAGCGTCACTCCACTTCGGTACACAACGGCCACAAACTCTAGCCTAGGTGGAGGCGCACACGGCACGGCGTCAAACGCTACAACGTCAACATCATGTCCACCCCTTTAGCAGCGTAGCTTCTCCGAAGTGGTGCAGTGCAACGCAACGATGACCACTGCTCTTCATGGGGATGCTACAAACCAGAGGTGGAGCTATGGAGGGTTGCCTTCTCGGTGTTGTCATTATTGTTGTTGGAATTGACCGCAACATGGTGACCCACATGTTTGCCATGCAAGCTGAAGGTAACCGCAGCATGGTCCATGTTGTGTTTGCAACATGGCTCATTGTTGCAAATGCTCACCTTCGTCTTGATGAGCTGACGCGTCGCACTAAACGGTTGATGGGTGGCTTCTAGTGCACGAACCCAACAGCTCAAAAGGCGGCGGTCCTTTTTCGACGCGTACCATCGTCCCTAATTCCCTTGTTTCTCAACGGTTTGTATAATTGTACGACACTGATTGTCATCCCATACTTAAAAGAAACGGATTGGGCATACAATAAGTGTAGCCAACCTCTCAAAGCATACTAGCAATATTCCTGTCAAGTGTTATATGTTGATTCTAAAAATTTGATCATAAAACCTCTTGGCTTTTTATTTTGAACATTTCAAACTTTATTCCTCAAATAATAGCCATGTCGTTTACAGGGGCATCCCCTCCCAATATTCTAAAGAATTTAAACTAAAGCAATGCTTAGCTAAACTATCGGCCACTAGATTTGCTTCCCTGTGGCGGTGAACAAAAGTAATATCATAAAACTCCAAGGCTAAAATAGTGGCTTCCGTAAATGATCAGAGTATTAGCGCCCATATATGCTTCTGGATGCGCAAATACCTTTAAAGCGTTCATGCTATCAGATCTCATGATAATCTTGGTGCATCCGATATTAGACGCTAGGATTATTCCACTTTGAATGGCCTTGATTTCTGTAGCTACTACGGATGATACGTGTGGTAAGACCTCTTCCAATGCAAAGGTGCTTAGATGAGGTGCTAAGTGCATTAAATAGCTTAGCAACTCAATTCCTCAATGCATAGGTGCTTAACTTGTTGTTGCTAAGCCCACTTTATTAAATGATTTAGCACCAAAACTCTTTCATGCATTGGTCAGCTTCTTTCATTTAAGTGGTTTGCCTAGGTTCACGCGCTTGGCATTGGCTCTTCCTGGGTCACAAAAGTGCTCTATCTCCTCTTTAATTATTGTGCCATGTCACTTTTTGGCTTACATGGCATGCTTAGCACCTGTCCAACATGGAGCACTGGGAAGGGCCTAATATCCAAGTTGCCGCTGCAATAAAGTTGCCGTGCTCATCCCTGGCTACAACTCCGCAAGCTCCTGACATATTTCCAGCATGAAATGATGCGTCCATGTTGATCTTAACAGTCCTCTAGTTTGGTTTCTTTCACATATGATCATCCTTCTGGTAAGGGTGTTTTGGAGTATAGATGCGAATAAAATTTGTAGCCAACACTCGAATGGTCATTCATGTCCGTTGAGGTGTCTTAATCGACTCGCCTTTCACGCTCGGCCTTCTTTGCCACCAGATTTACCACATTGCAACTATGACCAGTTCAGCACCAGGAAGTTCATGAATCAATGAGAGATTTTGAAGCAAAGTTTCCGTATTTATTGAACCAGACCGATCTCGGGCCACTGCATCTTGAATGAGGTCTGAGATTTCAGTTCGGTCCAGACCTCGACTGCATGCGCATAAGTGAAAAGACAATGCTGGATGTCTTCTAGGATAGTCTTACAAAGAGGACGTTGAGGAACTAGAGGAATATGCACGTCAGCTAAAACCCGAAAACATGGTAAGACACCCTTTAACACCTTCCATCCAAAATGTTTTGTCTTGCCAGGGATTCGAAGTTGCCATAGATCTTTCCATTGATGTGTGAACTTTCCGGACAATCTGCGTTATGAAAGTGGCGACCAAATTGGTGATTAAATTCCACATGATATGCCGATCGAACAGAAAAGGTTCCAAACCGTGTGAATTGCCAAGCCACAAAATCTTCCCCTACTTCGGCATAAAGGGGAATTTGCAAAATTCTGAAAGCATCAATAGGTGAAAGAACACTTCAGATTAGTGCCTCATCCCATTTTCCCGTGTATGGATCAATAATATCTTCCACCTTATTAGGCATGGTTCCTCCTCTTGGGTAATGATCCTCCTCGTTTCACTAGAGGGGATCCACGGGTCTTCCCATAGGTTTATATGTGACCCCGTCCCAACTCACCATATACAACTAGGTTTGAATCCCAGCAACAATACTTTGCCATGTGAATGAGGATCCTTTCTTTGGCCCTGCTTTCAATATGTCACCTTCAGGATAGTGCATAGCACTGAGAACACACGCACACAAAGATTCAAGATTTTGGAGAAGTCGCCAACACTGCTTTGCTAATATAGCAAGGTTAAAGTTGTGAAGATCCCTAAACCCCAAACCACCCTTCTTCTTCTTCAAAAAACACATTTTGCACCATGCAAACTAGTGCATATTTTCTTTTCTTCTCCATCTCCCCACTAGAAACTAGAAACTCCATCAGTAATTGATTTGCAAATGCCCTTTGGTAATTTGAATATAGATATTGCGTAAGACGGGACTGCTTGTGTTGAAGGTGAGTGCCATTGCTTAAAAGTGCTTCCTTTAGAGGTGGATTAGGCGAGTTGGCATCCTTCTCCAGGGAAAGTCACTGAGAGTAATGAAAGTTATAAGTTGGAAGTGTCGGGGTCTCCTTGGAGCCCCGGCAGTTCGTTCGCTTCTGGACATCCAAGGGCGCGACGTGTCATTTGACCCATTTCGTCTTTTGACAAACAACAGAGGAACTCTCGTAGCTCAAGTCAAGTAAAACCTTTAATTCAGTTTCTAAAATTTCAAATGCCATCCGAGTTCTGTCAAATCAGTCTACCACCATGGTTTTCTTCCTCGGTAGGTACAAGGATAACACCTTATCTTTACAGCGACGAGTGAGTGAATTAGTCTACCATGACAATTTTCTTGCTCTGTAGGTAAAAGGATACATGCTTATCTTTATTGTGACGAATGAGGTTTTCTTTAGGCAAGCGATGAATAAGTAAGTTACTGAATTGTTGTAGTATTGTACTGCATGTGTCCACCCTGGCGATATAGCCTAGCTAGGCACCATCACATCCTATACCACCATAAAACAACTGACACTTTACGCTGCAATCGCCGATCCACGAATGCCACGGAAAAAGCCTACCAACAGAATGCAATTCTTTGTTAATCAATGGGTTTTCTGCATCTTTTCAAACAAAGAATCTTAGCGTTTTGAGGCTTCGGTTGGACAGGTACAATCACTTTTCTTAGAATACTCCCATCATTCTCCCTAATAACGTAAGATATTGTCCTACCACCACAAGGCCAGTGAATATTTTGTAGACGCGGGCTTAAAGGAAAAGCATATGTAGATTCACCGAAGAACAAAGCGCAGATCACGATGACCATGCAATATTAGTCCCAGGGGCAATCTGTGGTGAAATATGCGCTGAAGATTAAGTTGGGACTAGGTGGTTTCAGGAAGAGCTGAACCCGATGGCCTACAGGAACATTTTTTTCTTTTCTTCCTTTGTTTCCTGAAATTGTAAGAACAATACTCAGGAAATTTTGGCCACTCAGGAAATGGAAACAGAAGATGGGATATTAATATTTCAATATCTAACAAAAACGGATAATGTCTCCTGTGTCTAGCTTCTCTTGCGATGCAAGAGTAATAGTACTGATCATGTATGCATCATCCATGTCTTGACGAGCTTTTGATATCATGTTGTCGTAAATATTTGTTTAGTTGGTATCTTCGAGTGTGGCATTTCGGTTCTATATACCCGGTCAGAAAAAAAAATCAAAACAAATATTAAATTAAAAAATTTCATTTTTTTTAAGCTGTGGTAGATAATTTGATGCGTGAGGTTCGCTTCAATTTGTAGATCATTTGGACATCTGAGTAGGTCTCAGCAAAAAAAGACAAATTGAATCAGAACAATGCGTAAACAGTAAACATTTTTACAGACCCCTAATTTGTCTTTTTTATCCGAAAGCTGCTCAGATGCCTAAATGATTTGAAAATTGGAGCGGACCTCACGCATCAAATTATCTACCACACAAAAAATTGTAAGTTTTTGGATTTTTCTAGTATTTGTTTTGATTTGTTTCATCAGGGTGGGTGCAGCTGAGCCTGGGCTCAGAAGTGGATTACCAGGTATCTTCTTGATACTTACATATTAGTACTTTTTATTATATGCATATACTTCAGACGAGAAAGACTATCTTCTCGGGGAAGACATGAGCTATGAATTTTGCATAACCTATCATTAGCCGCCTTAGGGTTGAGATAAGTGGATTGCCTAAAATATTTGAGGCTGCTAATCATTTAATTTAAAGTTTGGTCTCTAGCTGCCACCTATAGCTCAACTACGCTTCTACTAGCTTTTATGACCTTTTTTTTGGCGGGGAATGATATGGTTGGTTCAAAGCTACAACTTTGCCAAAAAGCCAAGTTATGAATAGTAAAGTGTGGCAATACATACCTATGACAACCAATCAAACACTCATCTGAAATTTCGGCGCGGCCATCCTTACACGTGATAATTTAGCTAGGAGACAAGCAACCTCTTTCTATGGGCATTTTTCGCAACAACGAAAACAACTTATCACAACACCATGTCCGTGTCCTTCTTCAAGAAAATACTCACTCCGTTTGTAAATATAAGATTTTTTGGATATACCAATAGAGACCACATACAAATGTATAAAAACATATTTTAGAGTATATATTCGCTCATTTTGCTTGGTATATATATAGTTATTGAAATCTCTAAAATGACTTATATTTAGGAACAGAGGGAGTATTACCAATTAACCTTTCAAGTGTTGTAACAAATATTTCCTCCGTCCCATAATATAAGACGTTTTTGCAAGCTACGAGGGGGTACTTTCTTAAAACAAGTACTTGGACGCAAAAAGTTTTCTTTTACATTACCGATTGAGGATTGAAAAGGATTTAGCCAAGCAAGTCGAAGTGTTGAACTTATTTTTCATAGCCCCATCGAATTGGGCATCCCAAAAAAGTGTAGCCAACGTCCAAGTATGCTTTGCTATATTTTTGGCAAGTGTTCCGTCGATTCTCAACATTTGGTCATACAACCCCTTTGTGCTCTACATTTCCAGGTTAACAATGTGCCACTCGCCTAACCGTTCTCTAAAGAACGAGCTTTGAAGCTACACCGCTGATTATTCACCAGCCAAATCCCCACTACCGACCCACTCAATTTTTAAACCCCAAATCACCAAAGTGAAACACACTGACAAGGCGCGTCCATGGAGTTGTGAAAAACGTGCGGTAAATGTGCCTCAACTCCGCTCCCCGCCGCATATATAGCACCGTGCATCGCCGCTCAACATCCTCATCGCCATCAGCTCACGCTCACAGTCTCTCACCCACCCAGAGTCCACAGAGAAGCAGCAGGCCAGGGCAGCTAACCGATCGACCAAGCTCGATTCGGACGGGAGGAGGATCCATGGCGTTCATGCGGTACCGTGCGCTGCCGCAGGGGGAGGTGACGGCGGAGGAGTTCTGGGCGTGGCTGGGGCAGTTCGACGCGGACCACGACGGCCGGATCAGCCGGGAGGAGCTGCAGCGCGCGCTGCGGAGCCTCAACCTGTGGTTCGCGTCCTGGAAGGCGCGGGAAGGGGTGCAGGCCGCGGACGCCAACCGCGACGGCGCCGTCGGCAAGGAGGAGGCCGGCCGGCTCTTCGCCTACGCGCAGAGGCAGCTCGGCGGCAAGATCACCCAGCTCGGCTCCTACTGATCAAGCTGGGCATAAGATGATCTGCTGCTGTAACTGTCATGGTGTGTGGAGTACAGAGATTTTTTTTCTTCCGAATGATGTGATGTGGAGTATGAGATGGATGTTTGTGTTTTGGGAGTTCTTGGGACAACCTTTGCGGTGGTTTCCCAAGGGTTTCCTACTTTGTATTTTCGGCACTGCAAACTCTGCGGAGATTTGCAGAGTTGTTTGACATGATGGACGTTTCTCCAAGCTCTGTTGATTATTTTGCTGATGTTCTGCGTGTTGAGGGTTGACAAATATCTCTTCCTGTATAAAATATAAATAAACAAATCATTTCTATGAATTTTTGTTATTTTATTCTAATACTTGCATAATGTGACCCAGCATATTAAAAAACCACGACAAACTGAGATGAAGGTTTCAGAAAACCACAACTCTTGTTTTTTTAGTTAACCGAGCACTCTCCATCCAGATCCAACTCTTTAGTATCTGAGCTACTGACAACGTTTCTAACTCATAAAGGACCATTGATAATATTTGGCGGGGTAAACCGACTTATGCTAATGCTATGTCACAAATGTTAATGTGGAGGTGATGCTCAATTTGTAAGCCCAATTTTACTGGAAGAGAAATACTCTCTCCGCTTTAAAATTATTTAAATCCTAGATTTGTCCTAAGGCAAATTCAGTCTGGGATAGCCAGCAGTCTCGTTGTGCATCAGCTTCGACAACAGCTGATGGACGAGAGTAGGCGCACGGCTTAGCGTCACTCCGCTTCGGCACACAGCGGCCACACTCTAGCCTGCGCACGCGGCACAACATCGAACACTACAACGGCAACATCACATCCTCCCCTTTAGCAGCGCAGCAACGATGACCATTGCTCTCCATGGAGATGCTACAAGCCATAGGTGGAGCTATGGAGGGTTGCCTGCTCGGCGTTGTCATTATTATTGTTGGAGTTGACCGCAACATGTTGACCCACATGTTTGCCATGCAAGCTGGAGGTAACCACAACATGGTCCATGTTGTGTTTGCAACATGCCCATTGTGGCAAATGCTCACCTTCGTCTTGATGAGCTGACGCGTGGCACTAAACGGCTGATGGGTGGCTTCTAGTGCACGAATCCAACAGCTCAAAAGGCGGCGGTTCTTTTTCGACGCGTATCATCGTCCCTAACTCCTTGGTTTCTCAGCGGTTTGTATAATTGTACGATGCTGATTGTCATCCCATACTTAAAAAAAACGGACTGGACATAAGTGTAGCTAACCTCTCAAAACTCAAAAGTGCACTTGCAATATTTTTGTCAAGTGTTCTATGTTGATTCTCAAAATACGATCATACAACCCCTTAGCTCCCTACACTTCCAGACTAATTATATGCCACTCGCCTAATCTATCTCTAAAGGAAGCACTTTTAAGCTACACCGCTGATTATTCCCTTGCCACTAGCGGTTGACCCATTGTTGGCCTCCTTTGATTCATAGGATAGGATTATCATAGGAATAGGAAATTTGTAGGAAATGAGATGATATGTATCTCAAATCTATGAGTAGGAATAGGAAAAGAGATGTCATTTGGTTCACATCAAAGAAATTTTTCCATTGAGTCTAGGCTCATTTTTATTTTCCTATGAAATGTGAAGGATAGAAACCAATCCTATGTAGGAATAGGAATCCATTCCTATGAACCAAAGGGCTCTAAAGGGAAAAAATCCTACAAGAATCTTACCATATGAAAATCCTATGAAATTCCTCCAAATCAAAGGAGGCCTTTAACCTGAAATCACCCAAGCCGAGTGAAACACACCGAAATGTTTACGCGTTACATCACAACGCGCGTCCGTGGAGCTGTGAAAAACGTGCGGTAACCGTGCCGCTGCAAACCCCTGCTCCACCGTATATATAGGACGGCGGATCGCTGCCCAATTCCTCATCAAAATCACATCAGCTGCTAGCACTCACCCAGAGAGAAGCAGTAGCCACTAGCCAGGCTTGCAACCGATCAAAGCGGAGTTCGCTCTCGATCGATGGCGTTCATGCGGTACCGCGGGCTGCCGCAGGGGGAGCTGACGGCGGCGGAGTTCTGGGCGTGGCTGGGGCAGTTCGACGCGGACCACGACGGCCGGATCAGCCGGGAGGAGCTGCAGCGCGCTGTGCGGAGTCTGAACCTGTGGTTCGCGTCGTGGAAGGCACGGCGAGGGGTGCGCGCCGCGGACGCCAACCGCGACGGTGCCGTCGGCGGGGAGGAGGCCGGCCGGCTCTTCGCCTTCGCGCAGAGGCAGCTCGGCGGCAAGATCACCCAGCTTGGCGCCTACTGATCGACCAGACTTGGCTTTCAGCCTGTCCCTGTGACTGTGAGTGAGCGCGGACGTATCGGGATCAGTCTCTGACTGGATGTGTGCAGCATGGATGTATGCTTTGTGTTTCTCGAATTCGTTTGCAAACTTTCTCCAAGTTTCAGGCTGTTTGCATTCGTATGTTCAGCACTAATAGTGTATTCTGTGAGGATTTTTGTGGACGGAGATCATCCTTTTTTTCTTCGGAAATCTATAGCGCGCACTTTTCGGCCGTCAGATATCCATCATGTTGCACAGTTGCGAGCAGCATGATGCAAACTTTTTCTTTACACTATTTTATATTATTTTCATGTTTTTTTTGTAACATATGTATTTAGTAAAAAAATTCAAAATATGAGAGGTAAAGAAAAATGTGTGACATCGGCGTGACATAAGCATGACGAGGTATGTGGGTCCTGGGAATTTCCTATTGGACGCATACTGCGTCAAGCTGTCGAGGTATCGCAGAGGGGAAATCAGCGATCATTCCACTGGGCCGGCCCGTTTAACTGTTTCAACATCCCCGGTTTTGGGAACCTTCTAGAGGTTTCCTGCCGGTTTTTTCTGGTTTTGGGAAACTTCTAGAAGGTTCTGAACCAGTTTTTTTCCTTGTTCATTTTTTTCGTTTCTCCTTTTTTTTATCATTTTTCTTTCCTTTTTTCCTTGTTCTGTTTCCTTTTCTTTGTTTTTTACTGTCATCTTTTTTCTTTTCTTGTTTCTCTGTTTGTTTTCTTTTTTTGTTCTGCTTTTTTCATTAAAATGTTCAAAATTTGTTCGTGTTTCCAAATATTGTTTAGAAGTTTCAAATATTAGGTCTCAAAATTGAAAACATGTTCGCGTTTTCGCACAAAATGTTTAGAAAATGAAAAATGTACAAAATATTCAAAATTTGTTTGCCTTTCCAACAAGTGCCAGAATTTTTCCAAATAAAAGATTGTGTTTTTTATAAAAAATGTTCGTGTTTCAAAAAGATTGTTCAGAATTTTTAAAAAATGTTCCTGATTTCAAATTTTTGTTCACGTATTCAAAAAATGTTTGTGGTTTAAAATTTCTTCGGGATTTTCTAAAATTTTCTCCGTTTCAAAATTTGTTCTCAAATTTTAAAAATGTTCGTGCTTTAGAAAATTGTTCACAAATTCTGAAAAGGTTCATGTTTTCAAAAAATGTTTGGGATTCAAAATTTGTTCGCGATATCATATATGGTTCCCTTTTGTCAAAACAAAACCGTACGTTCAAAAATTTAATTAAAATTTGGAAAATGGTAAAGGATTTTTTTTCAAACAGTGTTAAGTCATATACTTTTGTTAGTTCTTTTAGTTTTTCGCTGTACATTGGTCCACTGAGCTCTTCCATCGTAGTGGTTAGTAGCGAGTGAGTACAAGTAGGTTGTCCGGAGTTTGATTCCCAGTTGTCACGACCTACCTTTTAGCGATCTTTTCTCCACTTAGTTTTTGCGGCGCACTGCAATGGGCCGGCCCAATTGACGCGCCGCGAACGACGTGCCTGTGCGAAAGCACATCAATTTGACGCAAAATGCGTCACATAGGAACTCCCTGGGTACTGAGCTGGCTCCCTACAAACGACACAACTTTTTGCAACTTGGCACTCCCCCCATCCCGGGCCCTGGGCTCAGCCCGTTTACCTTTTCTATTCTTCTTTCTAACCGTCAAAAATACCACTTGTGGGAGATTCGAACAAACTCCACCTTCGGGGCCTGTTCTCAACCCCTCTCAACTCTTCCAACTTCGTAGATTCAGCTTCTCAACATGGCTTCTCGCACCACACAACGATTCTTGTCAGTTCGGCAGCAAAACTAGCTTCTCTCTCGCCACCTTGGACTGGCAGCGCTTGTTGGCTTGTCTAGCACCTTATTGGGCCGGCTTAGAGGTAGGCTGGCAGCCCAAAAAGGTAGGAGAGATCATTTTCTGTTCGAGGAATAAGCGGAATCGTGTTTTGACGGAGAAAGAAGGGAGGAGTGAGACTAAACGAAATGTTTTCCATCACTTGGCGATGGCATACCTTGTAATTTCATTGAACTATGTGTTTTAGAGGATTTTGTGGAGCACCCATTTCTCAGCTTCTCTAAGTCCATCAAAATACACTACTGTTGGGGAATGTTGCACAGAAAACAAGAAAAATTCTATGCACACGCAAGGTCTATCCATGGAGATGCATAGCTACGAGAGGGGGAGAGAATCTACATACCCTTGTAGATCGCTAAGCGAAAGCGTTTATCAACGCGGTTGATGTAGTCGTACACCTTCACGATCCGTCCCGATCAAGTACCGAATGTACAACACCTCCGCATTCAGCACACGTTCAGCTCGATGACATCCTCACCTTCTCGAGCCAGCAAGAGAGGCGAAGTAGTTGATGAGTTCCGGCAGCACAACGGTGTGGTGACTGTGGTGGTGAATCTATCCACAAGGCTTCGCCAAGCACAACGGACGTGGACGGAGGAGGAACTAGAACTAGAGGGAGAGGGGGCGCCGCACACGGCTTGGGGATCGTGGTGTGTGTTGCCCCTCTTCCTCCTCTCATATATATAGGTGGAGGGGGGAGGGGAGTTCGCCTAGGCGTGCCCCCAAGCGGGCTGGCAGCCGCCCTGGGCGCCAGTCCTAGAAGCTCCTCCCCTTCCTTCTTAGGCGCGTGGGGGGAAGTCGGGAGGGGAGGTGCTCCCCTTTCCTTTCCCTGCATGTGGAAGAGAAGGAAAGAGGGGCTAGCCCTCTCCCTTCCTTCCCTAGGGCCGCCGCCATGAGGTGGGGGCGCACCAGCCCCATGTGTGCTCTCCCTCGTTGGCCCGTTTGGCGCAATATGCTCCCGTGGTCTCCCGGTCTGATAAGTACCCGATGCATTCCAAAACCGTTTCGAAGACCAAATAGTATCATCCTATATATCAATCTTTACCTCTGCACCATTCTAGAGCTCCTCGTCATGTTCGTGATCTCATCCGGGACTCTAAACAACATTCGGTCACCAGTTCACATAACTCATATAATAATATATCGTCAACGAACGTTAAGCGTGCTGACCCTACGGGTTTAAGAATGATGTAGACATGAACGAGATGGTTCTCCGGTCAATAACCAATAGCGGGACCTGGATGTCCATATTGGTTCCTACATATTCTATAAAGATCTTTATCGGTCGAACCTTTATGACAACATACGCAATTCCCTTTGTCTGTCGGTATGTTACATGCTCGAGATTCGATCGTTGGTATCTCCATACCTAGTTCGATCTTGTCACCGGAAAGTCTATTTACTAGTTCCGTAATATCTCATCTTGCAACTAACTTAGTCACTTTGCTTGTAAACTTCTTGTGATGTGTATTACCGAGAGGGCCCAGAGATACCTCTTCGTCATACGGAGTGACAAATCCCAATCTCGATTGACGCCAACTCAACAGACACCTTCGGAGATACCTGTAGAGCACCTTTATGATCACCCAATTACGTTGTGAAGTTTGATAGCACAAGGTATTCCTCTGGTATCCATGAGTTGCATGATCTCATGGTTGAAGCAATATGTATTTGACATTTAAGAAAGCAGTAGGAAAAAAAACTGAACGATCATATGCTTCGCTAACGGATGGGTCTTGTCCATCACATCATTCTCCTAATGATGTGATCTTGTTATCAAATGACAACTCATGTCTATGGTCAGGAAACCTTAACAATCTTTTGATCAACGAGCTAGTCTAGTAGAGGCTTACTAGGGACTTGGTATTTGTTTATGTATTCACATATGTATTTAAGTTTCCGATCAATGCAATTCCAACATGAATAATAAACCTTTATCATGAACAAGGAAATATGATAATAACCAATTTATTGTTGCCTCTAGGGCATATTTCCAACAATCTCCCACTTGCACTAGAGTAAATAATCTAGTTCACATCGCGATGTGATTAACACCCAAGGAGTCTAAGGTGTGATCATATTTTGCTTGTGAGAGAGGTTTTAGTCAACGGGTCTGTAACATTCAGATCCGTGCGTACTTTGCAAATATCTATGTCTACAATTCTCTGCATGGAGCTACTCTAGCTAATTGCTTCCATGTTCAATACATATCCAGATTGATACTCAGAGTCATTCGGATCGGTGTCAAATCTTGCATCAGCGTAACCCTTTACGACGAACTCTTTATCACCTTCATAACCGAGAAACATTTCCCTAGTCCTCTTTAGGTACCTAAGGATAATTTTGATCGTTGTCCAGTGATCCACTCCTAGATCACTATTGTACCCCTTGCCAGACTCGTGGCAAGTTACACAATATGTCATACTTTATAGAGCCTATGGCTGAGGCATAGGGAATGATTTTCGTCCTTTCTCTTTCTTCTGCCGTGGTCGGGTTTTGAGTGTTACTCAATTTTACACTTTGCAATACAGGAAGAACCTTTTCTTCGACTGATCCATTTTGAATTTCTTCAGAACTTTTTCAAGGTATGTGCTTTGTGAAAGTCCTATTAAGCGTCTTGATCTATTCCTATAAATCTTGATGCCCAATATATAAGCAACTTAACCGAGGTTTTTCATTGAAAAATTCTTATTCAAGTATCCTTTTATGCTATCCAGAAATTCTATATCATTTCCAATCAACAATATGTCATCCACATATAATATCAAAAATGCTACAAAGTTCTCACTCACTTTCTTGTAAATGCAGGCTTCACCGTAGGTCTGTATAAAACCATATGCTTTGATCACATCATCAAAGCGTATATTCCAACTCCGAGATGCTTACACCGGTCCATAGATGGATCGCTGGAGTTTGCACACTTTGTTAGCACCTTTAGGATCAGCAAAATCTTCTGGTTGCATCATATACAATTCTTCTTTAAGAAACCCGTTAAGGAATGCAGTTTTGACGTCCATTTGCCCGATTTTGTAATCATAAAATGCGGAATGCTAACATGATCCAGACAGACTTATGCATCGCTACGGGTGAGAAAGTCTCATCATAGTCAACCCCTTGAACTTATCAAAAATCATTCTTCATAAAAGATTATCGGTTAGTATCGGTGGATCCTAAGTTTTTGCTTCTTCACATGAGATGTGCTATTCTTGAAATGTCATTTTATCTTGTTTGCTTGCTGTTTTAATAAGATACAAAAGTTTTTAAATAAAATAGAGCCCCCAAATAGTTGCTAGGGAGGCTAAGTAAGCGGCATTCACATCCCATCAACGAAGCTCTTTTCTGGCGCCGTTGCTCTAGTGTTTCACTTATATCTTTTGAGGACAGTGTGCTTTAGTATTTTTGAAGAAATTCTCTCTTGCTTCACTTAGATTAATTTGAGAGAAGGCAATTTTATGCTCATGAACTTCACTTATATTTGTTTGAGCTTATCAGAGGCAACACATAAAATTAGTTCCAAAGTGATAGATATCCAAGAAGGATATAATAAAAACTTTCATGAAGATCATTGGACAAAATAAACTTGATTCATTGTAATAGTTTTGAGATATGATGGTGTGATATATGAGTCATGTTAATGAGTAATTATGCTTTAGTAAGAATATTAGTGTTAAAGTTTTTGATTCCCTATGCATGCTCGAAAGTCAATAGTCATGCAATGAAATTACATCCTACTTGTGGTGCATTATTCAGTGTTATTTATGCTCAATGCTCGCTTATGAGATTATTCGTTTCATGGTTGGCCGCTTCCCAGTCTTTGCTAGCCTTCATTTTGCACTAAGTATGATCACTACTTGTGCATCCAAAATCCTTTATCCCGATTTTGCCACATGAGTCCACCATACCTACCTATATGCAGTATTCCCTTGACGTTCTAAGCAAATTAGTATGTGCCATCTCTAATTTTCAATATAATTTTCCCTTTGTGTGCCCGTACCGCTCGCGAGGCGGTGAGGGGTGGCCAATATTTTCCATGCTAGATGTGTTATTCTCACGATGAGTGTTTATTCACTTGTCATTGCACGAGAGAAAGGCAAAGGTATTAGGGATGCCCAGTCCCGAAATGAAAAACAAATTTACTTTATGTTGTCAAATAATAAATTCCTTGGAAAGTTTTGTTATGGAAGGCAACCATGGATTCGGTTAACCATGGCCTGTGAAAGCTTGGTGTAAAAGGAATAAACTTTATTTTATGTTTGGGAACCACCTATGATATATCTAGCATGAAAAGTGTTGGGAACCTTAAGTCATTTTCATTGGTGGGAAAAGTATACCTCCCAAAATAATTTTATCTCTCAATTTAAGCTTTGAGCTCTAGCACCTCTACAAATCCCTTCTTCCCTCTACGAAGGGCCTTTCTTTTACTTATGCAATTTTTATTTTTGAATTTGTGTCTCCATCTTCTCTTATAAAGCACCAACTAGGAAACACTATGATAGTACTTGAGCATTGGGTGTAACTAATATGCGAATGTGTTTCATGAATGGATCAATGGTTGAGCATGATGGGCTAGGGATAACTCATTTTAGCATTGATATTTTGAAAGACATGGTTGCTTGTTGATATGTTTGAGTATTTAAATCTCATGTCAAAACTAGACTATTGCTTTGAACCATATATAAAAGTCCAAATGTCCATGCTATAAAGAAAAGAATATGATATGACATGATAGGCAACATTCCACATAAAAAATTCTGTTTTTATCATTTACCTACTCGAGGACGAGCATGAATTAAGCTTGGGGATGCTGATACGTCTCCAACATATCTATAATTTTTGATTGTTCCATGCTGTTATATTATCATTCTTGGATGTTTTACAATTATTTTATATCATTTTTTGGGACTAACCCATTGACATAGTGCCAACTGCTAGTTGCTGTTTTTTGCATGTTTTTTACATCGCAGGAAATCAATATCAAACGAAGTCCAAACACCGCGAAACTTTTTGGAGATTTTTATCGACCAGAAAGCACCCAATGGGCCAGAGCTGCACCTCGGGGGGGGGGGGACGAGGGGGGCACAACTCACTAGGGCGCTCCAGCCCCCTTGGCGCTACCAGGTGGGTTGTGCCCACCTCGGTGGCCTCCCGCACCCCCACTTTACCCTATAAATTCCCAAATATTCTGAAAACCCTCGGGGTGAACCTAGATCAGAAGTTTCGCCGTCGCAAGGCTCTGTAGTCCACGAGATCCAATCTAGAGCCCTTTCCTGCACTCCGCCGGAGGGGGAAATCATCACCGATGGCCATCTTCATCATCCCGGCGGCCACCATGGTGAGGAGGGAGTAGTCCACCCTCGGGGCTGAGGGTTTGTACCAGTAGCTATGTGTTTAATCTCTCTTTCTCTCTCTCACATGATCTTGAGATTTCACGATCTTGATATATCATGGGATTTGTTAACATAGATGGATCATATGATGTTTCTCCCCTCTCTACTCTTGTTGTGATGAATTGAATCTTTACCCTTTGAAGTTTTGTCATGTCGGATTCAATGTTCAGATTTGAGAACACATGAAGTATGTCTTGCGGTATGAATACTTGAGGTGACAATGGGGTATCATATTGATTCACTTGATGTATGTTATGGCACTCAACTTGCGGATTCCTGCGGTGACATTGGGGTAATCTATGCATACGAATTGATGCACATTTTTATTATCTTTTCTTTAATAGAAACTTTGGGGTCTCCTTGTATTTCTTTGTGTGGATTGAATATTGTTATCATGAAGTTGTTTGATGCATACCGTAGAATCAACTCATGGATATTTGTGCTGACATTGGAATATCTAGGTGACATTAGAGTTGGTTGATGTGTGTCATATGGTGTTATTTTAGTACGAACTCTTGGTTAGATTGATCAGAAAGAATAGCTTTTTGTTATTTTAGTACGAACTCTAGGATAGATTAATCGGAAAGAATAGCTTTGAGGTGGTTTCGTACCCTACAAACAATTTCTATCTTTTGTTCTTCGCTAATATGAACTCGGGAGTGATTCTTTATTGCACTTTGAGGGATAATCCTGTGATCCAACTATGTTAGCATTGTTGAGAGATTGCACTAGCGAAAGTACTGGCCCTAGGCCTCATTTTCAAGCATTGCAATACCGCTTGTGCTCACTTTTGCTAGTTGCTACTTTGCTGTTTGTTATTTTTACTATCACAAAAATCAATATCTAGTATCCATATTACACCTGTATCACCATCTCTTCGCCAAACTAGTGCACCTATACAATTTCCCATTGTATTTGGTGTGTTGGGGACACAAGAGACTTTTTATTATTTGGTTGTAGGGTTGTTTGAGAGAGACCATCTTCATCCTACACCTCCCACGGATTTATAAACCTTAGGTCATCCACTTGAGGGAAATTTGCTACTGTCCTACAAAACTCCGCGCTTGGAGGCCCAACATGAGTCTACAAGAACAAGTTGTGTAGTAGATATCACTTGGAAGCTTCTTGTGATGTGTATTACCGAGAGGGTCCAGAGACACCTCTTTGTCATACGGAGTGACAAATCCCAATCTTCATTGACACCAAATCAAAAGATACCTTCGGAGATACCTATAGAGCACCTTTATGATCACCCAATTACGTTGTGACGTTTGATAGCACACAAGGTATTCGTCTGGTATCCGGGAGTTGCATGATCTCATGGTTGAAGCAATATGTATTTGACATTTAAGAAAGCAGTAGCAAAAAAAACTGAACAATCATATGCTATGCTAACGGATGGGGCTTGTCCATCACATCATTCTCCTAATGATGTGATCTCGTCATCAAATGACAACTCATGTCTATGGTCAGGAAGCCTTAACCATCTTTTGATCAACGAGCTAGTCTAGTAGAGGCTTACTAAGGACTTGGTATTTGCTTATGTATTCACACATGTATTTAAGTTTCTGATCAATGCAATTCTAGCATGAATAATAAACCTTTATCATGAACAAGGAAATATGATAATAACCAATTTATTATTGCCTCTAGGGCATATTTCCAACAGTCTCCCACTTGCACCAGAGTCAATAATCTAGTTCAGATCGCCATGTGATTAACACCCAATGAGTTCTAAGTTGTGATCATGTTTTGCTTGTGAGAGAGGTTTTAGTCAATAGGTCTGTAACATTCAGATCCGTGCGTACTTTGCAAATATCTATGTCTACAATGCTCTGCATGGAGCTACTCTAGCTAATTGCTCCCATGTTCAGTACGTATCCAGATTGATACCTAGAGTCATTCAGATCGGTGTCAAATCTTGCATCAACGTAACCCTTTACGACGAACTCTTTATCACCTTCATAACCGAGAAACATTTCCTTAGTGCTCTTTAGGTACCTAAGGATAACTTTGACCGTTATCCAGTGATCCACTCCTGGATCACTATTGTACCCCCTTGCCAGACTCATGGCAAGGCACACATCAGGTCTGGTACACATCATGGCATACTTTATAGAGCCTATGGCCGAGGAATAGGGAATGACTTTCATCCTTTCTCTTTCTTCTGCCATGGTCAGGCTTTGAGTGTTACTCAATTTTACACTTTGCAGTACAGGCAAGAACCTTTTCTTTGACTGATCCATTTTGAATTTCTTCAAGACTTTTTCAAGGTATGTGCTTTGTGAAAGTCCTATTAAGCGTCTTGATCTATCCCTATAGATCTTGATGCCCAATATATAAGCAAATTAACCAAGGTATTTCATTGAAAAATTCTTATTAAAGTATCCTTTTATGCTATCCAGAAATCCTATATCATTTCCAATCAACAATATGTCATCCACATATAATATTAGAAATGCTACAGAGTTCTGACTCACTTTCTTGTAAATGCAGGCTCCACCATAAGTCTGTATAAACCATATGCTTTGATCACATCATCAAAGCGTATATTCCAACTCCGAGATGCTTACACCAGTCCATAGATGGATCGCTGGAGTTTTCACACTTTGTTAGCATCTTTAGGATCGACAAAACCTTCTGGTTGCATCATATACAACTCTTCTTTAAGAAACCCGTTAAGGACTGCAATTTTGACGTCCATTTACCTGATTTCATAATCATAAAATGCGGAAATTGCTAACATGATTCAGACAGACTTATGCATCGCTACGGGTGAGAAAGTCTCATCGTAGTCAACCCCTTGAACTTATCAAAAACCTTTCACAACAAGTTGATCTTTGTAGACAGTGATATTACCATCAGCGTCTGTCTTCCACTTGAAGATCATTTATTATCAATGTCTTGCTGATCATCGGGCAAGTCCGCCAAAGTACACACTTTGTTCTCATATATGGATCCTATCTCAGATTTCATGGCCTCAAGCCATTTGTCGGAATCTGGGCTCATCATAGCTTCTTCATAGTTCGAAGGTTTGCCCTTGTCTAACAACATGACTTCCAGGACAGGATTATCGTACCACTCTGGTGCGGAACGTGTTCTGGTCAATCTACGAGGTTTAGTAGTGACTTGATCTGAAGTTCCATGATCATCATCATTTGCTTCCTCTCTGGTTGGTGTAGGCATCACGAGAACACTTTTCTCTAATGTGTTATTTTCCAATTCGAGAGAAGGTACAACTACCTCATCAAGTTCTACTTTCCTCCCACTCACTTCTTTCGAGAGAAACTCCTTCTCTAGAAATAACCCATTCTTAGCAACAAAAATCATGCCTTCCGATGTGTGGTAGAAGGTATACCCAATAGTTTCTCTAGGGTATCATATGAAGATGCACTTCTCCGCTTTGGGTTCAAGCTTATCAGGCTGAAGCCTTTTGACATAAGCGCCGCATCCCCAAATTTTGAGAAACGACAACTTAGGTTTCTTGCCAAACAATAGTTCATACGGTGTCGTCTCAACGGATCTAGATGGTGCCCTATTTAACTCGAATGCGGCTGTCTCTAGTGCATAACCCCAAAATGATAAAGGCAAATCGGTAAGAGACATCACATAACGCACCATATATAATAAAGTACGATTATGACGTTCAGACACACCATTATGCTGTGGTGTTCCAGGTGGCGTGAGTTGTGATACAATTTCACATTGTCTTAAATGAAGGTCAAACTCGTAACTAAAATATTTGCCTCCACAATCAGATTGTAGAAACTTTATTTTCCTGTTACGATAATTCTGCACTTCACTCTGAAATTCTTTGAACTTTTCAAACGTTTCAGACTTGTGTTCCATTAAGTAGATATACCCATACCTACTTAAATCATTTGTGGAGGTTAAAAAATAATGATACCCGTCGCGTGCTTCAACACTCATCAGACTGCATACATTGGTATGTATTATTTCCAATAAGTCATTAGCTCGCTCCATTGTTCAGGAGAACGGAGTTTTTTTCATCTTACCTATGAGGCATGGTTCATAAGTATCAAATGATTCATAATCAAGTGATTCGAAAAGTCCATCCACATGGAGTTTCTTCATGCGTTTTACACCAATATGACCTAAATAGCACTGCCACAACTATGTTGTACTATCATTATCAACTTTGCATCTTTTGGCATCAATATTATGAATATGTGTATCACTATGATCGAGATTCAACAAGAATAGACCATTAATCAAAGGTGCATGACCATAAAATATGTTACTCATATTAATAGAACAACCATTATTCTATGACTTAAATGAATAACTATCTCACAATAAACAAAATCCAGATATAATGTTCATGCTCAACGCTGGCACCAAACAACAATTATTGAGGTCTAAAACTAATCCCAAAGGTAGAGGTAGAGGTATCGAGCCGACGACGATCACATCGACCTTGGAACCATTCCTGACGCACATCGTCACCTCATCCTTAGACAATCTTTGTTTATTCCCCAGTTCCTGTTTCGAGTTGCAAATAAGAGCAACCGAAGCAGTATTAAATACCCTGGCACTACTACGAAAATTAGTAAGGAACACATCAATAACATGTATATCAAATATACCTTTGTTCACTTTGCCATCCTTCTGATCTGCCAAGTATTTGGGGCAGTTCCAATTCTAGTGACCATTACCCTTGAAGTAGTGATACGTCTCCAACGTATCTATAATTTTGATTGTTCCATGCTATTATATATTCTGTTTTGGATGTTTAATGGGCTTTATTATACACTTCTATATTATTTTTGGGACTAACCTACTAACCCAAGGCCCAGTGCAAATTGCTGTTTTTTTTGCCTATTTCAGTGTTTTGCAGAAAAGGAATATCAAACGGAATGAAACCTTCGGGAGAGTTATTTTTGGAACGATATCAACACGGAAGAGTTGGAGTACACGCCAGGAAGCGAAGGAGGTGGCCACGTGGGCAGGGGCGCGCCCATGGGGGGTAGGCGCGCCCCCACCCTTGTGTGCCACCTGTTGCTCCGCTGACGTACCTCTTCAGCCTATATATACCTACGTACCTTGAAAACATCAAGGCAACAGACGAAACCTAATTCCACCGCTGCAACCTTTTGTTCCCATGAGATCCCATATTGGGGCCTGTTCCGGAGCTCCGCCGGAGGGGGATCGATCACGGAGGGCTTCTACATCAACACCATAGCTCCTCCGATGAGTTGTGAGTAGTTTACCGTAGACCTTCGGGTCCATAGTTATTAGCTAGATGGCTTCTTCTCTCTCTTTGGATCTCAATACAAAGTTCTCCTCGATCTTCGAGGAGATCTATTCGATGTAATCTTTTTGCGGTGTGTTTGTTGAGATTTGATGAATTGTGGGTTTATGATCAAGATTATCTATGAACAATATTTGATTCTTTTCTGAAATCTTTTATGTATGATTATAATATCCTTGCAAGTCTCTTCGAATTATCGGTTTGGTTTGGCCTACTAGATCTATAGTTCTTGCAATGGGAGAAGTGCTTGGCTTTGGGTTCAATCTTGCGGTGTCCTTTCCCAATGACAGCAGGGGCAGCAAGGCACGTATTGTATTGCTATCATCGAGGATAAAAAGATGGGGTTTATATCATATTGCATGAGTTTATCCCTCTACATCATGTCATCTTGCTTAAGGCGTTACTCTGTTCTTATGAACTTAATACTCTAGATGCATGCTGGATAGTGGTCGATGTGTGGAGTAATAGTAGTAGATGCAGAATCGTTTCGGTCTACTTGTCACAGACGTGATGCCTATATACATTGATCATGCCTAGATATTCTCATAACTATGCACTTTTCTATCAATTGCTCGACAATAATTTGTTCACCCACCGTAGAATTCTGCTACCATGAGAGAAGCCACTAGTGAAACCTATGGCCCCCGGATCTATCTTCATCATATTAATCTTCCATCAACTATTACTTTGCTTTACTTTGCATTATTTACTTTCTGTTTCAATACCAAAAATACCAAAAATATTTTCTTATCATATCTATCAGATCTCACTCTCGTAAGTGACCGAGAAGGGATTGACAACCCCTTTTATCGCGTTGGCTGCGAAGTTCTTATTTGTTTGTGCAGGTGCGAGGGACTCGCGCGTGGTCTCCTACTGGATTGATACCTTGGTTCTCAAAAACTAAGGGAAATACTTACGCTACTATGCTACATCACCCTTTCCTCTTCGAGGGAATAGAACGCAAGCTCGAGAAGTAGCAAGTAGAAGCACTCAGTCTCAGGCTTGGGTCTAGCTTTGGGCTTCTTCACGGGAGTGGCAACTTGCTTGCCAGTATTTTTGAAGTTCCCTTTCTTTCCCTTGACCTTTTTCTTGAAATTGGTGGTCTTGTTAACCATCAAAACTTGATACTCTTTCTTGATCTACCTCCGCTGATTTCAGCATCACAAAGAGCTCGGGAATCATTTTTGCCATCCCTTTCATATTATAGTTCATCACGGAGTGGCAGTGACTGAAGAACTCTATCAATAACACACTCAACTGGAAGATCAATTCCTAGCTGAGTTAAGTGGTTGTGGTACCCAGACATTCTGAGTATGTGTTCACTGACAGAACTATTCTCCTACATCTTACAACTAAAGAACTTGTGGGTGACTTCATATCTCTCAACCTGGGCATTAGCTTGAAATATCAATTTCAGCTCTTGGAACATTTCATATGCTCTGTGGCATTTAAAACGCTTTTGAAGTCTCGGTTCCAAGCCATAAAGCATGGCACACTGAACTATTGAGTAGTCATCCGATCGAGCCTGCCAAATGTTTATAACATCTGCATTAGCTCCTGCAGCAGGTGCGTCACCTAGCGGTGCATCAAGGATATAATTCTTCAATGGAGTGATGCAGCTTAAAACTGCGTCGGTATTTCCCCAAAGAGTAAGGGATGATGCAGTACATCTACGGTAGGTATTTCCCTCAGATGTGAACTCAAGGTTATCGAACTAGTAGGAGTATCAAGCAACATTATGTAAACGGTACCTGCACACAAAGAACAAATACCTACAACCCAACGCGTAAGAGGGGTTGTCAATCCCTCCTTAGTAAACATATAGATTTGTTTGTATAAGATTGGATAAATAGATCACGCAAGAACACAAAATAAAAGATGCAAATAAAGAGTGCAATAATGTATCTTTTGGGTTTTTGTAATAATAGATCTGAAAGCAAATGTGATGAAAAATAGACTGGAAAGCAATATTATAAAAGATAGACCCCGAGGCCATAGATTTCACTAGTGGTTCTCTCGAGAAAATACCATACGATGGGTAAACAAATTACTGCTGGGCAATTAATAGAAGATCAAATAATTATGATGATATCCAAGACAATGATCATTATATAGGCATCACGTCCAAGATTAGTAGACTGAAATGATTCTGCATCTACTACTATTACTCCACATATCGACCGCTATCCAACATGCATCTAGTGTATTAAGTTCATGGAGAAACGGAGTAATGCAATAAGAACGATGACATGATGTAGACAAGATCTATTCATGTAGGAATAGATCCCATCTTGTTATCCTTAATAGCAACGATACATACGTGCCTCGCTACCCCTTCTGTCACTGGTTGAGGACACCGTAAGATCGAACCGATCATAAAGCACCTCTTCTGATGGCAAGAAAAATCAATCTAGTTGGCCTAACTAAACCAAAGATTCAAAGAAGAAATATGAGGCTATAAATAATTATGCATATAAGAGATCAGAGAAGACTCAAATAATATTCATGGATATAGATCTGATCATAAACTCAAAATTCATCGGATCCCAACAAACACACCGCAAAAAGTCATTACATCAAATAGATCTCCAAGAGACCATTGTATTGAGAATCAAAAAGAGAGAAAGAAGCCATCTAGCTACTGCCTACGGACCCGTAGGTCTATGGTGGACTACTCACGCATCATCAGAGAGGCACCAATGAGGTTGATGAACCCCTTCATGATGGTGTTAGATTGGATCTCATGGTTCTGGAACTTGCGGCGGCTGGAATTGTGCTTCGTCTGCTCCCCCATTGTTTCTGGAATTTTTGAGGATTTATATAGCAAAGAGGATATGAAAGAGACCGCTGTGGGCCCCACAACCCATCAGGGCGTGCCAAGGGCCTCTGGTGCGCCCTGGTGTCTTGTGGTCCCCACGGGCATCCCCCAGGTGCTTCCTTGGCTCCCCAATTGTCTTCTAATCCAAAAAAATTCTCCAAATTTTTTTGCTGCATCTGGACTCTGTTTGATAGGGATATTCTGTGAAGTAAAAAACAAGCAAAAAACGGCAGCGGGAACTGGGCACTATGTCAATAGGTTAGTCCCAAAAAATGATATAAAGTTGCTATAAATGATTGTGAAACAACCAAGAATGATAATATAATAGCATGGAACAATAAAAAATTATAGATACGTTGGAGATGTATCAGCATCCCCAAGCTTACTTCCTACTAGTCCTCGAGTAGGTAAATGATAAAATATAATTTTTGATGTGTAATGATGCCTAACATGTTCATCACATATTCTTTTCTTTTGTAGCATGGATATTTGGACTTTTAAATGGTTCAAAGCAATAGTCTATAATTGTCTTGAGTACTTCAATACTCAAGCATCTCAATAAGAAACCATGTCTTTCAAAATATCAACACTAAAGAAAGTTATCCCTAGCCCATTATGCTCAATCATTGATCCATTCCTGTGACACATCCAAATATTAGCTATATCCAATGCTCAAGTGCGATTAGTGTTCTTTTGTTGGTGCTTTATAAGAGAAGATGAGACTCAAATAAAATAAATATTGCATAAAAGTAAATAGATAGGACCTTCTGTCGGTGTACTAAAGTAGGGGTACCTTAGTATCCCGAACTTGTGCATGGGCAGTTGCAGCGTCCCGTGGCAGGGCTTGCCGTGCGACCGCCAAGGTCCACTGTGGTTCCTTTGGAGCCATACAAGAACAAAGTATTCAAGCTAAAGAAATAAGGCCCCGGCAAGAGGAGCTTGCCGGGAAGGCCACTCAAGGCTCAAGACCACTTCTTTGGCATAAGACCTTGGCAAGGAGAGCTTGCCAGGAAGGCCAAACATGGCATTTCAAGAGACTTGCCGCAACGCGCCACGCGTCCCGGCAAGGCCCGGAGAGCGACAAGCTCCCAGGCGCGACAAGGTAGCGACCGCGGCAAGGTATTTGCCGCGGCAAACTTCCACTAAGTGCCCGCGCTCCAGCTCATCCGCCCACGCGTCGCCCTGGGACCCTTCCAGGCACACGTGGCGGAAGGCTGTGCAGCCTGGGGGCACGGTGGCAAGATGCTATGACAAGGCCACCGTCGTGGCGGACGGTGGCGCCCTGACGGACCCTTTTTACACTGTTTAGGGCGACGGCGACGGGCATTCAATGCCCTTGTCCCCTGCCGTCAGAGTTAGGTATAGAGCACTATGCAAACACTGTTCCAACTACCACCCATTTTACATTTTTACCCTTAACTACGTTGCCACCTGTCTGTGACCCCTTTGACCTATAAAAGGAGGCCCATGCGCAACGTAGAGGGGGGTCCGATCATCGATCACTCTCGCGCTCGGTCCTGTTAGCGATTAGCGCTGTATCTCTTCTTGCTCCCGAGCCAAGAACGCAATACAAACCAAGGCAGGAGTAGGGTTTTACGCATCCGTGCGGCCCGAACCTGGGTAAACTGCTCGCGTGTTCGCCTTGATCTGCTCTTTGTGCATCCTCCGCCCCCTTGCCGTACCGAAAAGGGCCTACGGTCCCATAGGTGTTCGTGGGCGATCAGTTTCCCCGACATCTTTGCGCGCCAGGTAGGGGGCGCGTCGAGGTTGTGTGAACCTGATCCGGCGTTCACGCGAGCGAAATCTCCACCAACTTCATCGACTTCATCGACATGCCGCCGAAGAAGAAAGCTTCGGAGGTAGCAGGCCCGTCCGCGTCGATCCCGCCACCACCGGAGCCAACGGTTGGTGGGGTAGACACTGGCGGAAGGACGGAGGTCGGCGAGGAAACTCACGGCGCCGCCAAGTCCAAGGACAAGACGGACGACCGAGCGCACTCCAAGACCTCGGCGTCCGTGCATGCACCGCGCCCGTCTCAAGAGGCGCGGGACCGACAGCAACGTGGTACTCAAGGTACCATACGCTTGCTGGGACAAGGTCAAGCTGGCGGTTCGCGGGACGCTCAAGGCCTACATGCCGGCACGAGCAAGGCGCGGTCGCCGGGACGAGACGCTGCTCCTTCTAACGCAGTTAGAAGTCCGAGCATATCTCGCTCCTCGCACCGCTCCCCGCCACTCCAGCAGAAGCTCTAGCTCGAGCTCAACTGCTCTTCGACTTCCCTCCAGCAGCAGACAAGGCCGACGACTGGAGGGCCACCATCCAGAGCCTCATCGCCTTTGCCAACGGCGACACTCCGCAGCAGCCGACCACGTCACGGCCGCGACAAGTTAGCCAGGCGCGGGCTGATGGCAACAAGACTGCCGGGGGTGCAACCACCGTGCACTCCCCGCCCCGAAGGCCAAAATCGCCGACTCGCCGGATCAACATCGACGACGACTCCACAGCGTCATCGGATCCGCGAGCTCGCCACGATCAGCGCCAAGTCCTTGACGACCGACTGTAAGAGGACGCTCGAACTCGCATCGAGCGTCGAAGAGAAGCACGGCGTCAATCTGACCAGCGTGCTGGGCCCGCTGTCGACATGCAAGCGCCAGGTGGACCAGGCGACCAGCCGTACGCGGCAGGTTGTCTTGCGTTCACTCGTGAGCTGCGGCAAGTCCAGTGGCCCAGCATGAAGAACTTCAAGCCCGACGTACCCGAGAAGTACGACGGCAAGACTCATCCGTCGGAGTTCCTCAGCATCTACACCATCGCGGTGCAGGCTGCCGGGGGACGAGATGAGAAGATACTCGCAAACTACTTCCCGCTAGTGCTTAAGCCAAACGTCAGATCTTGGCTCATGCACTTGCCGGAGAACTCCATTTCTTCTTGGGCCGACCTGTGCCATCAGTTTGTCGGCGCCTTCACAGGTGGCCACCAGCCCCATGGCCAGGAGAGTGACCTTCATATACTTGCCCAGAAGGAAGGGAGTCCCTGCGTAAGTACATCCAGAGATTCAACCACGTCCAGCACAACATCCCAGACGTCCACCCTGCCGCGGTTATTAGCGCGTTCCACCAGAACGTGCGTAACCGCAGGATGAGGAAGGAGATGGCGATGTGCAAGATCCGAGACGTCAGTGAGCTTTATGCCCTGGCCGACAAGTGCGCACACGCTGAGGAGGGGAGGAAACTCCCCGGAGAGGATACTGGAGCAGGGAGATCAGATAGTGAGGACGCCGCCCCGGCATAGAAGAACCGGCGGCGGAACAACAGGAAAAAGAAGAACAAAGAAGTGCTAGTCGTTGAGCAGTCCGGCAAGGAGGCTGGCGCCAAGAAAGCCCAGGCTGGCAGCTCCGGCAAGGAGGCTGCCGCGTGCACCAACTGCCAGACTGTGGCAGCCGCTGACAAGCAGAACGGCTCCGACAAGTAGTACTGCAAGATCCACCGCACCAAGGGCCACGACCTCCAGAACTGTAAAAGGGTCGAGTACCTCGTCGAGCAGCAGAAAGCTGAATACGAGCGACGCGACAAGGAGAAGGCCCAGGGAGGTGGTGGAGAGTGCGGCAAGAAGCGGCCGTTCAACGGCCGGGGAGGACGCCGCGGCAAGGCCAAGCAGCGGCAAGGAGACATGCCTCCCCGCGGCCGCGACAAGGACGAAGACGAAGACGATGACGAAGACATGGATGACGGAGATAACAGCGAGCAGGAGTTCCAGAAGGCCACAGAAGTTCTGTGCGTTGATGGAGGTGCTTCTCTGCATACTTCCCACCGCCAACTCAAGCAATGGGTGCGGGAAGTTAATGCAGCAGAGCCACCCGTCGAGTCGCGCAAACTTCTGAAGTGGTCCAACACGCCTATCATCTTCGACATTGAGGACCACCCTGATCGCACCATCGCGGTCGGTTGTTTGCCAATGTTGGTTTCACCAACCATCCGCAACCTCAAGGTCACCAAGATGCTAGTTGATGGCGGGGCCGGCCTGAACCTGATTTCCTCTGCTGTGATCCGGAAACTCCAGATCCCCGACAGTGAGCTCGAGGAAACCGGCACGTTCCAAGGGATCAACCCGGGAAGGAGCAAGCCAAAGGGGAAGATCACACTGCCAGTGACATTTGGCGGAGAGCTGAACTTCATGACTGAGAGGATCACCTTTGACGTTGCCGATATCCCATTACCCTACAATGGAATACTTGGCCGTCCAGCGCTCGCGAAGTTCATGGCAGCCTCTCATTATGCTTACAACATGCTCAAGATGTCAGGCCCGATAAGTGTCATCTCTGTCCCCGGCGACAAGAAGGACGCCCTTATCTGTGCCGACAAGATTTACCGGGATGTAGCAACCGCAACAGATAGCAAAACACTTGCCGCTGAAGCTCCCGGGGGGAAGACCAAAACCAAGTCCGGCAAGAGCTCTGGGGCCACTTCGGCAAACGCGCCTCTTTGGAGTGCTGCGCTGCCGTCGAGGACGCACCATCGAGCTCCACCGGCAAGTGCAAGAAGGCAATGGTAGCTCCACCAGAGACAAAGAAGGTGTCCGCCAAGGAGGACGGCACTGGTGGTACTTTCACCATCAGTGCCACGCTTGATCCTAAATAGGAAAGCACGCTCGTTGCTTTCCTGCGGGTGAATGTCGGCGTGTTTGCATGGCAACCGTCTGACATCCCCGGTGTTCCCAGGAAGGTGATTGAGCACAAGCTTGCCATTTGTCCTCACGTGCGGCCCGTCAAGCAGAAAGTTAGAAAACAAGCAGTGGAGCGCCAAGAGTTCATAGCAGAAGAAATCAAGAAGCTGGAAGCGGCAGGTGTAATGCCCCGGATGTAATACTTTCCCTTTTGGGCATATAATATATCTCCGGCTTCATCTATTCCATTTCGGGTTCTTTGTCTTTCGGCGTCGTTTTGTTGTGTGAGTGTGTGGCATTCATTCATATCATGTAGACATGTGCATCGCATTGCATTTGTGTTGTCGGTTGCATCCGGTTCCACGTGTTCCTTCCCATTGTCCATTTCGCGTTCCGGAGCTCCCTCACGTGTCCGTGACGTCCCGTAGGCCTACTTTGTTGTTTGGGCGTGTAACGTTACCGGTGTGCCGCGAGGTTGTTGTGTGTGTTGTTGTTTTGTTGTGTGCAACCCGCCTCTCAAATCTCGTCGCGTTTGGACTCCGTTTGCTATCCCAATAGTTATTCGTGTGGGTTCAAGTGCCTCCACTTTGTGGCCCAAAACACCCCTACAGCAGCCCACTACCCTCTCCTAGGCCCGTCTAAACTACCCCCACGATCGGATCCGTCGGATCGCGATCGGAGGGCTCCTAGCACACCTAAATCCCCCCAAACCCTAAATTCTGCTATATAATAGACCCTAGTCTATTTTTGGCATCCCTAACCTCTAGGTCCTCTCTCCCCTCATTTTTTTCTCAGATCCACCAGCCACTTGGCTCTTCCCTCGAGCTCCCCACCGACCCAGCAGATCCCCAGGTCAACGCCCTCGCGCGCTGGGCGCCGTCCGACCGAGCGCCTCGAGCCAGCGCGTTTCCTTCGTCGACCAGATCGCCTCGGGTCAACGATCCAGCCGCTTCGCATCGTCGCCAGGCCTCGGCCTCCTTCGACCGCCGGGTGGACCACATCACCGGGCCACCGATCCTCCAGGGCGCTTCCTTCCCGGGCCAGCCCACGCGACCGCAAGCCGCCTCCTCGCCCCGACCGCACCGCACCTGGCCACCGCCGGGCGCACCGCTCCAGGCCGCAGCGGGCCCTCGCCTCCGCGCGGGCTGCCAGCTAGCCAGCTGGGCCGCGCCCTTCCTCCGCCTGGGCCGCCTCACCTCAGCCGCCGCACGGGCCTGCTTCGCCTCCCGCCGGCCCGAGGCCACTCCCCCCTCCAGCTGGGCCGAAGCCTCCGCAGCAGATCCACGCCGGGCCGGATCCATCTCCACCGCGGGCCCAAGTCCTTTTTGCTTCAGATCTGAGGTTGCTATGGTATTTTTTTTCACTAAGTCCCTGATGTCATTAATCTGTGATGCAATATTCAACTGCTGATATCTTTTAGTGTGGTGCTCCGTTTCGCGCATATAGCATGTCCAGACATTCGTGGTGATTAGCACTACGTTTTATCTTTTGGTGTCATGCATGTTAGAGATTATCTAGGTGCTTATTTTTCTGTTGCAATAGTGCATCGTGATATAATTGCTGCTATGTGATGTTCTTATGCCATCTTTGCCATGTGATATCTTTTAGCTCGTTTGTCCGAATGATACCAATGACATGTCCACGTGTTCGTCTTGCCATGCTCTACATGTTGTATGTGATAGGTTGCATGATAGATTCATTCTTGCCATGTTTATCATCGTTGCAAAGTGCTATGTGGCTGTGATGTTGTTTCACTTGTTATGAAATGCCATCTTGTTGAACTCGTTGCCATCGTTGTGTTTATCTCCATGAAGCATGCTTGTGTGTTTCGGAATCACCTTCATGTGTACTTTGATGAGGTGCTTACCAATAGCCATGTTTAGTTTCGAGGTGACTTAAACATGTTCTTTTAGATGCCATGATGAAATTGCTGTTTTAGGACTTAGTGGATTTTCACTAAGTCTGAAATCTGTAACGTTCCGATGCCATGTTTGCTTGCTGCTCTAGGACAAACCATGATAGATTTTGAGTGGATCTTGATTGTTCCTTGTAGTATATATTGTTGGCTTTCCATTCATGTTCTCACATGCTTATTTAAGTGGCTGTAGCATGTTTATATTATGCTCCAAAGTTTCAATAAAATTCTGCTGCCAGAATTTTATTGTCAAGTTCAATATGTCCAAGCTTATTGCTATTGATCCGTGACTCCTTTGGGGGTGCACCTTTGGACTTATTTGCTGTAGGATATGTCTAGTTTATGTTCATGTCCTTTGCCATGAGGTTTGAGTGCTGTAGCTTAATTATTTTGTGCTCCGAAGTTGCTATGTTGCTGTAATTTTCAGCTTTCGCTCATTTCTTGTTTCGGGCATAACTTTTAGCCCGTAACTCCGATTTCAGCGAGTCTTATATGAAACTTGATTGATTTTCTGTGTAGATTCATAATATCATATTGTTATCATGTTTTGAGGTGTTTTGCTTGAGTGCCATTTTCCGTGCTCCGTGTGCATCCTTAGTGCATCCATCATGCATCCATCATTTTCGAGTGCGCATTGCATCTTGTTGATTTGTGCTTGGTGTGATTGTATTGTTTAGAGCCGGAAGCTGAGACCGAGTACGAGTACGAGCACGAGGTTACCAACGAGGTTGAGCACGAGGACCCTTCTTACGATCCGAACGACTTCACTTCAGGCAAGATGACCGAACCCCGATAACATTACTATCTTTGCCTATTGCTAGTAGTTCCGCTCTATAGTTTTGCCTCGATGCCCATGTTCTTCCTGTCAGCCTCCTACTTGTAACCATTACCATGTTTAACCACCCTACCTATGCAAACCGTTGCTTGGCTAAGTACGCTTCGCTCAGCCCTTCTTATAGCATTGCTAGTTGCAGGTGAAGATCGAAGATGCTTGATTCATGTTGAAGTTTTGTTGGGTTCTATCACATTATATAAATGCTAAATGAAATCATCTATATATTGGCAAGGGTGGAAGGCTAAGCCTTTTGCTTGGTGATTTGTTCCACTCATGCCGTTAGGAACCGTATAAACCGGTGTTATGTTCCTTGATTATGCGTTCCTAACACGGTTGGGGTGTATGGGACCCTCTCGATAAACCGCTAAGTGCTAAGTCTTTTCCAGCAAGTCCCAACATTGGTACTATTTGCCTAATAACTAAATAACTTGCATAGGGAGTAATTAACCCGAGTTCTTAATTAACAACCCCGGGCCAGTGCTCCTCATGAGTGTTGGTCCAAACCGGGGGTTTTGCGGGGTCACCACAAGGGAACTCGAGGATTGATATAAACCTGTAGAATCGCCCATCCGGTCGTGTCCTGAGACTTAGATACGCGCTGCTACTATCAAGGTGTCGACACGCCGGGAGGATTTGCTGGATTAGCCTTACCTTAGTTCGGTATATCTTGAGCACGGGATTCTGAGAATACTCGGGTCTTCCCACTTTGGAGTTGCGACTCCGCGGATCGTGGGCTTGTAATGGGTCAAGTTGGAACACCCCTGCAGGGTTATGAACTTTCGAAAGCCGTGCCCGCGGTTATGTGGCAGATGGGAGCTTGTTAATATCCGGTTGTAGATAACTTGACACAATGTTTCTAATACACTACCAGCGTGTGTTCCGTGACCGTCAATTTCCGAATAGGGATTCGGGAGTTGAACACGGAGGGGTTATGTTTGTGGAGCTTGTAGTTAGGATCACTTCGTGATCACTTCTCGACCGAGGCTTTCTCTTCTCGCTCTCTCTCACGTAAGCTAGTTGCTAGTTGCTAGTTGCTGCTGCAGACACTTATTCTTTTCTTCAGCCTTATCCTCTCCCAAGGCTTGAATAGTCTTGTTACCCGGGAACGGGATTGCTGAGTCCTCTGTGGCTCACAGTTACTCCACACCAAATGCAGGTCCAGTTGTGAGCTATCCAGGTGATGGCACCGAGCTAGATTGGGAGTACGACGAGGAGCGTAGTCGGTACTATGTACGTTATCCGGATGATCAGTAGTGGAGACTTCTACTAGGATTCGATCCGACCTGTGGATGTTATTTAAGTTTGGTATCTTGACATTTGGTTTTGCCCTTAGAGGGTTGTGATATTCTTAATGTATGATGGTTGAGACATGTATTGTATTTGTGTGACGTGGCGAGTGTAAGCCAACTATTTATGTTTACAATCCCCTCTTTTACATGAGATGTGCAAAGATTACCAAACTTGAGATCATTCTAGGATGGACTTATGCCTTTAAGTCGTTCCTCGACACGTAGGAGGTATAATTCCATCCTGGGCATTACAAGTTGGTATTCAGAGCCTTCTCCGACCTAGGAGCCCCCACTGTTTGATCGAATCGTTGACGGTCGAGTCTAGGCACACACTGAAAACATTTTGAGTCCTATATTATATCGGAGAGTAGGATTTCTTTGCTTCTCATCCCCTTTCTCTCTGGTGAGGACTCCTGACGACTACTCTTGTCTCTCCTATCTTCAAAAATTGCACAATTTTTTTTAGGAATCCCGCGAGTATTCTGGGATTGTTTCGATGTTCTTGTGACGAGAATATTGTTCTCGATGCCTCCTGACATTAGGGGTTGTGGCAGTGTCCCGGGGAGTTGAGCTTCGGGGTATTGTCGTCACAAGCATATCGCGGCAGTACTAAATACTTAAGACGGCCGACATCGAAAATCTCTCCTATACGGCCAGTGGCAAGATAATCCTGACATCACCCAGTACTGGGAGGTAGTTCGGGAGTATTGCCATAGCTTGTTATAGTGGATGCTTTTCAAAGGTCCGAGGTAAACAGTTTCCGAGAAAGACTGGTTATGTGTTGAAGGATGGATACACCTGGATGTAGGTTTAGAGTTGATTGCGCGGTGCTTCCCGTGTATCCCCAACACCTGATTGCATAACTGGAATCTTTTGGAAATTTATAGGTGGGTTTTATCCAGTAGATCATAGGCATTCTTCCAACGGATGCAGGTTAGTGAGTTCGGGGTTCTACATTGAGTGAAGGGGTTATATGACCGATGGTACTATCAGGAGTTGCATCTTAAAGGGTCCTTGGCTATGCTGATCCGGGGATTGCAAAACCTTTTCGTAACGCGTTCATATGCTTTCAGCACAAAGATGTTAGAACGAAGCTCCTATCTTGTGTTTGTTCCCGTCTGTACCTTGTTGTTTTTCTTATTTTACCTTTTGTCCCCTATGTGGCTTCTCGTGGAGATTGATGTTATCATTTAACTAAGAATTTCATTCGTTCCTCTTGTTCGAATGATTTCATTCGTTCCTATTGTTCGAATGATTATTGTGAAGACTTGTTGCAATTCATTCCATTGATTCAGCTTATACCATTTGTCAATCAATTGCTGATTTGTGGTCATCTCTTTCAGGATGGCTCCGAAAAGGGTTCCCAACGCTAACCCAGAGGCGGAAGAGGTCCCAGATCGTCCTCCTTCCCCTCCTCCTCCGTCTGAGGCTTGGAGAGCGATTATGCAGACTACAGCTCAGAACACTTAGATGTTGATGCAGATGATGCAACAGATGCAAGCTAATCAAGCTAATCAGGGTGTTCTAGGGAATCAAGGCAACTTCTTCAACCAGCAGCACCATGCTACTCTCAACCAGTTCTTGGCCAATAATCCAAAAGCTTTCAGTTACTGTGTCGACCCTCTTGATGCTGAAGATTGGTTAACCGACATAAAGAAGCATTTTGAGTGAAGTAACGTGAAGGAAGATGATTATGTGAAGTTTGCAGCCTTCCAACTGAAAGATCAAGCAGCTGATTGATGGCAGCAGTACAAAGACTCCAGGCCAGGTCAAGTGATATCTTGGGAGAATTTCTACAAGGACTTTCGCTCTCACCATATTCCTACAAGTGTCATCGAGGGTATGCGTGAGCAATTCCGCAACCTGAAGCAGGGCTCTATGACAGTCTATCAGTATAATGTCAAGTTCCAAAACCTCGCCCGCTATGCTAAGCAAGACATTCCTGATGCCAAGAGCAAAATCTACCAGTTCCGTGGAGGCCTGAAATACGAACTTCAGCTTGCTCTCACCTTGTTCGAGCCAGATGAATTCGACAAATTCTATAACATGGCTTTGAAACAAGAGGCAGCTCAGCTTAAGATGGAGGCTTCTAAAAAGAGAATTCGAGATGCCGTTCACTCTTCCTCATCGTCTCAGATGGTCTCGAAGCATCAGAAATTCTGGCTTCCTCCTCCTCTAGTGATTCGAGCTCCTTACAACAACTCCAACAACTCCAACAACAAGAACTCTAGTGGACGTGGTTTCTCCCACCCACCCAACTCCAACAAGCAGTCCAAGCAACAGTTCCAAGCTCCAAGACCGAGTGTTCCTCCTGCCCGTCTGCTTCCTGAGGTTACTTGCTACAAGTGTGGCCAGAAGGGTCATTATTCCAACAAGTGCAACAACCCAAGGCGCCTTCCGCCTCCTCCTCCTGTCGGTACCGCTATGGTCAAGCATGATCCAAAGGCAGCAAGGGTCAATCTGATGAATGCAGCACAAGCGGAGAATTCTTCTGATGTCATTTTGGGTAACCTTCCAGTTAACTCTTTTCCAGCTAAAGTGTTATTTGATTCGGGTGCTTCACATTCTTTCATGTCATACCCATTTGCATCCAAGCATAGTGTGACCACAGCAGCTTTACCGAGACAGTTGGCAGTTTCTTCTCCGGGAAAGCAGATGCATTCCAGTATTTATGCTCCGAATGTGTCTATTCGCATGGGTGATTATCGATTTCTGGCTAATCCGGTGGTTCTTGGTAATTCTGACATCGACCTCATCCTCGGGATGGATTGGCTTTCTCAGCATGATGCTCACATTGATTGTGCTCAGAAGGAAGTCAAGATGACTCATTCTGATGAAGATGTGATTATCTTCGCCTCCAGGGATAATACTATCAGGCTTTTCTCTCTCAATGATAAGGGCGAAATTAATGCCATATCTCAAATTCTGGTGGTGAACGAATATCAAGACGTCTTTCCTGAAGAACTTCCAGGCATGCCTCCACACCGTCAGGTGGAATTTGTCATTGAACTCGAGCCGGGTACTGAGCCAGCATGCCGGTGTCCGTACAAGCTCTCTCCGGATGAATTGAAGGAATTGAAGAAGCAGCTTGATAAACAGGAGAGTATGGGACTCATCAGGCCTAGTACGTCTCCTTGGGGCTGTGGTGTCTTATTTGTCAAGAAGAAAGATGGCACGGAGCGTCTCTGTGTTGATTACCAGCCATTGACCAAGAAGACGATAAAGAACAAGTATCCGCTCCCTAACATCAACGAACTCTTCGAGCAGCTCAAAGGAGCTAAAGTGTTCTCTAAGCTTGACCTCCGAATGGGCTATCACCAAATTCGCATTCGCGAGGAAGACATTCCCAAGACGGCCTTCAGAACGAGCTACGGTTCATACGAGTATACCGTCATGTCTTTTGGTCTCGCCAATGCTCCTCCTACCTTTTCGAGGATGATGCATTACATCTTCAACCCCTATACTGGCGAGTTTGTGCTTGTGTATCTGGATGATATTCTGGTGTTTTCCAAGAATGAAGAAGATCATGAAAAGCACTTACGTCTGGTTCTTGATCGACTCCGAGATCTATGCCAAGTTCTCAAAGTGCGAGTTTTGGCTCGATAAGGTTTTGTACCTGGGCCATATCATCTCAGCTGACGACATTGTGGTTAATCCCGAGAAAGTTGAAGCAATTGTCAACTGGGAAGCTCCTCAGAACGTCAAGCAACTCCGCAGTTTTCTGGGTCTTGCCAGCTATTGCAGAAGGTTCGTTGAGAACTTCTCCAAGATTGCCAAGCCTCTTTCCAACTTGCTTCAGAAGAATGTCAAATACTTTTGGTCTCCAGAGTGTGAAGTGGCATTCAAAACTCTCAAAGAAAAGCTTGTCTCTGCTCCAGTTCTGACTCCTCCAGATGAGTCCAAGCCCTATGAAGTATTCTGTGATGCTTCTCTTCAAGGTCTTGGTGGTGTGCTTATGCAAGATAAGAGAATTGTGGCTTACACTTCTCGTCAGCTAAAGCCAAGTGAGAAGAACTATCCCACACATGATCTCGAGCTAGCAGCTGTGGTACATGCTTTGATTACGTGGAGACATCTGTTGTTGGGCAGAAAAGTCGACATCTTCACTGATCACAAGAGCTTGAAGTACATCTTCACACAGTCGCATCTGAACCTCCGCCAGACTCGTTGGGTTGAAATGATCCAAGAGTATAATCCCAGCATTGAATACACTCCTGGCAAGGTGAATGTGATTGCAGATGCTTTGAGCAGAAAAGCATATTGCAACAGCCTTCTAATCAAGCCATGCCAGCCTGAGCTTTGTGAAGCATTCAGGAAACTCAACCTTCAAGTTGTCCCGCAGGGTTTTCTTGCAAATCTTCAAGTTGCTCCTACCTTGGAAGATCAGGTCCGTGAGGCCCAACTCAGCGATACCATGGTGAAGAAGGTGAAACATGCTATTGCTAAGGGTATTCCGAAATACAAGTGCTTCCGTGTTGATGAGAGAGATACCTTGTTCTTCGAGGACAGACTCGTTGTTCCCAAAGGTGATCTCAGGAAGCTCATAATGGAAGAAGCACATGATTCTCTCCTTTCCATTCATCCTGGCAGTTCCAAGATGTACCAAGACCTCAAGCAGTCTTACTGGTGGACACGCATGAAAAGGGAGATTGCCCAATTCGTGAATGAATGTGATGTTTGCAGAAGAGTGAAAGCAGAACATCAACGTCCAGCCGGTCTTCTCCAACCTCTTCCTATTCCCGAGTGGAAGTTCGACCACGTTGAAATGGACTTTGTCACTGGTTTTCCTAAATCCAAGCGAGGAAATGATTCTATCTTCGTGGTGATTGACAAGCTTACCAAAGTCGCTCACTTCCTGCCAGTCAAAGAATCAATCAATGCAGCTCAATTGGCAGAGCTGTACACTTCCAGAATTGTGTCCCTACATGGCATTCCTCAAGTTATATCCTCAGACCATGGAAGCTTGTTCACATCTAGGTTCTGGGACTCCTTTCAGTCCGCCATGGGCACTAAGATCAGGTTCAACACTGCTTTTCACCCTCAGACTAGTGGTCAAGTCGAGCGAGTGAATCAGATTCTAGAAGACATGCTCAGAGCCTGTGTCATCTCCTTTGGCATGAAATGGGAAGACTGCCTTCCATTTGCCGAGTTCTCTTACAATAACAGCTTTCAAGCAAGTGCAGGCAAAGCTCCGTTTGAAATCCTCTATGGCAGAAAGTGCCGTACCCCTCTCAACTGGTCTGAAACAGGCGAATGTCAACTTCTTGGCAATGACTTGATCTCAGAAGCCAAAGAGATGTGCAAAGTCATACGTGAGAATCTCAAGGCCGCTCAGTCGCGTCAGAAGAGCTACTATGATGGCAAGCATCGTGATTTGGCTTTCAACATCGGTGATCATGTCTATCTCCGAGTTTCTCCGATGAAAGGCACCCAAAGATTCGGTATCAAAGGAAAGCTTGCTCCTAGATACGTCGGGCCTTTCAAGATTCTTGGCAAAAGAGGCGACCTAGCCTATCAACTTGAGCTCCCTCCCAACTTCGCCAATGTTCATGATGTGTTCCATGTGTCTCAACTCCGCAAATGCTTCAAGGCACCTGAGCGCATGATTCCGTTTGAACAGATTGATCTTCAACAAGACCTGTCCTACCGAGAGCACCCAGTTGCAATTCTCGAAGAAACCGAACGCAAGACCCGCAACAAGTCCATCAAATTCTTGAAAGTCAAGTGGTCACATCACACCGACCGAGAAGCTACCTGGGAACGAGAAGATCATCTTCGTTCCGAGTACCCTTCCTTTTTCCAGTCCTAGATCTCGGGACGAGATCTTTTTGTAGTAGAGGAGAATTTTTAATGCCCCGGATGTAATACTTTCCCTTTTGGGCATATAATATATCTCCGGCTTCATCTATTCCATTTCGGGTTCTTTGTCTTTCGGGTTTTCGTCGTTTTGTTGTGTGAGTGTGTGGCATTCATTCATATCATGTAGACATGTGCATCGCATTGCATTTGTGTTGTCGGTTGCATCCGGTTCCACGTGTTCCTTTGTGACGCCCGAGACTGACGTCCCAGAAGATTCCAGAAGTTTCCCGAAGATTCCAGATGTTCCGGGTTGCCCGTGTGTTCTTTTGTGCTGGTGTTATTTATTTTTTTTGCATTGCATCATGTCATCATGCCATCATGTCATATTTTTTTTTTTTGCATCTCAACCTAATAATCCGTGTGGGCCTTCGGTCCATTTAAATCGAGGGAAGGTGACTTCTCTTTATAACATATAAAGTCTCTCAATAATTAGGGAGCTATATCAATAAATATTCCATTCTTGGAATTACTCAAACACACTTGCATAATTTTTTCCCCATGTCTTTCACTTCGAGTTTCACCTTCTAAACCTTGCCAATAATTTTCTTTTCCGTTGTTCGAGGTTCTTCCAAAAAAACCTCCTTCTATTTTATTTAAATCCCTGACATTTTTGTGAGTCCAGGGATTATTACCCCTTGCCCTAAGTCTTTTCCTAACTCCTCTTTACTTCTTTTCCCTCTTTTGTTTTTCTGTTTTTTTTTTTTTGAAAAACAACAGCAGTTTTAAAATTTAAGAGCAGCAGCCCACCAGCCTCATAGCCATCTGGGCCTCCTCCTTTCCCTCTTTTCGGCCCAGCAGCTGGGTCTCCAGGCCCATCCCAGCGGCCATCTCCTCCCTGGCCCGAACCTTCCTCCCTGGCCTCTAGCAGCCCGCGGCCCACCTCCCACCGAACCCTAGCGAGGCACCCCTTCTCCCGTCGCTCCCACCCCGCCGCCAGTTTTCCTCTCCCCTCGTCCCCTTCGTTTTTTTCCCGATTCCCTCGCCCAGCTACTCCCTCTCGCTCGAGGCTCTCTCTGGCCGAGCCCGTTTCCTCGCTCACCCCCTCTGCCCGATCTCCTACGCCTCCCCGAGCGACGCAGCGGCTCGATCGCATTCGCCACCGCGGCCTCTGGCCTCCTCCCCGTCGCCCTCCAGGCCCCACGCGCGCCTCTCCCTCCGTCTCTCCTCCTCGCGCGGAGCCGCGCCGGCGGCCGCCACCTCCCCTCGTGCGCGCCCTCGTCCCGCGCACCAGAGGGCCAGAGCACCCCGCCTCGCCGGTCACCCTCTCCATCCCGTCGTCTCTTCGCTTCCAGGCGCGGCGGCCCGGCCCCCCAACGTCCTCCTTCGCCTCGCCGTGCTGCTGCCGTGGCCCTTCCCGCAGCGCCGTGCTGTCCCGTTGTTTAGCTCCTGTAGCTTTTGTCTTGGTGGTGTTGTGTTTTGTTTTGTTTTGTGTGTCTATGCTGTAATGTTTTGACAGATGACCCGTGTGTGACTACCGGCGACCCGACCAAGTACCTCTTCACGTGATGTTGAACGGCTACGGAGCAAGTACCTCTACATCCGTGTACGACTACGTGAACGAGTACCACGACGCCGTCGAACGCCAAGTACCTCTACGTGACCGACAAGTACCACGACGGCCCGAACGACTACCGTCGCCCGAACAACTACTTCCCACTACGATCGTGTACCACTACCGTCGCCCCGTGTACCACTACTTCCCTCTACGGAACGGCTACTTCCTCTCCGACGTGAACGACTCCTTCCTCTACGTCTCGAACCGCCCCGAAACGCACGCTTCGAAGGTATAACCCCGAGACGTGACCCGTGTGATGTATGCTTGCTTGTGTTGTATGTAATGTCTCTCGTGTGTGCTCCGTGTCCGTTTCGTCCCTTTTGTTGTTCCTCGGTTGCCTCGTCACCGACTCGTGGGAACCCGGTGACGGGATCCACCCACTTTCATCTTGTTCGACTTGCTCACGTCGATTCTATCTTTTGCACCGGACTCTCAACGAGTTACCGGCACCGATATGTTGCCGTGGCATCATTTTCGGGATCGTTGCCGTGGCACCCTTTCTTTCCACCACGGTGACAAATGCTTCTTATCTCTTTTAAGTCAACCTTTTAATAAAACTTGCATAAAACTTGATCATGTCATCCGCATCATGTTAACAACATTATATATGTGTGAATTGTTGTTTGCTTATAATTATTAAACATGCTCATGAGGTTTTTCCGGATATGATGTTGTTATTCTCCGGCCTCATTTAAATTGTCTTAATAGTGTAGTTTTATTATGCTTCACCTCTTGCCATGCTAAAAACATTTAAACTTGTCTTGTTAATAATGAGAGTCAACTAAATAATTAAATGTGGTGTTTCGTCAATATGCAACTCGTTGCATATTGATCTCCACTTAACTTGTAGTATTTGTTTGTGCACTTTGCCATGCCTTGCATATTTTAAACCGGACATGCATCATGCTTGCTTGTGCATCGTATGCCATGTTTATGCTTGTGTGTTTACCGTGTTGTTTCTTTTCTTTCCGGTTGCTTCTCTTGTTAGCTTCGGTTTCGTTCCGGAGTTGTGAGGATCCGCTCGACTGTTGCTCCGTCTTCTTCTTGGATCCGTTCTTCTTCCCTCTGTGGAATCCCAGGCAAGATGACCGAACCCGGATACCATTACTATTTTTGCCTCTTGCTAGAGTATCGCTCTATAGTTTTGCCTCGATGCCCATGTCTTCTTGTCAGCCTCCTACTTGTAACCAATTGCCATGTTTAACCACCCTACCTACGCAAACCGTTGCTTGGCTATACGTAGGCTTGCTCAGCCCCTCTTATAGCATTGTTAGTTGCAGGTGAAGATTGAAGATGCTTGCTTCATGTTGAAGTTTGGTTGGGTTATATCACACTATACAAATGCTTAAAATGAAATCATCTATATACTGGCAGGGTGGAAGGCTAAGCCTTTTGCTTGGTGTTTTGTTCCACTCATGCCGTTAGGATCCGTATAAGCCGGTGTTATGTTCCTTGATTATGCGTTCCTAACACGGTTGGGGTGTATGGGACCCCCTTGATAAACCGCTAAGTGCTAAGTCTTTTCCAGCAAGTCCCAACATTTGGTACTATTTGCCTCATAATAACAACTTAATTAATTAATTGAATTTGCATAGAGGGTCGCTCCCTCGAGGATCCTTTATTTCTACATAGCAGGGGGGGCCAGTGCCGATGGTGTTGGTCCCAAACGGGGAGTCTGCAGGGCCGCCTTGGGGCAACCCGAGGTATCTGGTATACCTGTAGAATCGCCCATCCGGTCGTGTCCTGAGACCTAGATACGCGCGGCTACTATCAGGGTGTCGACACGCCGGGAGGATTTGCTGGATTAGCCTTACCTTAGTTCGGTTTAACTTGAGCACGGGATTCCGAGAATACTCGGGTCTTCCCAACTATGGAGTTGCGACTCCGCGGATCGTGGGCTTGTAATGGGTCAAGTTGGAACACCCCTGCAGGGTTTGAACTTTCGAAAGCCGTGCCCGCGGTTATGTGGCAGATGGGAGCTTGTTAATTCCGGTTGTAGATAACTTGACACAATGTTTCAATACACTACCAGCGTGTGTACCGTGACTGTCAATTTCCGAATAGGGATTCGGGAGTTGAACACGGTGGGGTTATGTTTGACCGGCTTTAGCTAGGATCACTTCGTGATCATCTTTCGACCGATGCACTTCTCTTCTCGCTCTCTATTACGTAAGTTAGTGCTAGTTGCTGCTGCAGACTCTTGTTGTTCCTTCACCTCATGTCTTTCTTCAGCCTTGTCCTCACCCAAGGCTTAAATAGTCTTGTTACCCGGGAACGGGATTGCTGAGTCCTCTGTGGCTCACAGTTACTTCACCACACCAGATGCAGGTTCAGCCGAGTTGATGCAGGAGCTGGTTCAAGTTCTTCACCGGGAGCCCGATGAAGAGTGTGCCCGTTTGCTTGTGACGTTTCGATGTTCAGTAGTGGTTTCTACTAGGATTCGATCTTGGCCTGTGGCTTTATGTTGTTTTGGTATCTTTCCTTGGTTCTTCACCCGTAGTCGGGTTGTGATGTTTTGAATGATGTATTGCTTATGTATTGTATTGTGTGAAGTGGCGAGTGTAAGCCAACTATCGCCTTTTGCATTTTAATCCCTCTTTTACATGAGTCGTGCAAAGATACCAAACTTGAGATCATTCTAGGATGGGCTTATATCTTTAAGTCGTGCCTCGACACGTAGGAGATATAGTCCCATCCTGGGCATTACATCCTTCCCGTTGTCCGTTTCGCGTTCCGGAGCTCCCTCACGTGTCCGTGACGTCCCGTAGGCCTACTTTGTTGTTTGGGCGTGTAACGTTACCGGTGTGCCGCGAGGTTGTTGTGTGTGTTGTTGTTTTGTTGTGTGCAACCCGCCTCTCAAATCTCGTCACGTTTGGACTCCGTTTGCTATCCCAACAGTTATACGTGTGGGTTCAAGTGCCTCCACTTTGTGGCCCAAAACACCCCTACAGCAGCCCACTACCCTCTCCTAGGCCCATCTAAACTACCCCCGTGATCGGATCCGTCGGATCGCGATCGGAGGGCTCCTAGCACACCTAAATCCCCCCAAACCCTAAATTCTGCTATATAATAGACCCTAGTCTATTTTTGGCATCCCTAACCTCTAGCTCCTCTCTCCCCCTCATTTTTTCTCAGATCCACCAGCCACTTGGCTCTTCCCTCGAGCTCCCCACCGACCCAGTAGATCCCCTGGTCAACGCCCTCGCGCGCTGGGCGCCGTCCGACCGAGCGCCTCGAGCCAGCGCGTTTCCTTCGTCGACCAGATCGCCTCGGGTCAACGATCCAGCCGCTTCGCATCGTCGCCAGGCCTCGGCCTCCTTCGACCGCCGGGTGGACCACATCACCGGGCCACCGATCCTCCAGGGCGCTTCCTTCCCGGGCCGGCCCACGCCACCGCAAGCCGCCTCCTCGCCCCGACCGCACCGCACCAGGCCACCGCCGGGCGCACCGCTCCAGGCCGCAGCGGGCCCTCGCCTCCGCGTGGGCTGCCAGCCAGCCAGCTGGGCCGCGCCCTTCCTCCGCCTGGGCCGCCTCGCCTCAGCCGCCGCACGGGCCTGCTTCGCCTCCCGCCGGCCCGAGGCCACTCCCCCCCTCCAGCTGGGCCGAAGCCTCCGCAGCAGATCCACGCCGGGCCGGATACATCTCCACCGCGGGCCCAAGTCCTTTTTGCTTCAGATCTGAGGTTGCTATGGTTTTTTTTCACTAAGTCCCTGATGTCATTAATCTGTGATGCAATATTCAACTGCTGATATCTTTTAGTGTGGTGCTCCGTTTCGCGCATATAGCATGTCCAGACGTTCGTGGTGATTAGCACTACATTTTATCTTTTGGTGTCATGCTTGTTAGAGATCATCTAGGTGCTTGTTTTTCTGTTGCAATAGTGCATCGTGATATAATTGCTGCTATGTGATGTTTTTATGCCATCTTTGCCATGTGATATCTTTTAGCTCGTTTGTCCGAATGATGCCAATGACATGTCCACATGTTCGTCTTGCCATGCTCTACATGTTGTATGTGATAGGTTGCATGATAGATTTATTCTTGCCATGTTTATCATCGTTGCAAAGTGCTATGTGGCTGTGATGTTGTTTCACTTGTTATGAAATGCCATCTTGTTGAACTCGTTGCTATCGTTGTGTTTATCTCCATGAAGCATGCTTGTGTGTTTCAGAATCACCTTCATGTGTACTTTGATGATGTGCTTACCAATTTCCATGTTTAGTTTCGAGGTGACTTAAACATGTTCTTTTAGATGCCATGATGAAATTGCTGTTTTAGGACTTAGTGGATTTTCAATAAGTCTGAAATCTGTAACGTTCCGATGCCATGTTTGCTTGCTGCTCTAGGACAAACCATGATAAATTTTGAGTGGATCTTGATTGTTCCTTGTAGTATATATTGTTGGCTTTCCATTCATGTTCTCACATGCTTATTTAAGTGGCTGTAGCATGTTTATCTTTTGCTCCAAAGTTTCAATAAAATTCTGCTGCCAGAATTTTATTGTCAAGTTCAATATGTCCAAGCTTATTGCTATTGATCCGTGACTCCTTTGGGGGTGCACCTTTGGACTTATTTGCTGTAGGATATGTCTAGTTTATGTTCATGTCCTTTGCCATGAGGTTTGAGTGCTGTAGCTTAATTATTTTGTGCTCCGAAGTTGCTATGTTGCTGTAATTTTCAGCTTTCGCTCATTTCTTTTTTCGGGCATAACTTTTAGCCCGTAACTCCGATTTCAGCGAGTCTTATATGAAACTTGATTGATTTTCTGTGTAGATTCATAATATCATATTGTTATCATGTTTTGAGGTGTTTTGCTTGAGTGCCATTTTCCGTGCTCCGTGTGCATCCTTAGTGCATCCATCATGCATCCATCATTTTCGAGTGCGCATTGCATCTTGTTGATTTGTGCTTGGTGTGATTGTATTGTTTAGAGCCGGAAGCTGAGACCGAGTACGAGTACGAGCACGAGGTTACCAACGAGGTTGAGCACGAGGACCCTTCTTACGATTCGAACGACTTCACTTCAGGCAAGATGACCGAACCCCGATAACATTACTATCTTTGCCTATTGCTTGTAGTTCCACTCTATAGTTTTGCCTCGATGCCCATGTTCTTCCTGTCAGCCTCCTACTTGTAACCATTACCATGTTTAACCACCCTACCTATGCAAACCGTTGCTTGGCTAAGTACGCTTCGCTCAGCCCTTCTTATAGCATTGCTAGTTGCAGGTGAAGATCGAAGATGCTTGCTTCATGTTGAAGTTTTGTTGGGTTCTATCACATTATATAAATGCTAAATGAAATCATCTATATATTGGCAAGGGTGGAAGGCTAAGCCTTTTGCTTGGTGATTTGTTCCACTCATGCCGTTAGGAACCGTATAAACCGGTGTTATGTTCCTTGATTATGCGTTCCTAACACGATTGGGGTGTATGGGACCCCCTCGATAAACCGCTAAGTGCTAAGTCTTTTCCAGCAAGTCCCAACATTGGTACTATTTGCCTAATAACTAAATAACTTGCATAGGGAGTAATTAACCCGAGTTCTTAATCAACAACCCCGGGCCAGTGCTCCTCATGAGTGTTGGTCCAAACCGGGGGTTCTGCGGGGTCACCACGAGGGAACTCGAGGATTGATATAAACCTGTAGAATCGCCCATCCGGTCGTGTCCTAAGACTTAGATACGCACGGCTACTACCAGGGTGTCGACACGCCGGGAGGATTTGCTGGATTAGCCTTACCTTAGTTCGGTATATCTTGAGCACGGGATTCCGAGAATACTCGGGTCTTCCCACTTTGGAGTTGCGACTCCGCGGATCGTGGGCTTGTAATGGGTCAAGTTGGAACACCCCTGCAGGGTTATGAACTTTCGAAAGCCGTGCCCGCGGTTATGTGGCAGATGGGAGCTTGTTAATTTCCAGTTGTAGATAACTTGACACAATGTTTCTAATACACTACCAGCGTGTGTTCCGTGACCGTCAATTTCCGAATAGGGATTCGGGAGTTGAACACGAAGGGGTTATGTTTGTGGAGCTTGTAGTTAGGATCACTTCGTGATCACTTCTCGACCGAGGCTTTCTCTTCTCGCTCTCTCTCACGTAAGCTAGTTGCTAGTTGCTGCTGCAGACACTTATTCTTTTCTTCAGCCTTATCCTCTCCCAAGGCTTGAATAGTCTTGTTACCCGGGAACGGGATTGCTGAGTCCTCTGTGGCTCACAGTTACTCCACACCAGATGCAGGTCCAGTTGTGAGCTATCCAGGTGATGGCACCGAGCTAGATTGGGAGTACGACGAGGAGCGTAGTCGGTACTATGTACGTTATCCGGATGATCAGTAGTGGAGACTTCTACTAGGATTCGATCCGACCTATGGATGTTATTTAAGTTTGGTATCTTGACATTTGGTTTTGCCCTTAGAGGGTTGTGATATTCTTAATGTATGATGGTTGAGACATGTATTGTATTTGTGTGACGTGGCGAGTGTAAGCCAACTATTTATGTTTACAATCCCCTCTTTTACTTGAGATGTGCAAAGATTACCAAACTTGAGATCATTCTAGGATGGACTTATGCCTTTAAGTCGTGCCTCGACACGTAGGAGGTATAACTCCATCCTGGGCATTACAGCAGGCCTTTTCAGAGGTGTACTCCATCCCACGTGGTTGGCCAATCCTGTCGTCGTGCGTAAAGCAAATGGGAAGTGGAGGCTTTGTATAGACTTCACCGATGTGAATAAAGCTTGTCCCAAAGATCCATTTCCCTTGCCGCGCATTGACCAGATTGTTGACTCCACAGCCGGATGTGAGTTGCTTTCATTTCTTGATGCATATTCAGGATACCACCAGATATTTATGGCTGAAGAAGATGAGGAGAAGACCGCGTTCATTACTCCATGTGGCACTTATTGCTTCATACGCATGCCCTTTGGATTGAAGAATGCCGGTTCGACGTTTGCAAGGGTAGTCCATACAGCTTTTGAACCACAGATACACAGAAATGTAGAAGCTTACATGGATGATATAGTGGTCAAGAGCAAGAACAGGGCAACTCTGATACAAGATCTAGATGAAACCTTTGCGAATCTGCGCAAGATACAACTCAAACTCAACCCCGAGAAGTGCGTGTTTGGAGTCCCCTCCGGCAAGCTTCTCGGGTTCTTTGTATCCCAGAGAGGGATTGAAGCCAATCCCGACAAGATCAAAGCCATTGAGAATATCGAAGCACCGAGGCGCGTCAAGGATGTGCAAAGACTCGCCGGCTGCGTGGCTACTCTCAGCAGGTTTATCTCTAAGTCAGCGGAACGCGCCCTGACGTTTTTCAAAATTTTGAAAAAGACAGGTCCAGTGAAATGGACTCCGGAAGCGGAGGCAGCGCTGCAAGACTTGAAGAGGTACTTGTCCTCCACTCCAATACTTGTCGCACCTAGGCCACAAGAGAAGTTGCTGCTGTACCTAGCAGCAACCAATCAAGTGGTTAGTGCTGCGTTAGTAGCGGAAAGGGAGGCAGATGATGAGCCAACAACCCCGGCAAGCACATCCAGCGACAAGCAGGGGTCTTCCCCGACAAGCTCTAGTCCCGACATGGATGGAACTGCGTAGATGCAAGTGGAGGTACGGAAGAAGATGGTGCAGCGCCCAGTCTATTTTGTCAGTTCCCTTCTCCAGGGGGCTAGATCAAGGTACTCTGGTGTGCAGAAGCTGCTTTTCGGCCTTCTCATGGCTTCGAGAAAGCTGCGCCACTACTTCCAAGCACATGAGATAACAGTGGTCACTCGCTTTCCGCTGAAGAGGATACTCCAAAATCCAGAAGCAACAGGCAGGATTGTCGAGTGGGCACTAGAACTGTCAAGCTTTGGCCTTAAGTTTGAGAGTACTTCAACTATCCAGAGCAGAGCATTGGCAGAGTTCATAGCAGAATGGACGCCAACACCAGACGAAGAGATTCCAGAGACGAGCATCCCCGTCAAGGAAGCAAGCAAAGAATGGATAATGTACTTTGATGGTGCCTTCTCGCTGCAAGGCGCCGGTGCCGGCGTGCTGCTTGTCGCACCCACCGGAGAGCACCTCAAGTACGTCGTCCAAATGCACTTTCCCAAGGAGCAAGCAATGAACAATACTGCAGAGTATGAAGGTTTGCTTGCCGGCCTCAGAATAGCGGCAGAGCTTGGGATCAAGAAGCTGATTGTGCGGGGTGACTCGCAGTTGGTCGTCTGCCAAGTGAACAAGAGCTACCAGAGTCCGTTGATGGAAACTTACGTCTACGAAGTAAGAAAGCTTGAAGAGCACTTTGAAGGCCTACAGATGGAGCACGTCCCAAGAGCTCAGAACGACATCGCAGACGGCCTGTCAAAGTGTGCTGCTCTAAAGCTACCTGTGGAACCAGGGATCTTTGTGCTCAAGCTAACTCAACCATCCGTAACACCATCGACTGGACAGAATAAGAAGAGGAAGTTGGTTTCTGGCGACTACTTACCGGCAGAGCTTCCGGAAGCCGCCGCCAAGAAAGTCCCCAAGATCAACGACAAGATTGCCGAGGAGCAGTCTGCTCCTGCAAGCCCTAGGGTTTGTACAGTTGAAGCAGGCGCTCCCGACAAGTTTTGCTCCGGCAAGCTTGCCGAGGAGTGTCAAGCTCCGGCTGAGCCGCATGTTCTTGCCGTGGAAGCTGACGTTCCCGCAGCAACACAGATGCCTTTAGTCCTTGTCGTCGAGCCGCAGGCTCCGGCATGGGCACAGCTGATCGTCCGTTTCCTCCAGACAGGAGAACTTCCCGAAGAGCAAGAAGAAGCTGAAAAAATAACCCGGCAGTCAAGTATGTATCAGTTTGCCGGCAACGAACTGTACAGAAGAAGACTCAACGGCGTGAAATTGAAGTGTATTCCTCGGGAAGATGGACAAAAGCTGTTGGCAGAGATACACGGAGGCATATGTGGCCACCACATTGGCGCCAGAGCACTTGCCGGCAAAGCGTTCCGACAAGGTTTCTTTTGGCCAGAAGCCCTCCAGGATGCAACTGCACAAGTAACCAAGTGTGAAGCGTGCTAGTTCCATTCCAAACAGATACATCAACCAGCTCAAGCTCTCCAGACGATCCCTTTGTCCTAGCCATTTTCGGTCTGGGGGCTCGACATCCTCGGCCCCTTTCCCCGCGCAGCCGGGGGCTTTGAGTACTTGTACGTTGCCATCGACAAGTTCACGAAGTGGCCGGAAGTGGAACCAGTGAGAAAGGTGACCGCACAGTCAGCAGTCAAGTTCTTTAGGTCGATTGGTTGCCATTTCGGGATCCCTAACAGGATCATTACCGACAACGGTACGCAATTCACAAGTTGCACCTTCATGCAATATGTCCAAGACCTTGGCGCCAAGGTCTGCTTCGATTCTGTTGCTCACCCGAGGAGCAACGGTCAAGCGGAGAGGGCAAACGCTGAAGTGCTGCGCGGACTCAAGACGAGAACTTTCGACAGGCTGCACAAGTGCGGAAGAAACTGGATCGAGGAGTTGCCAGCGGCTCTTTGGTCGATCAGGACGACGCCAAATCGAGCCACTGGGCAGACACCCTTTGCTCTTGTCTATGGAGCAGAAGCAGTTCTCCCCACGGAACTCATATACGGGTCGCCTCGAGTGCTCGCTTACGATGAGCTCGAGCAAGAGCAGCTGCGACAAGACGACATGCTGCTCCTTGAGGAAAACCGTCTTCATGCTGCTGTACGAGCTGCTCGATACCAGCAAGCTTTCCGCCGCTATCATAGCCGCAAAGTTAAAGCCAGAAGTCTCGAGGAAGGCGACCTTGTTCTTCGGCGCGTTCAGTCCGCCAAGAATTCCAACAAGTTGACGCCGAAGTGGGAAGGCCCTTATCGGGTAAAACAAGTCACTAGGCCCGGCGCAGTCCGCCTAGAGACCGAAGATGGCTTACCGGTGAGCAACTCCTGGAACATTGAGCATCTTCCCAAATTTTACCCGTAAGGCGCGGTTGCCGTGATCCGCTCCGGCAACCACATTTTGTACAAGTCTTGCCGCTGTTGCATGTAAACCTTTGTACAAAGCCGGGCGCAGACCCCGTGCATTAGTAAAGCTTATGTGCCTCGCACAACTTGTCAATTCATGCCCTTTTTACTTTCTTGCATGTACTATCTGACACTTTGTGCAGCACCTATCCCCGGTAAGCAATAACGAGCCACAAGACTCCATATCTCTGTTTTATCTCCTTTCTTTTCTCTCAAGCAGAAGAAGTTTCCTCGCGCACAAGTTTGCCGGGGGGGAAGGAGATAGTGGTACGGACCAAGTGCCGTTCAAGAGAGCCTCGCCTTGCCAGGAAGCAAACGACACAAAAGCTAAGTTGCCAAAGTTTGAGCGATCAAATTTTTAAATTTTTAAGTTATCTTCCTTGAACGACCTCGCTTAGTATGGAAAACCTGTGCGTGGAGGAACCAACTCGTGGCTAGCCGCGCCCTTACTTTGTTTCGAGCACGCTCAACGACTTACGTGTGCTGCGACTAATGTCGCGCCCTTGCTTCGTTTTCGAGTTCGCTCAACAACCTAAGTGTGCTGCGACTAGCTGCGACAAGGTTTCTTGTCGACAACGGCATTGCCAGCAGGCTGCTGAAGTTCCGCACTCGGCGCTCGCGGCGAGGGTCCCTACGCCGGTAAGTTCCCTAAAAGCGTAGGGTAAAAGCATACAAAGCAAAGAAGTCAAGTAGAGGAAATAACATTGCATTCACTACCCAAAATAAAGTTATATTACAAAGCAACTTGTCGCAGTACTAATAGACTATTGTTCATAACATGGTTGGCAACGACAAGGTAAGAAGAAAGTGAACAAGACTAATCCGCGCGGTCGCCCTCGACCCTCTTGATGCCGCCCACCTTATTCACAATAGGCGCGACAAGGGCCTTGAGCGCCTCCTGGTCAACGTCCGGCGGCAAGGTCCTGAGGACGTTGGTGAGGTTGAGGCCTGGGTTGCGGTGCGCTATCTTCATCAATACCTTCTCGAGGGCCCCCGCGCAGAGCCTGCGCGACTCGTCCGCCAGCTGCTTTGGGATCCTTTCTCGGAGCTGCTGGAGGGCTGGCGCCACCCCTGAAGAACAAACTCAACTTGGCGCTGTGAAGGAGATTCTCGTCGGTGGAGTACCCGAGGTGCTCCGCCCCCAGCTCCGCCAGCTCCTTGTTGACGTCGGCAGCGGCGGCAACAAGACCCTTTGTCCAGTGCTCCACCGTCAGCCTGAAGTTGTTTTGGGAGATGGCGGCGCTGTCCAACAGCGCCTTCTCGACCCTGAGCTCCTCCTTCAGGTTCGCCTCCCGCTCTCTGGCACCGTCAAGCGTTGTGGTGAGGGTGGACAGCTTCAACTCCAGATCGGCGATGGAGTCCTTGGCGACGGTGAGCTTTTTGCCCTTGTCGGAGAGGCGGACCAGCAGCTCGGAGTGGCTGTGGGCGTCCTTCTCCCTCTCGAGCTTCAGTGCGGCAACCTCCTCGCCGCTCGTCTTGAGGTTGGCTTCTAGTTGCGCCACCCTCGCCTCCAAGTCCCTCTTGGCGGTCTCGGCAGCCGCAACAGCATCCTTTGCTTCCTGCAGAGCTCCGCCAAGAGACTGTTCACGCGCAGCAAGCTCGTCCTCGTGGCTATCGAGGTCGACCTTCCGCTGCGTCAGTTCGCCTTCTCGCCGGGACAACTCCTCGGCGGCAAGCCGTTGCTGCTCCTCTGCTTCAGCCTTCTCAAGAATGAAGGCCTGATGCGCCTCGGCAAGCTGCTCTCGCTCCTCCGCCAAGGATCGGAGAGTTGCTTGGTTGTTGGCTCGGAGCTCTTTGGCGCGCTTCTCCAAGTCGGCGCCCGCCTTGGCGGCCAGAGCCTCTCGGGACTCCAGCTTGGCCTGCCATGCGTGGTACAGAGCCAGAAGCTTGCGCAGCAGCCGCTCCTCCTCGGGCTCGCCACTGATGCTTGGCGCGTCGACGAGCTTCAATCCGGCGGAGGCAAGGACCTCCCCGTCGAAGACCTCTCCCTCGGCGGGCGCCCTAGACGTGGACGCCCACGGGAGCTGGATGAAGACTCCGTTGCCGGCCTCCAGATAGGCGCCTGGCTCGGCCGCGGCAGCAAAGGGATCGGCAGCCGGTGCAGCGTCTGACGCTCCTGCGGCCTCAGGGCCGTCAGTGCGACTGCCGGATCCCTCCTCAGCCGCCGCGCCAGCAGCCTTGGCGGCCTTGTCGGTGGCGGGCTCGTCAGCACCAGCCGCCTCTTCGGTAGCGGCGGCGCCGACAGTGTTGCCGCGTGCGTCCTCCTCGACGGCGACCTCCATCTCCATCGGCTCTGCAGCGGACGGGTCTGACAGAAGAAAAGAAGAAGAAAGAAGAATAGTCAAGCAAATATCCAAAAAAAAGAAAGAAGAAGAAGAAGAATCGCAAGGAGAAAAGTCCAAGGTTTTACCTGCGCGGGCCTCCTCTTCGGTGGGGTTCCTTGCCGGGGAGTTCTCCCTCGGCGGCGTGGTGGTAGCTCCCGCCGGCGGGGGGCCGCTGGCGCCGTCCCTTGGCGGAGTACTCGCCCTTGGCGGAGTACTTGCCCTTGGCAGGGTGCTCGCCCTTGGCGGAGTGTCCTCCCTTGCCGGGGAGTTTCCCCTTGGCGGTGCAGTCGAGACGTGCGGCGCGTCGGGAGCGGTCTCCTGGCGCTCCTGATGCTGCTGCTCCATTTCTGCACAGGTCAACAAACAAAACATCAACAAGGATAGAAGACCCACGCGCGCCCGACAAGCGGAAAGTGGACAAAGGACTTACGCTAGGGGCTGCGCCGGGGGCTGCTCTGGAGAACGGCTGTCGGGTCCGACGAGCTTGTCGCAGGCGCACCCCCTGCTTCTGCGGTGGGCTCGTCCTCGATGACGATCACCGGAACCTTGGCCCTCTTCGCCGCCCTCTGGGCCAGGGTTCTGGAAGGAAGACAAGTTCAGGATTAAATAAACAAAATACAAGACAAAGTATAAGTTGAAAATGGGAGAAAAACAAGAAGTACGAAGGCTTACTCTTCTTCCTCCTCGTCGGAGCTAAGCGCGGAGAAGTCAAAATCCGGCTCGCGCACTCCGGCGCGAGGGGGGCGGAGGAGTGGGCTCCCTTGGCCGCTTGGCGGGAGCAGGGACCGTGGTCTGAGAAGACCCCGCTCCGGTTGCCGCCGAAGCGCGAGGGACGGCAGGAGCAGAGGCGCCAGTCCGGGAAGATCCCCCTCCTGTTGCCGTTGAAGCACGAGGCACTCCCTTGGCGGCCTTGCTCGTCACGGTGGCGCGTGTCGGGCAGCGCTGCGGCTACTGGCCCGCTTGCCGCCCCACCACGTCGGCGGCCTTGCAGAGGCGCCTCCTTGTCTGAGCTGGAGGACTTGCTGGAGGTGGCGAGCTGCCCGACGAGGAAGATGAGGAGCCGAGGTTCAGCGAGCCACCTGAGTCTTCGGCAGGATCGCTTGACCCGACGCCCTGCTCGGCGGGCCCGCTCGGCTCGGCGCCTTGCTCGGTGGGCTCGCTTGTCTCGGCAAGTCGCCCGGCAAGCTTTCCCTCTTTGCGAAGCTCTTCCTCCTTGGCCAGGCTTATCGCCTCCGCCGCCTCCGCCTCCTCCACAGTATACCCGAACTCACCCGCGGCCCTGGCTGCCGCTGCCTCTTCCAGCCTGGTGGCAATATATGCCATCTCCTGGTCGGTGGTGTCGCGGGTGAGGCCCCTCTTCTCGTCGGCGTCAATTGGCAACTCCACCAGGTTGTCGAAGAACGTCTGCACGGCTTCGTCGGAAGGTTCCCGCCAAGTGGGGTCGATCCCGTGGGAATCACACAATGGCATCGCCGCGCGGACGGCACTGAGCGCAGAGCTATTGCACAATGGAACTACGCCCGGCGGCAACGCGAACCACTCAGGATGGGCGGAGTCGTACTTAAATAGCGCTTGGAGCATTGCGTTGAGCTCCAGGACATTGAAGTTGTAATTGAGGCACGAGCGCAGCCTCATGATGTCTGCCGCGTTCTCGAACTCCCAGGCAGCCCTCTTCCTCTCCTGCAAGGGAGCGATGCGGCGGCGGAGAAAGTCTGCCCCGACGGCACCTACAGTGAGCCTGGCTTGCCGGAGGCGGAGGATCCGAGTGGTGGCTATCTTCAGCTTGTCGTCCTCAGGGGCCAGGTCACTCCAGTCGTTGCCGCGTACTACTGCGACTTGGCGCCGGGAAGTGAACGACTGCGGGTCATCCTCTATAATCTAACACCAGTTGACCCTCCACTCATCCCACTTGCCGCGGAGCTCCCCCGTCAAGTAAGCCTCTTTCTTATGGGTCCTAAAGATCCAAGAGATTCCGCCAGACAGAGGTGACCCTGACTCGACTCGAGGTATGAAGTAATGGCGGAAGAGAGCTACATTGGGGTAAACTCCGACGAAATTTTCGCACAGATGTGCGAAAATGGCCATGGTCAAGACGGCGTTTGGGGTGAAGTCAAGGAGATGAAACCCGTAGGTATTCATGATGTCGCAGAAGAATTCCGAAAAGGGTGGGCAGAGCCCGCAGTAGAAGAACAGAGCAAAGAAGGCATGGCCGTTCAGGTACATCTCGCAGGCCACGGCGGGGAGTACCTTGGTGCGCGGGTGCGCCTTCGTCTCCCTCGACCACAAGAGGTAGAAGGTGTCTTTCAGCTCCTCCGCATCAAGCCTTGGCGGGAAGACCGCCATCTTCTTCCGCATTGCTACTAGCCGCAGCGCCTTGGCGGACTTTGCGGCCTTCGCCTTATCGCCCTTAGGGGCCATGGCGGGGACGGTGAGGGAAGTTGACGGCGCTGGGGATGCTGGCGGCGGCGGAGGGGGGCGGAGCGCTGCTCTCTTTCGACCTTCGGGGAGGAGAGGAGCGGCGGGGGTTTCTGGAGGATGAAGATGCAACGGGCGAATGGAAGGGACTGCCCCTGTTCCCCCTGCTTTTAAGGGGGGAGAGGGGGACGTTCCACATTTCCCCATTAAAGAAACAAGCCACGATCTCTCCCACGACGCCGTGATTGACGCGTGCCGTTAGGGAGGGGCGCGGTGGATACGGAGTGGGATACGGTGTGCCGCAGGCCGCGTGTGCCCGTGCACTGTTTTGGGCCTGGCCCAACAACGCTCGACACCGTGTATGGCCCAAGCCCGGGGGCTCCTGTCGGTGTACTAAAGTAGGGGTACCTTAGTATCCCAAACTTGTGCACGGGCAGTTGCAGCGTCCCGTGGCAGGGCTTGCGGTGCGACCGCAAAGGTCCACTGTGGTTTCTTTGGAGCCATTCAAGAACAAAGTATTCAAGCTAAAGAAACAAGGCCCCGGCAAGAGGAGCTTGCCGGGAAGGCCACTCAAGGCTCAAGACCACTTCTTTGGCACAAGACCCTGGCAAGGAGAGCTTGCCGGGAAGGCCAAACATGGCATTTCAAGAGACTTGCCGCGACGCGCCACGCGTCCCGGCAAGGCCCGGAGAGCGACAAGCTCCCAGGCGCGACAAGGTAGCGACCGCGGCAAGGTATTTGCTGTGGCAAACTTCCACTAAGTGCCCGCGCTCTAGCTCATCCGCCCACGCGTCGCCCTGGGACCCTTCCAGGCACACGTGGCGGAAGGCTGTGCAGCCTGGGGGACACGGTGGCAAGATGCTATGACAAGGCCACCGTCGTGGCGGACGGTGGCGCCCTGACGGACGCTTTTTACACTGTTTAGGGCGACGGCGACGGGCATTCAATGCCCTTGTCCCCTGCCGTCAGAGTTAGGTATAGAGCACTATGCAAACACTGTTCCAACTACCACCCATTTTACATTTTTACCCTTAACTACGTTGCCACCTGTCGGTGACCCCTTTGACCTATAAAAGGAGGCCCATGCGCAATGTAGAGGGGGGTCCGATCATCGATCACTCTCGCGCTCGGTCCTATTAGCGATTAGCGCTGTATCTCTTCTCACTCCCGAGCCAAGAACGCAATACAAACCAAGGCAGGAGTAGGGTTTTACGCATCTGTAATGCCCCGGATGTAATACTTTCCCTTTTGGGCATATAATATATCTCCGGCTTCATCTATTTCCATTCCGGGTTCTTTGTCTTTCGGGTTTTCGTCGTTTTGTTGTGTGAGTGTGTGGCATTCATTCATATCATGTAGACATGTGCATCGCATTGCATTTGTGTTGTCGGTTGCATCCGGTTCCACGTGTTCCTTCCCGTTGTCCGTTTCGCGTTCCGGAGCTCCCTCACGTGTCCGTGACGTTCCGTAGGCCTACTTTGGGGTTTGGGCGTGTAACGTTACCGGTGTGCCGCGAGGTTGTTGTGTGTGTTGTTGTTTTGTTGTGTGCAACCCGCCTCTCAAGTCTCGTCGCATTTCGAGTCCGTTTGGTCCTCCAACAGTTATTTGTGTGGGCTCAAAGTGCCTCCACTTTGAGGCCCAAAACGCCCCCTCCAACAGCTCACCATCCACTCCTAACCACTTCTATCATCTAGGCCATCAAAATCTGATCCGGTGGCCGAAAACCGCGCTCCATTTGGAGTCTCCTAGCTCCTTGTGCCTATAAAAACGTCCCCCACGTCCATTTTTCGGACGAAACCTAGCCCCTCCTCCCTCCGCGCCGCGCGGGACACATCCGACCGGGCCGGACATGTCCGCCGCCGCGCAGCCACCTCACCCCGTCCAATAGGGGAGCGCCACCTCAGCGCCGCCGCCACGTGGCCGCTCCCCATTGGCCCGGCCACCGCTCCTCCTCCCACCAGGAGCCCCAGCCGCCGCGGGCCCGCAAGGCCCGTCTCCGGCCCTCCGCCGCCGCCTCCCGGCCCGAGCCACCCGCGCGCCCCGCGCCTTCTTCCCCGCCGCCGGCTGCCGCTCGCCGCCGCCTGGCCGGCCACTGCCACCACCCGCCGCCGGACTCCCTTCCCTCTGCCACCACGCCGCCGCCCGAGGCCTCCAGGCCGCCGCCCCTCTGCCACCGCGGGCCCTCGCCTCGCCTCGCCGCCTCCGGCACTCCGGCAGCCGCCGCCGGTGCAGGTCCGGCCGGCCCTGCCTCCACCCTCCATCGGGGCCGCGCCCCGTCACCCATCGAGGAGCCGTCGCCGCCCGTGCCTTCGTCAGCCGCCGCTCGAGCCAGGGGCTCCCTCGATCCAGATCGGATCGGGTGGGCCGAAACCCTAGCGGGCCGCGGGGCCCGTTAGCCCGAGACCCGATCCGCCTCTGCCCGGTGGACCCGTTTGACCGCCGTTAACCAAGGAGGTTGTTTTTTTGTCTAAGTCCCTAGATTTGTTAGTTTTTGATGCATTATTCAATCTGCTCTAACTTTTTGTGTGGATGTCCGTTTTGCGCAAATGAGATGTCCAGACGTTCATGGTGATTAGCACCACGTTTTATTTTTTAGTGTCATGCATGTTAGAGATCATCTAGGTGCTTGTTTTGCTGTTACAAGAGTGCATCGTGATAAAAACTGCTGCTATGTGATGTTTTTATGACATCTTTGCCATGTGATATCTTTTAGCTCGTTTGTCCGAATGATGCAAATGACATGTCCACGTGTTCGTCTTGCCATGCTCTACATGTTGTATGTGATAGGTTGCATGCTAGATTTATTCTTGCCATGTTTATCATCATTGCAAAGTGCCATGTGGCTGTGATGTTGTTTCACTTGTTATGAAATGCCATCTTGTTGAGCACGTTGCTATCGTTGTGTTTATCTCCATAAAGCATGCTTGTGTGTTTCGGGATCACCATCATGTGTACTTTGATTTGGTGCTTACAATTTGCCATGTTTAGTTTCGAGGTGACTTAAACATGCTCTTTTAGATGCCATGATGAAATTGCTGTTTTAGGACTTAGTGGTTTTTCACCAAGTCTGAAATCTGTAACGTTCCGATGCCATGTTCGTGTGATGTTCTAGGACAAACCATGTTAGTTTTGGAGTGGATCTTGATTGTTCCTTGTAGTATATATTGTTGTCTTTCCATCCATGCCCTCACATGCCTATTTGAGTGGCTGTAGCATGTTTATCTTTTGCTCCAAAGTTTCAATAAAATTCTGCTGCCAGAATTTTATTGTCAAGTTCAATATGTCCAAGCTTATTGCTACTGAACCGTGACTCCTTTGGGGTTGCACCTTTGGACTTAGTTGCTGTAGTATATGTCTAGTTTGTGTTATAGCTCTTTTACATGAGGTTTGAGTGCTGTAGCTTAATTATTTTGTGCTCCGAAGTTGCTATGTTGCTGTAATTTTCAGCTTTCGCTCATTTCTTGTTTCGGGCATAACTTTTAGCCCGTAACTCCGATTTCAGCGAGTCTTATATCAAACTTGATTGTTTTTCTGTGTAGATTCATAATATCATATTGTTATCATGTTTTGAGGTGTTTTGCTTGAGTGCTATTTTTCCATGCTCCGTGTGCATCCTTAGTGCATCCATCATGCACCCATCTTTTTCGAGTGCGCATTGCATCTTGTTGATTTGTGCTTGGTGTGATTGTTTTGTTTAGAGCCGGAAGCTGAGACCGAGTACGAGTACGAGCACGAGGTTGAGCACGAGGACCCTTCTTACGATCCGAACGACTTCACTTTAGGCAAGATGACCGAACCCCGATAACATTACTATCTTTGCCTATTGCTAGTAGTTCCGCTCTATAGTTTTGCCTCGATGCCTATGTTCTTCCTGTCAGCCTCCTACTTGTAACCATTGCCATGTTTAACCACCCTACCTACGCAAACCGTTGCTTGGCTAAGTACGCTTCGCTCAGCCCTTCTTATAGCATTGCTAGTTGCAGGTGAAGATCGAAGATGCTTCCTTCATGTTGAAGTTTGTTGGGTTCTATCACACTATATAAATGCTTAAAATGAAATCATCTATATATTGGCAAGGGTGGAAGGCTAAGCCTTTTGCTTGGTGATTTGTTCCACTCATGCCGTTAGGAACCGTATAAGCCGGTGTTATGTTCCTTGATTATGCGTTCCTAACACGGTTGGGGTGTATGGGACCCCCTCGATAAACCGCTAAGTGCTAAGTCTTTTCCAGCAAGTCCCAACATTGGTACTATTTGCCTAATAACAAACTAAACTTGCATAGGGAGTTATAAACCCTTTTTCTTAATCAACAACCCCGGACCAGTGCTCCACATGAGTGTTGGTCCGAAATGAGCGGACCGCGGGGCCACCTCAAGGAAACTCGAGGTCTGGTAAAAACCCGTAGGATGTCTCATCCGGTCGTGGCCTGAGATGAGATACGCGCGGCTACTATCAGGGTGTCGGCACGCCGGGAGGATTTGCTGGATTAGCCTTACCTTAGTTCGGTATATCTTGAGCACGGGATTCCGAGAATACTCGGGTCTTCCCACTTTGGAGTTGCGACTCCGCGGATCGTGGGCTTGTAATGGGTCAAGTTGGAGCACCCCTGCAGGGTTATGAACTTTCGAAAGCCGTGCCCGCGGTTATGTGGCAGATGGGAGCTTGTTAATATCCGGTTGTAGATAACTTGACACAATATTTCTAATACACTACCAGCGTGTGTTCCATGACCGTCAATTTCCGAATAGGGATTCGGGAGTTGAACACAGAGGGGTTATGTTTGTTGAGCTTAGATAGGATCACTTCGTGATCACTTCTCGACCGAGGCTTTCTCTTCTCGCTCTCACTCACGTAAGCTAGTTGCTAGTTGCTGCTGCAGACACTTATTCTTTTCTTCAGCCTTATCCTCTCCCAAGGCTTAAATAGTCTTGTTACCCGGGAACGGGATTGCTGAGTCCTCTGTGGCTCACAGTTACTTCACCACACCAGATGCAGGTCCAGCTGTGAGCTATCCAGGTGATGGCACCGAGCTGGATTGGGAGTACGACGAGGAGCGTAGTCGGTACTATGTTCGATATCCGGATGATCAGTAGTGGAGACTTCTACTAGGATTCGATCTGCCTGTGGTTTATTTATCTAAGTTTGGTATCTTGACATTTGGATTTTGCCCTTAGAGGGTTGTGATATTATTAATGTATGATGTTTGAGACATGTATTGTATTTGTGTGACGTGGCGAGTGTAAGCCAACTATTTATGTTTACAATCCCCTCTTTTACATGAGTTGTGCAAAGATTACCAAACTTGAGATCATTCTAGGATGGACTTATGCCTTTAAGTCGTGCCTCGACACGTAGGAGGTATAACTCCATCCTGGGCATTACAAGTTGGTATTCAGAGCCTTCTCCGACCTAGGAGCCCCCACTGTTTGATCGAATCGTTGACGGTCGAGTCTAGGCACACACTGAAAAACTTTTTGAGTCCTATATTATATCAGAGAGTAGGATTTCTTTGCTTCTCATCTCCTTTCTCTCTGGTGAGGACTCCTGACGACTACTCTTGTCTCTCCTATCTTCAAAAATTGCACCAAATTTTTTTTAGGAATCCCGCGAGTATTCTGGGATTGTTTCGATGTTCTTGTGACGAGGATATTGTTCTCGATGCCTCCTGACATTAGGGGTTGTGGCAGTGTCCCGGGGAGTTGAGCTTCGGGGTATTGTCGTCACAAGCATATCGCGGCAGTACTAAATACTTAAGACGGCCGACATCGAAAATCTCTCCTATACGACCAGTGGCAAGATAACCCCGACATCACCCAGTACTGGGGAGGTAGTTCGGGAGTATTGCCATAGCTTGTTATAGTGGATGCTTTTCGAATGTCCGAGGTACACAGTTTCCTAGAAAGACTGGTTATGTGTTGAAGGATGGATACACCAGGATGTAGGTTTAGAGTTGATTGCGCGGTGCTTCCCGTGTATCCCCAACACCTATTTGCATAACTGGAATCTTTCGGAAATTTATAGGTGGGTTTATCCAGTAGATCGTAGGCATTCTTCCAACGAATGCAGGTTAGTGAGTTCGGGGTTCTACATTGAGTGAAGGGGTTATATGACCGATGTTACTATCAGGAGTTGCATCTTAAAGGGTCCTTGGCTATGCTGATCCAGGGATTGCAAAACCTTTTCGTAACGCGTTCATATGCTTTCATCACAAAGATGTTAGAACGAAGCTCCTATCTTGTGTTTGTTCCAGTCTGTACCTTGTTGTTTTTCTTATATACCTTTTGTCCCCTATGTGGCTTCTCGTGAAGATTGATGTTATCATTTAACTGAGAATATCATTCGTTCCTCTTGTTCGAATGATTTCATTCGTTTTTATTGTTCGAATGATTATTGTGAAGACTTGTTGCAATTCATGCCATTGATTCAGCTTATACCTTTTGTCAATCAATTGCTGATTCGTGGTCATCTCTTTCAGGATGGCTCCGAAAAAGGTTCCCAACGCTAACCCAGAGGTGGAAGAGGTCCCAGATCGTCCTCCTTCCCCTCCTCCTCCGCCTGAGGCTTGGAGAGCGATTACGCAGACTACAGCTCAGAACACCCAGTTGTTGATGCAGATGATGCAACAGATGCAAGTTAATCAAGCTAATCAGGGTGTTCCAGGGAACCAAGGCAACTTCTTCAACCAGCAGCACCATGCTACTCTCAACCAGTTCTTGGCCAACAATCCTAAAGCTTTCAGTTACTGTGTCGACCCTGTTGATGCTGAAGATTAGTTAACCGACATAAAGAAGCATTTTGAGTGCAGTAACGTAAAGGAAGATGATTATGTGAAGTTTGCAGCCTTCCAACTGAAAGATCAAGCAGCTGACTGGTGGCAGCAGTACAAAGACTCCAGGCCAGGTCAAGTGATCTCTTGGGAGAATTTCTGCAAGGATTTTCGCTCGCACCACATTCCTACAAGTGTCATCGAGGGTATGCGTGAGCAATTCCGCAACCTGAAGCAGGGCTCCATGACAGTCTATCAGTATAATGTCAAGTTCCAAAACCCCGCCCGCTATGCTAAGCAAGACATTCCTGATGCCAAGAGTAAAATCTACTAGTTCCGTGGAGGTCTCAAAGATGAACTTCAGCTTGCTCTCACCTTGTTTGAGCCCGATGAATTCGACAAGTTCTATAACATGGCTTTGAAACAAGAAGCAGCTCAGCTCAAGATGGAGGCTTCTAAGAAGAGAATTCGAGATGCCGTTCACTCTTCCTCATCGTCTCAGGTGGTCTCGAAACATCAGAAATTCTGGCTTCCTCCTCCTCCAGTGATTCTAGTTTCTTACAACAACTCCAACAACTCCAACAACAACAAGAACTTCGGTGGACGTGGTTTCTCCCACCCACCCAACCCGAGCAACCAGTAGAAGAAGCAGTTTCAGTCTCAAGGCTCCAAGTCAAGTGGTTCTCATTTCCGTCCTCTCTCAGAAGTGACTTGCAACAAATGCACTCAGAAAGGTCACTATGCAAACAGATGTCCGAATCCGAAGCGTCTTCCACCTCCTCCACCTGTGAGTTCAGCTATTGTCAGGCATGATCCAAAGGCAGCAAGGGTCAATCTGATGAATGCAGCACAAGCGGAGAATTCTTCTGATGTCATTTTGGGTAACCTTCCAGTGAACTCTTTTCCTGCTAAAGTGTTATTTGATTCGGGTGCTTCACATTCTTTCATGTCATTCCCATTTGCATCCAAGTATAATGTGGGCACCATGGCCTTGCCAAAGGAGTTGCAAGTGATTTCTCCGGGCAGATGCATGACTTCTAGATTATATGCTCCGGATGTTTCTATTCGCATGGGTGATAATCGATTTTTGGCTTCTCCGGTGGTTCTTGGTAATTCTGACATTGACCTCATCCTCGGAATGGATTGGCTTTCTCAGCATGATGCTCACATTGATTGTGCTCAAAAGGAAGTCAAGATGACTCATTCTTATGAAGATGTGATTATCTTCGCCTCCAGGGATAATACTATCAGGCTTTTCTCTCTCAATGATAAGGGCGAAATTAATGCCATATCTCAAATTCCGGTGGTGAACGAATATCAAGACGTCTTTCCTGAAGAACTTCCAGGCATGCCTCCACACCGTCAGGTGGAATTCGTTATTGAACTCGAGCCGGGTACTGAGCCAACATGCCGGCGTCCGTACAAGCTCTCTCCGGATGAATTGAAGAAATTGAAGAAGCAGCTTGATAAACAGGAGAGTATGGGTCTCATCAGACCTAGTACGTCTCCTTGGGGCTGTGGTGTCTTATTTGTCAAGAAGAAAGATGGCACGGAGCGTCTCTGTGTTGACTACCGGCCATTGAACAAGAAGACAATAAAGAACAAATATCCGCTCCCCAACATCAACGAACTCTTCGAGCAGCTCAAAGGAGCTAAAGTGTTCTCTAAGCTTGACCTCCGAATGGGCTATCACCAAATTCGCATTCGCGAGGAAGACATTCCCAAGACGGCCTACAGAACGAGCTACGGTTCATACGAGTATACCGTCATGTCCTTCGGTCTCGCCAATGCTCCTCCTACCTTTTCTAGGATGATGCATTACATCTTCAACCCCTATACTGGCGAGTTTGTGCTTGTGTATCTGGATGATATTCTGGTGTTTTCCAAGAATGAAGAAGATCACGAAAAGCACTTACGTCTGGTTCTTGATCGACTCCGAGAGCATAAGTTCTATGCCAAGTTCTCCAAGTGCGAGTTTTGGCTCGATAAGGTTTTGTACCTGGGCCACATCATCTCAGCTGACGGTATTGCGGTTAATCCCGAGAAAGTTGAAGCAATTGTCAACTGGGAAGCTCCTCAGAACGTCAAGCAGCTCCGTAGTTTTCTGGGTCTTGCCAGCTATTGCAGAAGGTTCGTTGAGAACTTCTCCAAGATTGCCAAGCCTCTTTCCAACTTGCTTCAGAAGAATGTCAAATACTTTTGGTCTCCAGAGTGTGAAGTGGCATTCAAAACTCTCAAAGAAAAGCTTGTCTCTGCTCCAGTTCTGACTCCTCCAGATGAATCCAAGCCCTATGAAGTATTCTGTGATGCTTCTCTTCAAGGTCTTGTTGGTGTGCTTATGCAAGATAAGAGAATTGTGGCATACACTTCTCGGCAGCTCAAGCCAAGTGAGAAGAACTATCCCACACATGATCTCGAGCTAGCAGCTGTGGTACATACTTTGATTACGTGGAGACATCTGTTGTTGGGAAGAATGGTCGACATCTTCACCGATCACAAGAGCTTGAAGTACATCTTTACACAGCCGCATCTGAACCTCCGTCAGACTCGTTGGGTTGAAATTATCCAAGAGTATAATCCCAGCATTGAATACACTCTTGGCAAGGCAAATGTGATTGCAGATGCTTTGAGCAGAAAGGCATATTGCAACAGCCTTCTTATCAAGCCGTGCCAGCCTGAGCTTTGTGAAGCATTCAGGAAACTCAACCTTCAAGTTGTTCCGCAGGGATTTCTTGCAAATCTTCAAATTGCTCCTACCTTGGAAGATCAGGTCCGTGAGGCCCAACTCAGTGATACCATGGTGAAGAAGGTGAAACATGCTATTGCTAAGGGCATTCCGAAATACAAGTGCTTTCGTGTTGATGAGAGAGATACCTTGTTCTTCGAGGACAGACTCGTTGTTCCCAAAGGTGATCTCAGGAAGCTCATAATGGAAGAAGCTCATGATTCTCTCCTTTCCATTCATCCTGGCAGTTCCAAGATGTATCAAGACCTCAAGCAGTCTTACTGGTGGACGCGCATGAAAAGGGAAATTGCCCAATTCGTGAATGAATGTGATGTTTGCAGAAGAGTGAAAGCAGAACATCAACGTCCAGCCGGTCTTCTCCAACCTCTTCCTATTCCCGAGTGGAAGTTCGACCACATTGAAATGGACTTCGTCACTGGCTTTCCTAAGCCCAAGAGAGGGAATGATGCTATCTTTGTGGTGATTGACAAGCTTACCAAAGTCGCTCACTTTCTTCCAGTCAAAGAATCCATCAATGCAGCTCAATTGGCAGAGTTGTACACTTCCAGAATTGTGTCCCTACATGGCATTCCTCAAGTTATTACCTCAGACCGTGGAAGCTTCTTCACATCAAGGTTCTGGGACTCCTTTCAGTCCACCATGGGCACTAAGATCAGGTTCAACACTGTTTTTCACCCTCAGACTAGTGGTCAAGTCGAGTGCGTGAATCAGATTCTAGAAGACATGCTCAGAGCTTGTGTCATCTCCTTTGGCATGAAATGGGAAGACTGCCTTCCATTTGCCGAGTTCTCTTACAATAACAGCTTTCAAGCAAGTGCAGGCAAAGCTCCGTTTGAAATCCTCTATGGCAGAAAGTGCCGTAACCCTCTCAACTGGTCTGAAACAGGCGAACGTCAACTTCTTGGCAATGACTTGATCTCAGAAGCCGAAGAAATGTGCAAAGTCATACGTGAGAACCTCAAGGCCGCTCAGTCGCGTCAGAAGAGCTACTATGACGGCAAGCATCGTGATTTGGCATTCAACATTGATGATCATGTTTATCTCCGTGTGTCTCCGATGAAAGGCACCCAAAGATTCGGTATCAAAGGAAAGCTTGCTCCTAGATACGTCGGGCCTTTCAAGATTCTTGGCAAAAGAGGCGATCTAGCCTATCAACTTGAGCTCCCTTCAAACTTCGCCAATGTTCATGATGTGTTCCATGTGTCTCAACTTCGCAAATGCTTCAAGGCACCTGAGCGCATGATTCCGTTTGAAGAGATTGATCTTCAACAAGACCTGTCCTACCGAGAGCATCCAGTTGCAATTCTCGAAGAAACCGAACGCAAGACCCGCAACAAGTCCATCAAATTCTTGAAAGTCAAGTGGTCACATCACACCGACCGAGAGGCTACGTGGGAACGAGAAGATCATCTTTGTTCCGAGTACCCTTCCTTTTTCCAGTCCTAGATCTCGGGACGAGATCTTTTTGTAGTAGAGGAGAGTTTGTAATGCCCCGGATGTAATACTTTCCCTTTTGGGCATATAATATATCTCCGGCTTCATCTATTTCCATTCCGGGTTCTTTGTCTTTCGGGTTTTCGTCGTTTTGTTGTGTGAGTGTGTGGCATTCATTCATATCATGTAGACATGTGCATCGCATTGCATTTGTGTTGTCGGTTGCATCCGGTTCCACGTGTTCCTTCCCGTTGTCCGTTTCGCGTTCCGGAGCTCCCTCACGTGTCCGTGACGTTCCGTAGGCCTACTTTGGGGTTTGGGCGTGTAACGTTACCGGTGTGCCGCGAGGTTGTTGTGTGTGTTGTTGTTTTGTTGTGTGCAACCCGCCTCTCAAGTCTCGTCGCGTTTCGAGTCCGTTTGGTCCTCCAACAGTTATTTGTGTGGGCTCAAAGTGCCTCCACTTTGACGCCCAAAACGCCCCCTACAACAGCCCACCATCCACTCCTAACCACTTCTATCATCTAGGCCATCAAAATCTGATCCGATGGCCGAAAACCGCGCTCCATTTGGAGTCTCCTAGCTCCTTGTGCCTATAAAAACGTCCCCCACGTCCATTTTTCGGACGAAACCTAGCCCCTCCTCCCTCCGCGCCGCGCGGGACACATCCGACCGGGCCGGACATGTCCGCCGCCGCGCAGCCACCTCACCCCGTCCAATAGGGGAGCGCCACCTCAGCGCCGCCGCCACGTGGCCGCTCCCCATTAGCCCGGCCACCGCTCCTCCTCCCACCAGGAGCCCCAACCGCCGCGGGCCCGCAAGGCCCGTCTCCGGCCCTCCGCCGCCGCCTCCCGGCCCGAGCCACCCGCGCGCCCCGCGCCTTCTTCCCCGCCGCCGGCTGCCGCTCGCCGCCGCCTGGCCGGCCACCGCCACCACCCGCCGCCGGACTCCCTTCCCTCTGCCACCACGCCGCCGCCCGAGGCCTCCAGGCCGCCGCCCATCTGCCACCGCGGGCCCTCGCCTCGCCTCGCCGCCTCCGGCACTCCGGCAGCCGCCGCCGACGCAGGTCCGGCCGGCCCTGCCTCCACCATCCATCGGGGCCGCGCCCCGTCACCCATCGAGGAGCCGCCGCCGCCCGTGCCTTCGTCAGCCGCCGCTCGAGCCAGGGGCTCCCTCGATCCAGATCGGATCGGGTGGGCCGAAACCCTAGCGGGCCGCGGAGCCCGTTAGCCCGAGACCCGATCCGCCTCTGCCCTGTGGACCCGTTTGACCGCCGTTAACCAAGGAGGTTGTTTTTTTGCCTAAGTCCCTAGATTTGTTAGTTTCTGATGCATTATTCAATCTGCTCTAACTTTTTGTGTGGTTGTCCGTTTTGCGCAAATGAGATGTCCAGACATTCGTGGTGATTAGCACTACGTTTTATTTTTTAGTGTCATGCATGTTAGAGATCATCTAGGAGCTTGTTTTGCTGTTAAAAGAGTGCATCGTGATAAAAACTACTGCTATGTGATGTTTTTATGTCATCTTTGCCATGTGATAACTTTTAGCTCGTTTGTCCGAATGATGCAAATGACATGTCCACGTGTTCGTCTTGCCATGCTCTACATGTTGTATGTGATAGGTTGCATGCTAGATTTATTCTTGCCATGTTTATCATCATTGCAAAGTGCCATGTGGCTGTGATCTTGTTTCACTTGTTATGAAATGCCATCTTGTTGAGCTCGTTGCTATCGTTGTGTTTATCTCCATGAAGCATGCTTGTGTGTTTCGGGATCACCATCATGTGTACTTTGATGAGGTGCTTACCATTTGCCATGTTTAGTTTCGAGGTGACTTAAACATGCTCTTTTAGATGCCATGATGAAATTGCTGTTTTAGGACTTTGTGGTTTTTCACCAAGTCTGAAATCTGTAACGTTCCGATGCCATGTTCGTGTGATGTTCTAGGACAAACCATGTTAGTTTTGGAGTGGATCTTGATTGTTCCTTGTAGTATATATTGTTGTGTTTCCATCCATGCCCTCACATGCCTATTTGAGTGGCTGTAGCATGTTTATCTTTTGCTGCAAAGTTTCAATAAAATTCTGCTGCCAGAATTTTATTGTCAAGTTCAATATGTCCAGGCTTATTGCTATTGAACCGTGACTCCTTTGGGGGTCCAACTTTGGACTTAGTTGCTGTAGTATATGTCTAGTTTTTGTTCTAGCTCTTTGCCATGAGGTTTGAGTGCTGTAGCTTAATTATTTTGTGCTCCGAAGTTGCTATGTTGCTGTAATTTTCAGCTTTCGCTCATTTCTTGTTTCAGGCATAACTTTTAGCCCGTAACTCCGATTTCAGCGAGTCTTATATGAAACTTGATTGTTTTTCTGTGTAGATTCATGATATCGTATTGTTATCATGTTTTGAGGTGTTTTGCTTGAGTGCTATTTTTCCGTGCTCCGTGTGCATCCTTAGTGCATCCATCATGCACCCATCTTTTTCGAGTGCGCATTGCATCTTGTTGATTTGTGCTTGGTGTGATTGTTTTGTTTAGAGCCGGAAGCTGAGACCGAGACCGAGTACGAGCACGAGGTTACCAACGAGGTTGAGCACGAGGACCCTTCTTACGATCCGAACGACTTCACTTCAGGCAAGATGACCGAACCCCGATAACATTACTATCTTTGCCTATTGCTAGTAGTTTCGCTCTATAGTTTTGCCTCGATGCCCATGTTCTTCCTGTCAGCCTCCTACTTGTAACCATTTCCATGTTTAACCACCCTACCTACGCAAACCGTTGCTTGGCTAAGTACGCTTCGCTCAGCCCTTCTTATAGCATTGCTAGTTGCAGGTGAAGATCGAAGATGCTTGCTTCATGTTGAAGTTTGTTGGGTTATATCACACTATATAATGCTTAAAATGAAATCATCTATATATTGGCAAGGGTGGAAGGCTAAGCCTTTTGCTTGGTGATTTGTTCCACTCATGCCGTTAGGAACCGTATAAGCCGGTGTTATGTTCCTTGATTATGCGTTCCTAACATGGTTGGGGTGTATGGGACCCCCTCGATAAACCGCTAAGTGCTAAGTCTTTTCCAGCAAGTCCCAACATTGGTACTATTTGCCTAATAACAAACTAAACTTGCATAGGGAGTTATAAACCCTTTTTCTTAATCAACAACCCCGGGCCAGTGCTCCACATGAGTGTTGGTCCGAAATGAGCGGACTGCGGGGCCACCTCAAGGAAACTCGAGGTCTGGTAAAAACCCGTAGGATGTCTCATCCGGTCGTGGCCTGAGACGAGATACGCGCGGCTACTATCAGGGTGTCAGCACGCCGGGAGGATTTGCTGGATTAGCCTTACCTTAGTTCGGTATATCTTGAGCACGGGATTCCGAGAATACTCGGGTCTTCCCACTTTGGAGTTGCGACTCCGCGGATCGTGGGCTTGTAATGGGTCAAGTTGGAACACCCCTGCAGGGTTATGAACTTTCGAAAGCCGTGCCCGCGGTTATGTGGCAGATGGGAGCTTGTTAATATCCGGTTGTAGATAACTTGACACAATGTTTCTAATACACTACCAGCGTGTGTTCCGTGACCGTCAATTTCCGAATAGGGATTCGGGAGTTGAACACGGAGGGGTTATGTTTGTTGAGCTTAGATAGGATCACTTCGTGATCACTTCTTGACCGAGGCTTTCTCTTCTCGCTCTCACTCACGCAAGCTAGTTGCTAGTTGCTGCTGCAGACACTTATTCTTTTCTTCAGCCTTATCCTCTCCCAAGGCTTAAATAGTCTTGTTACCCGGGAACGGGATTGCTGAGTCCTCTGTGGCTCACAGTTACTTCACCACACCAGTTGCAGGTCCAGCTGTGAGCTATCCAGGTGATGGCACCGAGCTGGATTGGGAGTACGACGAGGAGCGTAGTCAGTACTATGTTCGATATCCTGATGATCAGTAGTGGAGACTTCTACTAGGATTCGATCTGCCTGTGGTTTATTTATCTAAGTTTGGTATCTTGACATTTGGATTTTGCCCTTAGAGGGTTGTGATATTCTTAATGTATGATGTTTGAGACATGTATTGTATTTGTGTGACGTGGCGAGTGTAAGCCAACTATTTATGTTTACAATCCCCTCTTTTACATGAGTTGTGCAAAGATTACCAAACTTGAGATCATTCTAGGATGGACTTATGCCTTTAAGTCGTGCCTCGACACGTAGGAGGTATAACTCCATCCTGGGCATTACAGCATCCGTGCGGCCCGAACCTGGGTAAACTGCTCGCGTGTTCGCCTCGATCTGCTCTTTGTGCATCCTCCGCCCCCTTGCCGTACCGAAAAGGGGCTCCGGTCCCATAGGTGTTCGTGGGCGATCAGTTTCCCCGACACCTTCGTAGTGGGAAATAGGGATTTGTAGAGGTGCCAGAATTCAAAGCTTAAATTGAGAGATAAAATTATCTTGGGTGGCATGATTTTCTTGTCAACGAGAATGACTAAGAGTTCCCAATACTTTCCATGCTAAGTAAATCATAGGCGGTTCCCAAACATAAAATAAAGTTCATTTCCTTTCCACCATTCTTTCACAATCCATTGCTAGCCAAATTCAAAGGTGCCTTCCATACCAACACATACAAAGGAATTTATTTATAGTACATTTTTCTGCATTTCAGGACTGTGCATACCTATTACCACCACACTCTCGTGCGATGACGAGTGAATAAACACCTATCTTGAGAATAACCTACTTTGCATGGAAAATACTGGCCATCCCTCACCGTTTCATGAGCGATATGGGCACACAAAAAAGAAGTTTATTTTGAAAATTAGAGTTGGCACATACAAATTTTCTTAGGACGGCATGTAAATATTGCATATAGGTAGGTATGGTGGACTCATTTGGCACAACTTGGGTTTTATGATTTGGATGCACAAGTAGAATTTCTACTAGTAAAAGTGAATGCTAGCAAATAGATTGAGAAGCGAGCAACGAAGGAATGAAAACCATCATAAAAGAACATTAAAAATAACTAACACCGAATAATGCAACACAAGGAGGATGTAATTTCATTGCATAACTATTGACTTTCATGCTTTCATAGGGAATCACAAACCTTAACACCAATATTCTTACTAGAGCATAATTACTCACCAACATGCCTCATATATTACTATCATCATATCTCAAAACTATTACGAGGCATTAAGTTTATTTTGTCCAATGATCTTCATGATTTTTTATTATATCCCTCTGGAATATCTATCACTTTGGGACTAATTTCATATGTTGCAATTGCTTTTGACAAGCTCAAACAAATTTAAGTGAAGAACACGAGCATAAATTTTATCATCTCTCAAAATAATATAAGTGAAGCAAGAGATAATTTCTTCAAAAATATAAAAGCACACAGTGCTCAAAAAGATATAAGTGAAGCACTAGAGCAATTCCATGGCTCAAAAGATTTAAGTGAAACATAAAGAGCAGTTCTGACAAATCATAGCTTAATTTTGGCTCTCTCAGATATGTGTGTCCAACAAGGATACTTGTGACAAAATAAAAAGCAAAGCTATCAAAGATTCATATAATACAAGACGCTCCAAGCAAAACTCATGATATGTGACGAATAAAAATATAGTTCCAAGTAAAATACCGATGGTCATTAGAAGAAAGAGGGGATGCCTTCCAAGGCATCCCCAAGCTTAGTTGCTTGGTACTTCTTGAATATTATCTTGGGGTGCCATGGACATCCCAAAGCTTATGCTCTTTTCGCTCCTTATTCCTTCATCCATCGTGATCTCACCCAAAATTTGAAAACTTCAGTCACACAAAACTTAACAAAACCTCGTGAGATCCACTAGTAAAATAAAAATAATCTTTACTATAAGTATTGTATAAAACCCATTCAAATTTTGTTATTACATTATACCTACTGTATTCTAACTTTACGATGGCTCATACCCCCGATACAAACCATAGATTCATCAAAATAAGCACATAATGCAACGAAAATAGAATCTGTCAAAAACAGAACAATCTGTAAAGATGTAATTTTTAGTCATACTTCTGTAACTCTAAAAATTCTGACGAATTAGGACAACATGGGAAATTTTTATAACAATTTTGTGTAAAAATTTCAGCATTTTTTCATGCTCCAGCAAACGACAACAATTCTGCCACCGGACGCGAAAATTTAAGTTGATGCACCGAATCAAATAAACTCTTACCCAAATCAATCCCAAAGGCTTTTGGCACAAACACTAACTAAAACACAAAAAGAACTATCATTACAGAAGTAATGATGTGTAAACACACAAGAACATAAATAGAAAGCAAAAATTTATTTTATTCGTTGGGTTGCCTCCCAACAAGATCTTTCTTCATAGCCATTAAGATAGGTTTGAGATTTCAATGATGATCACATGAAAGATAAAAATTGAAGCATAAAGAGAGCATCATAAAACATGTGACAAACACATCTAATTATAACATACTTCCTTTCCATAGGCATTTTGTAAGCAAACAAATTATCAAGGCAAGCAAAACTAGCATATGCAAGAAAGAAGAATAAAACTTTAAAAATTTAAGCATCAAGAGAGGTAATTTAATAACCTAAAGATTTCTAAAACCATATTTACCTCTCTCATAATAATTGCATGTAGGATCATAATCAAATTCAACAATATAACTCTCACATAACATATTCTCTTCATTATCCACATGCATAAAAGTTGTAACACCCCAAAAATTAAACAATGTTTTATTAATTAAAATTTTGCCAGGAAATTAAAATTTTCTTCTGCTGGATGTTCCTTTAGAATTCCAGGACCATTCTTGTTCTGGTATTCTTACCTCAAGTGAAAACCTTCCAGCTAATGTTAGATTCTCTTATGCACTCATTAAAAACTTTTCTCATATCAGTAGAATTAATTATATATTTGTCTCCCTAATTTTCTACTCTATATAAATGGTTGCCCCTTAGTTTTAAGGCCTCTTTTGTACTGCAACCACTTGTTATATTCATTTAAAATTTCAACCAAAAATTGGGGATATCATGTAATGTTGTTAGATCACTTTTATGCAAGAATATATTTATTTCATTTAATATTCTGAGCTCCACACCATGTTTTCCAATCTGGTCCAGTGGGCCAAATTGCACTACAAGCCCTTTAATTATTCCTTAAATGCTTCCACCAAAATTATGGGATGTTCATAGGAGTATGTTATTCAGCTTTATGCAAAAACCCTTTTAGGTCCTTTGGAATATATGAGTGAACCAACCTCTTTTCCATTCTGGTCCAGTTTGTTATTTTGCACTGCAAACCTAGTTTATTTTGCTCTAGTGCCATTGAGCTTCCTCTTGCTTATAGCCCTCCTTGCAAAACCCTTAAGTACAGAAGAGTGGGCCTATTGGAATATTATTGGTTCATGAAACAATGCCCTACACTTTCTGTCCAGATCTGAAGATTTGCAAAACTTGCACTAACAAGTTTCTGGTTTTGCCCAGCTAGCCTTGCCAACATTTCTTTCACCTAAAGAGGCTATGATCTGGAGAGTTTAGCCTCAAGTGGAGATACCCCTATGCCCATAGCATTCTGTCGAGCACCTTGGGTGCATGGCCAGTATTGACATAGTCTTTAGTTCACATTGTGGACTTGAGCCACTGACCTAGCAGCCATGTCCACTAACCTCCTAGCTACCTCAAACCTAAGTCTGCTGATTTGCTTTGGCATCCAAGCAGGTTTGGCCGCCCTGGCATTTCGTCGAGCGCCTGCCGTGCGTGCACAGAGCACGGCCAGAGCGCGCGTTTTGCACGTGCCGCGCCCGAGCCGCCGCGCCCCTGGCCTGTCTCCCCAGAGCTTATCCAAACCGCTGCAGCCTGCCGCATAGAGCCAAGCTTCTGCCCGCACCCCCTCACAGGCACCACAGCACCTCGCCACGTCTCCGACAAGCTAGGAGCTAGCCGCCACCGCCGCCTGCTATGGTCGGTGCCGTACGGGCCACTTGGCGCGTCCCCGAGCACCCCAGACCGCCGTGCTCATCCGCAACCTCGTCGTCTACCTCTGCCAGCTCTGCCAGCCAGTCCTCACCTTCCCTGCTCTGCAATAATGCCGCCGCCGTCGTCCTTATCCTCGGCCACCGTCGAACCGACCTTGATCGCCTGTTTAAGGGTGCCCCGAACCCCTCCGCAGCAGCAGACGACCACTAGCCACCCCGCGGAGCAACCCCGTAGCAGCCATTCGCCCCAGGAGAGTCTTCTTCTTCATCTCCGGCGAATACGGCCGCCGCCACGCTCCAGTCCAATCCGTCGCAACCAACGCCCCTCCCGCCCAGCCAGCACCACCGTTCGACTCCCTATGATCCTGCGGAGCCGCCGATCACCTCAGACTAGCACGGGAGCCACCGTATAACAAAGCCCGAAACCCACCCGAGGCCGCCGTCCGCCGCGAGACTCGTCGCCGTCGTTTTCCTTCACCCCCGTCGCCCACTCGACCACCGGGAGGACCACCCCAGTCCGGCGAATCCATCCCCGCACTCAGACACCCTCGAGGAACCGCCGTTCGCCGGCGTTGATTGCCGGAGCCCCGCCTCAGTTCGGCCAAAGGAAGGAGGAGGCGGGGGGACGACTGGTCAAACCTGACCAATGGGCCCCTGGGCCCTCTGCCAGTGAGCCAGCGCCAGCCCACGTAGGCATAAGTGGAGGCGCATTCCCCGAAGTACGTCTTTCCTCCCTGAAAACGTTTTCTGAGCCGATACGTTTTCCTTTTTCTGGTTTTATTAAAACCAGAGTTGACTGAACTTTGACTGGCTTTTTCTCTTTGAATATTAATCCAAACGACTTGATTCTTTTTCTGTTGTTTCCCAAATATTGTCTAGTTTATTTTCATATTTATATGAAAATTTTCCAGACAACCTTTTTTGGCTGTTTTAAGTCTATGTATTGATTTTTCTTTTATTTCTTTTAGGATTTTTGAAGAGGGAGAAAACTTCCAAAATTCTTGGAATGCATTTCTCCTCCCCTCTACTTGAAGGCAAGCATCTTGAACCCCGTTATGATATACGTTGTGTGTTGTTTGCTGAAACATAGGAACTCTATCGATATACTAAAATGGAGTAACGTTATTTCATGTGGAAGTCATACTCTTGCATATCAACATGTGGTGAATAATCTTTTTTTCTGTCATGTATGTGATATTGGTGACTGCAACCACTTCTCATGCCACATAGGCCTGGTAATAGTTTGGATAGAGTCCGAAGCAAGGTTGCATTCCGGTGAACCGACCACGTGACTGACATCTCGTTGTAGCGATGATGTGCAGTAAGGCAGGATGTAGCATGAGGGGTGTGACCCTGTCAGAGAGCGGTGTTAAGCAATGTGGCACTAACCCTACAGTAAAGCTAAAACCTCCTGAGTCGACCGTAGATCGAGCCTTGTTCCAGTAACCCCATACTTGCTTCGTGCTACCACGTGTCCTTGCTATAGGTAGGGTACGGTTTAGTAAATTGTCGACCCCTGTTCTATCACACACCGTACAGAGAGGTCACGGTGGAAGATACCGGCTGCATCCGGTAGGCAGGCCACCTGGTCCAGGGGCATGGGTGTTCGGTTGAAGCCGAAGGGGATAGCTTCCCCGGTTTTCGCGCGCGTTATAAATTTTTGTGATCCCATGCTAGTCAAGGTTGTAGCCTCCCCACTTAGAGTTTGGCTTAACTAGTGTCGTGGGTGATTCCAGACACCGGTAAGTTAGGCTGGTGTGTGCAGTCAGGTGCGTCTTCAGATTAAAAGACCGTAGACGGAATTAGTCCAGAGGGACTATAGGAAATATGTTACTCGTGGGTAAAGAGTACACCCTCTGCAGAGATATTAAATCTATTCGAATAGCCGTGTCCATGGTTAAGGACTACAGTCTGGGATGGGTTGAGTGTCGGTCTTAGTGTCGGTCTTCGGAGGAGAAACTATTAAACCAGAGCATTATTTATGACCTGTGACAGGTGGTGATTGTGATTTATTATTATGGACTAACCATTCGTATTCTTTGGAACAATGAGTATCCTTGGGACGGTTCTACCTCCCGGATATTTACAGTTATTTATTTTCTTTATAAGCCCTTTATGTGATGTCGCTCAGACGTCCGACTGTGGCAATTTTGTTATTTACTTTCCTTTTTAAGCCCTCTATGTGATGTCGCTCAGACGTCCGACTGTGGCAATTTTGTTATTTACTTTCCTTTATAAGCCCTTTATGTGATGTCGCTCAGACGTCCGACTGTGGCATTTCGTTATTTACTTTCCTTTATAGGCACTTTATGTGATGTCGCTCAGACGTCCGACTGTGGCATTTCGTTATTTACTTTTCTTTATAAGCCCTTTATGTGATGTCGCTCAGACGTCTGACTGTGGAATTTCTTTATTTACTTTTCTTTATAAGCCCTTTCTGTGGTGTCGTTCAGACGCCCGACTGTGGCATGCTTGTTATTTACTTTGTTACTACTCTCTGATTGCATATGCCTTTTTACACGGATGCCTTGCTTGCAATTATAGACTGTCATATCATAGTGACCATAAATCATCCTCGAGCATGTTTATGTTTCGCCCATATTCATAATGTTTGCGAGTACATTCAAAGTACTCACTGGCTTGTCCCTGGCTATTGTCTTGGCCAAATCCCTTGCGTGGGAAGGAACGAGGCGATGACAGCTCCGAAGCTTACGCTAATGGAGATAGCAGCCTCGCGAAGATAGGAGTTATCCCGGTCAGCCGTTCCTGTTGGAAATGGAGTCCCATAGTCACCGATGATCCACAAACTGCTTCCGCAATCAGCCACTAGAAACCTTAAGTTGTACTCACAGGCCAGAATGGTCTTGTACTACATATCTTGTATTTGGCTTGGAGCTTCTGTAACAAGTTGCTGTCTCATCAGCTAACAGTAATCCTGGGGCTGGTGAGCACAAGGGCCGCTTTTGGGAAATTAATATCCCGAAAATCCGGTCCTGACAACCTTGGTATCAGAGCCAGGCTGACCGTTGGCTAATCCTATCTTAGCCAGGTCCAAAAACCTAGGTTTACCACCACACCAGACCATATCCCAACCCCCGCCAAGCTTCCTGCGTAAGATACCCACACAGTGGACCGACACCTTTGGTAGTCGGTGCCCAACCTATCAGTCTAGCCCGTCGATCACCCGCCAGTGATCGATGCCTAAACTGTCCCCTCCGCAAGCGTGCGAAGGAAGACTACATCCTTTCCTATAAATAGGGCACGCTAGCCCCCAAACCCAACACCACACAGCCTCTACCCCATACCGAACTAAAATGCCAGGACCCATTGTCCACAATGAAACCACCGCAACCAACCTTGGAGGTTTTGTGACCGTGCTCGCAAACCTCACCCGTCGTGCCTTTGTGTTAGAAGAACCCCCAGAATATGTTGTGTACCAAGACTCCATGGGCGGTGAAAGCCGTCAATTCTGGGCCACTGTACACATCTACGACAGGGGTCTGTCACCAGAACGCCCCTACAGGTTCACCGGAAGGACAACTTCCTTTGAGCCGCAAGCTATCCAACTAGCTGCTCGAGAAGCTATAGTTCAACTCCGGCACCTGTCGCCCAGAGTTAACTGTCGCTCATTCTACTACTACCCCAGCCATAACGGGTATGGTAGGCCTCCTCGAGTTGCGAACGGAGACCACGAGGCAGATCCTGCATTACTGCACCTAGTACGCTATGTCAGTGTGCTAGAGGAACTGTTCGATCAAGTCACTCTTGATCTGATCGCAGCTCGTTGATACGTCCAAAACGTATCTATAATTTCTGCTTGATCCATGCTTCTTTTGTGTGATATTGCTATGATATTGATGCACTTCCATGCACTTTTGATCATATTTGGACTAACCTATTAACTCAGTGCACCATAGTGCCAGTTCCTGTTTTCTGCTGTTTTTCTATTTCAGGTTTCCCCCATATTAAAAGTGCTCCAAAAATTCCAGGAAAAATATAGGAAAAATCAGCGTACAGGAAGCTTCGCGAAGAACCAAAGATGGGCCAGAGGGGAGCCAGGGGAGGCCCAGGTGGCCACCTGGCGCGGCCCCACCCCTGGCCGCGCCAGGGGGGCGCCTGGGGCCCCTGCTCCGCCTCTGGCTGCCCCCTTCGCATATATATCCCTCTCATCCTGAAACCTTCGAGGACAGAACCCTTTTTCGTGATCTCGCTTCTGTTCCGCCGCCACAGCGCTTCCAAGATCGGGAGCATCAGGAGAACTCTTCCCGGCACCCTGCCGGAGGGGAGAACCACCACCGGGAGCTTCTCCACCACCATGGACGCTTCCCGGATGAGTCGTGAGTAGTCCACCTTGGACCATGGGTCCATGATCAGTAGCTATGTGATGTTCTCCTCCCCTCTTTGCTCTTCATGGTTTAGACCTCGTGAGCTGCCCTACATGATCGAGGCACATATGTAATCTTTCTGCTGTTGCTTTGCTGAGTTTGCTGGGATCTGATGGATTATGAGACTATGTTCAGATTGTGTTTGAGTAATATATTTGATTCACCTCTTTTATATCTTTGTTCTTGAGTAATTCTTGCATGTTCTCCGTTGCTGTTTATTGCTTTGGCCAAGTAGTAGGTAGTAACTCCAAGAGGGAGCATTATGCTTGATTGTGGGTTCATGCCCCCTGATGAGTAGCTTGAGTGACAGAAACATGAGTCTAGGGGATGTGCTGTTGCCACAAGGGAGAAAACAACGGTGCTTGTACTTGCGGGTGCAAGGATTGTTTACTTTACGCAAAGTTCTTTTAATGCAGTTGTCTGTTGCTTTGAGTTTACACTTTGGGTGGGATTTGCAACTTAATACCAGCGAGATGTTCTGGATAGATATCTCAAGGTGGATGATTAGTAGTAGATGCAGATGGATTTCGGTCTACTTGCCTTGGCGTACCGCCCATGCTTTTGAGCCTCTACCTTTCTTTGCAGCATAGTTAGCATTGGTTTGCGCACATAATCCTGTTAATTGCCCAGCTGTAATTTGTTTACCTCGCTTTGATATTTTATCGTCTTTTGGGAGAGAGACATCACTAGTGAACATCATGGGACCCCGGTCCATATTACCACCGCTGATCACACCTTCTATTTACTTCCTGTTTTTATTTCCTAGTTGCAGTCATAGCTATCATTATTATCTCTTGTGTTTGATCCTTTGTAAACAACAAGGCCGGAGGGATTGACAACCTCTCTGTACTCGTTGGGAGAAAAGTTATCTGTATCTGTGTGCAGGTCCCGTCAACCGCTAAGTTTCTGGCGCCGTTGACACCTACTTGTCGACCCTCGGAGTCTCACGGGATTCGATCCTTGGTATCTTTGCCAAGGGAAATTTGCCGCTACGCTACATCTCAACCTTCCACTTGGGGTAACCAACGAGGGGCGAGAAGCCATCAAGCAAGTTTCTGGCGCCGTTGCGGGGACTCCACTTCAAGATAGGGGAGTTGCACGCTATCTTTTATCTTTGCTTTTTAGTCTTGTTAGTTTACCTTTCAGTTTTTGCTTTAGTGTCCCTTACCAAAAATCACAAAAATAGTTATCTTGCTTGCTGCTGCTATGGGTTCCACCGAGAACACCAAGTTGTGTGACTTCACTAGTCATAACAACAATGACTTTATCTGCACGTCTATTGCTACACCTACCACTTCAGCACCTTCTTATGAGATTAAACCTGCTTTGCTGAACCTAGTTATGAAAGATCAATTCTCCGGTGCTGGAGATGATGCTGCTTTGCACTTAAATAATTTTGTTGAGCTCTGTGATATGCAAAAGTACAAAGAAGTAAATGGTGATATTGTTAAGCTTAAGCTTTTTCCTTTCTCCTTGAGAGGAGGAGCTAAAATCTGGTTTCAATCCTTGCCTAGGAATAGTATAGACTCTTGGGACAAGTGCAAGGATGCCTTTATTGGGAAGTACTACCCCCCTGCTAAAATTATCCAATTAAGGAGTAACATAATCAATTTTAAACAATTGGACAATGAACATGTTGCCCAAGCTTGGGAACGCATGAAATCTCTTGTCAAGAACTGTCCTACTCATGGTTTGACTACTTGGATGGTTATCCAAACTTTTTATGCAGGCTTGAACTTTACCTCGCGGAACTTGTTAGATTCGGCCGCGGGAGGAACCTTTATGTCAACTACACTTGGTGCTGCCACAAAACTTCTCGACGAGATGATGACCAATTATTCCCAATGGCACACCGAACGCGCTCCAACAGGTAGGAAGGTAAACTCTGTCGAGGAGATTTCCTCCCTAAATGAAAAAGTTGACTTGATCATGTCTCTACTTTCCAAGCAATCTTCTATTGATCCTCATGATGTTCCTTTAAATTCTTTGATTGCTCAAGATCGAGTAGATGTGAACTTTATCTCTAGAAACAATTTCAATAACAATGCTTATAGGAGTAATTTTGGTAGCAACCCTAGACCGTTCCCCTCTAATTCCTATGGGAACAACAATACTTATCCTAGCACCAAGAACTCCACCCCTAGAGATAGAGACATGCCTAGTTATGAGAAACTTCTAGAAATAGAGAAGGCCACTAAGAACTACATGTGCACCCAATATGAACGAAACAAGACCTTCTCGTGGCAATTAGATGAGCATACTGCTATCTTGCAAGACATTGGTAGACAACTGGAGAGCCTAAATATTGAGATTTCTAACCTCCAGACTAGGCTCACCATCACTAAGACCCAAGTTTCCAATATGTCCCACACACAAGCCACTTTGATAAACCAAATGGCAGCTAAACCTGAAGTGGTTGCACCCCTGAAGGAGGAAGAAGATAGAATTAAGAGCCTTCCTACCCACCACACTGTTGCTACTATCCAAGTTGTTGAGGATATCCAAACTCTTAGCACCCAATGCACTCCTAGTCCCATTGGACCTATTAATGGTGATGCTATGACCTCAACCATAGAAGAAGAAACTCCTATGACCATAGAAGCTACCAAACAAGTGAGCCTAAAGGACACCACTACCACTTTACTTGATAGTAGTGACCTTGATTTTGATAATTGCACCCTTTCTGAAGTTATTAGTTTTCTTCACAAGATGTCTAGAGATCCCCACACTAGTACACCTAATCTTGCCTTCACGGAGCATATCACTAATGCTCTTATCAAAGCTAGGGAGGAGAAGCTTAGGATAGAAGCCTCCATACCTAGAAAGCTAGAAGATAGTTGGGATCCCATGATTAAAATTAAGTTGAATAACTTCTCTTGCTATGCTTTATGTGATGTTGGAGCTAGTACCTCCGTTATGCCCAAAAGAATGTATGATATGGTTGAATTGAAACCTTTTGATCCTTGTTCTTTTGGTGTTCGTCTTGTTGATTATTCCGTAAAGAAACCTTTGGGGAAGATCGACGATGTTCTTATCATTGTCAATTACAATTATGTTCCCGTTGATTTTACTATTATGGATATTGAATGTGAACCTTCATGTCCAATTATTTTGGGACGTCCTTTTCTTCGCATCGTTGGTGCTATCATTGACATGAAAGAGGGGAATATAAAATTCCAATTCCCTCTCAATAAAGGGATGGAACACTTCCCTAGAAAGAAGATTAAGTTGCCTTTTGAGTCCGTTACACGGGCTAGCTATTCTCTTACTCTTGATAAAACTTGATCTTCTCTTTTTGCATCATGCCTAGCTTAAAGGCATAAAAGAAAGCGCTTTTGGGAGGCAGCCCACAACGAATTAGGTTTTATTTTGCTTTTGTTGTGTCTTGATGTTTGTTACTACAGTAGCATCATCATTGTATCTTTTCTTTTCAGCTTTGTGCCAAGTTTAGCCTCTGATTGCAAGAAAGTTCAAAAGTTGTGACATGCTGTCCAGAAAACAGATTCTGTCCTTAGACAGAAAAATATGAATAAAATCACCAGATCATCTTTTTGATCTGAATTTTTTGACAGCGTGCTGTATACAATTGGCTTTCGAGCGTCTGTTCTGAGTTTTTTGATTTGAGTTGCAGAAGTGCCCCGAAAAAATTATTTACTACCTGCTGGTCTGTTTTTCACAGATTCTGTCCTGTTTTGCCTTTTCTTCGTTTTGCAAACCTTGAGCTTGCTTTACCTTTGCAAAAACCTTTTGGCAATCTTGAGAAACAGTAGCTCTTCAAGATTGTCTTTATTTCCAGTAGGGAAAAATTATTTTATTGTGGGTACTAACCTCGCTAATCAGATTATGATGAGTTATGTATGAAGGGAGTTTTCAAGTGTGCGAGGGAAGATGATAAAAGAAGATTCAGGAGGGTCAAACACTCAAGCTTGGGGATGCCCCCGTGCACCCCCAAGAAATATTCAAGAAGACTCAAGCGTCTAAGCTTGGGGATGCCCCCATGTCCCCTTCCCCATCAACAATTATCAGTTCGTCTTTCGTTCCACTATATTCTTATCACTTCATGCGTTATGTGCTATGCTTGGAGCGTCTTGATCTTAGTTTCTTCTTTTTAGTTTTCTTTAGCTTTGCTTGCTGTTCATAACAAGTTAGAACCCAGCTTTCTTTGTGTGGGAGAGAAACACGCTCCACTTCAACCTAGAACACAACATAGGATTTTCATGCTTATCTTTGCTGTGTGTGTTCTTTGTCTTTCCATAGCTGCTGTCATGTTTAGCTCTTAGTTTTCATGCTTTTCTTTTTAAAGAGCTTTTGTTTAGTTGGTTGCTGAACTCTCTTGAGTTTTCATGTTTATCTTGTTAAGAGAGTTTGCCTGTTGCACTGAGTTGTGTGTCTTAACTTAAAGTAGGTAACTGAGGTTGCTATTTAATTTTAGTAGTAACTTGCAATAGTTTTGAGGTATTGCCATGAGTAATGTCTGAACTTTTGGTGTCAAGAGCTTTAGCCTATTAGTGATAGATGTCGTATTTTGGGCAATCCGTGTTTATTTTCGAAAACCTACAAAATAGTTGTGAACTTTAGCTACTAGATGGATCACTAATCTTTGGAGGGATCGAATATTAGAGTACACTCACGTACCATGAGTCGAGGATGCGCAAGGATAACCAAACCCCCCATACACTCCTCCTCGGGGTACTTGTCGCTTTGTGAACCTCCTAATTAGATTGAGAGTTACCGATAATACGTGCATGAGTTCTTCGGACTAATGTGAGTATTCGAAAGTTGACACTTCCACCTAGCCATATTTTTCTAGCCTCTTCGGTACCGTGCATTGCCCTTTCTCACCTCGAGAGTTGGCGCATACTTCGCCGGTGCATCCAAATCCTTGGCACGATACGCTCTGTCATCATAAGCCTCATTATATCCTTCCTCAAAACAACCACCATACCTACCTATCAAGGCATTTCCATAGCCTTTCCGAGATACATTGCCATGCAACATCCATCTTCTCATGACTTGATCTTCATGTCATACATGCCTTTTGCTTGATCGATGAGCCGCATGCTAGTTGGGCCTTGCCCTAATCATTGCTACATGACGCGCTAGTATCATTGCATATCCTGCTACACTGGCAGAGGCATACATTTGCATACATCATGATAGTTTCATCTTCATAATGTTGAGTACTTTTGTAAAGTGTGAAAGATCTTCTATACTTCTTGTAATATATAGAGTGTTGCCCCTAAAGTGAGGAAAAGATCCCAAAGAGGACAAAATTAAAAGATCCCAAAGAGGACAAATGAGAGTTAAATAGAAAGAGCCATTGAGGCCACAAAAAAATAAAATAAAAATAGAAAAAAGAGAAAAAGAAATAAAAAGAGAGAAGGGGGCACACTACTATTTCTTTTGAGAGATCCACACTCGTACTCCATCTTATACCTTGTACTCCATAGAGATTATCATTCATGCATATAGCTATGTGAGGACCTTCACACTATAGAACTTGGCTTGTATATTCCAATGATGAGCCTCCTCAAAAGAGCTCTAGGTCTTCTTGAGCGAGCAAGTTGGATGCACCCCCACTAGTTCCATTGGAGAGCTTACCTTAGCTCATATGTGCATCCGTTGCATGGCAATCCCTACTCCTCACATCATATCTATCATTTGGCTTTCTCTCGCCTATGATTGTCCTCATTGATGTGAGCCTTTCACACCTTTTTTGTCTTCCCCCTTCATCATTTCTCTCTCTTTGCCATCCTAAGTGTCAACTTTCTTGCTTACGCTCATCCATTGCATGAGTGCTCAAAGGGAGTGGATAATTTTGACTTGTACCTGGCTAGTGGTCTGGGGATGAGTCAAGATAAGATTCCAAAGAAGACCAAGTGTGAAACTTTAGTAGATTAAGTTCTCAACAATACATAAACTATGTTTTACTCTCTCGTATATCCCTATCCCCTTTCTTGCACGCAAACACCATTTGGAGACATTCGAGTCACGGACGACGAGTGCTCTTGCACCTTTATGTTCTTATGTTGCTTGTTACAATGCTAATATAGACTCTTGCTTGTTATGAATTGAATTGAATTACATGCCTTGATTGCTTTACTTAAAAGTTCTTATATGGTTGATAGCATGTCACCACAGAAATTATGCTTGTTATCATTTACCTACTCGAGGACGAGCAGGAATTAAGCTTGGGGATATTGATACGTCCAAAACGTATCTATAATTTTTGCTTGCTCCATGCTTCTTTTGTGTGATATTACTATGATATCGATGCACTTCCATGCACTTTTGATCATATTTGGACTAACCTATTAACTCAGTGCACCACAGTGCCAGTTCCTGTTTTCTGCTGTTTTTCTATTTCAGGTTTCCCGCATATTAAAAGTGCTCCAAAAATTCCAGGAAAAATATAGGAAAAATCAGTGTACAGGAAGCTTCGCGAAGAACCGAAGATGGGCCAGAGGGGAGCCAGGAGAGGCCCAGGCGGCCACCTGGCGCGGCCCCACCCCTGGCCGCGCCAGGGGGGGGGGGCGCCTGGGGTCCCTGCTCCGCCTCTGGCTGCCCCCCTTCGCATATATATCCCTCTCGTCCCGAAACCCTCGAGGACAGAACCCTTTTTCGCGATCTCGCCTCTGTTCCACCGCCGCAGCGCTTCCAAGATCGGGAGCATCAGGAGAACTCTTCCCGGCACCCTGCCGGAGGGGAGAACCACCACCGGGAGCTTCTCCACCACCATGGACGCTTCCCGGATGAGTCGTGAGTAGTCCACCTTGGACCATGGGTCCATGATCAGTAGCTATGTGATGTTCTCCTCCCCTCTTTGCTCTTCATGGTTTAGACCTCGTGAGCTGCCCTACATGATCGAGGCACATATGTAATCTTTCTGCTGTTGCTTTGCTGAGTTTGCTGGGATCTGATGGATTATGTTCAGATTGTGTTTGAGTAATATATTTGATTCACCTCTTTTATATCTTTGTTCTTGAGTAATTCTTGCATGTTCTCCGTTGCTGTTTATTGCTTTGGCCAAGTAGTAGGTAGTAACTCCAAGAGGGAGCGTTATGCTTGATTGTGGGTTCATGCCCCCTGATGACTAGCTTGAGTGACAGAAACATGAGTCTAGGGGATGTGCTGTTGCCACAAGGGAGAAAACAACGGTGCTTGTACTTGCGGGTGCAAGGATTGTTTACTTTACGCAAAGTTCTTTTAATAAAGTTGTATGTTGCTTTGAGTTCACACTTTGGGTGGGATTCGCAACTTAATACCAGCGAGATGTTCTGGATAGATATCTCAAGGTGGATGATTAGTAGTAGATGCAGATGGATTTCGGTCTACTTGCCTTGGCGTACCGCCCATGCTTTTGAGCCTATACCTTTCTTTGCAGCATAGTTAGCATTGGTTTGCGCACATAATCCTGTCAATTGCCCAGCTGTAATTTGTTTACCTCGCTTTGCTGTTTTATCGTCTTTTGGGAGAGAGACATCACTAGTGAACATCATGGGACCCCGGTCCATATTACCACCGCTGATCACACCTTCTATTTACTTCCTGTTTTTATTTCCTAGTTGCAGTCATAGCTATCATTATTATCTCTTGTGTTTGATCCTTTGTAAACAACAAGGCCGGAGGGATTGACAACCTCTCTGTACTCGTTGGGAGCAAAGTTATCTGTATCTGTGTGCAGGTCCCATCAACCGCTACGTTTCTGGCGCCGTTGACACCTACTTGTCGACCCTCGGAGTCTCACGGGATTCGATCCTTGGTATCTTTGCCAAGGAAAATTTGCCGCTACGCTACATCTCAACCTTCCACTTGGGGTAACCAACGAGGGGCGAGAAGCCATCACTCGTGGGGAACTACTTCGCCGAGCCCCAGCAAGAGGAAGAGACGAGTCCGGCACCGAAAACCTAGTCGTGTTGTTTGGACAACCAATCGAGTCACCAAGGCCTGCCGCGGTCATCGACCAGAATGCCTCGGTATCTCCAGAGGTGATGCGTCGCCTGTTTGGCACACGCTCCAACGGGACTATAGCCAATAATCCCCGCGAGGGTCATCATCATTGCCCCGACCCTGCACCCCCTCAGCCACTTCCAGCCAACACCAACGATGAAGCTCTTGGAGAAGCTTCAACATCCACAAGGCAAGGCCGCTTGGATGTACACGAGGTTGATTAGATCACCCGAGTAATGCCAAACCTTATCTAGTCCACACCCCGTGGTGTTGTAACCTGTAAGCCGATATGTATGTAGAGTTTACTTTTGCACCCTTATAGCACCCGTGCACATCTATGTCAGTATCTGTCAGGTGTGACTCCCAGAGCACCTCACCGACAACCCCTACAGTAAACACGTCACTTTGCGAGACGTAAGTACCTGTAGCATTGACCCCGACCCCCGTAAAGAGAAACCAGCAATATAGATGCCCTCCCCATGATCCTATAAACCAGCCATCTTGCTATATATAGGCCACACCGTGATCTTGCCAAGCATCCCTCACCTGGTGCTCTCCTCTCACAGCCATTTACTTCACCATGCCGATCCCTAGTATTTATCTGATAATTCCAGAGGCTTCCCCAGGTAGTTTCGTGAAGATATTGTGGGATTTTACCTGCAGTACCATGAGTGCTACCCGTCCACCCCAGTATGAGCTGCTCAAATCGAGGATCACACCATCCACCTCGAAATATTGGGCAGTGGTACACATCCCACCCGCAAACCCAAACCAAGACCCCACATAGGTTTCCTTCATGGGGAAATCCATGCCAACTCCCCGGATGGCCATAGAGGCTGCCGCTTGTGAAGCGCTTGCTCGCCTTCGATTCGCGGTGCCCTATGCCAGCGAGCGAGGATATTATTACTTTCCAAGCCGCGCAGCACCCGGAGAAGCAGCATCTTTTCCTGGTGGGCGTATTGAGAGAGACCCAGTGCTAGCCAACCTTACGCAGTATGTCATCGCGCAAGAGCGTCTGACCCAGCGGATAATGGGTTATCTCCAGAGCCTCGCCGATTTAAATCCTTGGATCGCCATCAGCAGACCACTGAGGCCCGGGCAGGAGAAGCACATCCATCGACTAGTCAACCCGCTCCCACCAATAGAAGAAGAATGCCCCCCAGCACCAGAGACCTTTTCCCTGGCCCCTGTCCATTTACCGTTTATGTTTTAGACGACACTGCTGAGTGGGTGTACCCGTATCTTTTTATGAGGACTGTGTGTCGTATCGTGTGTTAACAAATTTTCCCTGAGCTGTTGCAACATGCCCATCTGCATAACGTAGATTTTCTTTTTATCGCGCAACACGGCGACAGCAGTAATACAACTCCGGCCACTCCACACAACACACGAAATTGCGAGCCCACCTACACCTGCTTCATTTAAATTAACCACACCCTTGCGCACCACAGTCTCTTGAGAAGAAACTCGTGGGATTTATTCAAACACTAAATGCCTACCGCGCGCTAACAACCATTAGCACCTGACACTCTCTCCTAATCCTCGTGATCGCCGCCGCAGCGGAGAGCTAGCACTCGAGCAGCTGCATCACGACGATTGTCGAGGATCATCGCACACAAGAGCGCAGATACCCCCAGCAATGCCGCCAACCCCACGCACACTAGGACCATGCACCAGTCTGGCATCACCTCCGCCATTAGAGCCTCGACCCGAGCTCCTGCAAACACAAATGGAGGAGAGGGAAAGAAGGAGAAGAAGAGAGGTCAGGTGTGAGGAGGAAGAAGTAGCTCTTCAGCCATTTTATAGATCGAGATCGGTGTACGGTGGGCGGAGTCCACCAGCGCCGCTCGTCGCTCGACCGCCGGTGTTCGGAGGCGAATCCGCGAGCAGTGCCGACAGCACGCTGGCCTGCGAGGTGAGTGCACGCTGCACCGGCAGCTAGCACGCCGCGCACTACGGCAGTACGGCCTAGATGCCCTACGAGCTAGCCGTCGCCGGTGGAGAAAGTGCGGGAAAGCGCGCGGGAGAGAGGAGAAGAGAGAACCGGAGGTAGAAGAAGAGGCTGACAGTGGGTCCAGGCCCCACCTGTCAGCCAGGGAGAGCACCGTGCTCTCGGGTGCAACCAGCGTATTTGTAAATTTGGAAATTTCCATTTCTAAATTTACTATAGCCCAGGGTAGAAATATCTCGTTTTCCACAACCGTAGATTTTTCCATGCCACACCAGTGTTTAACACTGCGGTTACGCCACTAATTGCGCATGCACTGTAGTGGCATTCATTTGCGTTATTAGAACGGTAAAATTTTGGTAGTATCTTTTGTGGCAGTAGTAGATCTTTTAGCAACCCTTAACAAATCTCGAGGACGAGATTTTTTTCTTAAGGGGGGTAGTGTTGTAACACCCCAAAAATTAAACAATGTTTTATTAATTAAAATTTTGCCAGGAAATTAAAATTTTCTTCTGCTGGATGTTCCTTTAGAATTCCAGGACCATTCTTGTTCTGGTATTCTTACCTCAAGTGAAAACCTTCCAGCTAATGTTAGATTCTCTTATGCACTCATTAAAAACTTTTCTCATATCAGTAGAATTAATTATATATTTGTCTCCCTAATTTTCTTCTCTATATAAATGGTTGCCCCTTAGTTTTAAGGCCTCTTTTGTACTGCAACCACTTGTTAAATTCATTTAAAATTTCAACCAAAAATTGGGGATATCATGTAATGTTGTTAGATCACTTTTATGCAAGAATATATTTATTTCATTTAATATTCTGAGCTCCACACCATGTTTTCCAATCTGGTCCAGTGGGCCAAATTGCACTACAACCCCTTTAATTATTCCTTAAATGCTTCCACCAAAATTATGGGATGTTCATAGGAGTATGTTATTCAGCTTTATGCAAAAACCCTTTTAGGTCCTTTGGAATATATGAGTGAACCAACCTCTTTTCCGTTCTGGTCCAGTTTGGTATTTTGCACTGCAACCCTAGTTTGTTTTGCTCTAGTGCCATTGAGCTTCCTCTTGCTTATAGCCCTCCATGCAAAACCCTTAAGTCCAGAAGAGTGGGCCTATTGGAATATTATTGGTTCATGAAACAATGCCCTACACTTTCTGTCCAGATCTGAAGATTTGCAAAACTTGCACTAACAAGTTTCTGGTTTTGCCCAGCTTGCCTTGCCAACATTTCTTTCACCTAAAGAGGCTATGATCTGGAGAGTTTAGCCTCTAGTGGAGATACCCCTATGCCCATAGCATTCTGTCGAGCACCTTGGGTGCATGGCCAGTATTGGCATAGTATTTAGTTCACATTGTGGACTTGAGCCACTGACCTAGCAGCCATGTCCACTAACCTCCTAGCTACCTCTAACCTAAGTCTGCTGATTTGCTTTGGTATCCAAGCAGGTTTGGCCGCCCTGGCATTTCGACGAGCGCCTGCCGTGCGTGCACAGAGCGCGGCCAGAGCGCGTGTTTTGCACGTGCCGCGCCCGAGCCGCCGCGCCCCTGGCCTGTCTCCCCAGAGCTTATCCAAACCGCTGCAGCCTGCCGCCTAGAGCCAACCTTCTGCCCGCACCCCTCACAGGCGCCACAGCACCTCGCCACGTCTCCAACAAGCCAGGAGCTAGCCGCCACCGCCGCCTGCTGTGGTCGGCGCCATACAGGCCACTTGGCGCGCCCCCGAGCACCCCAGACCGCCGTGCTCATCTGCAACCTCGTCGTCTACCTCTACCAGCTCTGCCAGCCAGTCCCCACCTTCCCTGCTGTGCAATAATACCGCCGCCGTCGTCCTTATCCTCGGCCACCATCTAACCGACCTTGATCGCCTATTTAAGGGTGCCCCGAACCCTTCCGCAGCAGCAGACGACCACTAGCCACCCCGCGGAGCAACCCTGTTGCAGCCATTCGCCCCAGGGGAGTCTTCTTCTTCATCTCCGGCGAATACAGCCGCCGCCACGCTCCAGTCCAATCCGTCGCAACCAACGCCGCTCCCGCCCAGCCAGCACCACCGTTCGACTCCCTATGATCCTGCGGAGCCGCCGATCACCTCAGACTAGCGCGGGAGCCACCGTATAACAAAGCCCCAAACCCACCCGAGGCCGCCGTCCGCCGCGAGGCTCGTCGCCGTCATTTTCCTTCACCCCCGTCGCCTACTCGACCACTGGGAGAACCACCCCAGTTCGGCGAATCCATCCCCGCACTCGGACACCCTCGAGGAACCGCCGCTCGCCGGCGTTGATCGCCGGAGCCCCGCCTCAGTTCGGCCAAAGGAAGGAGGAGGCGGGGGGACGACTGGTGTCGTTCTGATTGACCAGAGAGCCACCGGCAACTCCTCTATCCAGTTTTTTCCGCACTTGCACAGCCTGTCAAAGGTCCTTGTCTTGAGCCCGCGTAGCACTTCAGCATTTGCCCTCTCCACTTGACCGTTGCTCCTCGGGTGAGCAACAGAAGCGAAGCAGACCTTGACGCCAAGGTCTTGGACGTACTGCATGAAGGTGCGACTGGTGAACTGTGTGCCGTTGTCAGTGATGATCCTGTTAGGGATTCCGAAACGGCAAACAATCGACCTGAAGAACCTGACCGCTGACTGTGCTGTCACCTTTCTCACTGGTTCCACTTCCGGCCACTTTGTGAACTTGTCGATTGCAACGTACAAGTATTCAAAGCCCCCGACAGCACGGGGGAAGGGGCCAAGGATATCGAGCCCCCAGACCGAGAAGGGCCAGGACAAAGGGATTGTCTGGAGAGCTTGAGCTAGCTGATGAATTTGCTTGGCATGGAACTGGCACGCTTCACACTTGGTTACTTGTGCAGTTGCATCTTGGAGGGCTTCTGGCCAGAAGAACCCTTGCCGGAACGCCTTCCCGGCAAGTGCCCTTGCGCCAATGTGGTGGCCACATATGCCTCCATGTATTTCTGCCAACAGCTTCTGTCCATCTTCTCTGGAAATGCACTTCAACCTGACACCATTGAGCCTTCTTCTGTACAGTTGGTTGTCGACGAACTGGTACATACTTGACTGTCTGGTTATCTTCTCTATCTCTTCTAGGTCGTCGGGAAGTTCTCCAGTTTGCAGAAAACGGACGATCTGCTGCGCCCATGCTGGAGATCGAGGCTCAACGGCAAGGACTAAAGGCGCGAGGGCCGCTGCGGGAACCCCAGCTTCTACGGCAAGAACCTCTGGTTCTGCCGGAGCTGATGGTCCCCTGGCAAGCTCGCCGGAGCAAGACTTGTCGGGAACGTTTGCTTCAACTGTACAGACCCTTGGATCTGCAGGAGCAAACTGTTCCTCAGCGTTCTGGTCGTTGATCTTGGGAACCTTGGCGGCGGCTTCGGGAAGATCCGCCGGCAAGTAGTCGCCGGAGACCAACTTTCTCTTCTTGGGCTGCCCAATTGATGGTGTAACGGATGGCTGAGTCAGCTTGAGCAGGAAGGTCCCTGGTTCCACAGGTAACTTCATTGCAGCACACTTTGAAAGGCCGTCCGCAATTTCATTCTGAGCTCTTGGAACGTGCTCCATTTGCAGACCTTCAAAGTATTCTTCAAGCTTCCTCGCTTCATCTACATAAGCTTCCATCAAAGGGCTCTGGTAACTCTTGTTGACTTGTCGGACCACCAACTGAGAATCTCCCCGCACAATCAGCTTCTTGATCCCAAGTTCGGCCGCAATCCTGAGGCCGGCAAGCAAGCCCTCATACTCAGCAGTATTGTTTGTCGCTTGTTTCCTGGGAAAGTGCATCTGGATAACATACTTGAGGTGCTCTCCGGTGGGCGCTATGAGTACTACGCCGGCACCGGCGCCTTGCAGCGAGAAGGCACCATCAAAGTACATTACCCATTCACTTGTCGCTTCTTGTGCGGGAACACTTGTCTTTGGAACTTCTTCATCGGGCGTTGGGGTCCATTCAGCTATGAATTCTGCCAAAGCTCGGCTCTGGATAGTTGAAGTACTTTCAAACTTGAGACCAAAGCTTGACAGCTCCAGTGCCCACTCGACGATCCTGCCTGTTGCTTCTGGATTCTGCAATATCCTCTTCAACGGAAAGCGAGTGACCACTGTTATCTCGTGTGCTTGGAAGTAATGGCGCAGCTTTCTCGAGGCCATGAGGAGGCCGAAAAGCAACTTCTGCACCCCAGAGTATCTTGATCTAGCCCCCTGCAAGAGGGAACTCACAAAATACACCGGGCACTGCACCATCTTTCTTCGCACTTCTCCTTGTTCCTGCGCAGAGTTGTTCTTGTCGGGGCCAGAGCTTGTCGGAGCAGCCCCCTGCTTGTCGCTGGATTCGCTTGCCGGTGGTGTAGACTCTTCCTCTGGCTCCCTCTCCGCTACCAACGCAGCACTAACAACTTGATTGGTTGCCGCTAAGTACAGCAGCAACTTCTCTTGTGGCCTAGGTGCGACAAGTATTGGAGTGGAGGATAGGTATCATTTCAAGTCTTGCAGCGCTGCCTCCGCTTCCGGAGTCCATTTCATAGGGCCTGCCTTCTTCAAGATCTTGAAGAAAGGCAGGGCGCGTTCTGCAGACTTTGAAATGAACCTACTGAGGGCAGCTACACAACCTGCAAATCTCCTCACATCCTTGACGCGCTTCGGGGCTTCGATCTGCTCGATGGCTTTTATCTTGTCGGGATTGGCTTCAATCCCCCTTTGTGACACAAAGAACCCGAGAAGCTTGCCGGAGGGGACTCCGAAGACGCACTTCTCGGGGTTCAACTTGATCTGGATTTTGCGCAGATTTGCAAATGTCTCTTCTAGATCTTGGATCAGGGTATCTTTGCTCTTGCTCTTGACCACTATGTCATCCATGTATGCCTCTACATTTCTGTGGATCTGTGGCTCAAAAGCAGTGTGCACCACCCTTGCAAATGTTGAACCTCCATTCTTCAATCCAAAGGGCATGCGTATGAAGCAATATGTGCCGCATGGAGTGATAAATGCAGTCTTCTCTTCGTCTTCCTTGGCCATGAAAATCTGGTGGTAGACTGAATATGCATCAAGGAAGGAAAGCAACTCACATCCAGCAGTGGAGTCAACAATCTGGTCAATGCGCGGCAAGGGAAATGGATCCTTGGGACATGCTTTATTGACATCGGTGAAGTCTATACACAGTATCCACTTCCCGTTGGCCTTACGCACGACAACTGGATTTGCTAACCACGTGGGATGGATCACGCCTCTAACCAGGCCTGCTGCTTCTAGCTTCTTGATCTCTTCGGCAATGAATTCTTGGCGCTCCACGGCTTGCTTCCTGACCTTCTGCTTGACGGGCCGCGCATGAGGACAAACAGCAAGCTTGTGCTCAATTACCTTCCTGGGAACGCCGGGGATGTCAGATGGTTGCCACGCAAACACATCGACATTCGCCCGTAGGAAGGCAACGAGCGCGCTTTCCTATTTGCTATCAAGTGTAGCACTGATGGTGAAGGTACCACCAGTGCCGTCCTCCTTGGCGGACACCTTCTTGGTTGCCGGTGGAGCGGCCATCCCCTTCTTGCACTTGCCGGTGGAGCTCGATGGAACGTCCTCGACGGCAGCGCAGCACTCCGAAGAGGTGCGTTTGCCGGAGTGGGCCCCAGAGCACTTGCCGGACTTGGTCTTGGTTTTCTTCCCCCCGGGAGCTTCAGCGGCAAGTGTGTTGCTCTCCGCTGCGGCTGCTGCATCCCGGTATATCTTCTCGGCGCAGATAAGCGCGTCCTTCTTGTCGCCATGGACAGAGATGACGCTTATCGGCCCCGGCATCTTGAGTACATTGTAGGCGTAGTGGGAAGCTGCCATGAACTTGGCGAGGGCAGGACGTCCAAGTATCCCATTGTATGGCAATGGGATATCGGCAACATCAAAGGTTATCCTCTCCGTCCTGAAGTTGAGCTCCCCGCCAAAGGTCACTGGCAGAGTGATCTTCCCCTTGGGCTTGCTCCTTCCCGGGTTTATTCCTTGGAACGAACCGGTCTCTTTGAGCTCGCCATCTGGGATTTGGAGTTTCTTGATATAGCTGAGGAGATCAAGTTCAAGCCGGCCCCGCCTTCAACCAACATTTTGGTGACCTTGAGGTTGCGGATTGTTGGTGAGACCAACATCGGCAAGCACCCGACTGCAGTGGTGCGGTCCGGGTGATCCTCAAGATCAAAAATGATGGGCGTGCTGGACCATTTGAGGAGCCTGCGCGACTCAACGGGCGGCTCAGCTGCATTTACTTCTCGCACCCACTGCTTGAGTTGGCGGTGGGAAGTATGCAGAGAGGCGCCTCCGTCGACACACAGGACTTCCGTGGCCTTCTGGAACTCCTGCTCGCTGTTATCTTCTTCCTCCATGTCATCGTCGTCGTCTTCTTCATCCTTGTCGCGGCCCCGGGGAGGTCGATCACCTTGCCGCTGCTTGGCCTTGCCGCGGCGTCCTCCCCGGCCATTGAATGGCCGCTTCTTGCTTGGCTCTCCCCCGCCACCTTGGGCCTTCTCCATGTCGCGACGCTCTTACTCAGCTTTCTGCAGCTCGACGAGGTACTCGACGCATTTGCAGTTCGAAAGGTCGTGACCTTTGGTGCGGTGGATCTTGCAATATTGCTTGTCGGAGCCGTCCTGCTTGTCGGCTGCCGCTACAGGGGTAGGCTCCTTGCCGGAGCCGCCGGCCTGTGCTGTCTTGGCGGGAGCCTCCTTGCCGGACTTCTCAACGGCAAGCACTTCCTTGCTCTTCTTCTTTCTATTGTTCCGCCGCCGGCTCTTCTTTGCCGGGGCGGCATCCTCGCTGTCGCTTCCCCCTGCGCCAGCATCCTCTCCGGGGAGTCTCCTCCCCTCTTCGGCACGCACGCATTTATCAGCTAGAGCATAAAGCTCGCTGACATCCCGTATCTTGGTCATGGCCATCTCCTCACGCATGCGGCGGTTATGCATGTTCTGGTGGAACGCGCTAATAACCGCAGCAGGGTGGACGTCGGGGATGTTGTGCTGCACGCGGCTGAATCGTTGAATATACTTGCACAGGGGCTCTCCTTCCTTCTGGGCCAAGATGTGGAGATCAGTCTCCTGGCCGTGGGGTTTGTGGCCGCCTGTGAAGGCGCCAACAAATTGATGGCACAAATCTGCCCACGAAGAAATGGAGCCTTCCGGCAAGTGCATAAGCCAAGAATGAACGTTCGACTTAAGCACCAGCGGGAAGTAATTCGCCAGTATCTTCTCGTCGCGCCCCCCGGCAGCCTGCACCGTGATGGTGTATATGCTGAGGAACTCCGAGGGGTGAGTCTTGCCGTCGTACTTCTCCGGTACGTCGGGCTTGAAGTTTTTCATACTGGGCCACTGGACACGCCGCAGCTCGCGGGTGAACGCAGGGCAACCTGCCGCGTACGGCAAGTCGCCTGGTTCACCGGGCGCGTGCGTATCGACAGCTGTCCCAGCACGCTGATCTGATTGTCGCCGGGCTTCTCGGCGGCGCTCGATTGTCGTTCGAGCATCCTCTTGTCGCCGGTCGTCAAGGACTTGGCGCTGGTCCCGACGAGCCCGCGGATCCGACGACGCCGTGGAGTCGTCATCAACGTTAATCCGGCGGGGAGGCGTCTTCTGCTTCCGCGGCGGGGAGTGCACGGTGGTTGCACCCCCGGCGGTCTTGTCGTCGTCGGCCTTCGTCTTCTCGACTTGCCGTGGCCGCGAGGTCGCCGGCTGCTGCGGCGTGTCGTTGTTGGCGAAGGCGATGAGGCTTTGGATTGTTGCCCTCCAGTCTTTGGCCTTGTCTACCGCTGGAGGGAAATGGAGGAGCAGTTGCGCTCTTGCGAGTGCTTCTGCTGGAGAGGAGGGGAGCGGGGGCGAGCGGTGCGAGGAGCGGGATATGCTCGGACTCCTAACAGGGTTAGAAGGAGCAGTTTCCCGCCCCGGCGACCGTGCCCTGCTCGTGCCAGGACGGTGGCCCGGAGCATCCCGCGAACCTCCAGTTTGTCCTTGCCCCAGCAAGCGGATGGTACCTCCAGTACCACGGCGCTGCTGGGTCGTCGTCTGCTGCAATGGATGTGGCGCATCTACGGACACCGAGGCTCGGTCGTCCGTCTTGTCCTTGGATTTGGTGGCGCCGCGAGTTTCCTCGCCGGCGACCACCCTCCCGCCGGCGTCCCCTCCACCCACCGTTGGTTCTGGTGGCGGTGGAACAGACGCAGACGGGCCTGCGACCTCCGAAGCCTTCTTCTTCGGGGCCATGTTGCTGTTGATGAAGTTGGAGAGGTTGATGAAGAATGCGCCCGCGTGAACGCCGGATCAGGTTCGCACAACCTCGACGCCCCCTACCTGGCGCGCCAAAGATGTCGGGGGAAACTGTCCACCACGAACACCTATGGGACCGGAGCCCCTTGTACGTTGCGGTAAGGGAGCGGAGGGAGCATGAAGAGCCGATCGAGGAGAGCACGCGGGCAGTTTACCCAGGTTCGGGCCGCGCGGACGCGTAAAACCCTACTCCTGCTTGGTTTGTATTGAGTGCTGGAGCTCGGGAGCTTGAAGAACTAGCTACACCGAGCCAGTGAGCGATCTAGGTTCCGAACCCTTTCTACGTTGTGCATGGGCCTCCTTTTATAGCTCAAGGGGTCACCGACAGGTGTCAACGTAGAAAAAAGGGGCAAAAATGTAATTGTGGTGGTAGTTGTAACAGTGCGGGAACAGTGGATGAACAGTGGATGAACAGTGGTCATCACCTAACTTGACAGTGGGGGACAAGAGCATTGAATGCCCGTCGCCGTCGACCCCAAAAGCACCCGCCCTTGCGTCTCCGTTCGCCACGGCGGTAACTTCGTCACCGTGGAGTGCCACCGTGTCCCCTAGGCTGCACAGCCATCCGCCACGCGTCCCTGGAATGGCCCCAGGGCGACGCGTGGGTCGATGAGCTGGAGCGCGGGCACACAGCGTGAGTCTCCCCCAGCAAGCACCTTGCCGGGGGCTTGATCTTGCCGGGCCCAGAATCTTGTCGCTCCCCGGGCCCTGCCGGGGCGCATGCTGCGCCGAGGCATGTCTTCTGAGATGCAGTCTTCTAGTCTTCCTGGCAAGCTCCTCTTGCCAGGGTCTTGTGCTAATGTGATAGTCTTGAGCCTGGGACGGCCTTCCCGGCAAGGTCCACTTGCCGGGGTCTTGATCTTCAGTCTTGTATACTTTGTTTTTGAATGGCTTGATAAGGACCAGAGAGGTTTCCGGCAAGCACGTGGTAGACCCTGCCGCGGGAAGCTGCCACTGCCCGTGCACAAGTTGGGGTACTAAGGTACCCCTACCTTAGTACACCGACACTCTACTTGAAGGCAAGCATCTTGAACCCCGTTATGATATACGTTGTGTGTTGTTTGCTGAAACATAGGAACTCTATCGATATACTAAAATGGAGTAACGTTATTTCATGTGAAAGTCATACTCTTGCATATCAACATGTGCTGAATAATCTTTTTTTCTGTCATGTATGTGATATTGGTGACAGCAACCACTTCTCATGTCACATAGGCCTGGTGATAGTTCAGAAAGAGTCCGAAGGAAGTTTGCGTTCCGGTGAACCGACCACGTGACTGACATCTCGTTGTGGCGATGATGTGCAGTAAGGCAGGATGTAGAATGAGGGGTGTGACCCTGTCAGAGAGCGGTGTTAAGCAATGTGGCACTAACCCTACAGTAAAGCTGAAACCTCCTGAGTCGACTATAGATCGAGCCTTGTTCCAGTAACCCCATACTTGTTTCGTGCTACCACGTGTCCCTGCTACAGGTAGGGTACGGTTTAGTAAATTGTCGACCCCTGTTCTATCACACACCGTACAGAGAGGTCACGATGGAAGATACCGGCTGCATCCGGTAGGCAGGCTACCTGGTCCGGGGGCATGGGTGTTCGGTTGAAGCCGAAGGGGATAGCTTCCCCGATTTTTGCACGCGTTATAAATTTTTGTGATCCCATGCTAGTCGAGGTTGTAGCCTCCCCACTTAGAGTTTGTCTTAACTAGTGTCGCGGGTGATTCCAGACACCGGTAAGTTAGGCTGGTGTGTGCAGTCAGGTGCGTCTTCAGAGTAAAAGACCGTAGACGGAATTAGTCCAGAGGGACTATAGGAAATCCGTTACTCGTGGGTAAAGAGTACACCCTCTGCAGAGATATTAAATCTATTTGAATAGCTGTGTCCATGGTTAAGGACTACAGTCTGGGATGGGTCGAGTGTCGGTCTTAGTGTCGGTCTTCGGAGGAGAAACTATTAAACCAGAGCATTATTTATGACCTGTGACAGGTGGTGATTGTGATTTATTATTATGGACCAACCATTCATATTCTTTGGAACAATGAGTATCCTTGGGACGGTTCTACGTCCCGGATATTTACAGTTATTTATTTTCTTTATAAGCCCTTTATGTGACGTCGCTCAGACGTCCGACTGTGGCAATTTTGTTATTTACTTTCCTTTTTAAGCCCTTTATGTGATGTCGCTCAGACGTCTGACTGTGGCAATTTTGTTATTTACTTTACTTTATAAGCCCTTTATGTGATGTCGCTCAGACGTCCGACTGTGGCATTTCGTTATTTACTTTCCTTTATAGGCCCTTTATGTGATGTCGCTCAGACGTCCGACTGTGGCATTTCGTTATTTACTTTTCTTTATAAGCCCTTTATGTGATGTCGCTCAGACGTCCAACTGTGGCATTTCATTATTCACTTTTCTTTATAAGCCCTTTCTGTGGTGTCGCTCAGACGCCCGACTGTGGCATGCTTGTTATTTATTTTGTTACTACTCTCTGATTGCATATGCCATTTAACACGGATGCCCTGCTTGCAATTATAGACTGTCATATCATAGTGATCATAAATCATCCTCGAGCATGTTTATGTTTCGCCCATATTCATAATGTTTGCGAGTACATTCAAAGTACTCACTGGCTTGTCCCTGGCTATTGTCTTGGCCAGATCCCTTGCGTGGGAAGGAACGAGGCGATGACAGCCCCGGAGCTTACGCTAATGGAGATAGCAGCCTCGCGAAGATAGGAGTTATCCTGGTCAGCCGTTCCTGTGGGAAATGGAGTCCCATAGCCACCGATGATCCACAAACTGCTTCCGCCATCAGCCACTAGAAACCTTGAGTTGTACTCACAGGCCAGAATGGTCTTGTACTACATATCTTGTATTTGGTTTGGAGCTTCTGTAACAAGTTGGTGTCTCATCAGCTAACAGTAATCCTGGGGCTGGTGAGCACAAGGGCCGCTTTTGGGAAATTAATATCCCGAAAATCCGGTCCTGACAAAAGTCTTATAATCTTCCAAGATAGTGGGATTAACATCAACTAAAGTAATGACCTCTTCAAACCCACTTTTATCAAAGAATGTAAGATTGATCATTCTCCAAAGTAGTGGGATCATTATTGCCGAAAGTTGAAACTCTTCCAAACCCAGTTTCAATATTATCGCAAACATATTCATCATGAGGCTTAAATAAATTTTCAAGATCATAAGAAGAATCACCCCAATCATGATCATTGCAATAAGTAGAGGACATATCAAAATTAGCACCCCCAAGCTTGGGATTTTGCATATTATTAGAATAATTGATATTAATAGAATTTATTATGACATCATTGCAATCATGTTTTTCATTCAAGGGTCTATCATGAATCACTTCATAAATTTCTTCTTTTATCATTTCATCACAATTTTCAGATTCATGATTCTCAAGCAAAACTTCATAAAGATAATCCAGTGCACTCAACTCACTAGAAATCGGTTCATCATAATTGTATCTTTTAAAAAGATTAGCTAGTTGATGAGGATCCATAAACATTTTCTTTCTAATTTCCAATAAACACACAATTATACGAAACAACCAAGAAATCCAACCAAGTAAGACATAAGGGCAAACGAAATAGCCAAATGGGAAGAAGGTAAATAAAACGGCAAATATTTTTGTGTGAAGTGGGGGAGACGAAAACAAGAGGCAAATCATAAATAATGTAAATTGCACGGAGGTGAGATTTGTGATTAGGAACCTGATAGATGTTGCTGATGTCTCTCCGGCAATGACGCCAAAAATTCCTTTTGATGCGTCTTGAAATTGCGTCGGTATTTCCCCAAAGAGGAAGGGTTGATGCAGTACAACAATGATAGGTATTGCCCTCAGATGTGAAACCAAGGTTATCGAACCAATAGGAGATTCAAGCAACACTATATAAATGGTACCTGCACACAAATAACAAATACTTGCAACCCGACGTGTAAGAGGGGTTGTCAATCCCTCCTCGGTAAAAAGATAGATTTGTTTGTATAAGACTGATAAATATATCGCACAAGAACACAAAACAAAATATGCAAATAAAAAGTGCAGCAAGGTATTTTTGGGTTTTTGGAATAATAGATCTGAAAGAAAATGTGATGAAAAATAGATCGGAAAGCAATATGATAAAAGATAGACCCGGGGGGCGTAGATTTCACTAGTGGCTTCTCTTGAGAAAATAACATACAATGGGAAAACAAATTACTGTTGCGCAATAGATAGACGATCAAATAATTATGATGATATCCAAGGCAATGATTATTATATAGGCATCACATCCAAGATTAGTAGACTGAAATGATTCTACATCTACTACCATTACTCCACGCATCGACCGCTATCCAGCACACATCTAGTGTATTAAGTTCATGGAGAAATGGAGTAATACAATAAGAATGGTGACATGATGTAGACAAGATCTATTCATGTAGGAATAGATCAAATCTTGTTATCCTTAATAGCAATGATACATACGTGCCTCGCTGTCGGGGGAAACGACACCTATGGGATCTCGGGGACCCCTAGTATGGTTTGCGAGGCGTAGAGCTGTACAAGGAGGAGGTCTAGTCGATCAACGCGTGGGAAATTTTACCCAGGTTCGAGCCGCAGATGATGGGTAAACCCTAGTCCTGCTTGTCTGTGTATATCTTTGGTGTTCTTGAGCTCTCGAACTTGCTACTATGCATGGTTGTCCCAAAAAGTCCGAATCCTTCTCCAGTACGCCACATGCCTCCTTTTATATGACAAAGGGGTTGCCACAATGGCACACAGGAGGTGGAAAGTATCTACTGCGTACAAGGTTATCTCCTGACATCATAGGACAAATGCCTTTAATGCGCCGCCTATGTGCCCTCTAGCTTTATCGTGGACGACAAGGGAGCTTGTCCCGCACGTTGCCGCCTCACCTTGCTACGACACGTGTCCAGGCTGACGAGGCATGCATCACCATGCTGGCCGCTGGCTGGTGTGGTGGCAGGTTCTTCACGAAGATTTGCATGCCACCACGCAGGTGCTTGGCTAGTTGGCTTAGAGGCTGCATGCTGCCATGTAGGCACTTGTCCAGCTGGCGAGTCTATTGCCGCATAGGAGTGGCCGCGGGGCAGCGAAACATGGGCGGGTGCGGGCCTGGCTGTGGCCCCGCAGACATCCCTGGCAAGGGGTCTTCTCGGGGTCTCGTGGCTATCCCTGGCAAGGATCTTGCCGAGGGTCTTCGGTCATCCCCGGCAAGGATCTTGCCGGGGGTCTTCTAGTCCTTATCTATCTAATGACGTGCATGCTATTGATATAGATCGCCCAAAAGGAACTTTGCTTGCCGGTCCGAAGCTTGCCGGGTCAATACTTGTCGGGCGGCAAGGAACTTGCTTGCCGATCCAAGGCTTGACGGGGTCTGGCTTGGTGGCCCCAGAGACCCTGCTGAAGTAGCTTGGACTCGATCCCAGGCGTGGTCGACCCCGCCAGACTGGCCTACCCGGCAGGGGAGGCCTTTCTAGGGAATCTTCTGGTAGGTTTGCTTGAGTGTTGATCCATGCCGCGAGAAGCTCCCCGCGCAGTAGTAGTGATTGCCGACGAAATGATTGCCGGGCGTTGTTGAGCACTGTCGTGGCCCATATTTAGAGGGTAGTGGGACCCTGGTTCTCATTACATTGACACAGCCCCCGGGCCCAGCTTCAGCGGAGATCTCCAAGAGCTCTACGCTGGAGTTGGGGCCAAATTTTGCATGGGTCATGATAGTGTTTAACCACGTTGGCCAGCCCCCGAGTCTGCTTCCATGGAAATTTTTTGGCAGAGAACTCTACAGATCTCGATGCTAGAATTTGGTTTTGTTTCCTTTTTTGCTCCCGGCAAGGCTGTTGTCGGGAAGTCTTATGTTTTCAGAGGAGACTTTTGATGTTCTCGATGGGGCTTCCGGCAAGCTTGTCGCAAGGAATGCTTTTATCTCCAGCAGAGAACTTTGACGTTCTTGATGCCTGATTTCAGTGGATAACTCTGGAGTTCTCGACACTGCCGGGAAGGCGACGCCGGCTCCCGGCAAGATCATTGCCGGGAAGGCTTATGGCGAAGAACTTCATCATCCTTGGCACCAAGAAGATTGGTCCTAAGGGCGTTGCCAGCCCTCGGGCCATAACTACATTTAAATATGACAAGTTGATTAGCATCTGAATTGCACTTAACTCACTTGTAAATTTTGACTTATGCTAAATTTTCCCTATGCCTACCGGAATGCTTTTCGGTGGATACGATCCAGTCAACATCGCTTGAGGGAACGGGCCCTTAGCAGCTACTCGGGAACGTCGCCTCCTGGAAAGGTTTGCCTTCCTAGTTCTAGCGCAGCTGCACAAGTTGCCGAGCGGACTCGAGGCAAGTTGGAGCGCAACTAGCCCCGAGAATGTTCCTGAGCATACGGGTTTATGCAGAAATCTCAAATAAACAAAAACTTGTTCAGCCTTTTCCTTAAATGACTAATTTTTTGCACAACTATTCCCTACGCTTGCCGAAATACCGCCTGGGTACGCACGTTCTAGTCAATGGCGCATAGGATCGGGTCCTAGTTAGCAGCCAAAAGAGAACGCTGCCTTCCCAGGGGCTTAACACTTCGAAAATAAACACGACTGCATAGGCGTTGCTAGGCGGACCTGAACAACCTAGAGCGCAGAATATTCCAGAAGTGCTCCTTTGCGCACAGGTTATGTGCAAAAACGTCATTAAGGATAAGACTATGCAACAGGGTGTAATTAAAGTTTGGGAACTTAGCTTCCTCTGAATTGCGATGATGGCGAAGAAGACGCCATTGTTGGTGAAGAAATTTGGCCAGGGGGTCACGGAAGATAACCGCCTCCAGCATCTACATTGCCCTCTCTTGCCGTAGTGGGCACGACGACCATGCCGCCTGCGCCGGTCGTGCCTACGTAGCAGTCGCACCATCCCATGGTGCTAGCGCCGCCCGCGCCACCTGCAGGCTTGAGTGACGGAAGCTTGGATGTGGAAGGCTTCATCGCCGTGGAGCCCTTTTTCTTGGGTACCATGGAAGGCGATGATGATGATCTTGAAGAAACTAACACGCTAATCGCTAGATCAGATTTGCACAGCCTTCTCCCCCTACCTGGCGCGCCAAAGATGTTGGGAAGACGACACCTATGGGATCCCGGGGACCCCTACTACGGTTCATGGGGCGTAGAACAATGGAAAGAGGAGGTCCAGTTGATCAACACGTGTAAATTTTTACCCAGGTTTGGGCCGCAGATGATGCGTAAACCCTAGTCCTGCTTGTCTGTGTATATCTTTGGTGTTCTTGAGCTCTCGAACTGGCTACTATGCGTGCTTGTTCCAAAAAGTCCAAATCCTTCACTAGTACGCCTCGAGCTTCCTTTTATATGACAAAGGGGTTGCCACAGTGGCACACAAGAGGTGGAAAGTATCTACAATGTACAAGGTTATCTACTAACATCATAGGATAAATGCCTTTAATGCGCCGCCTATTTGCCCTCTAGCTTTATCGGGGACGGCACGGGAGCTTGTCCCGCCCGTTGCCGCCTCACCTTGCTCCGACACGCGTCCATGCAGACGAGGCATGCAGCACTACACTGGCTGCTGGCTGGTGTGGTGGCATGGTCTTCGCGAAGATCTGCATGCCACCACGCAGGTGCTTGGCTAGTTGGCTTAGAGGCTGCATGTTGCCATGCAGGCACTTGTCTAGCTGGCGAGTCGATTGCCGCGCAGGAGTGGCCGTGGGGCAGAGAAACCTGGGCGGGTGCGGGCCTGGCTGTGTCCCCACAGACGCTCCTGGCAAGGGGTCTTGCCGGGGTCTCGTGGCTGTCCCCGACAAGGATCTTGCCGGGGGTCTTTGGTTGTCCCCGGGAAGGATCTTGCCGGGGGTCTTCTGGTCCTTATCTATCTAATGACGTGCCTGTGATATAGAGCGTCGGCAAGGAACTTTGCTTGCCGGTCCGAAGCTTGCCGGGTCAATACTTGTCGGGCAAGGAACTTGCTTGCCGATCCGAGGCTTGCCGGGGTCTAGCTTAGTGGCCCCAGAGACCCTGCTAAAGTAGCTTGGACTCGATCCCAGGTGTGGTCTCGACGCCACCAGACTGGCCTACCCGGCAGGGGAGGCCTTTCTGGGGAACCTTCTAGTTGGTTTGCTTGAGTGTTGATCATGCCGTGGGAGAGTCCCTCCCCGCGCGGTAGTAGTGCTTGCCGGCGAAATGACTACTGGGCGTTGTTGAGCACTATCATGGCCCATCTTCAGAGGTTAGTGGGACCCTGGTTCTCATTACACCGACACTGGCTACCCCTTCTGTCACTGGGTTTGGACACCATAAGATCGAACCCATCACAAATCACCTCTTCCCATGGCAAAGAAAAATTGATCTAGTTGGCCTAACTAAACCAAAGATTCGAAGAAGAAATACGAGGCTATAAATAATCATGCATACGAGAGATCAAAGAAGACTCAAATAATATTCTTGGATATAGATCTGATCATAAACTCAAAATTCATCGGGTCCCAACAAACACACCACAGAAAGTCACTACATCAAATAGATCGCCAAGATACCATTGTATTGAGAATCAAAAGGAGAGAAGAAGCCATCTAGCTACTGGTTACAGATCCGTAGTTCTATGGTGGACTACTCACTCATCATCGGAGAGGCACCAATGAGGATGATGAACCCCTCTATAATGGTGCTAGATTGGATCTCGCGGTTCTGGAACTTGCGACAGCTGGAATTGTGCTTCGTCTGCTCCCCAGGGCATGTGGAATTTCTGAGGATTTATAGAGTGAAGAGGCGATGGAGGAGACCCCTTGGGCCTCACAACCCATCAGGGCGCGCCAGGGGCCTCTAGCGTGCCCTGGTGTCTTGTGGGCCCCATGGGCCTCTCCCATGTGCTTCCTTGGCTCTCAAGTTGTCTTGTGGTCCGAAAAAAATCTATGATGGCCTTCCTTCCCTAGGGCCCGCGCCATGAGGTGGGGGCGCACCAGCCCCATGGGCCTCTCCCTTCCTTCCCTAGGGCCCGCGCCATGAGGTGGGGGCGCACCAGCCCCATGTGTGCTATGTGCTCTACCTCGTTGGCCTGTTTGGCCCAATATGCTCCCGCGGTCTCCCGGAACCCCTTTCGGTCATCCGATAAATACCTGATGCATTCCGAAATCTTTCCGAAGACCAAATAGTACCGTCCTATATATCAATCTTTACCTCCGGACCATTCTGGATGTCCTCGCCATGTCCGTGATCTCATCTGGGACTCTAAACAACATTCGGTCACCAATTCACATAACTCATATAATACTATATCGTCAATGAATGTTAAGCGTGCTGAACCTACGAGTTTGAGAATGATGTAGACATGACCGAGACGCTTCTCTGGTCAATAACCAATAGCGGGACCTGGATATCCATATTGGTTCCTACATATTCTATGAAGATCTTAATCGGTCGAACCTTTATGACAACATACATAATTCCCATTGTCTGTCGGTATGTTACATGCTCGAGATTCGATCGTCGGTATCTCCATACCTAGTTCAATCTCGTCGCCGGCAAGTCTCTTTACTCGTTCTGTAATATATCATCTTGCAACTAACTCCTTAGTCACATTGCTTGCTGACACGTCTCCAACGTATCTATAATTTTTGATTATTCCATGCTGTTATATTATCGTTCTTGGATTTTTTACAATCATTTTATATCATTTTTTGGGACTAACCTATTGACATAGTGCCAAGTGCCAGTTGCCGTTTTCTGCATGTTTTTTACATCGGAGGAAATCAATATCAAACGGAGTCCAAACACCGCGAAACTTTTTGGGGATTTTTTATGGGCCAGAAGACACCCAATGGGCCAGAGCTGCACCTGGGGGGTGCCACGAGGGGGGCACAACTCACCAGGGTGCGCCAGGCCCCCCTGGCGTGCCCAGGTGGGTTGTGCCCACCTCTGTGGCCTCCCGCACCCCCTCTTTACCCTATAAATCCCCAAATATTCCGAAAACCCTTCGGGTAAACCTAGATCAGAAGTTCCATCGCCACAAGGCTCTATAGTCCACGAGATCCAATCTAGAGCCCTTTCCGGCACTCCGCCAGAGGGGCAAATCATCACAGGTGGCCATCTTCATCATCCTGGCGGCCACCATGGTGAGGAGGGAGTAGTCCACCCTCGGGGCTGAGGGTTTGTACCAGTAGCTATGTGTTTAATCTCTCTCTCGCACGATCTCGAGATGTCACGATCTTGATATATCATGGGCTTTGTTAACATAGATGGATCATATGATGTTTCTTCCCTCTCTAGTCTTGTTGTGATGAATTGAATCTTTACCCTTTGAACTTTTGTCATGTCGGACTGAATGTTCAGATTTGAGAACACATGATGTATGTATTACGGTATGAATACTTGAGGTGACAATGGGGTATCATATTGATTCACTTGATGTATGTTATGGCACTCAACTTGCGGATTCCCGCAATGACATTGGGGTAATCTATGCATAGGGGTTGATGCATGTTTTTATTATCTTTTCTCCGATAGAAACTTTGGGGTCTCCTTATAGTTCTTTGTGTGGATTTAATATTATGATCATGAATTGGTTTGATGCATATCGTAGAATCAACTCATGGATATTTTTGGTGACATTGGAATATATAGGTGACATTAGAGTTGGTTGATGTGTGTCATATGGTGTTATTTTAGTACGAACTCTTGGTTAGATTGATCGGAAAGAATAGCTTTGTGTTATTTTAGTACAAACTCTAGGATAGATTGATCCGAAAGAATATCTTTGAGGTGGTTTCGTACCCTACAAACAATTTCTATATTTTGTTCTACACTAATAAGAACTCGGGAGTGATTCTTTATTGCACTTTGAGGGATATTCATATGATCCAACTATTTTAGCATTGTTGAGAGATTGCACTAGCGAAAGTACATACCCTAGGCCTCATTTTCAAGCATTGCAATACCATTTGTGGTCACTTTTGTTACTTGCTACCTTGCTGTTTTTTATTGTTACTATCACAAAAATCAATACCTACTATCCATATTACACTTGTATCACCATTTCTTCGCCGAACTAGTGCACAATTTCCCATTGTATTTGGTGTGTTGGGGACACAAGAGACTTTTTATTATTTGGTGGCAGGGTTGTTTGAGAGAGACCATCTTCATCCTACACCTCCCATGGATTGATAAACCTTAGGTCATCCACTTGAGGTAAATTTGCTACTTTCCTACAAAACTCTGCGCTTGGAAGCCCAACACGAGTCTAGAATAACACGTTGTGTAGTAGACATCAAGCTCTTCTGGTGCCGTTGCCGGGGAGGTGAGTGCTTGAAGGTATATCTTTAGATCTTGCAATTGAATCTTTTAGTTTCTTGTTTTATCACTATTTTGGTTTATAAAAGAAAACTAAAAAAATGGAATTGAGGTGGCATCATATTATTGATCATCTTTATAATATATTTCTTGAAAATGATGGATCGGAAAATTTTGCTCAATTGTTAGAAGAAGTCAATAAAATGTTTGGCACAAAATATTTGAATGATGAGCATGATTGCAATGTTGTTAGTATGAATTCCTTGAATATCCAAAATGCTAATGATTGTTGCACTAGTCATGAGAAAAATGTCTCCGATAAGAATGTCAATTTTTGCGGAGTGAATTGGGAGTGCAATTGCACACCAAAAAGGGAAGATAAATTTTGTAAGAAGCATAAATTTTTAGAAACAAAAAAGTTGCAAGAGAGGCTAGATGATTGTGCTGAAAGATGTAATTTTTTCGACATCCTTGTGAACTTTGCAATGAACGCTGTCATTTAAATCTCCAATGAAAATTATTTCATGATCAAATCGTGTCAAAAAATTGTGATAACTTGATTACCCTTGAGCATCATAAAGAGCTTAGTATTCTTTTGGGGTATGAAGAAATGAAATGTATAACTAAGGGTTTTCCAAATCCTTAGAGATTTCTTGATTTTGATCTAGAAGAAATTTATATGTTTTGTGCGGTAAATTGCATTGAGAATCCTTATATTGTTAACTACCCAAAGACAAGAAAACAAATGGAACATGAAGAGAGTACTAATGAAAGGGAAAATGTTTCCCAATACCCTCCTAGAGTTTATTATGATGAATCAGCTAACGAGGAGGAGCTTCCTATCCAATCAATCTCTTCAACAATAAGCTCAAAAAATGATTAAACGCACATGTGAGGTGGTGAAGAAGAAAAAGTTAAGAAGAAAAAGTAGAGGTAAAAAGGTAACTCTCCCAAGTAATATTGCTCCTATCACCATTGTGTCTCATGAAAGTGAATTAAATATGTTGAGGGAAGATGATGATATTGAGTATGATTTTGTGATGCCTAATACTTGTTGTAATGATTATGCTTGGGAAGACAATGATGTCTTTTATGATCTTGAAAATCTTTTTGGCACTAGTTTGGAAGAATATGATAATAATGTTTGCTATACTATTGGTGCCATTCATGCTATTGATAATAATGATTATGATGATATGCAAAACCACAAGCTTGGGGATGCTATGTTTGATGAGTATGAAATGTTTGAAGATTTATTGGCTGAAAATAATGCTTGTCCCAAGCTTGGGGATGCTTTTCATAATGAATGTGATCCTTTGATTCCTTCTACTTTCGATAAGAAAATTTATTATGATGTTAGCATGCCTCCTATTTATGATGATTACAATGATGAAAGTGGGTTTGGAAGATTGTCAACTCTAGGTAGTAATGATCCCACTATTTTGGAGGGTATTGAATCCTATTACCATATTGATGAAAGTGAATTCGGAGAAGTGATGACTTTATTTAGTGATACATCCACTATTTTGGAAGAGGTTTCAATTGACTATGATGAGAACAAAGTTTCTACTTATGATGATTATTATGATGACATGTATGCCATAAAGAGCGATAAATCTTCTATGCTTTTGGATCATGAAAAGAATTCTTTATATGAGGGTTATATAGATGAATATATGCATGATGCTCTTGAAAATTATTATGATAGAGGAACTTATGATTCATGATGCTCTTGTTATGTTTCAATCTTTATCTTTTATGTGAGCATCATTGAATTCATCATGCCTAGCTAAAATGCATTAAAGAAAAGCGCTTGTTGGGAGACAACCCAACACTTATACCTACAGTTTTTGTGTGTTCACATTATTATGCTACTATAGTAATCATGTTTTATGGATTTTGTTTCAATAAAGTGCCAAGCAAAGCCTTAGGATCATGTTGGGTGATAGTAAGCTTGATCTTGCTGAAAAACAAAAACTTTTGCGCTCACGAGAAAAATTCTCATTTTTAACAGAAGAGTGCTTTTGAGTTGATTATTTTTTCCAGAAGATTAATATACAAAATTTTCAAGTGGTCCTATTTTTTAAAGATTTTTAGAGTTTCAGAAGTATGGTGAATGTTCAGATCATTACAGACTATTCTGTTTTTGATAGATTCTATTTTCGATGCATAGTTTGCTTGTTTTCTAGATTCTATGGCTTATATTCCTCAATATAAATTGTAGAAATGATATGCTACAGTAGGCATTTTGTGAGAACAATTATGAATCTTGTCTTTGACAGTACCCAAAGTGAATGATTTGTTTTATCATACTAACCCATCTCACGAAGTTTTGTTAAGTTTTGTGTGGTTGAAGTTTTCCAGTTTTGGGTGAGATATCGATATGAGGAGAATAAGGAGCAGCAAGTCCCTAAGCTTGGGGATGACCAAGGCACCCCAAGGAAATATTCAAGGAATACTTAAGCAACTAAGCTGGGGGATGCTCCGGAAGGCATCCCCTCTTTCGTCTCCAACATTATCGGTAACCTCACTTGAAGCTATATTTTTATTCGTCACATGATATGTGTTTTGCTTGGAGTGTCAATTTATTTTTTTAGAATTTTCTTGCTGTTATTTAGAATAATGTTTGTATCCTTTATTTTAATAAAAATGTCAAGGATAGCCTTTACCATGCTTATTTTTCAAGTATATATGTTGCTGTTTGAAAACAGAAAGTTTGTCGCTGTTGTAAAAATTTCCGAGAAAAGCCAGAATGTGATAAAAGGTTGAAACTCTTTTCACAACAAGATATGATAAATTTCCTACAGCATGTTAATTTTTCAATTTTTTTTGAGTTAGGCAAGTATGGATCCTCTTGCATTCTTTACAAACTGTAGTGTTTTGGCAGATTGCTGTTATGTTTGCATTGTTTGCATATGTTTGCTTGTTTAATGATTATATTTGAGGACATGAGTATTAAATATGCAGAGACATTTAGTATGCAATGTTTAATAATAATTTTAGTGATTTTCTACAGTAGAGAATGATAAGGTTTTTACATTGGTTTATACTAACTTATCTCACGAGTTCTTGTTGAGTTTTGTGTGGATGAAGTATTTAAGTTTAGGGAAACCGTGATTTAAAAGGAATTAAGGAGACACAAAATCTCAAGCTTGGGGATTCCCAAGGCATACAAATATGATATGTCAAGAATTCTCAAGCATCTAAGCTTGAGGATGCCCCGATAGGCATCCCACCTTTCTTCATCCACAATTATCGGTTAGTATCGGTTGATCCTAAGTTTTTGCTTCTTCACATGAGATGTGCTATTCTTGAAATGTCATTTTATTTTGTTTGCTTGCCGTATTAATAAAATACTTAGATCCAAAAGTGATAGATATCCACGAAGGATATAATAAAAACTTTCATGAAGATCATTGGACAAAATAAACTTGATTCCTCGTAATAGTTTTGAGACATGATGGTGTGATATGTGAGTCATGTTAATGAGTAATTATGCTTTAGTAAGAATATTAGTGTTAAAGTTCCTACGCAAGCACGAAATTCAATAATCATGCAATGAAATTACATCCTACTTGTGGCGCATTATTTGGTGTTATTTATGCTCAATGCTCGCTTATGCGATTATTCATTTTATGGTTGGTCGCTTCCCAGTCTTTTGTTAGCCTTCATTTTGGACTAGGTATGATCACTACTTGTGCATACAAAATCCTTAATCCCGGTTTTGCCACATGATTCTACCATACCTACCTATATGCAGTATTCCCTTGCCGTTCTAAACAAATTTGTATGTGCCATCTCTAATTTTCAAAATAAATTTCCCTTTTGTGTGCCCGTACCACTCGCGAGGCGGTGAGGGGTGGCCAATATTTTCCATGCTAGATGTGTTATTCTCACGATGAGTGTTTATTCACTTTTCATTGCACGAGAGAAAGGCAAAGGTATTAGGGACGCCCAGTTCCGAAATGAAAAACAAATTTACTTTATGTTGTCAAATAATAAATTCCTTGGAAAGTGTTGGTATGGAAGGCAACCGTGGATTCGGCTAGCCATGGCTTGTGAAAGTTTGGTGGAAAAGGAATAAACATTATTTTATGTTTGGGAACCACCTATGATATATCTAGCATGGAAAGTGTTAGGAACCTTAAGTCATTTTCGTTGGTGGGAAAATTATACCTCCAAAAATAATTTTATCTCTCAATTTACGATTTGAGCTCTGGCACCTCTAAAAATCCCTACTTCCCCCTGCGAAGGGCCTTTCTTTTACTTATGCAATTTTTATTTTTGAATTTGAGTCTCCATCTTCTCTTATAAAGCACCAACTAGGAAACACTATGATCGTACTTGAGCTGTAACATCCCAAATTTTCAAGTTGGAATGTTATACATAGGTCATCTTGCATATCATATTTTATTTGCATTTGTGTGTTGCGATCCTAGAAATTCTAAGCAACTCAAGGACCCACAGAGAGAGTTGGGGATTTCACCGTTTTCATGTTTGAGTTTTCTCAAATACCGGAACAAAGTTCATTTGGTTTAATTATTTTTCTCTCCGAAAATATTTCATATTAAAATATATGAGAGGAGATAATATGACTTCTCCAAACTAAATGAAATATTGGAAGAAAAATATAAAAATCAATTAAATAATTTTATTTGGTTTTTCTGCTATTTTATTTGCATTAGAAAAATATGCATATTTTAAAACTTCCATTTTAGGGCCAAGAAAATGTTCATCATGTTCTAAATATTTTATTTAGACGATGAAAATTTGTTTTGGCATTTTTAGATTTTTATTTGTTTTTCTAGGATTTTTTCCGGGGAAATCCATTAAAAAAAGTTCGGACTGACTTGGCCGAAGCCCAGCCGGCCCAGCTCCGCCGCAGCCTTCCCGACTCCGGGCGGGAGTCCGCCGCCCGCACGGCCGCCGTCGTGGCCGACTCGGTCACCGCCGACGCCTTGCCTTCTCCCCAAGCAGGCCCATCGGCCTCTTTAAATAGCGCCGCCATCCCCCCTCCCCTCCACCTCGCCCCGCCCCCGCTGCTGCCGCCGCCGCCCGTGCCGCCCCTGCCCGCGGCCGCCGCCGCCCGAGGCCACCCCACTGCCGGAGCCTCACCTCGCCGGAGCCGCCGCCGTTGCCGGTTCCGCCGCCGTTTTTTTTGGTTTTTAGGAAAAACTGTGGTTTTCGAAATAAAAACCCTAGATCGATTTGTTATTTTAGTTAGATCGGTTCGGTTTTCTTGGTTTAGTTACTTAGCAGACGTACGTCCGTTCATTCATTTTAACGAACACTTTTCGACTTTTAGTTACAGACAACGGACGTTCGTTCGTTAGCCTGTTCGTCTCGTTTTCTTTTTCAGGGTTTTTCTGCGATTATTTTCGATCGCGATTTCTGCCCTGATCTTGTTTTTAGTTTAACTTTTTGTTCGTTAGTCGGAATCAGGTGAAACAAGCGTTTAGATCTTCGTCTTGAAGCCCTATTTCTGTTTAACCAACTTGAACAAGATTTTGGTACTTTAAAAATTTGACTTTAGTACAATTTAGTAAGCGGATCTTGTTTCTTTCGTGGTTTGAGTTTCGTTGCTCCGCTTGATTTGATTCTTTTTGCAAACCGGAGTTCTTCAGTTGAACTTTCTGGTTAGATCTTCTTATTTGAGTTTTACCCATTCATCTTTCCTTGATTGCTTATGTATGCTATTGTTTGTTTGCGATAGAATTCCCGGAGTGCGAAGCGTGGTACTACGAGTCCCTAGGTTTTGCGAATCGTCAGCAAGGCAAGTAACACATTGATCATACCCCTTTATTACCCAATTCTTATGCATTAGTTTCAACCCTCACACATTGCATGAGTAGGATCTCTTAACGTGTGGGTCTGGGAAGTAGATGATGGGGTAGAACCTATTACTTGTTTTATTATCAAACCCCTAGGAGTTACTTCTACGTTATGCTTAGGTTGTCGTGCTATGCTCGTAGACGTGGATTGGCTTTGAGAGTATCCATGACAAATGTGAGATTGTTAATTAATGGTACAACTTAAGGTGGCAGCGTTAATACACATATGGGTGGATTGGTTGCAGTGCACCTGGAGAATCTAGTGTTGTCCTAGGAAATCCCGGAGGACCCGTGTGATTATCCTATGGAATGCCACCCATGCTCAAAGGGATCATAAGACTATTCATGCTAGAAACTTCCATGTGCAGCCACAATGCCATTATGGGCTCTGCCATAGTTGAGTATGTTGTGTGAGCTCTTTCAGTGGTGGACTAGCAGGTGTAGGGGAAAGTAGGTGTACGGGTCCACCCGGGGTAAAGAGTAAATGCTTCTAAAAGACTGTGTCTCGGTCATCCGGTTCTCAAACACCATGAAGTGCGAGAAATTCATCGGAGGCGATCGAGTCTTGTGGGGAAAAGTGCACAAACCTCTACAGAGTGTACAAACTAATCATGATTAGCCGTGTCCCCGGTTATGGACGTCTTGAGTATCTGGTACTTGAATTATTGGATTGATCTCATTACTCTAAAATTAATTTGTTGGGTTAATACTGATGGCTTTAATTGGGATTGAGTTGGAGGAACCTTCTCAATGATGTTTCAACTAACTTAAAATAATTTTGATTCCTTATTTGTAGGAAAAAATTGGCTTTATGCAAAAACTTTATAACCTTAGAGCCTCCACCAGCCATATATGCATGTAGTGATAGCATTTATCTGTTACTTGCTCTACTGTGTTATCTTGCCAGCATATTCCATGTGCCGACCCATTTCGGGCTACAACATGTCATGTTGCAGACTTTTTAGAAGAAGAGTAAGGTGCACTAGGTCGTTTGTCATGCACTCAGCTATGCCGTTGGAGTTGATGGACTCACTTTATCTTCCAAGCCTTCCGCTGTTATCGTGTTAGATGGCCTTATGCCATATATTTTGTAATAAGTTCTCTTTTGAGACATTCGATGTAATAAGTGTGTGATTGCCACTCTGTTATAAATCCTTCAAGTATTGTGTGTGTCAGCATTACCGATCTAGGGATGACACAGAGCATAGAGACTTCGGTTCATTCAGATCGTGGTTGCTACAAGATGGTATCAGAGCACACGCTGAATGTAGGACACGACCAGTAAGATGAGCCATAGGTCACTCTTCTCTACTCATTTCTGACTCCTCTCCATTTTCTACTCTTTAGGATGGTGGACTCAAGGAACAAGTTTACCCAGCTGGATGAAGACACACCTTTTGGACGACACTTGAAGGAAGTCACTAGGTACCTGAACATCGAAATACCAAGCTTCACCGGGACCTACACCGCCACTTTACCAGAAGAGGAGCGATGGATTATCCACGTTCAAATTCCCGGGAGCACATTCATGACAGTCACTGAGCCCATAGAGTTTTCCTTTGATGCACCAACCTGGAGCCTAGGTAAGAGTATGGCTGCCATCATTGCTATGGGATGAATTGGAGAAATCTACAAACAGGAGCTGAAGGACACTATCTACCAGATATGTGGGCGCCGAGATGAGCAATGGGATATGATCAGCGCCCGGAAGGACAGGTCCATTGCAGCTTTCATCCAGGAGTTAAACCAGCACATTCGTCGACATGAGCACCACATGTGCACACGCATGATAGACTTGAAGAAGGCGTTAACCAGGAACACAGAGCTAGAAGAGGAACTCAAGTCTTCACGTGACGGATATGAGGAGGAAACCGCAATACTTGTGGAGAAGAATGACGACCTGACAAGGAAGCTAGGAGTATTCATGGGAGACCCCACGCCAGGAGTGAAGACGACGAACCCACGGAGATTCGTTCTGAGGACTACATCATCATCGACGACACCGACTCCGACCCTGATGATAGTGATGATGACTATGAAGACGAAGCTGGAGCAGATATCATGGAATCTTCCACCGATCAAAATTTTAAGATGACCACCCTATGAATAGTAGTTTTCCCCCCATATAGTAGAAGTCCGAGCACTTTTGTAACATTAGTTCTCGACCTTTTGTATGCCCTTTCTTGAAATTTATTGGTGGGATATGATTGCGTTTGTCTCATGTGCATATGGGTAGTGATTTTCCCCCTAGACCTCATTCTATTCTAATCTCTCCCCTCTAAACCCATCAGATGCCTCCGAGACGTGAGCCTGGATTTGAGTTTCCCCCTGAGCTCACCCAATTGATCCAGCAGTAGAACACTTTGGTGCAATCCAGAACCAGAACAATCAGAACAACAACAAAAACAATAACAACCCTCCACCACCACCACCAATGGACAACCTAGCCCTTTTTCTGAGGTTGCAGCCGCTGGTGTTTTCCAGTAGCGTCGAGCCAATAGTTGCCGATGACTGGCTACACAAGATTGGAAGGGAGTTGGCTACCGCAGGTTGCACAGATGCTGAGAAGGTGCATTTTTCCGCACATCAATTGGATGGACCAGCAGCCTCATGGTGGGAGAATTACACAGCCACTTTCCCTATAGCCAATGTCACTTGGGATCAGTTTCAGCAAGCTTTTCGCACCGCCCATGTCTCAACTTGGGCTATGAGAATGAAGAAGCATGAGTTTCGCAACTTGTGCCAAGGAAATCATACTATGGCTTAGTACGTAGATGAGTTTAGCACTTTATCTCGCTATGCCCTTGATGATGTGGCCACAGATGCCCCGAAGCAGGAGAAGTTTATGGAAGGGCTAAATGATGAGATGAGCATACAGTTGATGGTGGCAACATTCAAAAACTACCAAGAGTTGGTAGATAAGGCTCTTATGATTGAAGGGAAACAATAGCAGATTGAGAGTCGCAAGAGGAAGTATGGACAAGGAAAGAACAATTCTGGAGCGCAGCAGAAGCCCCGTTTCACCCCGAACTCAGGAGGATATACCCATAACCATGGAGGCCACACCCGTAATGGAGGGAGTTCTCATAACCACAATGGCCCCAAGAATGGTAATGTGAATGGAGCAAGCAATAATCAGAACCGCTCCAATCCAGCCACACCCGCCAAGAGAGATCTAGGTCACATTACCTATTTCAAGTGCGGGAAGAATGGACACTACGCCATGGAGTGCCCTGAAGCAAAGAATGGGAACGACAATGGAAGCTCTAGGAAGAAGCCCAACCCTTTCAACAAGGAACAAGTAAACCACGTGAACGTGGAGGAGGTTGAAGAGCACCCTGATGCAGTTGTCGGTAAGTTTTTGGTTAAGTCATTTACCGCAATAGTTCTTTTTAATACTGGTGCATCGCATTCATACATTTCAATGGGATTCGTGGATAGATATATGTTGCCCACCAAAGTACTTATGACACCTATGTTAGTAAGCTCACCAGGAGCTGAATATATGGCAAATCAAGGATGTTTTCAGATGCCATTAACCATTGGAAGCCATGTTTTCCCCTCAGATCTGATAGTTTTGGAATCCCAAGGATTGGATGTGATACTAGGCATGGATCAACTATTGATGTATGGAGGGAACATCGATTCTGCCAGTAAGTCGATTTTACTTACCACTCCGGACGAAAAAAGGATCAAGTATGTATCTAGGCATGCGCCTAGGAGGACCCAAGTAAATTCTCTCTCAGGAGTTATTCAAGAGGAAGTGCCTGTAGTGAAGGATTACCCAGAGGAGCTACCAGGCATGCCGCCAGATCGGGACATTGCGTTTTTGATAGAACTATTGCCAGGCACCTGACCAATATCGAAGAGACCATACCGGGTGCGAGCGAATGATATGGAGGAGATCAAGAAGCAGATTAAGGAGTTATTGGAGAAAGGATTCATTTGACGAAGTTCATCACCCTGGGGAGCCCCAGTGCTCTTGGTCGAGAAGAAGGATGGATCTTTAAGAATGGTCGTTGATTATCGGGCGCTAAATGAAGTGACGATTAAGAATAAGTACCCACTGCCGATGATCAATGATTTGTGCGACCAACTTCAAGGAGCTAAAGTATTCTCCAAAATCGATCTACGATCAGGATACCACCAGTTGAAGATCCGAGAAAAGGATATTCCTAAGATAGCCTTCACCACAAAGTATGGGCTTTATGAGTATACGGTTATGTCATTTGGATTGACTAACGCCCCTGCCTATTTCATGAGCATGATGAATAAGGTGTTCATGGAATTCTTGGATAAGTTTGTCGTGGTATTCATTGATGATATCTTGGTGTATTCAAAGAACGAAGAGGAACACAAGGAACACTTGCGTTTGGTTCTTGAGAAGCTCAGAGAACACCAGTTATATGCCAAGTTCAGCAAATGTGAATTTTGGTTGAAGGAAGTTGGGTTCTTAGGACATGTTATATCAGGGGAAGGTATAGTAGTGGACCCTACCAAGGTTCAGTCAGTCACTGAGTGGTTGGCACCCACTTCAGTTGGAGAAATCCGTAGTTTTCTTGGACTCAGGGGATATTACCGGAGATTCATTGAGAATTTCTCCAAGATTGCAAAGCCTATGATGACATTGTTGAAGAAGGACACAAAGTTCCATTGGACTGAAGAGTGCGAAGAAAGTTTTGAGGAGTTGAAGAAACGTTTGACGACAGCCCCAGTGCTGATCTTGCCAGATATACACAAGGATTTCCAAGTTTATTGTGACGCTTCTCGCTTAGGACGTGGATGAGTACTCATGCAGTACGGAAGAGTTGTTTCTTATACATCCCGTCAACTTTGACCACACGAGTTGAATTATGCCACGCATGATTTGGAGTTAGCAGCTGTAGTGCATGCGCTCAAGACCTGGAGACATTTTCTTATTGGAAACCGTTGTGATGTGTACACGGATCGCAAGAGTTTGAAGTACATTTTCACTCAGAAGGAGCTGAACCTCACGCAGAGGAGATGGTTGGAGCTCATAAAGGATTATGATATGAAACTGCATTATCATCCAGGCAAGGCCAATGTCATAGCAAACGCTTTGAGCCAGAAAAGTTATGTCAATACCCTAGTAACCGGAGGATTGCCAAAGGAGTTAGCAGAAGATCTCAGGGAGCTTCGTATGGAGATAGTTCCTAGAGGTTTTGTTGCAACATTGGAGGTTCATCCAACATTATTGGGAAGGATACGAGAAGCTCAGAAGGATGACAAACAAATTGCCGAAATAAAGGAGAAGATGAGTGAAGGAAAAGCCAAGGGTTTTTGTGAGGATGAACACGACACCTTGTGGTTTGAGGACCGTGTCTATGTGCCCAACAACGCCGAGATCAGGAAGTGGATACTATAGGAAGCACATGACTCGCCATACTCGATACACCCCGGAAACACTAAGATGTATTTGGATTTTAAGGAACGTTTCTAGTGGATGGGAATGAAGAAGGACATTGCCGAATATGTAGCCGTATGCGATGTATACCAGAGAGTGAAGGCAGAACATCAGAAGCCAGCAGGATTGCTGCAGCCTATGCCGATACCCGAATGGAAGTGGGACAAGCTTGGCATGGACTTTATCACCGGATTACCCAGGACCTGATCGGGATATGACTCTATCTGGGTAGTAGTGGATTGCTTGACCAAAGTAGCCCACTTTATCCCCGTGAAAACCACCTATACCAGTGTGAAGTTGGCCAAGATATACATGACCAGGATCGTATGTCTGCACGCAGTTCCGAGGACCATCGTATCAGATAGAGGAACACAGTTTACTTGAAAGTTTTGGCATCAATTTCACCAGACCTTGGGTACCAGGCTAGAGTTCAGTACATCCTTTCACCCGCAGACTGATGGACAGACCGAGAGAGTCAACCATATTCTGGAGGACATGTTAAGAGCTTGTGCGCTAGATTATGGATCTAGTTGGGATGACAACTTGCCCTACGCGGAGTTCTCATACAACAACATCTACCAGGCCAGTTTGAAGATGGCACCGTTCAAGGCATTGTATGGAAGAAGATGCCGAACACCATTGATGTGGGATGAAGTTGTAGACCGTCAGTTATTTGGACCGGATTTGATTAAAGAGTCAGAAGAGAAGGTTTAGCTGATTCGAGATAGACTGAAGGTAGCCCAGTCCAGACAGAAGAGTTATGCAGACTCAAAATGCAAGGAGGTAGTCTACGAAATCAGAGACAGAGCATATCTGAGAGTGTCACCTCTGTGAGGTGTTAAGCGTTTCGGAGTTAAGGGAAAGTTAGCCCCAAGATTTGTAGGACTGTACCATCTTTTGGACCGCATGGGAGAGGTTGCCTACAAGTTGGAATGACCCAAAGGACTGTCAGGAGTTCATGATGCGTTTCACATTTCCCAGTTGAAGAAGTTCCATGCTGAGATGGCCGATATTCCTCTGAGAGATATAGTGCCCCTGGAAGCAATTCAGTTGGATAGTGATCTAACCTACAAGGAGAAACCAGTCAAGATCCTCAAGTCTGCCAGCCGAGTCACACGAAGCAAGGTTATCAACTTTTGCAAAAGTTCAGTGGAACCATCATACCGAGGATGAAGCCACCTGGGAACGAGAGGATGATCTACGCAAAGACCACCCACACCTATTTTCTAGCCAACCCGAATCTCGAAGGCGAGATTCATCATAATGGGGGTAGGTTTGTAACATCCCAAATTTTCAATTTGGAATGTTATACATAGATCATCTTGCATATCATATTTTATTTGCATTTGTGTGTTGCGATCCTTGAAATTCTAAGCAACTCAAGGACCCACAGAGAGAGTTGGGGATTTCACTGTTTTCATGTTTGAGTTTTCTCAAATATCGGAACAAGGATCATTTGGTTTAATTATTTTTCTCTCCGAAAATATTTCATACTAAAATATATGAGAGGAGATAATATGAATTCTCCAAACTAAATGGAATATTGGAAGAAAACTATTAAAATCAAATAAATAATTTTATTTGGTTTTTCTGCTATTTTATCTGCATTAGAAAAAAATGCATATTTTAAAATTTGCATTTTAGGGCCAAGAAAATGTTCATCATGTTCTAAATATTTTATTTAGAAGGCGAAAATTTGTTTTGGCATTTTTAGATTTTTAATTATTTTCCTAGGATTTTTTTCCGGTGAAATCAGTTAAAAAAAGTTCAGACCGACTAGGCCGAAGCCCAGCCGGCCCATCGCCGCGCTGCCGCCTCCCCGACTCCGGGCGGGAGTCCGTCGCGCGCACGGCCGCCATCGTGGCCGACTCAGCCACCACCGCCGCCTTGCCCCCTCCTCATGCAAGCCCCTCCGGCCTCTTTAAATAGCGCCGCCAGCCCCCTCGCCTCCACCTCGCCCCGCCGCCCCTGCTGCCGCCGCCGCCCGCGCCGCCGCCGCCGCCGCCGCCGCCGCCGCCACCGCCGTTGCCCGAAGTCGCCCCGCCGCCAGAACCTCACCTCGCCGGAGCTGCCACCATTGCAGGATGCACCGTCGTTTTTTTGGTTTCCAGGTAAAACCGCGGTTTTCTAAAAAAAACCCCAGATCGATTTGTTTTTTTAGTTAGATCGGTTCGGTTATCTCGGTTTAGTTACTTAGCGGACGTTCATCCGTTCGTTCGGTTTAACGAACACTTTTCGACTTTAGTTACATACAGCGAACGTTCGTTCGTTAGCCTGTTCGTCTCATTTTCTTTTTCAGGGTTTTTCCGCGATTATTTTCGATTGCGATTTCTGCTTTGATCTTCTTTTTAGTTTAACTTTTCGCTCGTTAGTCGGAATCAGGTGAAACAAGCGCCTAGATCTTTGTCTCGAAGACCTCTTTCTGTTTAACCAACTTAAACGAGATTTTGGTACTTTAAAAATTTGACTTTAGTACAATTTAGTAAACGGATCTTGTTTCTTTCGTGGTTTGAGTTTCATTGCTCCGTTTGATTTGATTCTTTTTGCAAACCGGAGTTCTTCAGTTGAACTTTCTGGCTAGATCTTCTTGTTGGAGTTTTACCCATGCATCTTTGCTTGATTGCTTATGTATGCTATTGTTTGTTTGTGATAGAATTCCCGGAGTGCGAAGCATGCTACTACGAGTCCCTAGGTGTTACGAATCGTCAGCAAGGCAAGTAACACATTGATCCTACCCCTTTATTGCCAAGTTTTTATGCATTAGTTTCAACCCTCACACATTGCATGAGTAGGATCTCTTAACATGTGGGTCTGGGATGTAGATGATGGGGTAGAACCTATTACGTGTTTTATTATCAAACCCCTGGGAGTTACTTCTACGTTATGCTTAGGTTTCCATGCTATGCTTGTAGACGTGGATTGGGTTTGAGAGTATCCCTGATAGATGTGAGATTGTTAATTAATGCTACAACTTAAGGTGGCAATGTTAATACACATCTGGGTGGATTGGCTGCAGGGCACTTGGAGAATCCAGTGTTCTCCTAGGATATCCCGGAGGACCCGTGTGATTATCCTATGGAATGCCACCCAGGCTCAAAGGGATCATAAGACTATTCATGCTAGAAACTTCCGTGTGCAGCCACAATGCCATTATGGGCTCTGGCATAGTTGAGTATATTTTGTGAGCTCTTTCAGTGGTGGACTAGCAAATGTAGGGGAAAGTAGGTGTACGGGTCCACCCAGGGTAAAGAGTAAATGCTTCTGAAGGACTGTGTCTCAGTCATCCGGTTCTCAAACACCATGCAGCGCGAGAAATTAAATGGAGGCGATCGAGTCTTGTGGGGAAAAGTGCACAAACCTCTGCAGAGTGTACAAACTAATCATGATTAGCCGTGTCCCCGGTTATGGACATCTTGAGTATCTGGTACTTGAATTATTGGATTGATCTCATCACTCTAAAATTAATTTGTTGGGTTAATACTGATGGCTTTAATTGGGATTGCGTTGGAGGAACCTTCTCAATGATGTTTCAACTAACTTAAAATAATTTTGATTCCTTATTTGTAGGAAAAAATGGCTTTATGCAAAAACTTTATAACCTTAGAGCCTCCACCAGCCATATATGCATGTAGTGATAGCATTTATCTGTTACTTGCTCTACTATGTTATCTTGCCAGCATATTCCATGTGCTGACCCATTTCGGGCTGCAACATGTCATGTTGCAGACTTTTCAGAAGAAGAGTAAGGTGTGCTAGGTCGTTTGTCATGCACTCAGCTATGCCGTTGGAGTTGACAGACTCACTTTATCTTACAAGCCTTCCGCTGTTATCGTGTTAGATGGCCTAATGCCATATATTTTGTAATAAGTTCTCTTTTGAGACATTCGATGTAATAAGTGTGGGATTGCCACTCTGTTATAAATCCTTCAAGTAATGTGTGTGTCATTATTACCGATCCAGGGATGACACAGAGCACAGAGACTTCGGTCCATTCGGATCGTGGTCACTACATGATCATTGGGTGTAACTAATATGCGACTGTGTTTCATGAATGGATCAATGGTTGAGCATGATGGGATAGGGATAACATATTTTAGCATTGATATTTTGAAAGACATGGTTGCTTGTTGAAATGTGTGAGTATTTAAATCTCATGTCAAAACTAGACTATTGCTTTGAACCATATAAAAGATAAAATGTCCATGCTATAAAGAAAAGAATATGATATGACTTGATAGGCAGCATTCCACATCAAAAATTCTGTTTTTATCATTTACCTACTCGAGGACGAGCATGAATTAAGCTTGGGGATGCTGATACGGCTCCAACGTATCTATAATTTTTAATTGTTCCATGCTGTCATATTATCATTCTTGGATGTTTTACAATCATTTTATATCATTTTTTTGGATTAACCTATTGACATAGTGCCAAGTGCCAGTTGCTGTTTTTTTGGCATGTTTTTTACATCGCAGGAAATCAGTGTCAAACGGAATCCGAACACCGCGAAACTTTTTGGAGATTTTTTATGGGCCAGAAGACACCCAATGGGCCAGAGCTGCACCTGGGGTTGTCACGAGGGGAGCACAACCCACCAGGGCGCGCCAGCCCCCTGGCACGCCCAGGTGGGTTGTGCCCTCCTCGGTGGCCTCTCGCACCCCCTCTTTACCCTATAAATTCCCAAATATTCCGAAAACCCTCAGGGTGAACCTAGATCAGAAGTTCCTCCGCCGCAAGGCTCTATAGTCCACGGGATCCAATCTAGAGCCCTTTCCGACATCCGCTAGAGGGGGAAATCCTCACCGATGGCCACTTCAGCATCCTGGCGGCCACCATGGTGAGGAGGGAGAAGTCCACCCTCGGGGCTGAGGGTTTGTACCAGTAGCAATGTGTTTTATCTCTCTCTCTTTCTCTCTCTCGTGATCTCGAGATGTCACGATCTTGATATATCATGGGCTTTGTTAACATAGATGGATCATATGATGTTTCTCCCCTCTCTACTCTTGTTGTGATGAATTGAATCTTTACCCTTTGAAGTTTTGTCATGTCGGATTGAATGTTCAGATTTGAGAACACATGATGTATGTCTTGCGGTATGAATACTTGAGGTGATAATGGGGTATCATATTGATTCACTTGATGTTATCGCACTCAACTTGTGGATTCCCGCGGTGACATTGGGGTAATCTATGCATAGGGGTTGATGCATGTTTTTATTATCTTTTCTCCTATAGAAACTTTGGGGTCTCCTTGTACTTCTTTGTGTGGATTGAATGTTATGATCATGAAGTTGTTTGATGCATATTGTAGAATCAACTCATGGATATTTGTGGTGACATTGGAATATCTAGGTGACATTAGAGTTGGATGATGTGTGTCATATGGTGTTATTTTAGTACAAACTCTTGGTTAGATTGATCGGAAAGAATAGTTTTTTGTTATTTTAGTACGAACTCTAGGATAGATGTTGGGGAACGTAGTATTTCAAATTTTTTCCTATGCACACGCAAGATCATAGTGATGCATAGCAACGAGAGGGGAGAGTGTCGTCCACATACCCTTGTAGACCGTAAGCGGAAGCGTTATGACAACACGGTTGATGTAGTCGCACGTCTTCATGATCGACCGATCCTAGTTGTTGGAAATATGCCCTAGAGGCAATAATAAAAGGATTATTATTATATTTCCTTGTTCATGATAATTATCTGTTATTCATGCTTGAATTGTATTGTATGGAAACAGCGATACATGTGTGAATACATAGACCACAATGTGTCCCAGGTAAGCCTCTAGTTACTAGCTCGTTGATCAACAGATGGTCACGGTTTCCTGACCATGGACATTGGATGTCATTGATAACGGGATCACATCATTAGGAGAATGATGTGATGGACAAGACCCAATCTTGAGCCTAGCACGAGATCGTATAGTTTGTAATGCTTAAGCTTTTTCCGGTGTCAAGTATTTATTCCTTAGACCATGAGGTTTGTGCAACTCTCGGATACCGTAGGAATACTTTGGGTATGCCAAACATCACAACGTAACTGGGTGGCTATAAAGGTATGCAACAGGTATCTCCGAAAGTGTCTGTTGAGTTAGTACGAACCGAGACTGGGATATTGTCACTCCGTATGACGGAGAGGTACCTCTGGGCCCTCTCGGTAAGAAATCATCATAAAGAGCTCAAAGTGACTAAGGAGTTAGTCACGGGATGATGGATTATGGAACGAGTAAAGAGACTTGCCATGACGAGATTGAACAAGGTATCGGGCATACCGACGATCGAATCTCGGGCAAGTACCGTACCGATAGACAAAGGGAATAACATACGGGATTGAGTGAATCCTTGACACAGTGGTTCATCCGATGATATCATCGAGGAACACGTGGGAACCAACATGTGTATCCAGATCCCGCTGTTGGTTATTGACCGAAGAGTCGTCTCGGTCATGTCTGCGTGTCTCCCGAACCTGTAGGGTCTACACACTTAAGGTTCGGTGACGCTAGGGTTGTAGAGATACATGCACATGGAAACCCGAATGCTGTTCGGAGTCCCGGATGAGATCCCGGACGTCACGAGGAGTTCCGATGGTCCGGAGGTAAATAATGATATATAGGAAGTCCAGTTTTGGCCATCGGGTGAATTCCTGGGGTCATCGAGAGTGTCCCGGGACCACCGGAAGGGTCCCGGGGGTCCACCGGGTGGGGCCACCCATCCCGGTGGGTCCCGTAGGCCGCAAGGGGAAGGGGGCCAGCCCCTGGTGGGCTGGCGCACCACATGGGCCCCCTCCATGCGCCTAGGGTTGAAACCCTAGGGGGAGGGGGCGCCCCCTATGCCTTGGGGGGCAAGTTTCCCCCCTCTGGCCGCCGCCCCCTAGGAGATCTGATCTCCCTAGGGTCGGCGCCCCCTGGCCCCTATATATAGTGGGGGGGGAGAGGAAAGCCGCACCCCAAGCCTCTGGCGCCTCTCCCTCCTCCCGTCACACTTCCTACTCCTCTCGCAGGGCGCCGGCGAAGCCCTGCAGGTTTTCCTGTTGCATCCACCACCACGCCGTCGTGCTACTGGATCTCCGTCAACCTCTCCTCCCCCCTTGCTGGATCAAGAAGGAGGAGACGTCGCTGTATCGTACGTGTGTTGAACGCGGAGGTGCCGTCCGTTCGGCGCTGGGATCATCGGTGACGAGGATCACGAAGAGTACGACTACTTCATCCACATTCCTTCGAACGCTTCCGCTCGCAATCTACAAAAGGGTATGTAGATGCACTCCATTATGCTCGTTGCTAGATGAATCCTTAGATTGATCTTGGTGAAACGTAGGAAATTTTTTGAATTATGCTACGTTCCCCAACAGTGGCATCTGGGCTAGGTCTTTGCGTAGCATCTTGCACGAGTAGAACACAAAAAAGTTGTGGGCGTTGAGTTGCTCAATTTTCTTGCCGTTACTAGTCCAATCTTGATTCAGCGGCATCGTGGGATGAAGCGGCCCGGACTGACCTTACACGTACGCTTACGTGAGACTGGTTCCACCGACAGACATGCACTAGATGCATAAGGTGGCTGGCGGGTGTCTGTCTCTCCCACTTTAGTCGGATCGGATTCGATGAACAGGGTCCTTATGAAGGATAAGTAGAAATTGACAAATCATGTTGTGGTTTTGGCGTAGGTAAGAAACGTTCTTGCTAGAAAACCTATAGAAGCCACGTAAAAACTTGCAACAACAATTAGAGGTCGTCTAACTTGTTCTTGCAGCATGTGCTATGTGATGTGGTATGGCCAAGAAGATGTGACGAATGATATATGTGATGTATGAGATTGATCATGTTCTTGTAATAGGGAATCACGACTTGCATGTCGATGAAAATGACAACCGGCAGGAGCCATAGGAGTTGTCTTAATTATTGTATGACCTGCGTGTCAGTGAATAACGCCATGTAATTACTTTACTTTATTGCTAAACGTTAGCCATAGTAGTAGAAGTAATAGTTGGCGTGACGACTTCATGAAGACACGATGATGGAGATCATGGTGTCGTGTCGGTGACAAAGATGATCATGGTGCCCCGAAGATGGTGATCGAAGGAGCAAAATGATATTGGCCACACCATGTCACTTTATTTGATTGCATGTGATGTTTATCATGTTTATGCATCTTGTTTACTTAGAACGACGGTAGTAAATAAGATGATCTCTCACTGAAATTTTAAGAATTGTGTTTCCCCTAACTATGCACCGTTGCTAAGGATCGTTGTTCCGAATCACCACGTGATGATCGGGTGTGATTGGCTCTAACGTTCGCATACAACGGGTGTAAGCCAGATTTACACACGCAAAACACTTAGGGTTCACTTGACGAGCCTAGCATGTACAGACATGGCCTCGGAACACGGAAGACCGAAAGGTCGAACATGAGTCGTATAGAAGATACGATCAACATGAAAGATGTTCACCGTTGATGACTAGTCCGTCTCACGTGATGATCGGACACGGGCTAGTCGATTCGGATCATGTATCACTTAGATGGCTAGAGAGATGTCAATCTGAGTGGGAGTTCATTAAAATTTGATTAAGATGAACTTAATTATCATGAATTTAGTCTAAATTCTTTACAATATGTCTTGTAGATCAAATGTCCCATGCTCATGTCACCCTCAACTTCAACGCGTTCCTAGAGAAATCGAAGCTGAAAGACGATGGTAGCAACTATACGGACTGGGTCCATAACCTGAGGATCATCCTCATAGCTGCCAAGAAAACTTATGTCCTAGAAGCACCGCTAGGTGACGCTCCCGCCCCGGCAAACCAAGATGTTATGAACGCTTGGCAGTCGCGTTGTGATGATTACTCCCTGGTTCAGTGTGGCATGCTCTACAGCTTAGAATCGGGGCTCCAAAAGCGTTTTGAGCACCACAAAGCATATGAGATGTTCCAAGAGGTGAAAATGGTTTTCCAGGCTTATGCCCGAGTTGAGAGATATGATGTCTCCAACGCATTCTACAGCTGTAAGATGGAGGAAAACAGTTCTGTCAGTGAGCACATACTCAAGATTTCTGGGTTGCACAACCGCTTGTCTCAGTTGGGAATGAATCTCCCAGACGAAGCGGTCGTTGACAGAATCCTCCAGTCGCTCCCACCTAGCTACAAGAGCTTCGTGTTGAACTTCAATAGGCAAGGGATGGAGAAGTCCATTCCCAAGGTGTATTCAATGCTGAAATCAGCGGAGGTGGAGATCAAGAAAGAGCATCAAGTGTTGATGGTCAATAAAACCACTAAGTTCAAGAAGGGCAAGGGTAAGAAGAACTTCAAGAAGGACGGCAAGGGAGTTGCCGCGCCTGGTAAGCCAGTTGCCGGGAAGAAGCCAAAGTATGGACCCAAGCCTGAGACTGAGTGCTTTTATTGCAAGGGAACGGGTCACTGGAAGCGGAACTGCCCCAAATAAATAGCGGACAAGAAGGCCGGCAACGTCAAAGGTATATGTGATATACATGTTATTGATGTGTACCTTACCAGCGCTCGTAGTAGCTCCTGGGTATTTGATACCGGTGCATTTGCTCATATTTGTAACTCAAAGCAGGAGCTGCGGAATAAACGGAGACTGGCGAAGGACGAGGTGACGATGCGCGTCGGGAATGGTTCCAAGGTCGATGTGATCGCCGTCGGCACGCTGCCTCTACATCTACCCTCGGGATTAGTTTTAAACCTTAATAATTGTTATTTAGTACCAGCTTTGAGCATGAACATTGTATCTGGATCTCGTTTGATGCGAGATGGCTACTCATTTAAATCCGAGAATAATGGTTGTTCTATTTATTTGAGAGATATGTTTTATGGTCATGCCCCGCTGGTCAATGGTTTATTTCTGATGAATCTCAATCGTGATGATACACATATTCATAGTGTGAATGCCAAAAGATGTAAAGTTGACAATGATAGTCCCACATACTTGTGGCATTGCCGCCTTGGTCATATTGGTGTCGAACGTATGAAGAAGCTTCATGCAGATGGAATTCTGGAGTCTCTTGATTATGAATCATTTGACACGTGCGAACCATGCCTCTTCGGCAAGATGACCAAGACTCTGTTCTCCGGAACAATGGAGCGAGCAACCAACTTATTAGAAATCATACGTACTGATGTGTGCGGTCCAATGAGTGTTGAGGCTCGCGGAGGCTATCGTTATGTTCTCACCCTCACAGATGACTTGAGTAGATATGGGTATATCTACTTGATGAAGCACAAGTCTGAGACCTTTGAAAAGTTCAAGGAATTCCAGAATGAGGTTGAGAATCAACGTGACAGAAAAATAAAGTTCTTGCGATCGGATCGATGGGGTGAATATTTAAGTCATGAATTTGGCACGCACCTTAGGAACTATGGAATTGTTTCACAATTGACACCGCCCGGAACACCTCAGCATAACGGTGTGTCCGAACGTCGAAATCGTACTCTGTTGGAGATGGTGCGATCTATGATGTCTCTCACCTACTTAGCGCTATCTTTTTGGGGTTATGCTTTAGAGACTGCCGCATTCACTTTAAATAGGACTCCGTCGAAATCCGTTGAGACGACACCGTATGAACTTTGGTTTGGCAAGAAACCTAAGCTGTCGTTTCTGAAAGTTTGGGGTTGTGATGCTTACGTCAAGAAACTTCAACCTGAGAAGCTCGAACCCAAATCGGAAAAATGCGTCTTCATAGGATACCCAAAGGAAATGATTGGGTACACCTTCTACCACATATCCGAAGGCAAAGTCTTTGTTTCCAAGAATGGATCCTTTCTGGAGAAAGAGTTTCTCTCGAAAGAAGTGAGTGGGAGGAAAGTAGAACTTTATGAGGTGACAGTCACCCCTCCCGAACCGAAAAGTAGCGCAGCGCAGGAAATTGTTCCTAAGGTGCCTGCACCGAGAAGGGAGGAAGTTAATGATGATGATCATGAAGATACAGATCAAGTTACTACTGAACCTCGAAGGTCCACAAGGACACGTTCCGCACCAGAGTGGTACGGCAACCCTGTCATGGAAATCATGTTGTTAGACAACGGTGAACCTTCGAACTATGAAGAAGCGATGGCGGGCCCGGATTCCAATAAATGGCTTAGAGCCATGAAATCCGAGATAGAATCCATGTATGGAAACAAAGTATGGACTTTGGTGGACTTGCCTGATGATATGCACGCCATAGAAAATAAATGGATATTTAAGAAGAAGACAGACGCGGACGGTAATGTGACCATCTATAAGGCTCGGCTTGTCGCTAAGGGTTATCGACAAGTTCAAGGGATTGACTACAACGAGACTTTCTCTCCCGTAGCGATGCTGAAGTCAGTCCGAATCATGTTAGCAATTGCCGCATTCTATGATTATGAGATATGGCAAATGGACGTCAAAACAGCATTCCTTAATGGTTACCTCAAGGAAGAGCTGTATATGATGCAGCCAGAAGGTTTTGTCGATCCAGAAAATGCTAACAAGGTATGCAAGCTCCAGCACTCGATCTACAGGCTGGTGCAAGCATCTCGGAGTTGGAATATTCGCTTTAATGATGTGATCAAAGCGTTTGGCTTTATACAGACTTGGAGAGAAGCATGTATCTACAAGAAAGTGAGTGGGAGCTCTGTAGCATTTCTCATATTATATGTGGATGACATATTGCTGATGGGAAATGATATAGAATTCTTGGAGAGCATAAAGGCCTACTTGAATAAGAGTTTTTCAATGAAGGACCTTGGACAAGCTGCTTACATATTAGGCATCAAAATCTATAGAGATAGATCAAGACGCCTCATTGGTCTTTCACAAAGCACATACCTTGACAAGATATTGAAGAAGTTCAATATGGATCAGTCCAAGAAGGGGTTCTTGCCTGTTTTGCAAGGTATGAGATTGAGCAAGGCTCAGTCCCCGACCACGGCAGAAGATAGAGAAAAGATGAGTGTCATTCCCTATGCCTCATCCATAGGTTCTATCATGTATGCCATGCTGTGTACCAGACCTGATGTGAACCTTGCCATAAGTTTGGTAGGGAGGTACCAAAGTGATCCCGGTATGGAACACTGGACAGCGGTCAAGAACATCCTGAAGTACCTGAAGAGGACTAATGATATGTCTCTCGTCTATGGAGGTGATGAAGAGCTCGTCGTAAAGGGTTACGTCGATGCTAGCTTCGACACAGATCTGGATGACTCTAAGTCACAAACCGGATACGTGTATATTTTGAATGGTGGAGCAGTCAGCTGGTGCAGTTGCAAGCAGAGCGTCGTGGCGCATTCTACATGTGAAGCGGAGTACATAGCTGCTTGCGAAGCAGCACAGGAAGGAGTCTGGATGAAGGAGTTCATCACCGACCTAGGAGTCATTCCAAGCGCGTCAAGCCCGATGACTCTCTTCTGTGACAACACTGGAGCTATTGCCATTACCAAGGAGCCCAGGTTTCACAAGAAGACCAAGCACATCAAGCGCCGTTTCAAATCCATCTGGAATTATGTTCAAGATGGAGACATAGATATTTGTAAAGTGCATACGGATCTGAATGTTGCAGACCCATTGACTAAACCTCTTCCACGAGCAAAACATGATCAACACCAGAACTCTATGGGTGTTCGATTCATCACAATGTAACTATATTATTGACTCTAGTGCAAGTGGGAGACTGTTGGAAATATGCCCTAGAGGCAATAATAAAAGGATTATTATTATATTTCCTTGTTCATGATAATTGTCTGTTATTCATGCTTGAATTGTATTGTACGGAAACAGCTATACATGTGTGAATACATAGACCACAATGTGTCCCTGGTAAGCCTCTAGTTACTAGCTCGTTGATCAAAAGATGGTTACGGTTTCCTGACCATGGACATTGGATGTCATTGATAACGGGATCACATCATTAGGAGAATGATGTGATGGACAAGACCCAATCTTGAGCCTAGCACGAGATCGTATAGTTCATAATGCTTAAGCTTTTTCCGGTGTCAAGTATTTATTCCTTAGACCATGAGGTTTGTGCAACTCCCGGATACCGTAGGAATACTTTGTGTATGCCAAACGTCACAACGTAACTGGGTGGCTATAAAGGTATGCAACGGGTATCTCCGAAAGTGTCTATTGAGTTGGTACGAACCGAGACTGGGATATTGTCACTCCGTATGACGGAGAGGTACCTCTGGGCCCTCTCGGTAAGACATCATCATAAAGACCTCAAAGTGACTAAGGAGTTAGTCACGGGATGATGGATTACGGAACGAGTAAAGAGACTTGCCATGACGAGATTGAACAAGGTATCGGGCATACCGACGATCGAATCTCGGGCAAGTACCGTACCGATAGACAAAGGGAATAACATACGGGATTGAGTGAATCCTTGACACAGTGGTTCATCCGATGAGATCATTGAGGAACACGTGGGAACCAACATGGGTATCCAAATCCCGCTGTTGGTTATTGACCGGAGAGTCGTCTCGGTCATGTCTGCGTGTCTCCCGAACCCGTAGGGTCTACACACTTAAGGTTCGGTGACGCTAGGGTTGTAGAGATACATGCACATGGAAACCCAAATGTTGTTCGGAGTCCCGAATGAGATCCCGGACGTCACGAGGAGTTCCGGAATGGTCCGAAGGTAAAGAATGATATATAGGAAGTCTAGTTTCGGCCATCGGGTGAATTCCGGGGGTCACCGGGAGTGTCCCGGGACCACCGGAAGGGTCCCGGGGGTCCACCGGGTGGGGCCACCCATCCTGGTGGGTCCCGTAGGCCGCAAGGGGAAGGGGGCCAGCCCCTGGTGGGCTGGCGCACCACATGCCCCCCCTCCATGCGCCTAGGGTTGAAACCCTAGGGGGAGGGGGCGCCCCCTATGCCTGGGGGGCAAGTTTCCCCCCTCTGTCCGCCGCCCCCTAGGAGATCTGATCTCCCTAGGGCCGGCGCCCCCCTGGCCCCTATATATAGTGGGGGGGGGAGAGGGCAGCCTCACCCCAAGCCTCTGGCGCCTCTCCCCCCTCCCTTCACACTTCCTACTCCTCTCGCAGGGCGCCAGTGAAGCCCTGCAGGTTTTCCTGTTGCATCCACCACCACGCCGTCGTGCTGCTGGATCTCCGTCAACCTCTCCTCCCCCCTTGATGGATCAAGAAGGAGGAGACGACGCTGTACCGTACGTGTGTTGAACGCGGAGGTGCCGTCCGTTCGGTGCTGGGATCATCAGTGATGAGGATCACGAAGAGTACGACTACTTCATTCACGTTCCTTCGAACGCTTCCCCTCGCGATCTACAAAAGGGTATGTAGATGCACTCCATTATGCTCGTTTCTAGATGACTCCTTAGATTGATCTTGGTGAAACGTAGGAATTTTTTTGAATTATGCTACGTTCCCCAACACTAGTACCGAACGTACGGCACCTCCGCGATCTGCACACGTTCAGCTTGGTGACGTCCCACAAACTCACGATCCAGTAGAGCTTCGAGGGAGAGTTCCGTCAGCACGACGGTGTGATGACGGTGATGATGAAGTTACCAACGTAGGGCTTCGCCTAAACACTGCAATGATATGACCGAGGTGTGTTTCTGTGGAGGGGGGCACCGCACACGGCTAAAAGATCAATGATCAACTTGTGTCTCCTTGGGGTGCCCCCTCCCCACGTATATAAAGGAGTGGAGGAGGGGAGGGGCCGACCCTCTCTATGGCGCGCCCTAGGGGACTCCTACTCCCATCTGGAGTAGGATTCCCCCTTTTCCCTAGTTGGAGTAGGAGAGGAAGGAAGGAGGGGAGAGGACGAAGGAAATGGGGGCGCCACCCCCCTTCCTTGTCCAATTTAAACTAGAGGGGGAGGGGGCGCGCGGCCAGCCCTGGCTGCCCCTTCCTCTTTCTCCCAAGGCCCATGAGGCCCACTTCACTCACTAGGGGGTTCCGGTAGTCCCCATGTACTCCGGTAAATGCCTGAAACCATCCGGAACCTTTCCGATGTCCAAACATAGGCTTCCAATATATCGATCTTTATGTCTCGAACATTCCGAGACTCCTCGTCATGTCCGTGATCATATCTGGGACTCTGAACTACATTCGGTACATCAAAACTCATAAACTCTTAATACCGATCGTCACCAAAAGTTAAGCGTGCGGACCCTATGGGTTCGAGAACTATGTAGACATGACCGAGGCTCATCTCCAGTCAGTAACCAATAGCGGAACCTGGATACTCATATTGGTTCCTACATATTCTACGAAGATCTTATCGGTCAAACCGCATAACAATATACGTTGTTCCCTTTGTCATCGGTATGTTACTTGCCCGAGATTCGATCGTCGGTATCTCAATACCTAGTTCAATCTCATTACCAGCAACTCTCTTTACTCATTCTGTAATGAATCATCTCGTGGCTAACTCATTAGTCTTTTACTTGCAAGGCTTACAGTGATGTGCATTACCGAGAGGGCCCAGAGATACCTCTCCGACACTCGGACTGACAAATCTTATTCTCGATCTATGCCAACACCACAAAAACCTTCAGAGACACCTGTAGAGCATCTTTATAATCACCTAGTTAGGTTGTGATGTTTGATAGCACACAAGGTGTTCCTTCGGTATTCGGGTGTTGCATAATCTCAAAGTCATAGGAACATGTATAAGTCATGAAGAAAGCAATAATAGTAAAACTAAACCATCAAGGGCTAAGCTAACAGAATGGGTCAAGTCAATCACATCATTCACCAATGATGTGATCCCGTTAATCAAATGACAACTCATGTCTATGGCTAGGAAACATAACCTCTTTGGTTCAGCAAGCTAGTAAAGTAGAGGCATACTAGTGACACATTGTTTGTCTATATATTCACACATGTACTATGTTTCCGGTCAATACAATTCTAGCATGAATAATAAACATTTATCATGATATAAGGAAATATAAATAACAACTTTATTATTGCCTCTAGGGCATATTTCCTTTAGTCTCCCACTTGTACTAGAGTCAATAATCTAGATTACACAGTAATGATTCTAACACCCATGGAGTCTTGGTGTTATCATGTTTTGCTTGTGAGAGAGGCTTAGTCAACGTGTCTGCAACATTCAGATCCGTATGTATCTTTCAAATCTCTATGTCTCCCTCCTTGAATTGATCACGGATGGAATTGAAGCGTCTCTTGATGTGCTTGGTTCTCTTGTGAAATCTGGATTCCTTTGCCAAAGAAATTGCACTAGTATTGTCACAAAAGAGTTTCATTGGATCTGATGCAGTGGGTATGACACCTAGATCATATATGAACACCTTCATCCAGACTCCTTCATTTGCTGCTTCCGAAGCAGCTATGTACTCCGCTTCACATGTAGATCCCGCCACGACGCTTTGCTTAGAACTGTGCCAACTGACAGCTCCACCGTTCAACAACACGTATCCGGTTTGTGACTTAGAGTCATCCGGATCAGTGTAAAAGCTTGCATCGACGTAACCATTTACGACGAGCTCTTTGTCACCTCCATAAACGAGAAACATATCCTTACCTTTTCTGGTATTTCAGGATGTTCCTGACCGCTGTCCAATGATCCACTCCTAGATTACTTTGGTACCTCCCTGCTAAACTAATAACAACGCACACATCAGGTCTAGTACACAACATTGCATACATGATAGAGCCTATGGCTGAAGCATAGGGAACACCTTTCATCTTTTCTCTATCTTCTGAAGTGGTCGGGCGTTGAGTCTTACTCAAGTTCACACCTTGTAACACAAGCAAGAACCCTTTCTTTGACTGACCCATTTTGAACTTCTTCAAAACTTTATCAACGTATGTGCTTTGTGAAAGTCCAATTAAACGTCTTGATCTATCTCTATAGATCTTGATGCCTAATATATAGGCAGCTTCACCAAGGTCTTTCATTAAAAAACACTTAGTCAAGTATCCTTTTATGCTATCCAGAAATTCTATATCATTTCCAATCAATAATATGTCATTCACATATAATATCAGAAATGCTACAGAGCTCCCACTCACTTTCTTGTAAATACAGGCTTCTCCAAAAGTCTGTATAAAACCATATGCTTTGATCACCTCATCAAAGCGTATATTCCAACTCCGAGATGCTTGCACCAGTCCATAGATGGATCGCTGGAGCTTGCACACTTTGTTAGCAATTTTAGGATCGACAAAACCTTCTGGTTGCATCATATACAACTCCTCTTTGAGGTATCCATTAAGGAATGCAGTTTTGACATCCATTTGCCAAATTTCATAATCATAAAATGCGGGAATTGCTAAAATGATTCGGACAGACTTAAGCATCGCTATGGGTGAGAAAGTCTCATTGTAGTCAACTCCTTGAACTTGTCGAAAACCTTCCGCAACAAGTCGAGCTTTGTAGATAGTAACATTACCGTCAGCGTCGGTCTTCCTCTTGAAGATCCATTTATTTTCAATGGCTTGCCGATCATCGGGCAAGTCAACCAAAGTCCATACTTTGTTCTCATACATGGATCCCATCTCAGATTTCATGGACTCAAGCTATTTTGCGGAATCTGGGCTCATCATCGCTTCCTCATAGTTCGTAGGTTCATCATGGTCTAGTAACATGACTTCTAGAACCGGGTTGCCGTACCACTCTGGCGCGGAACGTACTCTGGTTGATTTACAAAGTTCAGCAGTAACTTGATCCGAAGTTTCATGATCATCATCATTAGCTTCCTCACCAATTGGTGTAGGAATCACTGGAACTAGTTTCTGTGATGTACTACTTTCCAATTCAGGAGAAGGTACAATTACCTCATCAAGTTCCATTTTCCTCCCCCTCACTTCTTTCGAGAGAAACTCCTTCTCTAGAAAGGATCCATTCTTAGCAACGAATATCTTGCCTTCGGATCTGTGATAGAAGGTGTACACAACAGTCTCCTTTGGGTATCCTATGAAGACACATTTCTCCGACTTGGGTTCAAGCTTATCAGGTTGAAGCTTTTTCACATAAGCATCGCAACCCCGAACTTTAAGAAACGACAACTTTGGTTTCTTGCCAAACCACAGTTCATAAGGTGTCGTCTCAACAGAATTAGATGGTGCCCTATTTAATGTGAATGCAGCTATCTCTAAAGCATAACCCCAAAACGATAGTGATAAATCGGTAAGAGACATCATAGACCGCACAATATCTAATAAAGTACGGTTACGACGTTCGGAGACACCGTTACGCTGTGGTGTTCCGGGTGGCGTGAGTTGTGAAACTATTCCACATTGTTTCAAATGAAGACCAAACTCATAACTCAAATATTCGCCTCCATGATCAGATCGTAGAAACTTTTTCTTGTTATGATGATTCTCTACTTCACTCTGAAATTCTTTGAAAACTTTTCAAATGTTTCAGACTTGTGATTCATCAAGTAGATATACCCATATCTGCTCAAGTCATCAGTGAAGGTCAGAAAATAACGATACCCGCCGCGAGCCTCAACTCTCACCGGTCCACATACATCAATATGTATGATCTCCAACAAATTAGTTGCTCGCTCCATTGTTCCGGAGAACGGAGTCTTAGTCATCTTGCCCATGAGGCATGATTCGCAAGCACCAAGTGATTCCAAAAGTCCATCAGTATGGAGTTTCTTCATGCGCTTTACACCAATATGACCTAAATGGTTGTGCCACAAATAAGTTGCACTATCTATACCTATACTAATTTTAGACTCCCTAGAAATTCCTACATTAATCAGTACTTAGGAGCCGTTAATCTGGTGGGGCCCAGTTATTATGGTGTAGATCAACCGTGGATGTCATGTCTAAGTTGCAAAATAAAGAAAAAAAAACTCGATGTCACTTATAGATCTAACACATCTCCTTCTCTCCTTCCTCCTCACGAAGTCATGACTCATGATTGGATCTCGAGCAGATGCGAACCCCATCTCCCCTGCCACCTCCTCTCAAGTCCTCATAGGCGATAAGTTCCAATGCCAGGCGATGAGTTCCAGTCCTGCTGCCATCTCCCGTTTCCAAAGACTCCAATTGATCTCCCGCTGCCATCTTCTCGTGTAGGTTTTGTGTGCCTCCAATTGGGATGTAGCACTGGAATATCTGATTATGATGGGAGCCTAGCGTAGAATTGCATCGACGATACGGATCAATCCAAGAGACCGACGCATCAACCGGCCAATTATCAACAAACGCGGTAGTGACCTAGCGGCAGGTGATGGCTTCTCGCCCCTCGTTGATTACCCCAAGTGGAAGGTTTGAGATGCAGTGTAGCGGAAGTTTTCCCTTGGCAATACCAAGGATCGATTTCCCTGAGACTCCCAGTTTCAATAAGAAGGTGTCAACTGCTAACGGCGCCAGATATTAGCAATCAACATGGACCTGCACACAGATACAAATAACTTTGCTCCCAACGAGTACAAAGAGGTTGTCAATCCCTCCGGCCTTGTAGTTTACAAAGGATCAAACGCAAGTGATAATAGTGATAGATATAATTGCAATAGTAAGTAAAAGCGGAAAAGTAAATAGCGGATGTGATCAATGATGGTAATATGGACCCGAGTCTCATGATGTTCACTAGTGATGTCTCTCTTCCAAAAGACGATAAAACTGCTATGTGAGGTAAACGAATTACAGCTGGGCAATTGACAGGACCATGTGCGCAAACCAATGCTGACCAAGTTGCAAGAAAGGTAGAGGTTCAAAGCATGGGCGGTACGCCGAGGTAAGTAGACCGAAATCCATCTGCATCTACTACTAATCATCCACCTTGAGATATCTATCCAGAACATCTCGCTGGTATTAAGTTGCGAGTCCCACCCATAGTGTAAACTCAAAGCAACAGACAACTGCATTAAAAGAACTTTGCGTAAACTAAACAATCCTTGCACCCACGGGCACAAGCACCGTTGTTTTCCCCCTTGTGGCAACAGCACATCCCCTAGACTCATGTTTCTATCACTCAAGCTAGTCATCGAGGGGCATGAACCCACAATCAAGCATAACGTTCCCTCTTGGAGTCACTACCTACTACTTGGCCAAAGCAATAAATAACAACGGAGAACATGCAAGAATTACTTACGAACATAAATATAAAAGAGGTGAATCAAATATATTACTCAAACTCAATCTGAACATAATCTCATAATCCATCGGATCCCAGCAAACTCATCATAGCAACAGCATAAGGATTACATATGTGCCTCGATCATGTAGGGCAGCTCACGAGGACTAATTAGTGAAGCACAAGAACGGGAGGAGAACATCACATAGCTACTGGTCATGGACCCATGGTCCAAGGGAGACTACTCACAACTCATCCGGGAGGCGTCCATGGTGGTGGAGAAGCTCCCGGTGGTGATCCTCCCCTCCGGCAGGGTGCCGGGAAGAGTTCTCCTGGTGCTCCCGATCTTGGAAGCGGCGGCGGCGGCGGAACAGAGATGAGATCATGAAAAAGGGTTTCCGTCTCGAGGGTTTTGGGAGACGGTCTAAATATATGCCAAAGGGGGGCACCAGACGAGGCTAGGGGACTCCTACTCCCATCGGGAGTAGGATTCCCCCTTTTCCCTAGTTGGAGTAGGAGAGGAAGGAAGGAGGGAAGAGGACGAAGGAAATGGGGGCGCCACCCCCCTTCCTTGTCCAATTTAAACTAGAGGGGGGAGGGGGCGTGCGGCCAGCCCTGGCTGCCCCTTCCTCTCTCTCCCAAGGCCCATGAGGCCCACTTCACTCACTAGGGGGTTCCGGTAGCCCCCATGTACTCCGGTAAATGCCTGAAACCATCCAGAACCTTTCCGATGTCCAAACATAGGCTTCCAATATATCGATCTTTATGTCTCGGACATTCAGAGACTCCACGTCATGTCCGTGATCATATCTGGGACTCTGAACTACATTCGGTACATCAAAACTCATAAACTCATAATACCGATCGTCACCGAACGTTAAGCGTGCGGACCCTATGGGTTCGAGAACTATGTAGACATGACTGAGGCTCATCTCCAGTCAGTAACCAATAGCGGAACCTGGATGCTCATATTGGTTCCTACATATTCTACGAAGATCTTATCGGTCAAACCGCATAACAATATACGTTGTTCCCTTTGTCATCGGTATGTTACTTCCCCGAGATCCGATCGTCGGTATCTCAATACCTAGTTCAATCTCATTACCAGCAAGTCTCTTTACTCATTCTGTAATGAATCATCTCGTGGCTAACTCATTAGTCTTTTACTTGCAAGGCTTACAGTGATGTGCATTACCGAGAGGGCCCAGAGATACCTCTCCGACACTCGGACTAACAAATCTTATTCTCGATCTATGCCATCACCACAAAAACCTTTAGAGACACCTGTAGAGCATCTTTATAATCACCTAGTTAGGTTGTGATGTTTGATAGCACACAAGGTGTTCCTCCGGTATTCGGGTGTTGCATAATCTCAAAGTCATAGGAACATGTATAAGTCATGAAGAAAGCAATAACAGTAAAACTAAACCATCAAGGGCTAAGCTAACAGAATGGGTCAAGTCAATCACATCATTCACCAATGATGTGATCCCGTTAATCAAATGACAACTCATGTCTATGGCTAGGAAACATAACCTCTTTGGTTCAGCAAGCTAGTCAAGTAGAGGCATACTAGTGACACTTTGTTTGTCTATATATTCACACATGTACTATGTTTCCAGTCAATACAATTCTAGCATGAATAATAAACATTTATCATGATATAAGGAAATATAAATAACAACTTTATTATTGCCTCTAGGGCATATTTCCTTCAGTCTCCCTCTTGTACTAGAGTCAATAATCTAGATTACACAGTAATGATTCTAACACCCATGGAGTCTTGGTGTTATCATGTTTTGCTTGTGAGAGAGGCTTAGTCAACGTGTCTGCAACATTCAGATCCGTATGTATCTTTCAACTCTCTATGTCTCCCTCCTTGACTTGATCACGGATGGAATTGAAGCGTCTCTTGATGTGCTTGGTTCTCTTGTGAAATCTGGATTCCTTTGCCAAAGAAATTGCACCAGTATTGTCACAAAATATTTTCATTGGATCTGATGCAGTGGGTATGACACCTAGATCATATATGAACACCTTCATCTAGACTCCTTCATTTGCTGCTTCCGAAGCAGCTATGTACTCCGCTTCACATGTAGATCCCGCCACGACGCTTTGCTTAGAACTGTCCCAACTGACAGCTCCACCGTTCAACAACACGTATCCGGTTTGTGACTTAGAGTTATCCGGATCAGTGTAAAAGCTTGCATCGACGTAACCATTTACGACGAGCTCTTTGTCACCTCCATAAACGAGAAACATATCCTTACCTTTTCTGGTATTTCAGGATGTTCCTGACCGCTGTCCAGTGATCCACTCCTAGATTACTTTGGTACCTCCCTGCTAAACTAATAACAAGGCACACATCAGGTCTAGTACACAACATTGCATACATGATAGAGCCTATGGCTGAAGCATAGGGAACACCTTTCATCTTTTCTCTATCTTCTGAAGTGGTCGGGCGTTGAGTCTTACTCAAGTTCACACCTTGTAACACAAGCAAGAACCCTTTCTTTGACTGATCCATTTTGAACTTCTTCAAAACTTTATCAACGTATGTGCTTTGTGAAAGTCCAATTAAACGTCTTGATCTATCTCTATAGATCTTGATGCCTAATATATAGGCAGCTTCACCAAGGTCTTTCATTAAAAAACACTTAGTCAAGTATCCTTTTATGCTATCCAGAAATTCTATATCATTTCCAATCAATAATATGTCATTCACATATAATATCAGAAATGCTACAGAGCTCCCACTCACTTTCTTGTAAATACAGGCTTCTCCAAAAGTCTGTATAAAACCATATGCTTTGATCACCTCATCAAAGCGTATATTCCAACTCCGAGATGCTTGCACCAGTCCATAGATGGATCGCTGGAGCTTGCACACTTTGTTAGCACCTTTAGGATCGACCAAACCTTCTGGTTGCATCATATACAACTCCTCTTTGAGGTATCCATTAAGGAATGCAGTTTTGACATCCATTTGCCAAATTTCATAATCATAAAATGCGGGAATTGCTAAAATGATTCGGACAGACTTAAGCATCGCTATGGGTGAGAAAGTCTCATCGTAGTCAACTCCTTGAACTTGTCGAAATCCTTTCGCAACAAGTCGAGCTTTGTAGATAGTAACATTACCGTCAGCGTCAGTCTTCCTCTTGAAGATCCATTTATTTTCAATGGCTTGCCGATCATCGGGCAAGTCAACCAAAGTCCATACTTTGTTCTCATACATGGATCCCATCTCAGATTTCATGGACTCAAGCTATTTTGCGGAATCTGGGCTCATCATCGCTTCCTCATAGTTCGTAGGTTCATCATGGTCTAGTAACATGACTTCTAGAACCGGGTTGTCGTACCACTCTGGCGCGGAACGTACTCTGGTTGATTTACAAAGTTCAGCAGTAACTTGATCCGAAGTTTCATGATCATCATCATTAGCTTCCTCACCAATTGGTGTAGGAATCACTGGAACTAGTTTCTGTGATGTACTACTTTCCAATTCAGGAGAAGGTACAATTACCTCATCAAGTTCCATTTTCCTCCCACTCACTTCTTTCGAGAGAGACTCCTTCTCTAGAAAGGATCCATTCTTAGCAACGAATATCTTGCCTTCGGATCTGTGATAGAAGGTGTACACAACAGTCTCCTTTGGGTATCCTATGAAGACACATTTCTCCGACTTGGGTTCAAGCTTATCAGGTTGAAGCTTTTTCACATAAGCATCGCAACCCCGAACTTTAAGAAACGACAACTTTGGTTTCTTGCCAAACCACAATTCATAAGGTGTCGTCTCAACAGAATTAGATGGTGCCCTATTTAATGTGAATGCAGCTATCTCTAAAGCATAACCCCAAAACGATAGTGATAAATCGGTAAGAGACATCATAGACCGCACAATATCTAATAAAGTACGGTTACGACGTTCGGACACACCGTTACGCTGTGGTGTTCCGGGTGGCATGAGTTGTGAAACTATTCCACATTGTTTCAAATGAAGACCAAACTCGTAACTCAAATATTCGCCTCCATGATCAGATCGTAGAAACTTTTTCTTGTTATGATGATTCTCTACTTCACTCTGAAATTGTTTGAAAACTTTTCAAATGTTTCAGACTTGGGATTCATCAAGTAGATATACCCATATCTGCTCAAGTCATCAGTGAAGGTCAGAAAATAACGATACCCGCCGCGAGCCTCAACACTCACCGGTCCACATACATCAATATGTATGATCTCCAAAAAATTAGTTGCTCGCTCCATTGTTCCGGAGAACGGAGTCTTAGTCATCTTGCCCATGAGGCATGATTCGCAAGCACCAAGTGATTCCAAAAGTCCATCAGTATGGAGTTTCTTCATGCGCTTTACACCAATATGACCTAAATGGCTGTGCCACAAATAAGTTGCACTATCTATACCTATACTAATTTTAGACTCCCTAGAAATTCCTACATTAATCAGTACTTAGGAGCCGTCAATCTGGTGGGGCCCAGTTATTATGGTGTAGATCAACCGTGGATGTCATGTCTCAGTTGCAAAATAAAGAAAAAAAACTCGATGTCACTTATAGATCTAACACATCTCCTTCTCTCCTTCCTCCTCACGAAGTCATGACTCATGATTGGATCTCGAGCAGATGCGAACCCCATCTCCCCTGCCACCTCCTCTCAAGTCCTCATAGGCGATAAGTTCCAATGCCAGGCGATGAGTTCCAGTCCTGCTTCCATTTCCCGTTTCCAAAGACTCCAATTGATCTCCCGCTGCCATCTTCTCGTGTAGGTTTTGTGTGCCTCCAATTGTGATGTAGCAATGGAATATCTGATTATGATGGGAGCCTAGCGTAGAATTGCATCGACGATACGGATCAATCCAAGAGACCGACGCATCAACCGGTCAATTATCAACAAACACGGTAGTGACCTAGCGGCAGGTGATGGCTTCTCGCCCCTCGTTGGTTACCCCAAGTGGAAGGTTTGAGATGCAGTGTAGCGGAAGTTTTCCCTTGGCAATACCAAGGATCGATTTCCCTGAGACTCCCAGTTTCAACAAGAAGGTGTCAACTGCTAACGGCGCCAGATATTAGCAATCAACATGGACCTGCACAAAGATACAAATAACTTTGCTCCCAACGAGTACAGAGAGGTTGTCAATCCCTCCGGCCTTGTAGTTTACAAAGGATCAAACGCAAGTGATAATAGTGATAGATATAATTGCAATAGTAAGTAAAAGCGGAAAAGTAAATAGCGGATGTGATCAATGATGGTAATATGGACCAGAGTATCATGATGTTCACTAGTGATGTCTCTCTCTCAAAAGACGATAAAACTGCTATGTGAGGTAAACGAATTACAGCTGGGCAATTGACAGGACCATGTGTGCAAACCAATGCTGACTAAGTTGCAAGAAACGTAGAGGTTCAAAGCATGGGCGGTACGCCGAGGTAAGTAGACCGAAATCCATCTGCATCTACTACTAATCATCCACCTTGAGATATCTATCCAGAACATCTCGCTGGTATTAAGTTGCGAGTCCCACCCATAGTGTAAACTCAAAGCAACAGACAACTGCATTAAAAGAACTTTGCATAAAGTAAACAATCCTTGCACCCGCGGGCACAAGCACCATTGTTTTCCCCCTTGTGGCAATAGCACATCCCCTAGACTCATGTTTCTGTCACTCAAGCTAGTCATCGAGGGGCATGAACCCACAATCAAGCATAACGTTCCCTCTTGGAGTCACTACCTACTACTTGGCCAAAGCAATAAATAACAACGGAGAACATGCAAGAATTACTTATGAACTAAAATATAAAAGAGGTGACTCAAATATATTACTCAAGATCAATCTGAACATAATCTCATAATCCATCGGATCCTAGCAAACTCATCATAGCAACAGCATAAGGATTACATATGTGCCTCGATCATGTAGGGCAGCTCACGAGGACTAATTAGTGAAGCACAAGAACGGGAGGAGAACATCACATAGCTACTGGTCATGGACCCATGGTCCAAGGGAGACTACTCACAACTCATCCGGGAGGCGTCCATGGTGGTGGAGAAGCTCCCGGTGGTGATCCTCCCCTCCGACAGGGTGCCGGGAAGAGTTCTCCTGGTGCTCCCGATCTTGGAAGCGGCGGCGGCGGCGGAACAGAGATGAGATCATGAAAAAGGGTTTCCGTCTCGAGGGTTTTGGGAGACGGTCTAAATATATGCCAAAGGGGGGCACCAGACGAGGCTAGGGGACTCCTACTCCCATCGGGAGTAGGATTCCCCCTTTTCCCTAGTTGGAGTAGGAGAGGAAGGAAGGAGGGAAGAGGACGAAGGAAATGGGGGCGCCACCCCCCTTCCTTGTCCAATTTAAACTAGAGGGGGGAGGGGGCGCGCGGCCAGCCCTGGCTGCCCCTTCCTCTCTCTCCCAAGGCCCATGAGGCCCACTTCACTCTCTAGGGGGTTTCGGTAGCCCCCATGTACTCCGGTAAATGCCTGAAACCATCCAGAACCTTTCCGATGTCCAAACATAGGCTTCCAATATATCGATCTTTATGTCTCGGACATTCAGAGACTCCTCGTCATGTCCGTGATCATATCTGGGACTCTGAACTACATTCGATACATCAAAACTCATAAACTCATAATACCGATCGTCACCGAACGTTAAGCGTGCGGACCCTATGGGTTCGAGAACTATGTAGACATGACCGAGGCTCATCTCCAGTCAGTAACCGATAGCGGAACCTGGATGCTCATATTGGTTCCTACATATTCTACGAAGATCTTATCGGTCAAACCGCATAACAATATACGTTGTTCCCTTTGTCATCGGTATGTTACTTCCCCGAGATCCGATCGTCGGTATCTCAATACCTAGTTCAATCTCATTACCAGCAAGTCTCTTTACTCATTCTGTAATGAATCATCTCGTGGCTAACTCATTAGTCTTTTACTTGCAAGGCTTACAGTGATGTGCATTACCGAGAGGGCCCAGAGATACCTTTCCGACACTCGGACTGACAAATCTTATTCTCGATCTATGCCATCACCACAAAAACCTTCAGAGACACCTGTAGAGCATCTTTATAATCACCTAGTTAGGTTGTGATGTTTGATAGCACACAAGGTGTTCCTCCGGTATTCGGGTGTTGCATAATCTCAAAGTCATAGGAACATGTATAAGTCAAGAAAGCAATAACAATAAAACTAAACCATCAAGGGCTAAGCTAACAGAATGGGTCAAGTCAATCACATCATTCACCAATGATGTGATCCCGTTAATCAAATGACAACTAATGTCTATGGCTAGGAAACATAACCTCTTTGGTTCAGCAAGCTAGTCAAGTAGAGGCATACTAGTGACACTTTGTTTGTCTATATATTCACACATGTACTATGTTTCCGGTCAATACAATTCTAGCATGAATAATAAACATTTATCATGATATAAGGAAATATAAATAACAACTTTATTATTGCCTCTAGGGCATATTTCCTTCAGTCTCCCACTTGTACTAGAGTCAATAATCTAGATTACACAGTAATGATTCTAACACCCATGGAGTCTTGGTGTTATCATGTTTTTCTTGTGAGAGATGCTTAGTCAACGTGCCTACAACATTCAGATCCGTATGTATCTTTCAAGTCTCTATGTCTCCCTCCTTGACTTGATCACGGATGGAATTGAAGCGTCTCTTGATGTGCTTGGTTCTCTTGTGAAATCTGGATTCCTTTGCCAAAGAAATTGCACCAGTATTGTCACAAAAGATTTTCATTGGATCTGATGCAGTGGGTATGACACCTAGATCATATATGAACACCTTCATCCAGACTCCTTCATTTGCTGCTTCCGAAGCAGCTATGTACTCCGCTTCACATGTAGATCCCGCCACGACGCTTTGCTTAGAACTGTGCCAACTGACAGCTCCATCGTTCAACAACACGTATCCGGTTTGTGACTTAGAGTCATCCGGATCACTGTAAAAGCTTGCATCGACGTAACCATTTACGACGAGCTCTTTGTCACCTCCATAAACGAGAAACATATCCTTACCTTTTCTGGTATTTCAGGATGTTCCTGACCGCTGTCCAGTGATCCACTCCTAGATTACTTTGGTACCTCCCTGCTAAACTAATAACAAGGCACACATCAGGTCTAGTACACAACATTGCATACATGATAGAGCCTATGGCTGAAGCATAGGGAACACCTTTCATCTTTTCTCTATCTTCTGAAGTGGTCGGGCGTTGAGTCTTACTCAAGTTCACACCTTGTAACACAAGCAAGAACCCTTTCTTTGACTGATCCATTTTGAACTTCTTCAAAACTTTATCAACGTATGTGCTTTGTGAAAGTCCAATTAAACGTCTTGATCTATCTCTATAGATCTTGATGCCTAATATATAGGCAGCTTCACCAAGGTCTTTCATTAAAAAACACTTAGTCAAGTATCCTTTTATGCTATCCAGAAATTCTATATCATTTCCAATCAATAATATGTCATTCACATATAATATCAGAAATGCTACAGAGCTCCCACTCACTTTCTTGTAAATACAGGCTTCTCCAAAAGTCTGTATAAAACCATATGCTTTGATCACCTCATCAAAGCGTATATTCCAACTCCGAGATGCTTGCACCAGTCCATAGATGGATCGCTGGAGCTTGCACACTTTGTTAGCACCTTTAGGATCGACCAAACCTTCTGGTTGCATCATATACAACTCCTCTTTGAGGTATCCATTAAGGAATGCAGTTTTGACATCCATTTGCCAAATTTCATAATCATAAAATGCGGGAATTGCTAAAATGATTCGGACAGACTTAAGCATCGCTATGGGTGAGAAAGTCTCATCGTAGTCAACTCCTTGAACTTGTCGAAAACCTTTCGCAACAAGTCGAGATTTGTAGATAGTAACATTACCGTCAGCGTCGGTCTTCCTCTTGAAGATCCATTTATTTTCAATGGCTTGCCGATCATCGGGCAATGTCGGGGGAAACTGTCCGCCACGAACACCTATGGGACCGGAGCCCCTTGTCTGTGCGGTACGAGGGCGGAGGGAGCACGAAGAGCAGATCGTAGCGAGCACGCGGGCAGTTTTACCCAGGTTCGGGCCGCGGTAGACGCGTAAAACCCTACTCCTGCTTAGTTGTGTATTGAGTTGGAGAGCTCGGGAGCTTGAAGAAGCAGCTACACCGAGCGTATGAGCGATCTAGGTTCCGAACCCCCTCCACGTTGTGCATGGGCCTCCTTTTATAATGCAAGGGGTCACCAACAGGTGTCAACGTAGGAGAAAGGGGTAAAAACGTAAAAGAGGTGGTAGTTGTAATAGTGCGGGAATAGTGGAGCTACAGTGCGCGAACAGTGGTCGCTACCTACTTTGACAGTGGGGGACAAGGGCATTTAATGCCCGTCGCCGTCGACCCCAAAAGCTCCCGCCCTTGCGTCTCCGTCTGCCACGGCGATGGCTTCACCACCGTGGAGTGCCAGCGTGTCCCCCAGGTTGCACAGCCATCCGCCACGCGTCCCTGGAAAGGTCCCAGGGCGACGCGTGGGCCGATGAGCTGGAGCGCGGGCACACAGCGCAACTCTCCCGGCAAGCACCTTGCCGGGGTCTTGATCTTGCCGGGCCCGGGAGCTTGCCGGGCTCTGAGGCTTGTCGCTCCCCGGGCCCTCGCCGGGGCGCATATAGCGTCGGGGCGTGTCTTCTATGATGTAATCTTCTAGTCTTCCTGGCAAGCTCCTCTTGCCAGGGCCTTGCGTGAGTGAGGTAACCTTGAGCCTAGAACGGCCTTCCCGGCAAGCTCCGCTTGCCGGGGTCTCGATCTTCTGTCTTGTATACTTTGTTTTTGAATGGTTTGATATGGAGCAGGAAAGTCTCCGGCGAGCACGTGGTTAACCCTGCCGCGGGAAGCTGCAACCGCCCGTGCACAAGTTGGGGTACTGAGGTACCCCTTCCTTAGTACACCGACAGGAGCCCCCGAGCCTGGGCCACACACGGTGCCGAGCGCTGCTGGGCCAGGCCCAAAACAGTGCACGGGCACACGCGGCCCACGGCGCGCCGAATCCACTTCCGTATCCACCGCATCCCCCCGTAACGGCACGCGTCGATTGCGGCGTCGTGGGATGGGACGTGCCCACGTTCCTTCAATGGAAAGAGCGAAACGCCCCCCCACTTCCCCATAAAAGCAGAGGAAGCAGGAGCGGTTCCCCTCCTTATGCTTTCATTGCATCCTCTTCATCCTCCAGAGATCCCCTTTGCGCTCCGCCCCCATACCTCCGCCGCCGCCGTCTGCATCTCCGGCGCCGCCGGGCTCTTCGTCCCCCTTCCTCCGCCGCCTCCGCCATGGCCCCGAAGACCGAGAAGGCGAAGGCGGAGAAGGCCAAGAAGGAAAAGTCGGAGCAAGCGGCGAAGCTTACCGCGTATCGGAAGCGGAACCTCGTCTTCCCGCCGAAGCTCAGCGCGCGGGAGCTCTGGAACAAGTATTGCTTGTTCTGGTCCAAGGGAACCAAGGCGCACCCCCGCACTCGAGCTTATCCGGCCGCCGCCAAGGACAACTACCCCGGCGGGTACTATTTCTTCGCAGCCTTCTTCCACTGTGGTCTTTGCCCTCCTTTTTCTGATTTCTTCTGTGACATAATGCACACCTACGGCCTCCATCTTCTTGACTTCACCCCCAACGCCATCCTCACAATGGCGGTTTTCGCACACATGTGCGAAAACTATATAGGAATACACCCAAACGTAGCTCTGTTTAGGCACTTCTTCACCCCTAGAGCCGAGGCCGGCGCCCCCCTCTCCGGAGGAATATCTTGGGTTTTCCGTCTGAACAAGAAGGAGTCCTACTTGCCGGGGGAGCTCCGCGGCAAGTGGGAGGAATGGCGTGCGGAATGGTGCTGGATTGTCGAGGACCAGCCGCAATCCTTCACCGCGCCGCGCACAACGCCCATCGTGCGCGGCAGGGACTAGAGCGAGCTGGATTCGGACGACGCCAAGCTCAACGTCGCCCTCATCAGGATTCTGCGTCTCCGGACCGCTAGGCTGTCTGTCGCAGAAGTAGGCACAGACTTCCTCCGCCGCCGCATCGCCCCTCTCCAAGACAGGAAAAGACCGGCCTGGGAGTACGGCAACTCGGCGGATATCATGAGGTTGCGGCCCGGGCTCAACTACAACTTCACGTCGCTGGAGCTGAAGGGGATGGTCCGGGAGCTGTTTAAGCACGACCCGGCCCACCCGGAATGGTTCAGGGGGCCCCGGGGAGTGGTGCCCCTTTGCAACAGCACGGCTTGTGATCCTCTCCGCGCCATGATGCCCGCGTGTGATTCGCACGGCGTGGACCGCACGTGGATTCCGCCCAAGTCAATAGACATCCTCAGCTTCTTCGACAACCTTGTGGAGGTGGCGAAGAACAAGAACGAGACCCGGGAGCTGACGCGGGACACCACCGACCAGGAGATTGCGTATATCGCTTCTCGGGTTGAAGAGGCCGCCGTAGCCGCAGCGGCAGGAGAGTTCGGCTACACGCCCGACGAGGCAGATGCTGCGGAGGCGTCCTGCCAAGCTGAGGAGGCGAAGATCCGCAGGCTACTGCAGCTGCCTCCCGACGCGCTCGCCGGAGTCCCATCCTTGAGGCACTCCGGGATCATCGGAATCCAGACGGAGGCCGCGGCGAGAGGCCACGCCGCCGGAGGGAACAGGGGCGCCGCAGGGAGTGGAGGCGCCGGAGGGAGCGGAGGCGCCGGAGGGAAGGAGGCCGCGGCGCAGGGCGCTGGGCCCAGCAAGCCAACCGAGGAGGAGGAGGAGGAGGACGCCGAGGCCGCCGAGGACTCCGGCGGGTCTACGGAGCTCTACGCCGACGACCTCTCCTCGTCGGAGACCTCCCCGCCCTGGGCAAGCCCTAGGCGGTCTCCACTGAAGCGTCTCCGCAAGACGGCGACGGGGGAGAGGGCGCAGGCCCCCCGGCAACAACCAGCTCGCCGGGCAGCGCGAGCTCCCCGGGGAAGCCAAGCTGCGCCGGGGGCGACCGGCGCACCAGCCACAGCGGAGGCGGCCCGCGCGCAGGCCACGACGGAGGCACCCCGCAAGCAGGCCACAACAGAGGCGCCTTGCAGGCCGGCGCCGAGCCGGCAGGAGTCTTCACGGGGCGGAGCAGCGGCTCCGCCCGCTCCCCGGGCCTCGGCTACCACAGGGGCTGGGTCTTCGCAGCCCCCAGCCCCAGGGACCGCCAAGCGCCCGAGGGAATCTTCGCCTCCCGCTCCTCGCGCAGACGCGCCCCAGGTGGAGTTTGACTTCTCCGCCTTGAGCGACGACGACGAGGAGGAACAGGAGTAATCATTCGAGATCTTTATCTTCTCAAACTTCGTCTTGATTATTGTTGATGCTAATCTTGTTTTTTTGCTTTGATTTCAGGACCTTGGCCCAGCGCGCGGCGAAGAAAGCCAAGGTGCCCGTGGTCGAGGTCACGGATGACTCGCCCACCGCGGCAACTGGGGACGTGCCGGAGCCAAGCCTCCCGGACCCGAGCGCTGCTCCGAGGAGCAGCCCCCAGCGCAGCCCCCAGCGTAAGTCTGGGTTCCATCTTTCCACTCGTCGGGTGCGCTTGGGGATTTTGGTCTTGCTCTAACATCTTGATGTTTTTGTCTTCTCTTGTGCAGAGGTGGAGCCACAGCGGCAGGAGCGTCCGGAGGGCGCCCCCGAGGAGCCGCAGGCCCCGCCGTCCCCGCCAAGGCCGAACTCCCCGGCAAGGGAGAGCGCCCCGCCAAGGGCGGGTACTCCGCCAAGGGCGAGTACCCCGCCAAGGGCGAGCAGCCCGGCGAGGGCGGCCACTCCGCCAAGGCAGAGCTCCCCGGCGAGGGAGCCCGCCGCTGACGACGTCCGCCAAGGTAGGTCTTGTAATTTTGTCTTCTCGGCATTGTCTCTTTTTGGATATTTGCTTGAACTTCTTTTGCTTCTTCTTCTTCTTCTAGATCTTCCTCCCCCCGAGCCGATGGAGACGGAAGTCATCATCATCGAGGAGGAGGCCGCGCAGGACGGCGGCGGCGACGCCTCTGTCGCCGAGGACACGGCGGGAGCCGCCGAGCCGGCTGCGCAGGAGACCGCTCCGGCTGCGGACGCAGCGGCCGGGGAGGGGGACGGCGACCGCACCGCCGGCCCGGAGGCGGCGGGAGCATCAAGTGCTGCGCCGGCCGTCGACCCCTCCGCCGGAAAGGAGCAGGCCGGCTACTACCTTGAAGCCCCCAACGGCGTCTTCATCCAGGTGCCTTGGGGGTCTTCGTCGCGAGCTCCCGCGGAGGGCGAGGCCTTTAATGGAGAGGTCCTCGCCTCCGCGGGCTTGAAGATTTTCGAGGCGCCCGGCGGAAGTGAAGGGCCCGAGGAGGAGAAGCTGCTTCACCAGCTCCTGGCCCTTTACCGGGCCAGGCAGGCGAAGCTTGCTTGTCGGGAGGCCCTCGCCGCCAAGGCCGCCGCGGAGATGGAGAAACGCGCGGCGGAGCTCAGCGCCGCCAACCAGGCGGCCCTCCGCGAGGTGGCGGAGGAGCGCGAGCGACTCGCCGGAGAATACCAAGAGTGGGTGCTGGAGAAGGCCGAGGCCGAAGAGCGGCAGCGGCTCGCCGGGGTGGAGCTGTCCCGGCGAGAAGGAGAACTCGCCCAGAGGAAGGTCAACCTCGACGCCCACGAGGAAGAACTTGCCGCTCGGGAGCAGGCCCTTGGCGGGGAGCTGAAGGAGGCGAGAGCTGCCGCGGCTACCGCGGAGACCGCCAAGGAGGAGCTTGCCGCCAAGGTCGCGCAGCTGGAGGAGTCGCTGAAGGCGAGCGTGGAGAAGGTCGCCGCGCTCAATATAGAGCGCGAGAAGGACGCCCACACTAACTCAGAACTCCAGGTGCGTCTTTCTGAGAGGGGCGACGAGTTGAAGGCCGCCAAGGACTCCATCGAAGATCTGGAGCTGAAGGTCTCCACACTGAAGGACTCGCTTGACGCCGCCCGGGATAGGGAGACCAAGTTGAAGGAGGAGCTCCGCAAGGAGCGAGCCTTGGTGGACAGCGCCAACAAGGCGGCCGAGAACTTCCGCCGTACCATTGAGGTATGGACCGAGGACTTGGTATCTTCTGCGTCCAACATCGACCAGGAGCTGCTGGCGCTGAAAGTCGAGCATCTCATCTACTCCCCGGATCCGAACCTCCCTCACAGCGCCAAGCTCAGCCTCTTCTTCAGAGGGATCACGCCGGCTCTTGCAGGTCTTCGGAACAAGATTCCCGCGCAGCTGGCCGAGGAGTCGCGCCTGCTCTGCACGGGAACCTTGGTTCGCGTGCTGACGAAGATTGTATACCGCAATCCCGGCATAAACCTCACCAACGTTCTTCGCAGCCTGCCGGCCGACGCAAACATGGAGGTGTTGAAGGAGCAGGTCGCCCACATCATCGCCAAGGTGAACAAGATCTCCAGGATTGAGGGCGACCGCGTAGATTAGGCCTCCATTATCTTTATCTCTTTTTGTTGCTGCATAGGATGTTTGTGAACTCATTAATCATTGCGACAAGTTATCCTTTGTAAGATATTTATCTCATTTCGATCAATCAGTGCAATGTTATCTTCCTTGTCTTGGTCATTTACTTTGTATGCTTTTTACCCTACGCTCCCGGGGAGCTTGCCGGCAAGGGGCCCTTGCCGCGAGCGCTGAGTGCTGGACTCTGAGCAGCCTGCTGGCTAAGGCCTCACCGGCAAGCAACCTTGCCGCAGCTAGTCGCAACGCACTTAGCTTGCTGAGCGAACTCGAAAACAAAGTAAGGGCGCGACACTTGTCGCAGCTCACTTAGATCGTTGAGCGTACTCGGAAACAAGATAAGGGTGCGGCTAGCTACGGGTAGGTTCCTCCGCGCACAGGTTTTCCATACAAAGTGTGATTGTTCAAGGAAGACAACTAAAAATTAAAAATTTGATCTGGCCAAATTCTAATAACTTAGCTTTCATATATTGCTTCCTTCTCGGTAAGGCTTTTCTTTCTTGAACAGCACTTGGTTCCTCCTCCATCTCCTTCCCCCCCGGCAAACTTGTGCGCGAGGAACGTCCCTTCTGCTTAAGAGGCAAAGGAAAAGAAGAGGGAAACAAGACATGGCCTTTCGGCGTGCTAATGCTTACCGGATGTGTATGTTGCACAAGATGCCACATAACACATGCAAATAGCAAAGAAAAGCATGCAAAAGGCAAATAGCGCAAAACATAAAATCTTTACTGATGCACGGGGTCTGCGCCCGGCTTTGTACAAAGGGTTACATGCAACAGCGGCAAGGCTTGTACAAAAGGTGGTTGCCGGAGCGGATCACGGCAACCGCGCCTTATGGGTGAAACTTGCGAAGATGCTCTATGTTCCAGGAGTTGCTCACCGGTAAGCCTTCTTCGGTCTCGAGGCGGACAGCGCCGGGCCTCGTGACTTGTCTCACCCGATAAGGGCCTTCCCACTTCGGCGTCAACTTGTTGGAATTCTTGGCGGACTGAACACGCCGAAGAACAAGGTCGCCTTCCTCGAGACTCCTGGCCTTAACCTTGCGGCTATGGTAGCGACGCAAGGCTTGCTGGTATCGAGCAGCTCGTACAGCAGCCTGGAGACGTCCCTCCTCGAGGAGCAAAGCATCATCTTGTCGCAGTTGCTCTTGCTCGAGCTCATCATAAGCGAGCACTCGAGGAGATCCGTATACGAGTTCCGTGGGGAGAACTGCCTCTGCCCCATATACTAGAGCAAAGGGTGTCTGTCCGGTGGCTCGACTCGGTGTCGTTCTGATTGACCAAAGAGCCGCCGGTAGCTCCTCTATCCAATTTCTTCCGCACTTCCGCAGCCTGTCAAAGGTCCTTGTCTTGAGTCCGCGCAGCACTTCAGCATTGGCCCTCTCCGCTTGACCGTTGCTCCTCGGGTGAGCAACAGAAGCGAAACAGACCTTGGCGCCAAGGTCTTGGACGTACTGCATGAAGGTGCGACTAGTGAATTGTGTACCGTTGTCGGTGATGATCCTGTTAGGGATCCCGAAACGGCAAACAATCGACCTGAAGAACCTGACTGCTGACTGTGCTGTCACCTTTCTCACTGGTTCCACTTCTGGCCACTTTGTGAACTTGTCGATTGCAACGTACAAGTACTCAAAGCCCCCGACGGCTTGGGGGAAGGGGCCAAGGATGTCGAGCCCCCAGACCGAGAAGGGCCAGGACAAAGGGATTGTTTGGAGAGCTTGAGCTGGCTGATGAATCTGCTTTGCATGGAACTGGAACGCTTCACACTTGGTTACTAGTGCAGTTGCATCTTGGAGGGCTTCTTGCCAAAAGAACCCTTGCCGGAAAGCTTTCCCGGCAAGCGCCCTTGCGCCAATGTGGTGGCCGCATATGCCTCCGTGTATTTCTGCCAACAGCTTCTGTCCATCTTCTCTGGAGATGCACTTCAGTCTGACACCATTAAGCCTTCTTCTGTACAGCTCGTTATCCACGAACTGGTACATACTTGACTGCCTGGTTATCTTCTCTATTTCTTCTGGGTCGTCGGGAAGTTCTCCAGTTTGCAGAAAACGGACGATCTGCTGCGCCCATGCCGGAGCTTGAGGCTCAACGGCAAGGACTAAAGGCATGAGAGCCGCTGCGGGAACCTCAGCTTCTACGGCGAGAACCTCTGGCTCCGCCGGAGCTGAAGGTCCCCCGGCAAGCTCGCCGGGGCGAGGCTTGTCGGGAATGCTCGCTTCAACTGCACAGACCCGAGGATCTGCAGGAGCAAACCGTTCCTCAGCGCTCTGTTTGTTGATCTTGGGGACCTTGGCGGCGGTTTCAGGGAGATCCGCCGGCAAGTAGTCGCCGGAGACCAACTTTCTCTTCTTGGACTGCCCAATTGATGGTGTAACGGATGGCTGAGTCAGCTTGAGCAAGAAGGTCCCTGGTTCCACAGGTAACTTCATCGAAGCACACTTTGAAAGGCCATCTGCAATTTCATTCTGAGCTCTCGGGACGTGCTCCATCTGCAGACCTTCAAAGTGTTCCTCAAGCTTCCTCACTTCATCTACATAAGCTTCCATCAAAGGGCTCTGATAGCTCTTGTTGACTTGCCGGACCACCAACTGAGAATCTCCCCGCACAATCAGCTTCCTGATCCCAAGTTCGGCCGCAATCCTGAGGCCGGCAAGCAAGCCTTCATATTCTGCAGTGTTGTTTGTTGCTTGCTCCCTGGGAAAGTGCATCTGGATAACATATTTGAGGTGCTCTCCGGTGGGTGCGATAAGTACCACGCCAGCACCGGCGCCTTGCAGCGAGAAGGCACCATCAAAATACATTACCCATTCACTTGTCTCCTCTTGTACGGGTGTACTTGTTTCTTGGACTTCTTCATCGGGCGTTGGGGTCCACTCAGCTATGAATTCTGCCAAAGCTCGGCTCTGTATGGTTGAAGTACTTTCAAACTTGAGTCCAAAGCTCGACAGCTCCAGTGCCCACTCAACGATCCTGCCTGTTGCTTCTGGGTTGTGCAATATCCTCTTCAGCGGAAAGCGAGTGACCACTGTTATCTCATGTGCTTGGAAGTAATGGCGCAGCTTTCTCGAGGCCACGAGGAGGCCGAAAAGCAACTTTTGCACACCAGAGTACCTTGATCTAGCCCCCTGGAGAAGGGAACTCACAAAATACACTGGGCGCTGCACCATTTTTTTCCGCACCTCATCCTGTTCCTGCGCAGAGTTGTCCTTGTCGGGGCCAGAGCTTGTTGGAGCAGCCTCCTGCTTGTCGCTGGATTCGCTTGCCGGTGGTGTAGCCTCCTCGTCGGACTCCCTCTCCGCTACTAACGCAGCACTAACCACCTGGTTGGTTGCCGCTAGGTATAGCAACAACTTTTCCTGTGGTCTAGGTGCGACAAGTATTGGAGTGGAGGACAGGTACCGTTTCAAATCTTGCAGCGCTGCCTCCGCTTCCGGAGTCCACTTCATGGGACCTGCCTTCTTCAAGATTTTGAAGAAGGGTAGGGCGCGTTCTGCAGACTTCGAAATGAACCTACTGAGGGCAGCCACACAACCTGCAAGCCTTCTGACATCCTTGACGCGCTTCGGGGCCTCAATCTGCTCAATGGCTTTAATCTTGTCGGGGTTGGCTTCAATACCCCTCTGTGACACAAAGAATCCGAGAAGCTTGCCGGAGGGAACTCCAAAGACGCACTTCTCGGGGTTCAACTTGAGCTGTATCCTGCGCAGGTTCTGAAATGTTTCTTCCAAATCTTGGATCAGGGTTTCCTTGCTCTTACTCTTCACCACGATGTCATCCATGTAAGCCTCTACATTTCTGTGGATCTGTGGCTCGAAAGCAGTGTGCACTACCCTTGCAAATGTTGATCCTGCATTCTTCAGTCCAAATGGCATGCGTATGAAGCAATAAGTGCCACATGGAGTGATAAATGCAGTCTTTTCTTCATCCTCTTTGGCCATAAAGATCTGATGGTAGCCTGAATATGCATCAAGAAAACAGAGTAGCTCACATCCGGCAGTGGAGTCAACAATCTGGTCAATGCGTGGCAAGGGGAATGGATCCTTGGGACATGCTTTATTCACATCGGTGAAGTCTATACACAGTCTCCACTTCCCGTTAGCCTTGCGCACGACGACTGGGTTTGCCAACCACGTCGGATGGATCACACCTCTAACTAGGCCCGCTGCCTCTAGCTTCTTGATTTCTTCGTTGATAAATTCTTGGCGCTCCACGGCTTGCTTCCTCACTTTCTGCTTGATGGGCCGCGCATGAGGACAAACAGCAAGCTTGTGCTCAATTACCTTCCTCGGAACACCGGGGATGTCAGATGGTTGCCAAGCAAACACATCGACATTCGCCCGCAGGAAAGCAACGAGCGCGCTTTCCTATTTGCTGTCAAGCGTGGCACTGATGGTGAAGGTACCACCAGTGCCGTCCTCCTTGGCGGACACCTTCTTTGTTGCCGGAGGAGCGGCCATTCCCTTCTTACACTTGCCGGTGGAGCTCGATGGGACGTCCTCGACGGCGACGCAGCACTCCGAAGAGGTGCGGTTGCCGGAGTGGGCCCCAGAGCACTTGCCGGACTTGGTCTTCGTCTTCTTCCCCCCGGGAGCTTCAGCGGCAAGTGTATCTTTCTCTGCCGCAGCTGCCGCATCCCGGTAGATCTTGTCGGCGCAGACAAGCGCATCCTTCTTGTCGCCGTGGACAGTGATGACGCTTATCGGCCCCGGCATCTTGAGTACGTTGTAGGCGTAATGGGAAGCCGCCATGAACCTGGCGAGGGCAGGACGGCCAAGTATTCCATTGTATGGTAATGGAATATCGGCGACGTCGAAAGTGATACGCTCAGTTCTGAAGTTGAGCTCCCCGCCAAAGGTCACCGGCAGAGTGATCTTCCCCTTGGGCTTGCTCCTCCCCGGGTTGATTCCTTGGAAAGAACCGGTCTCTTCGAGCTCGCCATCTGGAATTTGGAGTTTCTTGATCACAGCAGAGGAGATCAAGTTCAGCCCGGCCCCGCCGTCAACCAACATTTTGGTGACCTTGAGGTTGCGGATGGTGGGTGAGACCAGCATCGGCAAGCACCCGACCGCAGTGGTGCGGTCAGGGTGATCCTCAAGATCAAAAATGATGGGCGTGCTGGACCATTTGAGGAGCCTGCGCGACTCCACGGGCGGCTCTGCTGCATTCACCTCACGCACCCACTGCTTTAGCTGACGGTGGGAGGTGTGCAGAGAGGCGCCACCGTCGACGCACAGGACCTCCGTGGCCTTCTGGAACTCCTGCTCGCTGTTATCCTCGTCCTCCATGTCTTCGTCGTCGTCTTCTTCATCCTTGTCGCGGCCCCGGGGAGGTCGGTCACCTTGCCGCTGCTTGGCCTTGCCGCGGCGTCCTCCCCGACCATTGAATGGCCGCTTCTTGCTTGGCTCTCCGCCGCCACCTTGGGCCTTCTCCTTGTCGCGCCTCTCGTACTCAGCCTTCTGCTGCTCGACGAGGTACTCGACGCGCTTACAGTTGGAGAGGTCGTGGCCCTTGGTGCGGTGGATTTTACAGTATTGCTTGTCGGAGCCGTCCTGCTTGTCGGCCGCCGCTACAGGGGCAGGCTCCTTGCCGGAGCCGCCAGCCTGTGTTTGCTTGGCGGGAGCCTCCTTGCCGGACTTCTTGACGGCAAGCACCTCCTTATTGCCTTTCCTTCTGTTATTCCGCCGCCGGCTCTTCTTTGCCGGGGCGGCGTCGTCGCTGTCGCTTCCTCCTGCGCCAGCATCCTCCCCGGGGAGTCTCCTCCCCTCTTCTGCGCGTGCGCACTTGTCAGCCAGAGCATAGAGCTCGCTGACGTCCCGAATCTTGGTCATCGCCATTTCTTCACGCATGCGGCGGTTACGCACGTTCTGGTGGAACGCGCTGATAACCGCGGCAGGGTGGACATCAGGGATGTTGTGCTGCACACGGCTGAAGCGTTGGATGTACTTGCGCAGGGACTCTCCTTCCTTCTGGGCCAAAATGTGGAGATCGCTCTCCTGGCCGTGGGGTTTGTGACCGCCGGTGAAGGCGCCAACAAACTGATGGCAAAGGTCTGCCCAAGAAGAAATGGAGCCTTCCGGCAAGTGCATAAGCCACGAACGGACGTTCGGCTTAAGCACGAGCGGGAAGTAATTTGCCAAGATCTTCTCGTCGCGCCCCCCGGCAGCCTGCACCGCGATGGTGTAAACGCTGAGGAATTCTGAGGGGTGCGTCTTGCCGTCGTACTTCTCTGGTACGTCGGGCTTGAAATTCTTCATGCTGGGCCACTGGACGCGCCGCAGCTCACGGGTAAACGCAGGGCAGCCTGCCGCGTACGGCAAGTCGCCTGGTTTACCGGGCGCGCGCGCGTCGACAGCGTTCCCAGCTCTCTGGTCTGATTGTCGCCGAGCTTCTCGGCGGCGCTCGATGGTTGTCCGAGCGTCTTCTTGTCGACGGTCGTCGAGGACCCGGCGCTGGTCCCGACGGGCCCGCGGATCCGACGACGCCGTAGAGCCGTCGTCGGCGTTGTTCCGGCGGGGCGGCGTCTTCTGCTTCCGCGGCGGGGAGTGCACGCTTGTCGCACCCCCGGCGGTCTTGTCGCCGTCGGCCTTCGTCTTCTCAGCTTGCCGCGGCCGCGAGGCCGCCAGCTGCTGTGGAGAATCGTTGTTGGCGAAGGCTATCAGGCTCTGGATGGTGGCCCTCCAGTCTTCGGCTTTGTCTGCCGCTGGAGGGAAGTCGAGGAGCAGTTGCGCCCTTGCGAGCGCTTCTGCTGGAGTGGAGGGGAACGGGGGCGAACGGTGCGAGGAGCGGGATATGCTCGGACTCCTAACAACGTTAGAAGGAGCAGGGTCCCGCGCCGGCGCCTTCGCTTTGCTTGTGCCCGGACGGTGGTCCGGGGCGTCCCGCGAGCCTCCGGTTTGTCCTTGCCCCAGCTGCTGGGTTGTCGTGTGCTGAGATGGACGTGGCGCGTCCACGGAGACCGAGGCTCGGTCGTCCGTCTTGTCCTTGGATTTGGTGGCGCCGCGAGTGTCCTCGTCGGCGACCACCCTTCCGACGGCGTCTCCCCCGCCCACCGTTGGCTCTGGTGGCGGCGGATGAGACGCAGACGGGCCTCCGACCTCCGAAGCCTTCTTCTTCGGGGCCATGGTGCTGTTGCTGATGAAGTTGCTGACGAAACTGGAGAGGTTGGTGAAGAATGCGCCCGCGCGAACGCCGGATCAGATTCGCACAACCTCGACGCCCCCCTACCTGGCGCGCCAAAGATGTCGGGGGAAACTGTCCGCCACGAACACCTATGGGACCGGAGCCCCTTGTCTGTGCGGTACGAGGGCGGAGGGAGCACGAAGAGCAGATCGTAGCGAGCACGCGGGCAGTTTTACCCAGGTTCGGGCCGCGGTAGACGCGTAAAACCCTACTCCTGCTTAGTTGTGTATTGAGTTGGAGAGCTCGGGAGCTTGAAGAAGCAGCTACACCGAGCGTATGAGCGATCTAGGTTCCGAACCCCCTCCACGTTGTGCATGGGCCTCCTTTTATAGTGCAAGGGGTCACCGACAGGTGTCAACGTAGGAGAAAGGGGTAAAAACGTAAAAGAGGTGGTAGTTGTAACAGTGCGGGAATAGTGGAGCTACAGTGCGCGAACAGTGGTCGCTACCTACTTTGACAGTGGGGGACAAGGGCATTTAATGCCCGTCGCCGTCGACCCCAAAAGCTCCCGCCCTTGCGTCTCCGTCTGCCACGGCGATGGCTTCACCACCGTGGAGTGCCAGCGTGTCCCCCAGGCTGCACAGCCATCCGCCACACGTCCCTGGAAAGGTCCCAGGGCGACGCGTGGGCCGATGAGCTGGAGCGCGGGCACACAGCGCAACTCTCCCGGCAAGCACCTTGCCGGGGTCTTGATCTTGCCGGGCCCGGGAGCTTGCCGGGCTCTGAGGCTTGTCGCTCCCCGGGCCCTCGCCGGGGCGCATATAGCGTCGGGGCGTGTCTTCTATGATGTAATCTTCTAGTCTTCCTGGCAAGCTCCTCTTGCCAGGGCCTTGCGTGAGTGAGGTAACCTTGAGCCTAGAACGGCCTTCCCGGCAAGCTCCGCTTGCCGGGGTCTTGATCTTCTGTCTTGTATACTTTGTTTTTGAATGGTTTGATATGGAGCAGGAAAGTCTCCGGCGAGCACGTGGTTAACCCTGCCGCGGGAAGCTGCAACCGCCCGTGCACAAGTTGGGGTACTGAGGTACCCCTTCCTTAGTACACCGACAGGCAAGTCAACCAAAGTCCATACTTTGTTCTCATACATGGATCCCATCTCAGATTTCATGGACTCAAGCTATTTTGCGGAATCTGGGCTCATCATCGCTTCCTCATAGTTCGTAGGTTCATCATGGTCTAGTAACATGACTTCTAGAACCGGGTTGCCGTACCACTCTGGCGCGGAACGTACTCTGGTTGATTTACAAAGTTCAGCAGTAACTTGATCCGAAGTTTCATGATCATCATCATTAGCTTCCTCACCAATTGGTGTAGGAATCACTGGAACTAGTTTCTGTGATGTACTACTTTCCAATTCAGGAGAAGGTACAATTACCTCATCAAGTTCCATTTTCCTCCCACTCACTTCTTTCGAGAGAAACTCCTTCTCTAGAAAGGATCCATTCTTAGCAACGAATATCTTGCCTTCGGATCTGTGATAGAAGGTGTACACAACAGTCTCCTTTGGGTATCCTATGAAGACACATTTCTCCGACTTGGGTTCAAGCTTATCAGGTTGAAACTTTTTCACATAAGCATCGCAACCCCGAACTTTAAGAAACGACAACTTTGGTTTCTTGCCAAACCACAGTTCATAAGGTGTCGTCTCAACAGAATTAGATGGTGCCCTATTTAATGTGAATGCAGCTATCTCTAAAGCATAACCCCAAAACGATAGTGATAAATCGGTAAGAGACATCATAGACCGCACAATATCTAATAAAGTACGGTTACGACGTTCGGACACACCGTTACGCTGTGGTGTTCCGGGTGGCGTGAGTTGTGAAACTATTCCACATTGTTTCAAATGAAGACCAAACTTGTAACTCAAATATTCGCCTCCACGATCAGATCGTAGAAACTTTTTCTTGTTATGATGATTCTCTACTTCACTCTGAAATTCTTTGAAAACTTTTCAAATGTTTCAGACTTGTGATTCATCAAGTAGATATACCCATATCTGCTCAAGTCATCAGTGAAGGTCAGAAAATAACGATACCCGCCGCGAGCCTCAACACTCACCGGTCCACATACATCAATATGTATGATCTCCAACAAATTAGTTGCTCGCTCCATTGTTTCGGAGAACGGAGTCTTAGTCATCTTGCCCATGAGGCATGATTCGCAAGCACCAAGTGATTCCAAAAGTCCGTCAGTATGGAGTTTCTTCATGCGCTTTACACCAATATGACCTAAATGGTTGTGCCACAAATAAGTTGCACTATCTATACCTATACTAATTTTAGACTCCCTAGAAATTCCTACATTAATCAGTAATTAGGAGCCGTTAATCTGGTGGGGCCCAGTTATTATGGTGTAGATCAACCGTGGATGTCATGTCTCAGTTGCAAAATAAAGAAAAAAAACTCGATGTCACTTATAGATCTAACACATCTCCTTCTCTCCTTCCTCCTCACGAAGTCATGACTCATGATTGGATCTGGAGCAGATGCGAACCCCATCTCCCCTGCCACCTCCTCTCAAGTCCTCATAGGCGATAAGTTCCAATGCCAGGCGATGAGTTCCAGTCCTGCTGCCATCTCCCGTTTCCAAAGACTCCAATTGATCTCCCGCTGCCATCTTCTCGTGTAGGTTTTGTGTGCCTCCAATTGTGATGTAACAATGGAATATCTAATTATGATGGGAGCCTAGCGTAGAATTGCATCGACGATACGGATCAATCCAAGAGACCGACGCATCAACCTGTCAATTATCAACAAACGCGGTAGTGACCTAGCGGCAGGTGATGGCTTCTCGCCCCTCGTTGGTTACCCCAAGTGGAAGGTTTGAGATGAAGTGTAGCGGAAGTTTTCCCTTGGCAATACCAAGGATCGATTTCCCTGAGACTCCCAGTTTCAACAAGAAGGTGTCAACTGCTAACGGCGCCAGATATTAGCAATCAACGTGGACCTGCACACAGATACAAATAACTTTGCTCCCAACGAGTACAGAGAGGTTGTCAATCCCTTTGGCCTTGTAGTTTACAAAGGATCAAACGCAAGTGATAATAGTGATAGATATAATTGCAATAGTAAGTAAAAGCGGAAAAGTAAATAGCGGATGTGATCAATGATGGTAATATGGACCGGAGTCTCATGATGTTCACTAGTGATGTCTCTCTCCCAAAAGACGATAAAACTGCTATGTGAGGTAAACGAATTACAACTGGGCAATTGACAGGACCATGTGCGCAAACCAATGCTGACTAAGTTGCAAGAAAGGTAGAGGTTCAAAGCATGGGCGGTACGCCGAGGTAAGTAGACCGAAATCCATCTGCATCTACTACTAATCATCCACCTTGAGATATCTATCCAGAACATCTCGCTGGTATTAAGTTGCGAGTCCCACCCATAGTGTAAACTCAAAGCAACAGACAACTGCATTAAAAGAACTTTGCGTAAAGTAAACAATCCTTGCACCCACGGGCACAAGCACCGTTTTTCCCCCCTTGTGGCAACAACACATCCCCTAGACTCATGTTTTTGTCACTCAAGCTAGTCATCGAGGGGCATGAACCCACAATCAAGCATAACGTTCCCTCTTGGAGTCACTACCTAATACTTGGCCAAAGCAATAAATAACAACGGAGAACATGCAAGAATTACTTACGAACATAAATATAAAAGAGGTGAATCAAATATATTACTCAAACTCAATCTGAACATAATCTCATAATCCATCGGATCCCAGCAAACTCATCATAGCAACAGCATAAGGATTACATATGTGCCTCGATCATGTAGGGCAGCTCACGAGGACTAATTAGTGAAGCACAAGAACGGGAGGAGAACATCACATAGCTACTGGTCATGGACCCATGGTCCAAGGGAGACTACTCACAACTCATCCGGGAGGCGTCCATGGTGGTGGAGAAGCTCCCGGTGGTGATCCTCCCCTCCAGCAGGGTGCCGGGAAGAGTTCTCCTAGTGCTCCCGATCTTGGAAGCGGCGGCGGCGGCGGAACAGAGATGAGATCACGAAAAAGGGTTTCCGTCTCTAGGGTTTTGGAAAACGGTCTAAATATATGCCAAAGGGGGGCACCAGACGAGGGTCGGGGGGCCCAGGCGCCCCCCCGGCGCGGCCCAGGGGGGCGCCACCAGGGCGCCTGGAGCCCTGGTGGCCCCCCGGCTGTACTTTGGCTACCGGGAACCTTCTGGAATGCTGATTTTTTATATAATTTTTCCGGGATTTTTCTGGCAGTTCTCGTAATGGGAAAAACTGAAATACAAAAACAGCAGAAAACAGAAACTGGCACTGGGGTGCACTGAGTTAATAGGTTAGTCCAAATATGATCAAAAGTGTATGGAAGTGTATAAATATCATAGCAATATCACCCAAAAGAGGCATGGAGCAAGCAGAAATTATAGATACGTTTTGGACGTATCAACATCCCCAAGCTTAATTCCTACTCGTCCTCGAGTAGGTAAATGATAACAAGAATAATTTCTGTGGTGACATGCTATTAACCATATAGGACTTTTTCATAGTCATATGACAAAAGCTTACTGAGACAATGAATCTATAGTAATTAAGTTGCCTCATGAGAAAATCACAAAGAACTGAAAGTTTACAATATGATACTGAAACATCAAATAGATTTGTAATGAACATGGTGTGCAACTATGATAAATTGATATCTCGCTTGCCCCCTTTAGTGAAGCAAAACATAAATGCAGGGGCACCTCCAAGGTTTAAGTGATGACTAGATACAATGATTTCAGAATAAACGATATCACAATCATGCAAAAGACAATGGTACTTTGGGACAATGCACATTACACTCAGAATGACAATCATGCTCTCAGTAGTTGGTGCTTTAAAAGAAGGTGGAGACTCTCGAACCGTGGCTTTTGTTGGCAAGGTTGAAAACCCGTAGTCGAAAACAAAGACAAAACATGTACCAGAGCTCTTGGTTTTGAAAACAGAGGTAATAATTTTTTTTAGATCATGCATGTTTCGTCAACGAATGCTAGCAGACAACTCAATCACTTCTTGAGATGGACAAGTTTCGAGGAACGGCTCCCGAATGAGGACGATCACATCCTCTTAATCTCCTTTGTTTATCACTGCCAAAGTTTTCTGATTTCTCATGAACAAAGCGTGAAGGAGGATTTGTTTGTTATATTAATTTTGAGCCGGGCGCACTCAATGCCAGTTCCTTCTCGTATTATGGGTTTGCACATTATACATGCAATCCCGGGGTGAAGCTTGTCCAACTTAAAAAGATTATGAATTAACTACTACTTCCTCATGGACTTACAACAGAGGCACAAAATAGGAATGCTTTTCTTTGAATAATTTCGAGATGGTACATGCAAGTCTCCGTTAGGAATGGCAGGTAAATACCATGTAGGAAGGTATGGTGGACTCATATGGCATAACTGGTTTAAAAGAATGTGGATGCACAAGCAGTCATTCCGCTTAGTACAGGTGGAGGTTAGCAAAAGACTGGGAGCGACCAACTAAGAGAGCAATGACGGTCATAATTATGCAGAGCGACAAAGCAACATTCAGTCAGGCATGGAAGTTGTATCGCTACTCAGAAACAAAAGATCATCAAGGCTTGACAGACTTTCTTTACAGTCTTAAATATGCGTGAGCATACGCCAAGTCAATCAAAATAAATTCTCGAAGGAAGATATTGCTAAACCATACCACATCATAGGCAAACAAATCATGTTGGTACTCCAATAACACATTGGGAACCCCCCAGCTATTTGAGACTAACCATAAGAAAACATGAACTACTAAGCGCCATTATGCACGTAGCATATTTATCATAGACATATCAACCAATGCAACGGAAGCAAAATCTCTTAATAAGATAAGCATGATAACTAAAGAGAGTTCAAGCAACCAACTAAACGAAAGCTCTTTAAAAAGATAAGCATGAAAGCTAAAAGCTAAGCATGATAGTAGCTATTAAAAGACAAAGAACACACACAACAAAGATAGACATGAAAATTCTATGTTATGTTCTAGGTAGAAGTGGAGCGTGTTTCTCTCCCACATAAAGAAAGCTAAGTTCGACTCGTTATGAAAAGCTAAAAGAAAACTAAAAAGGAAACTAAAAGCAAGACGCTCCAAGCATAGCACATAACACATGAAGTGATTAAAATATAGTGGAACGAAAGACGAACTGATAATGTTAATGGAGAAGGGGATGCACGGGGGCATCCCCAAGCTTAGACGCTTGAGTCTCCTTGAATATTTCTCGGGGGTGCATGGGGGCATCCCCAAGCTTGAGCGTTTGACACTCTTGAATCTTTTTATCATCTTCCCTCGCACACTTGAAAACTCCCTTCATACATAACTCATCATAATCTGATTAGCGAGGTTAGTACCCATAATAAAATAATTGTTCCTTGTTGGAAATAAAGATATTCTTGAAGTTCTACTGTTTCTCAAGATTGCCAAAAGGTTTTTGCAAAGAAAAAGCAAGCTCTAGGTTTGCAAAATGAAGGAAAGGCAAAACAGGACAGAATCTGTGAAAAACAGAACAGCAGGTAGTAAATGATTTTTCCGGGGCACTTCTGCAACTCTAATAAAAAAACTCAGAACAGATGCACGAAAGACTATTATATAGAGCACGCTGTCGAAAAAATTCAGACCAAAAAGACGATCTGGTGATTTTATACGAATTTTTCTATCCAAGGACAGAATCTGTTTGCTGGATAGCACGTCACAACTTTTGAACTTTCTTGCAATCAGAGGCTACACTTGGCACAAAATTGAAAAGCAAAGATACAATGATGATGCTACTGTAGTAAAAACATCAAGACACAACAAAAGCAAAATAAATTTATTCATGTGGGCTGCCTCCCAAAAGCGCTTTCTTTTATGCCTTTAAGCTAGGCATAATGCATAGAGATCAAGTTTTATCAAGAGTAAAAGAATAGCTAGCCCGTATAACGGACTCAAAAGGTAACTTAATCTTCTTTCGAGGGAAGTGTTCCATCCCTTTCTTGAGAGGAAACTGGAATTTTATATTCCCCTCTTTCATGTCAATGATAGCACCAACGGTGCGTAGAAAAGGACGTCCCAAAATAATTGGACAAGAAGGTTCACATTCAATATCCATAATAGTAAAATCAACGGGAACATAGTTGTCATTGACAATGATAAGAACATCGTCGATCCTCCCCAAAGGTTTCTTTATGGAAGAATCAACGAGACGAACACCAAAAGAACAAGAATCAAAAGGTTTCAGTTTAAGCATATCATATATTCTTTTGGGCATAACAGAGGTACTAGCACCAACATCACATAAAGCATAGCAAGAGAAGTTATTCAACTTAATTTTTATCATAGGATCCCAACCATCTTCTAGCTTTCTAGGTATGGAGGCTTCTACTCTAAGTTTCTCCTCCCTAGCTTTGATAAGAGCATTAGTGATATGCTCTGTGAAGGCAAGGTTAATCGTGCTAGTGCGGGGATCTCTAGACATCTTGTGAAGGAAATCAATAACTTCGGTAAGAGTGCATTTCTCAAAATCAAGGTCACTACTATCAAGTAAGGTGGTAGTGGTGTCCTTTAGGTTCACTTGTTTGGTAGTTTCTATAGTCATAGCATCACCATTAATAGGTCCATCGGGACCAGGAGTGCATTGGGTGCTAAGAGTTTGGATATCCTCAACAACTTGGATAGTAGCAACAGTGTGGTGGGTAGGAAGGCTCTTAATTCTTTCTTCTTCCTCCCTTTCTCTAGCCCATCTCTCTTTAAGTTTAGCCATCATCCTAATGTTTTCATTAATTTGCACTTGAATAGCATTAATAGGAGTGACCTTCCTCTCCTCAAGAGGAGAAGTTCTAATTTTAAGCAATTCTACCTCATTGGCTAAATTGTCTACCTTTGAAGAGAGATCACCTAGTTTGTTTAGTTTTTCTTCTACACTACTATTAAAAGCTTTTTGGGTAGTGATGAAATCTTTAAGCATAATCTCTAGTTCAGTAGTGGAGTTCTTGGTGCTAGGATAAGCATTGTTGTTCCCATTATAATTAGAGGGGAACGGTCTAGGATTGCTACCAAAATTACTCCTGTAAGCATTGTTATTAAAATTGTTTCTAGAGATAAAGTTCACATCTACTTGTTCTTGAGCAATCAAAGAATTTAGAGGAACATCACGAGGATCAATAGAAGATTGCTTCAAAGTAGAGACATGATCAAGTCAACTTTTTCATTTAGGGAGGAAATCTCCTCGACAGAGTTTACCTTCCTACCTGTTGGAGCGCGTTCGGTGTGCCATTGGGAATAGTTGGTCATCATCTCATCGAGAAGCTTTGTGGCAGCACCAAGTGTAGTTGACATAAAGGTTCCTCCCGCGGCCGAATCTAACAAGTTCCGCGAGGTAAAGTTCAAGCCTGCATAAAAAGTTTGGATAACCATCCAAGTAGTCAAACCATGAGTAGGGCAGTTCTTGATAAGAGATTTCATACGTTCCCAAGCTTGGGCAACGTGTTCATTATCCAATTGTTTAAAATTCATTATGTTACTTCTTAGTTGGATAATTTTAGCAGGTGGATAGTATTTTCCAATAAAAGCATCTTTGCACTTATCCCATGAATCTATGCTATTTCTAGGCAAAGACTGAAACCAAATTTTAGCTCCTCCTCTCAAAGAGAAAGGAAAAGGCTTAAGCTTAACAATATTACCATCTATTTCTTGGTACTTTTGCATATCACAAAGTTCAACAAAGTTGTTCAAGTGTAAAGCAGCATCATCTCCAGCACCGGAGAATTGATCTTTCATGACTAAGTTCAGTAAAGCAGGTTTAATTTTATACGAAGGAGCTGAAGTGGCAGGTGTAGTGATAGGTGCGTAGATAAAGTCATCGTTGTTGTGACTAGTGAAGTCACACAACTTGGTGTTCTCGGTGGAACCCATAGTAGCAAGCAAGCAAGATAACTATTTTTGTGATTTTCGATAAAAGATACTAAAGCAAAACTGAAAAGTAAACTAACAAGACTAAAAAGCAAAGGTAAAAGATAGTGTGCAACTCCCCTATCCTGAAGAGTGGAGTCCCCGGCAACGGCGCCAGAAAACTTTGCTTGATGGCTTCTCGCCCCTCGTTGGTTACCCCAAGTGGAAGGTTTGAGATGCAGTGTAGCGGAAGTTTTCCCTTGGCAATACCAAGGATTGATTTCCCTGAGACTCCCAGTTTCAACAAGATGGTGTCAACTGCTAACGGCGCCAGATATTAGCAATCAACGTGGACCTGCACACAGATACAAATAACTTTGCTCCCAACGAGTACAGAGAGGTTGTCCATCCCTCCAGCCTTGTAGTTTACAAAGGATCAAACGCAAGTGATAATAGTGATAGATATAATTGCAATAGTAAGTAAAAGCGGAAAAGTAAATAGCGGATGTGATCAATGATGGTAATATGGACCGGAGTCTCATGATGTTCACTAGTGATGTCTCTCTCCCAAAAGACGATAAAACTGCTATGTGAGGTAAACGAATTACAACTGGGCAATTGACAGGACCATGTGCGCAAACCAATGCTGACTAAGTTGCAAGAAAGGTAGAGGTTCAAAGCATGGGCGGTACGCCGAGGTAAGTAGACCGAAATCCATCTGCATCTACTACTAATCATCCACCTTGAGATATCTATCCAGAACATCTCGCTGGTATTAAATTGCGAGTCCCACCCATAGTGTAAACTCAAAGCAACAGACAACTGCATTAAAAGAACTTTGCGTAAAGTAAACAATCCTTGCACCCGCGGGCACAAGCACCGTTGTTTCCCCCTTGTGGCAACAGCACATCCCCTAGACTCAAGTTTCTGTCACTCAAGCTAGTCATCGAGGGGCATGAACCCACAATCAAGCATAACGTTCCCTCTTGGAGTCACTACCTACTACTTGGCCAAAGCAATAAATAACAACGGAGAACATGCAAGAATTACTTACGAAAATAAATATAAAAGAGGTGAATCAAATATATTACTCAAACTCAATCTGAACATAAACTCATAATCCATCGGATCCCAGCAAACTCATCATAGCAACAGCATAAGGATTACATATGTGCCTCGATCATGTAGGGCAGCTCACGAGGACTAATTAGTGAAGCACAAGAACGGGAGGAGAACATCACATAGCTACTGGTCATGGACCCATGGTCCAAGGGAGACAACTCACAACTCATCTGGGAGGCGTCCATGGTGGTGGAGAAGCTCCCGGTGGTGATCCTCCCCTCCGGCAGGGTGCCGGGAAGAGTTCTCCTGGTGCTCCCGATCTTGGAAGCGGCGGCGGCGGAACAGAGATGAGATCGCGAAAAAGGGTTTCCGTCTCGAGGGTTTTGGGAGACGGTCTAAATATATGCCAAAGGGGGCACCAGACGAGGCTCAGGGGGCCCAGGCGCCCCCCGGCGCGGCCCAGGGGGGGCGCCACCAGGGCGCCTGGAGCCCTGGTGGCCCCCCCGGCTGTACTTTGGCTACCGGGAACCTTCTGGAACGCTGATTTTTTATATAATTTTTCCGGGATTTTTCTGGCAGTTCTCGTAATGGGAAAAACTGAAATACAAAAACAGAAGAAAACAGAAACTGGCACTGGGGTGCACTGAGTTAATAGGTTAGTCCAAATATGATCAAAAGTGTATGGAAGTGTATAAATATAATAGCAATATCACCCAAAAGAGGCATGGAGCAAGCAGAAATTATAGATACGTTTTGGACGTATCAGCAGGCCGTCGTTGTGACATAGACCAAGGATTAGGTAAGGGCTGGCATGATGATAGTATACCCCGTATGTCGCTGAATTGCAGAATGTCTCCACGGGAGGATCCCTCTCCTGGTTAGAGAGCACGTCTTGGCATCCAACTACCAGGTCAGCAGACCAATGTCCATGCTTTTGGTTCTGCGTTCTGGACATCTGTAATGGACCGGGGTAGGCTATGATGCAGTCTGAAGAAACATCCAAAAAAAACTATACGTGCAGCCTATGCTATTCTCTAATTGTAGCGAAAAACAGCTTTGAAAACTCACAACGCTCAAGATAGTATGATATGTTATGCTTCTCATGTTATTATTCTCTTTAATTCGGAGTATTCTTATTTTTGCAGAATAGTTTACACACTATATGAAGCAATTTCTAGCGTGAGAAAGAAATAACATCGGAGGCCTAGCGATTTGGATGCCAAAAGGCATGGAGATGTTATACAACCTGAGATTCTTCAAGGAAGCGCTGCCGGCCGCGTTGTTTGGCAACTCAAGCCAGCTTTTATGCAGTTAAATAGAACAGGAAAATCAAGATCTTTATACAGGCATGCTGAGGTATGCAATCATCTATTATACACAAATAGGATTCATAATTTACATAGCAGTTTTTACTGTGCAATACCAACATAGCTGCAGGCGTCTATTTATATAAGCATGACCAAATTATATATGTGTCAGTTGCTCTACGCGGGGTACAGTATGTTTTATGTACATCAAGTGCATTTGGAAAAATATAATGCAATTTATAGGTTATATCACAGTCTTTCCTTTAAATAAACAAAACTTTGTTTTCTACCACGGTAGTTGTGACCAATCTCCCATCAATTGTATCATCTCAATTTTTCATGCCCTCAAGCTTTATTGTGTGAGTTACCAGATTGGTGGTTTCTGCGCATTCGAGCAGGAGTAGCTCCATCGTCCGCAACATGGGATGTGTGGTGGCATATAAGCAGCTTCAACTGCACACAATGGGCTCACCGCTCACATCCATGCCCAAAGCTTAATTAACCATCATGCACATGACTGATGCATGCATTTATGTGTACACCGACGAAATGTGATAAGCAGGCTAGGACGTCTGGCGCCAATAGGTTATTAATGATTGTTGTAATCATATATTTCTACTGATCAATATATCTCTCATCGTTTCATCTATCTTCCACCACAGGGAGGTGGAAAATCCATTTAAAATCTGTGTGGTGAAGATAATACTAAATTGAGACGTGGAGGAGATGGATTTGTGCCAGCGTATATGCATGATAGTACAAGGTAAGTTGGACACGATTTACCAACAACATCCCCAGTTGGTAATTAAAGTTTAATATTTAAATATACTATAGTCAGAAATATATATTCTCTATGGCTGTCGCAAGAGTGGAGGACAAAATGATATGTGATTTTGCAAAGGCACAAAGTCTATTTTCGCCACAGATCCAAGAATGATGGTACAAATGATTGCAAATATTTTGATTTTTATTGGATACTACCGCAATTCTGGGAAAAAGTGAAAGCATACTAAATCTTTTGCTTGGGACCAAAGTTCACGATAAGCATCATGGATCTTTGAAATGTCAAAAATCTGTAAATGGTAATTCTGAACCTGATTAGCTACTTTTGTAATATAGTAACGAAGCTTCAATTATAAGAAGACATCATTGTATTAGCTACTTATGTAGGACAGATAAACAAACATATGCAAGTGATGATATTTACAATATTTGAAACATTCGGTTGTGAATCAAGTGTCCTAAACCACAACTGGGATATAACTAATAGTTTGTGACAACTTTTACTGTTGCCATATGCAGTCACGGTATATGGCTTAGATTGCGATCAAACAAATTGGTGAAAATTCGATCACATAGTTTGCTACATGTACACTAATTCTTAAAGGCAGGAACATCTACTCCGTAATTTTATCTATCAGTATGTCATTTCAAGTTTGATGGTAATGATGGATTTGAGTATCCATCGAAGAGTGGAAATCTAAAAAAAATATTAGGACTTCCTAACAATTACAATCACCTTTCTTTTGCCGCATATATAAATACATTTTTATATACCAACCAGAGAGATTTTATGTGCACCAACAACTTGCAATTGTTGGCGCAACCAAAATGATCTGGGAATTGAAAATATATTCTAGAAACGCAAATTGCGTAGTGTTGAAGAACGAAGACACATAGATAAGAAAAATGACCAACAATGTGATGTAATATTTAAGAAATATTGCATTTTTAATTACAATTTTTGAATGATAATTTGTTTGTACAACTTTCAATATTACCAGAAAATTATATTTTGGTACCTTCTTAGCATACTTTATGAAAGAAAGCATAAAATAATGAAGAAACATGGTCTAAGCAGGCCACCTGATGAATTTAAATTAGGAGAATATATTATAATTATAACTCACTTTTGTAGGCTAGACCGTGCGAATGCACGGGTTCACGACTAGTCATTATTAACGTTGCATCTTTTGGCTTCAATATTATGAATATGTGTATCACTACGATCGAGATCCAACAAGAATAGACCATTCTTCAAGGGTGCATGACCATAAAAGATATTACTCGTATAAATAGAACAACCATTATTCCCAAATTTTAATGAACAACCGTATCGCAATAAACAAGATCCAGATATAATGTTCATGCTTAACGCTGGCACCAAATAACAATTATTCAGGTCTAAAACTAATCCCGAAGGTAGACGTAGAGGTAGCGTGCCGACGGCGATCACATCGACTTTGGAACCATTTCCCACGCGCATCGTCACCTCGTCCTTAGGTAATCTTCGTTTAATCCGTAGCCCCTATTTCGAGTTACAAATATTAGCAACCGAACTAGTATCAAATACCCAGGTGCTACTACGAGCATGAGTAAGGTACACATCCATAACATGTATATCACATATACCTTTGTTCACTTTGCCATCCTTCTTATCCGCCAAATACTTGGGGTAGTTCCGCTTCCAGTGTCTAGTCCCTTTGCAGTAGAAGCACTCAGTTTCAGGCTTGGCTCCAGACTTGGGTTTCTTTGTGGGAGTAGCAACTGTCTTGCTATTCTTCTTGAAGTTCCCCTTCTTTCCCTTGCCCTTTTTCTTGAAACTAGTGGTCTTGTTAACCATGAACACTTGATGCTCCTTTTTGATATCTACCTCCGCCGCTTTGAGCATAGCGAAGATCTCGGGAATTGTCTTCTGCATCCCTTGCATGTTATAGTTCATCACGAAGCCTTTATAGCTTGGTGGCAGCGATTGAAGAACTCTATAAGTAACACTATCTTCGTCAACTTTGCAACCAAGTTGAGACATATGATTGTAGTACCTAGACATTCTGAGCAAGTGTTCACTGATAGAATTGTTCTCCTCCATCTTGCAGCTGTAGAACTTATTGGAAATCTCATATTTCTCAATTCGGGCATTTGCTTGAAATATTAACTTCAACTCCTGGAACGTCTCATGTGCTTCATGACGTTCAAAATGTCGTTGAAGTTCTGGTTCTAAGCCGTAAGGCATGGCACACTGAACTATCGTGTAGTCATCAGAATGAGCTTGCCAGACGTTCATAACGTCCGTAGTTGCTCCTGTAGCAGGCTTGCCACCTAGTGGTGCTTAAAGGACATAATTCTTCTGTGCAACAATGAGGATAATCCTCAAGTTACGGATCCAGTCCGTGTAGTTGCTACCATCATCTTTCAACTTAGCTTTCTCTAGGAACGCATTAAAATTCAACAGAACAACAACACGGGCCATCTATCTACAACAACATAGACATGCAAAATACTACCAGGTACTAAGTTCATGATAAATTAAAGTTCAATTAATCAAATTACTAAAGAACTCCCACTTAGACATACATTGTCAGGCCCAAGATGCGATTCTATCCCGATCATGTGACACTTACGTGATTGGGGCACAGCCGCATTTCGGGCGCTTAGCAAGATGGATATCATTACAACGTACCATTACATACATACATGGGGGATACAACAATACATACAAGTCACAAGAATACAACAACATCAATACAAGGTATCCGACTACGTATACAAACATGAAAAGCACAAAGACATCCATCTGCTATCCCAGGCTGCCGACCCGGAACCTAACCCAAGACTGAAGAAGAAGAACTCCAACAAAAGAACAACGCTCTCACGTCAAGTCATCGGAAACCTGCACCTGTAACTGTTGTTGTAGTATCTGTGAGCCACGAGGACTCAGCAATCCCATAACCATGGGTAACAAGACTATCAAAGCTTAATAGGGAGGAAGAGGTAAAGTGGCGAGGTTGCAGCAGCGGCTAAGCAATATGTATGATGGCTAACTTACGAGTACAAGAATAAGATGAGCATCTACGCAAACGGTCGCAACTAGTAGTGATCGCTAAAGATCCTGAACTACCAACGAGTCAAACATAACCCCACCGTGTTCTCTTCTCAAAGTGAAAAGAGACAGTCACGGTTACTCACGTAGTTGTGTGTTTTACTTCGGATTCTCTGTCAAGTTTTCTACAACCGGACATTAAAAAATTCCAATCTGCCACATAACCGCGGGCACGGCTTTCGAAAGATCATAACCCTGCAGGGGTGTCCCAACTTAGCCCATCACAAGCTCTCACGATCAGCTGAAGTGATAAATATAATATCATCACCCCTTTATCTTAGGGAAATCCTTTCAGGCTCGGCATCCCGGTGCACAAGACATTTCGACAATGGTAAAACAAGTCCAGCAAGACCTCCCGGCGTGCCGACACCCTGATAGTAGCCGCGCGTATCTCGTCTCAGGCCACAACCGGATAGGTGATCCTACGGGAGCCAATCCTCGAGTTTCCCCGTGGTGGCCCTGCAGTCTCCCCGTTTTGGACCAACACCATCAGCATTGGCCCCCCTGCTTTGTAGAAGAATCCTCTGGTAGCGCTAACTCCCTATGCAATTTAATTAATTAATTAAGTTATTATTATGAGCAAATTAAAACCAATGTTGGGCCTTGCTGGAGGAGTTTTATTCAAAGACGAACTGTCAAGGGGTCCCCATATACCCAACCGTGTAAGGAACGCAAAGTTAAGGAACATAATGCCGGTTTATCGGCTCCTAAGGTGGCATGAGTGGAACAAAACACCGAGCAAAAGGCCAAGCCTTCCACCCATGCCCAGTATATAGGTGTGTTAATATATAATAATAGATATTGTGATATTCCAACAACAAGTTCCCGCCTGGAACGAACTTCATCTTCACCTGCAACTAACAACGCTATAAGAGGGGCTGAGCAAGCGGGTAACATAGCCAAACAATGGTTTTTGCTAGGAAGGTGTCAAAGGTTAGAGGTTTCATGGCAACAAGGAGAGGGGCTGACAATAAGATGGGTGGCGCGACATATAACGATAGCATCGAGACAACTAAGCAAATGCAATGATAGTAAAGGTATCCAAGGTTATGGTCATCTTGCCTGAGATCCCGCAAGGAAGAAGAACGGATCCATGAAGAAGACGAAGAAAAAGCCTTGAAGAAGAACCACGGGTAGACGAACGAATCCTCACGATCGCAACGGAACAAGCACTAACAAGAAGAAGCAAGCAATACGGTAAACACACAACACAAGAACATGACAATATGCTCAAACAAGTATGATGCAAAACAAGTCTACATATGATGCACAACAAGTCTGTACAGGAAGCAAAACATGGCAAGGTAGGAAGCACAGAAAAACAACACAAGCCTATATATGATGCAATACATGGCAAGGTATGATGCATGAAAAGTCTGTACAGGAAGCAAAACATGGCAAGGTAGGAAGCACAGAAAAATAACACAAGTCTATATGATGCAATACATGGCAAGGTATGATGCATGACAAGTCTATACAGGAAGCAATACATGGCAAGGTAGGAAGCACAGAAAAACAACACAAGTCTATATGATGCA
>LR738712.1:630770526-630806563 GCA_902687465.1 Secale cereale
TGACAAGTCTATACAGGAAGCAATACATGGCAAGGTAGGAAGCACAGAAAAACAACACAAGTCTATATGATGCAATACATGGCAAGGTATGATGCATGACAAGTCTATACAGGAAGCAATACATGGCAAGGTAGGAAGCACAGAAAAACAACACATGTCTATATGATGCAATACATGGCAAGGTATGATGCATGACAAGTCTATACAGGAAGCAATACATGGCAAGGTAGGAAGCACAAAAAAACAACACAAGAACATGACAATATGCTCAAGCAAGTAGGATGCAAGACAAGTCTATAGGCATGGCATGTCAAAGTGCAACAAACAATACTACACATTAAGTGGAGCTCAATATGCAATTCATTGCATATTGAGGAAACACCACAATCAAGTATTTAGTTCGCTCTTGTTCATAAACACAACAAGATTAAATTTTGATTAACATGGCAAGGGGTGAAGCATAAGTAAACTAACTATTGAGGCAAGTTTAAATGAGGCCGGAAACAGAAATAACAACTCCGGAAAAAACCCCATATGCATATTACGAATTTCGTACTGTTCTGCCGAAAAACATATTTTATTGTTGTTAAACATCAAAAGTATGTGCACCAAGTTAATCTACACAATGTTTCACCCCATTTACATATAAAGTTTATTAAATTTGGAGCTATGGTTATTTAGTTATGAATAAAACCATTTTAACATGTTATTTTTTCAAATTAATTCAAACAGCAAGCTAAACATTTTTAACAAGCAAGGCAGCTGGAAATTATTAATCTACACAGAATTCTAAGAAACTTTCATATATAAAGTTTTAACATATGATGCATGGTTATTTAGCTATTCACAAATCAAAATGATGGCATTTATGTGAATATGCAAAACAAAGAAAAACAAAAGGGGACACAGATTGGGCCAGCCACTGTCAATGACGAGGGGGCCCGGGGTGCTGAGGTGGCAGGAGTGGCGGTGTGGAGAGGGTATGTGGACAGAGAGGAAGACAAGTGGGACCTGGATGTCATAGAAAGGGAAAAACAATCTGTAAAAATAAAAGGTGGGTCTTGCGGGTTTGGGTTTATGTGTGCGCCAGGGAGATTCGAACCCGGGTCGCTGGGGAAAGGGATAGAGCGACTAACCATTGTGTTGTGGTCCTGGTTCAAAACAAGGTGGGGATCGACATCTTTTGAACTCCCAGAGCGCCGGGCTTGGATTTCTTCTGCCGAGGCAGATGAGATGGCATCATCGCCGGCAATAAACGACGGGCACGGCAGGACTCTGGAGGCAGCGGCGGGCATGCGGGAGAGGTGTACGGAGCGGGCATGCGGAGTTCGAGGGGTGAGCGGGCATGAGCTCATGGAGCCTTGCAGACATGGGCACGGTAGAGGAGCACAACAAGGCGGCCGGCTGTAGCTGGCGAGGCCCTCATGCTCGCGTTCGAGCGCGCGCGTGCGAGCGTGAGGTGCTGCACCGTGCTGCGGTGTGCGTGGAGGTGGTAGAAGCGAGCGGCGGGTGTTGGCGTGTGGTGAGGAAGAGGAAGCAGAGGCACTCGGGGCTCCGGACGAAGAAGACGACGGCTGCTACAACGGCCTCGAGCATGAACTCGGCTCGTCCCTGGCCATGGCGACGGCGACGACATGGGTGTGCGTGGTAGGACGGAAGCAGGAGCGCCATGAGTTGCGCTAGGCGCGGACGTGAGAGCACGGCGAAAGTGTACTCGACATGATGCGAAGAATTGTTGACGGGAACGAGCTGGGACACGAGGTTGCTCAGCATGGGCCCGAGGAACAAGACGGGTGGACCGGAAACGCGATGCTGGGGGCGAAGCGAGGCGCTGATTGAGGCGTCGTGCGGCTCCAGCTCCGCTCCACGAAGAAGACGAAACAGGGGAGGTAGGGGACGTCGTGGAAGAAGACGATCGTGTCACCCTTGGCCCCTTCTGGTTCCTGGCCTGCTTGAAGACAAAGAAGACGACGGAGGCGAGCCGACCAGGAGCGAAGACAACGACGGAGGAGGGCTATGGCCGCGGCGGAGCCATGGAACTGCTTCGGGAGCTCTCTGGTCTCTGTCTCTTGAGGAAGAAGGAGAAACAGGGGAAGGAAAGGGTGGCGGCGGCGAGAGGGAAACCCTAGGGGGCTCGGCTGGGGCTTTATAGGAGGGGTGAGGCGCGGCTCAGCTGGCTGCCTCGGTGGCCATGTGCGGCAACGCGCAGTTTTACTGTGAGAGGGGAAAGGCAACACGAGGAGGAAGAAAGGTGAGGTGGAGAGAATGACATGTGGGCCCGGGGAGGTGAAGCGGGCTGCCACGCTGGAAACTACCAGGGGAACTGGTCACCTGCGGGCTGCTGCTAGCTGGGCGGGAGGAGGCCCAGGGGCTACGCCGGGAGGTAGGCCTTCTTCCCTTTATTTCTTCTTCTGAAAATTTAAATCTCCGGTTTAGAAAAGGAAAAGGCCAGTGAGTTTGGAAAGGAATATGGGAGAAGTAAACATATGTATGAACTCCCGGTATTATGTAGGATTATAAATAATTGCCTTGGACATTTTTATAGATAAAAAAATAATTCAAGTTTGAATTTAATTCAAACTTGAGTCATTTTTGAACCCAACCAAATCAAACCCAAAAGAGCTAAAACTTGACAGAGAGGTTTTTGGCATGGTCTAAGATTTACTGAAAATAAGTGAACATTTACTTGGATAGGAAAATGTCACTTGCAATAAATGGGTGAGATTTGAAATGAAGAAGCTTGTGATGGGGTGTTGCACTTGATGATGTTTTAGATGGAAAGGTAAGATGAAACATGAAAGAAGATGAGGAGAAGGAGTTCACAAAGAGAACAAGCACACAACAAAACTTCAAGATGCAAACCAATGCATGATGCTCATGATGCAAATGCAACAAAAATGGCATAGGCAATATCACATCACAAAGCATAGAACAAAGCGAGGATGGCACAATGCAATATAATAAAGATGAACATGATACAAGAAGCAAACATGACAATGGCACTCATCAAGATCATGGCAACAACACAGGGAAAAGAAATATGTAAAACAATTATGATAATGCAACAAACACAATAAACACACGCCAACAACTAAAAATAAATGGAAGGCATCTAGAGCATCGGTCTCAGGGTGTCACATACATCCCTGTAATCATCTAACTGATCATGTGATCCATATCAACTAAACCATGTCCGATCATCACGTGAGATGGAGAAGTTTTCAATGGTGAACATCTTATGTTGATCATATCTACTATATGATTCACGCTCGACCTTTCGGTCTCCAGTGTTCCGAGGCCATATCTGCATATGCTAGGTTCGTCAAGTTTAACCCGAGTATTCTGGATGTGCAAAACATGCTTGTACCCGTTGTATGTGAACGTAGATCTTATCACACCCGATCATCACGTGGTGTCTCGGCACGACGAACTTTTGCAAAGATGCATACTCAGGGAGAACACTTATACCTTGAAATTTAGTGAGAGATCATCTTATAATGCTACCGTCGATCCAAGAAAAATAAGATGCATAAAAGATAAACATCACATGCAATCAATATAAGTGATATGATATGGCCATCATCATCTTGTGCCTTTGATCTTCATCTCCGAAGCACCGTCATGATCACCATCGTCACTGGCATGACACCTTGATCGCCATTGTAGCATCGTTGTCGTCTCGCCAACTATTGCTTCTACGACTATCGCTACCGCTTAGTGATAAAGTAAAGCAATTACATGGCGATTGCATTTCATACAATAAAGCGACAACCATATGGATCCTGCTAGTTGTCGATAACTCTGTTACAAAACATGATCATCTCATACAATAAAATTTAGCATCATGTCTTGACCATATCACATCAGAACATGCCCTGCAAAAACAAGTTAGACGTCCTCTACTTTGTTGTTGCAAGTTTTACGTGGCTGCTACGGGCTTAGCAAAAACCGTTCTTACCTACGCATTAAAACCACAATGATATTTCATCAAGTATGTGCTGTTTTAACCTTCACAAGGACCGGGCGTAGCCACACTTGATTCAACTAAAGTTGGAGAAACTGACACCCGCTAGCCACCTGTGTGCGAAGCACGTCGGTAGAACCAGTCTCGCGTAAGCGTACGCGTAATGTCGGTCCGGGCCATTTCATCCAACAATACCGCCGAATCAAAGTATGACATGTTGGTAAGCAGTATGAGTAGTATCGACCACAACTCAGTTTTGTTCTACTTGTGCATATAACATCTACGCATAAACCTGGCTCATGATGCCACTGTTGGGGAACGTAGTATTTCAAAAAAATTCCTACGCACATGCAAGATCGTGGTGATGCATAGCAACGAGAGGGGAGAGTGTCGTCCACGTACCCTCGTAGACCATAAGTGGAAGCATTATGACAACACGGTTGATGTAGTCGTACGTCTTCACGATCGAACGATCCTAGTACCGAACGTACGTCACCTCCACGATCTGCACACGTTCAGCTCAGTGAAGTCCCACGAACTCACGATCCAGTAGAGCTTCGAGGGAGAGTTCCGTCAGCACGACAGCGTGATGAAGTTACCGATGCAGAGCTTCGCCTAAGCACTGCAACAATATGACCGAGGTGTGTTTCTGTGGAGGGGGGCACCGAACATAGCTAAAAGATTAATGATCAACTTATGTGTCCTTGGGGTGCCCCCCCCACGTATATAAAGGAGTGGAGGAGGGGAGGGGCCGGCCCTCTCTATGGTGCGCCCTAGGGGAGTCCTACTCCCACCGGGAGTAGGATCCCCCTTTTCCCTAGTTGGAGTAGGAGAGGAAGGAAGGAGGCGAGAGGAGGAAGGAAAGGGGGCGCCAACCCCCCCTTCCTTGTCCAATTCGGACTAGAGGGGGAGGAGGCGTGCGACCAGCCGTGGCTGCCCCTTCCTCTCTCTCCCAAGGCCCATGAGGCCCACTTCACTCCCTCGGGGGTTCTGGTAGCCCCCGGTACTCCAGTAAATGCCCGAAACCATCCGGAACCTTTCCGATGTCCAAACATAGGCTTCCAATATATCGATCTTTATGTCCCGGACATTCCGAGAATCCTCGTCATGTTCGTGATCATATCCGGGACTCTGAACTACCTTCGGTACATCAAAACTCATAAACTCATAATACCGATCGTCACCGAACGTTAAGCGTGCGGACCCTACGGGTTTGAGAACTATGTAGACATGACCGAGACTCATCTCCAGTCAATAACCAATAGCGGAACCTGGATGCTCATATTGGTTCCTACATATTCTACGAAGATCTTATCGGTCAAACCGCATAACAATATACGTTGTTCCCTTTGTCATCGGCATGTTACTTGCCCGAGATTCGATCGTCGGTATCTCAATAACTAGTTCAATCTCGTTACCAGCAAGTCTCTTTACTCGTTCTGTAATGCATCATCTCGTGACTAACTCGTTAGTCTTTTTCTTGCAAGGCTTATAGTGATGTGCATTACCAAAAGGGCCCAGAGATACCTCTCCGACACTCGAAGTGACAAATCCTATTCCCGATCTATGCCAACACCACAAAAACCTTCGGAGACACCTGTAGAGCATCTTTATAATCACCCAGTTACGTTGTGACATTTGATACCACACAAGGTGTTCCTCCCGGATTCGGGAGTTGCATAATCTCATAGTCATAGGAACATGTATAAGTCATGAAGAAAGCAATAGCAGTAAAACTAATCTATCAAGTGCTAAGCTAACGGAATGGGTCAACTCAATCACATCATTCACCAATGATGTGATCCGGTTAATCAAATGACAACTCATGTCTATGGCTAGGAAACGTAACCGTCTTTGATTCAACAAGCTAGTCAAGTAGAGGAATACAAGTGACACTTGGTTTATCTATATATTCACACATGTACTATGTTCCCGGTTAATACAATTCTAGCATGAATAATAAACATTTATCATGATATAAGGAAATATAAATAACAACTTTAGTATTGCCTCTAGGGCATATTTCCTTCAATAGATTGATCGGAAAGAATAGGTTTGAGGTGGTTTCTTACCCTACAAACAATTTCTATCATTTGTTCTCCACTAGTAGGAACTCAGGAGTGATTCTTTATTGCACTTTGATGGATAATCATATTATCCAACTATCTTAGCATTGTTGAGAGATTGCACTAGCGAAAGTACGGACCCTAGGCCTCATTTTCAAGCATTGCAATACCGTTTGTGCTCACTTTTGTTACTTGCTACCTTGATGTTTTTTATTGTTACTATCACAAAAATCAATATCTACTATCCATATTACACTTGTATCACCATCTCTTCGCCGAACTAGTGCACCTATACAATTTCCCATTGTATTTGGTGTGTTGGGGACACAAGAGACTTTTTATTATTTGGTTGCAGGGTTGTTTGAGAGAGACCATCTTCATCCTACACCTCCCACAGATTGATAAACCTTAGGTCATCCACTTGAGGGAAATTTGCTACTGTCCTACAAAACTCTACGCTTGGAGGCCCAACATGAGTCTACATGAACAAGTTGTGTAGTAGATATCACTGATACGTCTCCAACGTATCTATAATTTTTGATTGTTCCATGCTATTATATTATCCTTCTAGGATGTTTTATGGGCTTTTATATACACTTTTATATGATTTTTGGGACTAACCTATTAACCCAGAGCACAGTGCCAGTTTCTGTTTTTCTCTTCTTTTAGAGTATCGCAGAAAAGGAATATCAAACGGAGCCCAATTGACTTGAAACTCAATGGAGGTTATTTTTGGACCAGAAGAAGCCCAGGAAGTGCCGGAGGGGGACCAGAAGGTTCTCGGGCTGCCCACGAGGGTAGGGGCGCGCCCCCTGCCTCGTGGATAGCCCGGAGGTCCCCTTTACTTGTCCCCGACCCCAACACCTCCTTTATATACAGAAACCTCCGGAAAATAACCTAGATCGGGAGTTTCGCCGCCGAAAGCCTCTGTTGCCACTGAAAACCAATCTAGACCCGTTCTGGCACCCTGCCGGAGGGGGAAATCCCTCTCCGATGGCCATCTTCATCATCTCGGTGCTCTCCATGATGAGGAGGGAGTAGTTCACCCTCGTGGCTGAGGGTATGTATCAGTAGCTATGTGTTTGATCTCTCTCTCTCTCTCTCTCTCTCTCTTGTTCCTGAGATGGCACGATCTTGATGTATCGCGAGCTTTGCTATTATAGTTGGATCTTATGATGTTTCTCCCCCTCTACTCTCTTGTGATGAACTGAGTTTTCCCTTTGTAGTTATCTTATCAGATTGAGTCTATATGGATTTGAGAACACTTGATGTATGTCTTGCATGTGCTTATCTGTGGTGACAATGGGATATCACGTGATCTACTTGATGTATGTTTTGGTGACCAACTTGCGGGTTCAGTGACCTTGGGAATCTATGCATAGGGGATGGCACACATTTTCGTCTTGACTCTCCGGTAGAAACTTTGGAGCAATCTTTGAAGTACTTTGTGTTGGTTGAATAGATGAATCTGAGATTGTGTGATGCATATCGTATAATCATGCCCACGGATGCTTGAGGTGACAATGGAGTATCTAGGTGACATTAGGGTTTTGGTTGATTTGTGTCTTAAGGTGTTATTCTAGTATGAACTCTATGATAGATCGAACTGAAAGGATAGCTTCGTGCTGTTTTACTACAGACTCTTGTATAGATCGATAAAAAAGAATAACTTTCACTACAAAAAAAAGACACATCCATGACATTTTGGTCCGAAGGAAACTTTTTCTGTCATACTTATGACACTTCTATGACAATAATTGTGACAAAACATGGTATCATCATAGATGTGGTGGGGTCCTACTTCTATGACAAAAATTCATGACAGGAAATGGGCTTTTCGTCCTGGGCGGGCCGGAGACGCAGCAGCATGACATTCTTTGGGCCGTCCATGACAGAAAAAATCATGGTAGAAGCAAGGGCGAGGAAAATATCAGGGTGTTCCCGGTTATGGTGGGTGGTCGGGGCCGAGCGATGCGCGTTTCTCTCGTTCACGCACGCGCGTGGGTGCGAGGCGTTGGGCTCTAACTGAACCCGAGCGAGACGTTGGGCTCTAACTGAACCCGAGCGATTGCACTACAGGCTATGTGTTACTGAACCCGAGGGATCGATCGATGGCTGTTAACTGAACCCGATCGAGCGATTCCTTCACTACTCCTACTAACTGAAGCTAATCCATGCTGCCTCTGCATGAACACTGAGCGTTGCTGGGGGGTTGGATTGAACAGTTCCCGGTGGGGGTGGCTGAATAGGACCCCGTGGTGTTGCCTCTACATGAACATGACCCCGTTCGATCGAGCCGATTGGGGCTGCATGAACAGGACCCTATGGAGGGCTGCATGAACAGGACCACCCCATGGAGGGCTGCATGAACAGTCGACGATGGAGGGCTAGATGATCAGTAGCCTGTGGAGGGGTGGTTGAACAGGAGCCCGTGGAAAGGGCTGGTTGAACAGTAGCCAGTGGAGTAGTGCGCGGTTGAGGCTGAACAGTCGCAGGTGGAGGCTGGAGGAGGTCGACGGTGGATGAACAGTAGCCCGTGGAGTCTGGAGGGGGTCGACGGTGGTGATGAACAGTACCCCGTGGAGTCCCGTTTTGCGGTACGCCACACCCCTCCCGATGAACATGACCCCCGTTTCAACCGTAGCGCTCCAACTCATATCATTTTCCTCCGTTTTGCGGTACGCCACACCCCTCCCGATGAACAGGACCCCCGTTTCAACCATAGCGCTCCAACACAAGTCCGTTTCCTCTGTTTTGCGATACGCCACACCCCTCCCGATCAACAGGACCACCGTTTCGACCGTAGGAGGTCCGTTTCCTCCGTTTTGCATTACACCAGACCCCTCTCGATGAACAGGATCCCGTTTCGAACGTGGCCGGTCGAACACAAGGCCGTTTCCTCCATTCTGCGGTATGCCAGGCCTCGTTTCCATCGGCTGTTCCGTCCAAGCCCTCCTAATGAACATGACGATGCATTCCGTTCCGACACGGCCAGTTGGCTCCCCATGAACACGAGATGACGCTGTTTCTCCATTCCGACCCAGCCATGTACACGAGCCCTGGCTGTACGTATGCGCGAGTAGGCGTTCGAGACCCTGTCCGTATGTATGTACGTGGCCATATTTTATTTCTTGCACACTTGCCGCTGTACGTACGTGTACATGCTACGTGCATACCTCTACTACGACACGTGCACGCCTCTACATCGACCAGTATGTACGTACACGTTCGCGACCAGAATGACAACGCTTGGACCAGGTGGGTCCCGACTGTCAGACACTTCCTTCGTGCGAAGATGTAGCTGGTGGGTCCCAGCAGTGAGGGGGGCGAATCATTTTCTTTTGCCCGGATGCACTTCCTTGCGTGCGAAGACGTAGCTGGTGGGTCCCAACATTCAGGGGGCGAATAATTTTTTTTTGCCCGGACGCACTTCCTTGCGTGCGAAGTTGTAGCTGGTGGGTCCTAGTAGTTAGGGGGAAACATTTTTTTCACGAAATATGGTGGCCCGTCCGGTGGGTCCCCACTGTCAGGTGGAGGAATAATTATTTTGCGCGTAATAAGGAGGCACTTCCTTGCTGCGGCCGTGGACCTAGCTGTCAGCCTAACATGTACAGTCCACGTCCGATGAAGCCGTTCCTTGACTACGTTGACCACCCCGTGCCGAGAGCACCATGGCGGTGGACGATGGCGAGGCCTAGGAAGGGGACGACATGGAGACGGGGAAGACGCACCAGTGAATGCCCACGCGTAGAGGAGTACGAGTGTTCATTGGTTCGCTACGGTGTGAGGCTGCCGTCGCCACAGAATAACAGGGGGTGTGGGTGAGTAGAGGGGTGGCCTGGCCAACGGTGGGAATATTAGGGGTCAATGAGGCCTCCACGGCAGCACAACCGGCCATGGGAGGCAGGAGCATGCGGCACGACCGGCGCAACTTTGAGCGGCTGGAGCAACAAGACCAGAGGTTGAAGAAGCACTATGGCCGTTGGATGGACATCGTACGGTCACTGGAGCTAGAACCGTTCATATTGACTAAGTTGGCAAAGCACACCGTCCCCGTCAACTTAGTAGGCCCACAAGTCAGCCTCACACCAAGGTGGGTCCCAACCAGCAGGGGGAGTATTCATTTTTTGTGCGTAATAAGGAGGCACTTCCGGTGGGTCCGAGCTGACAGCGGTGGGAACGTTTTTTTCATGCAATACGGTGGCCCATCTGGTGGGTCCCAGCAGTCAGGGGGAAACGTTTTTTCACCAAATACGGTGGCCCGTCCGGTGGGTCCCTGCTGTCCGGTGGAGGAATAATTATTTTCCGCGTAATAAGGAGGCACTTCCTTGCGGCTGCCGTGGACTCGGCTGTCAGCGTCTCCACGTACAGTACTCTTCCGATGGAAGTTGTTCCTTGACCACGTTGACCACGCCGCGCTGAGAGCACCAGGGCGGTGGACGACAGCGAGGCCTAGGAAGGGGACGACGCGGAGCCGGGGAAGATGCGGCAGTGGAAGCCCGCGCGGAGAGGAGTACCAGGGTTCACTGGTTCAGTTGCTGTGTGAGGCTGCCGTCGCCGTAGGGCCTGGCCAGCAGTGGGAATAGTAGGGGATGGCGAGGCCTCCGCGGCATCTCAGCCGACCACGGCAGGCAGGAGCACGAGGCACGACCGGCGCTGGTTTGTGTGGCTGGAGCAAGAGGACTAAAGGTTGAAGAAGCACTACGGTCATTGGATGGACATCGTACGGTCAATGGAGCTAGAATCGTGCATATTGACTAAGTTGACAAAGCCCTCCATCCCCGTCAACTTAGTATGCCCACAAGTCAGCCTCCCACTATACTGGGTCCCAGCTAGCAGGGGGAGTATTAATTTTTTGTGCGTAATAAGGAGGCACTTCCGGTGGGTCCGAGCTGACAGCGGGGGGAACGTTTTTTTTGCGCAATACGGTGGCCCGTCCGGTGGGTCCCAACAGTCAGGGGGGGAACTTTTTTTCATCAAATACGGTGGCCTGTCCGGTGGGTCCCTGCTGTCAGGTGGAGGAATAATTATTTTCCGCGTAATAAGCAGGCACTTCCTTGCGGCTGCCGTGGACCCAGCTATCAGCCTCTCCACGTACAGTACTCTTTCGATGGAAGTCGTTCCTTGACCATGTTGACCACGCTGCGCCGAGAGCACCAGGGAGGTGAATGACGGCGAGGCCTAGGAAGGGGACGACGCATAGTCGGGGAAGACGTGACAGTGGAAGCCTACGCGGAGAGGAGTATGAGGGTTCACTGGTTTGGCTACGATGTGAGGCTGCCGTCGCCGCAGGGCCTAGCCAGTGGCGGGAATGGTAGGGGGCGGTGAGGCCTCCGCGGTAGCACAGCCGGCCACGGGAGGCAGGAGCATTCGGCATGACCGGCGCTGCTTTGGGCGGCTGGAGCAAGAAGACCAGAGGTTGAAGAAGCACTACGGCCGTTGGATGGACATCGTACGGTCACTGGAGCTAGAATCGTTCATATTGACTAAGTTTACCATGCACTCCGTCCCCGTCAACTTAGTAGGCCCACGAGTCAGTCACCCACCAAGGTGGGTCCCAACTAGCAGGGGGTGTATTCATTTTTTTTGTGCGTAATAAGGAGGCACTTCCGGTGGTCTGAGCTGACAGCGAGGGGACCATTTTTTTGCGAAATACAGTGACCCGTCCGATGGGTCCCAGCAGTTAGGGGGGAAACATTTTTTTTCACAAAATACGGTGGCCCGTCCGGTGGGTCCCCGCTGTCAGGTGGAGGAATAATTATTTTACGCGTAATAAGGAGGCACTTCCTTGCTGCGGCCGTGGACCCAGCTGTCAGCCTCTCCACGTACAGTCCACATCCGATGGAAGCCGTTCCTTGACCACGTTGACTACGCCGCGCCGAGAGAACCAGGGCGGTGGACGACGGTGAGGCCTAGGAAGGGGACGACGCAGAGCTGGGGAAGACGCGGTAGTGGATGCCCACGCGGAGAGGAGTACGAAGGTTCACTAGTTCGACTGCGGTGTGAGGTTGCCGTCGCCGCAGAATAACAGGGGGTGTGGGTGAGTAGAGGGATACCCTGGCTAGTTGTGGGAGTAGTAGGGGGTGGTGAGGCCTGCACAGGAGGCGGGAGCAGGCGGTCCCGCCGGCGCTGGATTTGGCGGCTGGAGCAAGAAGATCAGAGATTGAAGAAACATGACGTCCGTTGGATTGACATCCAACGGTTACGTCTGCTAGAATCGTTTGTTGACGTATATAATAACTAAAATAATCTTGCATACGCGTCAACTTAATAGACCCATAAGTCAGACCATTCCCTCTTTTTAAAATAATTTATGTATAGCTCATTGCAACTTCTTATGCAATTTATTGCAGTCCATTTTTTTGGCTAGCCATGGCCAATTTCGCATATTTCTGTGGGTTCCAAACTATTTTTAATACCGAAATGTCGAGCCAGATTTAAAGTACTTTGAAGATATATTTAAATTAGGTTAATGCCCAGTGAAATAGGAATCTGAAAATGTGAAAAAAATTCAGAAATTATAAAGTAATTGCCAATTTGGCATCTGTTTTATATTTACAGCCAATTTCATATTACTTTCAACATTTGCAAGTGTCTTGAAAGAGTTGCAGCCCATCAGCGCGTAGAAAAATAAATAGGCCTGGATTGGGTATTCTTCAGAAAAATAAACTGGGCTCATTTTCACAAAGAAAAAATAGCTGGGCTGGTCACATGGGGAACATAAAATATAAGCCTGGGCTAGACGGGCCACAGCCCAGTTCAAACCCTGCTCTGTCTCAACAATAACAAAAAAATACTGCTCGAGCAGGTACGTCCCAGGTGTCAGCCGATCTTGTGCTATTCTCTTGTCTATTGACTCTATACGCTCACAATGTCGTGGGTCCCAGATGTCAGGAAAACACTAGGAGGAAGCATTTTATTTTTCCATACGCTAACATGGTGGGCCCGTACTGTCATCCTCTCCACGTACTTCTGCCGATTCCTGTTGTTTGTTGACCATGTTGACAACGCGAGAGGGGGGCTGTCGACGTCCTGGGAACCAGGGTACCCAGACTTGCCTGTCTGCGGGCTGCAACGCGCTCCCACCACGGCCTGGTATGGCCAAGCTGATCGACCAGCTGTCCAAGACCCTCGCGAGGGGGCTAAGCCTCGCGAGGAGAACAACGTCAAGGCCCCCTCAGGAGCGGCCTCGGCAAGGTGCTCCAGAGGGGAAGAGAATCCAAGGCCAAGCCTGCCTTAGGAGGAGGCACTGACGTAAGCAGTGATGCACCGTGCCAGCGGGTGCCAGCACCCGCCAGCGGCGTAGTTGCCGTTTCGGTGCAAAGGAGACAGCGCAGGCGCAGGTTCCCAAGGAGCGGGGCAAAGGTTTCCCCTTTGGTGCAACAAGACCGAAGACCGCAAGGACGACAAGGAGGATGTCACCGCCGAGCCCACCACCGCGTCACCACCTGATCCTTTTGCAGGCGAAGACTGCTTTTGTCAGGATAGGAGCGTCCTTGTGTTCCCGCTCAAAAATGGCCGTTGTGGGATCCCTTCCCGCCTAAATATTTCAGGGGAAGAGCACCCTGGTCGCCTATATAAGTAGCTAGGATCCTCACTATGAGGGAGGACAAGTGAAGCCAAGACGAGTCAAGTGGAGCAGATCCATAAACTCTACCACCACGCAAAGGAGCAAGGACACTTGCCTCCTGACCCTCCTGAGCTCACCTCCTGAGCTTAGGAACCACTGTACTAATTCATATTCCAGCCCTCCTGAGGCCAATCCACCAAAGTAGGAAGTAGGGTTTTACACCACACGGTGGCCTGAACCTGGGTAAACTCTTGCGTGCTTCACTTGTTGTTTGCTTGAATCTCTTCACTAGGCAAGGGCGAGACGCTAGGTAGACGTGAGTGGGAGAGATCTTCGTTCACGCTCCTATGTTCGAACTTCTTGGGTTTTGCGGAGCTCTGAATCCAACATTTGGTGCGCCAGGTAGGGGGCGTGTCGAGATCTCGCCTCTTCGACGACCTCGTCCCATTCTCGTCGTCGACTTCGCTCCACAGCCATGGTGGACACATGCCGAGCTCGTGGCGCCTGCCACGCCGAAAACTTCGTTCAGACGACGCCAGCGGGCAACGGTGCACCGCTCCGCCCCAACACGCCGGTCGCCAACGCCGCCACCGACCCGGCCGTCCATGAGCAATAGGACTCGTCGCAACCGCCGTCCGTGCGGCGCGATGGCCGCAGAGCGACGCCTTCACCCTCACCGGCAGCGGCGTCGTCCTCGCTGGTCCGTCGCGGGCCGGTCTACCAGCAGCGTGCGCTACTGATGGCGCGGGAGCTCTTGCGCTACCGCCCGGCAGATGACCTCTATGACGAGTGGCTCCACCTCATCACCGAGCTCGTCAATGCCGCTGGAGAAGCACCTGCACCAATGCACTCCTCCCGTCCCCCGTCGCCCCCAACGGGGAACGAAGGCCACAGAGTCCCAGCTCCACCTCCACTCTACGGAGCCGGCCAGGAGGTCCGGTGCGAGGCTCTGCGGCGTGAGCCGCCCCGTAGAGCCCATGCGCGCGACTAGGAGAGCTGCCAGGTGATTCTGCATCCCTAGACAGGGGCTCGCGGGCCCCCTGTCCCGCAGAGCTATGACCGCGCGCCATAGGAGGTGGTAGCGCCAGCGCCCCAAGACCCAGCACAGCAGGCGCAGGGGCGCCTGCGATCATGAGCGTGGCTGGATGTCGTGCCTTAGCTCCTGAGCTACGGCGCCTCGTCTGGCCCGGCAAGTTCAAGCCGGACCTGCCTCCGTGCTACGACGGCACCACCGACCTCACGGAGTTCCTCCAACTCTACGAGCCGAGCATCGAGGCGTCCAACGGCACTGAGCAGGTCATGGCAAACTAGTTCCCCATGGCTCTCAAAGATGGCGCACGCTCCTGGCTCCTGAACCTCCCCGTGGGATCCATCTCCTCCTGGGAAGAGCTTCGTGAGCGTTTTGTTGCCAACTTCCAAGGCACCCGTGACCAAGCCCCGGTAGCTGCGGATCTGCGCTGCGTGAGGCAGTAGCTGGGAGAGACCCAGCAAAAGTACATCCAATGCTTCAACACCATGCGCCTCCGGATCCCTATGGTCTCGGACGAGGCCATCATCTCGACGTTCTCCGATGGCGTCCGCGATGTCAGGATGAGGGAGGAGCTCGCCATCCACGAGGACATGTGCACATCCCTCGAGATGTTCAAACTCGCGGCAAAATGCGCCAGGGCAGAGGAAGGACGCCTCTCCCTCCAGGAGCTGCCTGAGGCGGAGGCGGACGACAAGAAGGCCAAGGCCAAGGAAGCAAAGCACAAGGGACCCGCAGTGCTGGCTGCGGAGCCAAAAGTGAAGCGTGGCCGTGGCTACGATGACCATCCCAGAGACAACCGACCGTACTGCGTCTTCCATAATGTCCACAGCCACAACACTAACGACTGCTAGGACCTCAGGGCGATGCGCGGCGGGGGCGTCGGGCAGCGCCCTGAGCGCGACAACCGTGGCTACGGCCATGGAGGAGGCCGAGGTGGAGAACGTTGTGACGGCAGGAACTCACGCCATGGGTGGCGCGAATAGCCTAGTGAAGAACACTGGCAGGAGCAGCCTCGTGACGCCCCCTGGCACGACCAGCCTCGTGAGGGTCACCCTCAGAGCAATGGAGGCCTGCCTCTGCTGCCACCACTGCCAAGAAGGAATGACGACTACCTCCAGGGAGATGGAGCAGGGGCTTCCAGGAGCCGCGTGCAGTTGCATGCATCTTGGGGGGAGCCCATGCTCCGGCTTCCCATCACATCTTCAAGCAGTTCGCTCGTGAGGTGAACGCGGCGCTTCCCAGGCCCGACGCCGCGCGCAACCTCAGGTGGACCAAGCAAGTCATCGCCTTCGATCCCAAGGACCAGCTCAAGAGCACCGCGGCCCCAGGCACTCTCCCGATGCTTTGCACCCCGACCATCAGCAACGTCCTCGTGACCAAGACCCTCATTGATGGCGGAGCAGGACTCAACATCCTCTCCGTCCAGACCTTCGAGACACTCAAGGTCCCCTACGATCAGCTTAACCCGACCAATCCATTCTACGGAGTCACGGATGGCTCCACACTCCCGATGGGGCAAGTCCGTCTTCCCGTTACCCTTGGCGACCGCGACAACTACCACACCGAGCTCATTGACTTCGACGTCGCCAACATCCACCTCCCGTACAAAGAAATCCTTGGGTATCCTGCCCTCGCCAACTTCATGGCGGCGACCCATCACGGCTACAACGTCCTCAAGATGCCTGGGAGCGGTGGAGTCATCACGATCGCCTCCGACGAGAAGGAAGTGGTGCGTCCCTGGAGAGCGCCTACCAGACTGCGGCGGTCGAATGCTCCTATGAGGATGGAGCCGTCCTCGCCCTGCGGACCGCCCCCAAGAAGAAGAAGAACCTGCCCGTCAACGGACCACAGGACGCAGGTGCTCCTGACGGCTCCGCCTCGGGACTCGCGCCTGCCAATGAGGCGCCCTCCACCCTCACATTGGGAGGCGCGCCCGACGCCCCTCTTGCGACGGGTTCGGGGTCTCTCCTCTGGAGTGTCTCCAGACTGACCAGCGTCTTGAGGGAGGTGTTCGGGCACCACCTGTAGGCGTATCTTGACGCGCGTTTTGTGAGCCCAGCGTGGACCGCTCAGCGCTGGGGGCTCAATACTTCATCGACCAAATTACGGAGGAACTTCAGTACGCAAGGCTCATCCGTGGTGGGCATAACCGCACAACCCCAAGCTCACCTGCCTGCGGCCCGAGTGACCACTTTCGCGTGTGCGTTGACACCGCGGGTCTCGACCGAGCCGCCTCTCAGGAGCCCTTCTGGCCGACGGCGGTCGGCCGGAGGAGGGCCCTCCCCTGCAGCTACGTCTGCACCCTCTTCGGCTTCCGCAATGCAGCTGCCACGTTCCAGCATCTCGCGCAGCAGGCCTTGGGGGCTCGGGAGGCTCAGTGGCAGGCGGTCCGGACGGAGCAAGAACGGGACCCGCGCAACCACTGAGAGCCTTCGGAGCCCCTCGCCCTCAGGAGCCCGACGATCTTCAGGAGCAATCCGCATGGCTCGCGTCTTCAGCTACCCCAACTCTTCTTCGACAAGTATTAGGTGACACTTCAGGTATCCAATCGAGGGCGCCCCCCGGGCTGCATCATCCTCAGACTGCTGGGGGCTACTCCCCCGCAGTTGTCTCCCTTTTTGTGCATGATCAAGGCTAGTTGCTTCTTTCCATTCGCATTACCTTCATGCTTGGCGTTCTCACTGCCACTAAGGTCATGAGCCCTTGTGAGCCCACTCGCGACCGCCCCATGATGAAGGACTGGCATGGTGTTTGTGCTCGGGTCCGTCCCTGCAGCGTCGCTAAACCTAAGGGCTGAGCTCTGTCTCGCGAGCCATTCCCGTGACATCACTTCCCGTGGTCCTTGGTGCCTTGTTCTCGCATGGGCTAATCGTGGATGGGTAAGTAGGCGCCCGTGGCAGGTGCCTCTCTCATGCGGGAACCGCGCGCCGGTTGTTTTTCTTTTGGATCATTGCATCAGAAGACTGGGCACGGCGTCTGTGCCAGGGTCCATCCCTGCAGCGCCGACAAATCCAGCGGCTGAGCTCTGTCTCGCGAGCCATTCCCGTGATGTCACCTCCTGGGGTCTCTGGTGCTGCAGCCTTCTCATGTGATACCCTCTAGAGATGCACTCGGTGCAGGTCGACACAACACCTCTCTTTTCACATTTTGCAGAAGATGACTCAGGTGCAACCCGCCTCAGGGTAGGGTCTCGTGAGTGATGCGTAAGCCCACGAGAACTTCTTCAGAGTCATTTAGCTCGTCCCGAGGAGGGCCCATATACACCTTGGCTGTCCTACCGTGCAAGCCACAAGTCAGGACGGGGCTGTACACACCCCGGAGTCTCTCCCGATGGGAGGCTCCCTCCCACGGTTCAGTGGAAGTACCATGCTCCGCACTGGCAGATCCAACCGAGGAGCAGTTAAGCCCACGAACCAGTGGAAGCACCAAGCTCCGCGCTGGCCGCTATGACCGAGGTGCGGTTATGCCCACACTCCATGCAAGTGTGGTAGCTCTATGCTCCGCGCTAGTTATAAACAACCGAGGGCGGCCCCTAGTGGTCGCACCAACCTCAGTGAGCTTTTTAGCTCACGACGCTCACAGCTTCTCCTTAGATGGGTGTCGCGAGGGGGGCTAGGCACGGGGGCTATGCTCAGGTCACGCCTGGCAGATGCCACCCTACCAGGTGCCCAGACACCTGGCCTTCTCGCGCCCCCATCCCAGGCGAAGGCTCGTGAGCAGGGTATGGTGCTCGTTCTCCTTCATGAGAGCCATTCGTACGTCAAAGGGGACCCCTGGGCATTGCGACCCAGGGGCCTCACTAGCCACGTAGCCCCTCATCCATTGAGTCTAGTTATAATGATAACCCCAGTCACCCGGAGGGCTCAATGGCAATCGAGGTATGCGCGGGGTTGGGCCCTGCCGACACAGAACGCAAACGGGATCGCTTGAACGTCAAGGGGGAGCCCTGGGCATCGCGACCCAAGGGCCTCACTAGCCACGTAGCCCCTCATCCCTTGAGTCCAGTTATTACGATAACCCCGGTCACCCGGAGGGCTCAATGGTGATCGAGGTATGCGCGGAGTTGGGCCCTGCCAACACAGAGCACCTAAGAGAACATGAAAGGAAGCAAGCACGGAAATCATCTAATTATTACAATAATACCAAGTTCTTCAAATTCAAACAAAGTTCTTACGCCTCCCCGAGGCACTCGCACTTCTCTCTCTGGACAGGAGCAGATCGGGCATCACCAAGCGCATCATCACCGGTCTCCACCTCTTCGGCTACGGTAGTAGTGGCCTGGAGGAACGCCTCCACCAACTCCGTGACATTTGCTCCCAGGGCCTTGGCGCGACTACTGTCACCACCTCGTGAAGACAGCCCGGGCACAAAACCTTGCCCCGAGGGAAGGGTGACAGAGAATCAAGTGCCACTGCCACCTGACCATAGGGGATCGCTAAGATAAGTTTTCAACTCCGCATCTACTCGCGTACCTACACCTCCACCCACTGTAATCACGAATCCGCTGAGGCATGAAAACCCTTCCTGATGGCCCGGTGGACGATTGCCTGCACGCCAGGAGGGACTTCCCGAGCATCGCGCCTCGGTGGCTCCTACCAGACCCTGGGTCACTCACCTCCTGGCCTTGACCACGGCGTGGCATGCCAGCATAGGCTGAGCCTTGTCTGGGGACTGGGTCTCACAGGCGTAGGGCCCTAAACTACCGCGGGGATAGAAGGAAGGGAAAGTCATGCTCTAACAGAGGGTCTCATGAGGAACAGAAGTTTATAACGCCAGATAATAGAAAAAGTATTACAAGGATTTACACGCCCTCATGGGGCCGACCATGATGTCCCGCGGGAACCAAGCTAAGAGGGTCGCTCTCGAGGAATACGGCTTGAACTCCTTCAACAACGACTGCGCCGGGAGGACACTGTTTCCCTCCGGTGACAGGAGCAGCGACTTGGCGGCTCGTAGCTCTCGTCAGAGCTCGAGGCTGTCTCAGGGGTAGCGTAACTGCTACCAGAGGAGTCGGAGGTGCGACCGATGGTGAGCGCCTCGCTACCCTGGCGGAATGGGAAATGGTCGTCGGCGAGCCCGTCCCCCGTGCTGCATGACAGCCGACAGCCGTCCGCCCCGAAGACCTTGAAGGTCATCGTGCCGATCCTGTCCAGCGTGGAGTGAAGAATGTGCCTCCCGGCGGGGGCATAGGCGCGGCGCACCACGCCCCAACCCCAGGTCATGAAGACCTGGCCAGAGGAGATCACTTCCACATCGGCATACGAAGGGGGAAGGTGGCACCCCTCGTGCCTCTGCTGCATCATCACCCGGCCGTGAGCCGGGAGCGCCTCCTTCAGGAATGGAGGGAGGAGGATCCAAGAATGCGGAGGGGCCCCCACCCATATGATGAACTCACGGGCATCATCCTCAGCGTGGGACAGCAGCAGGGCACGAGGAGTCGCCCGTCTCTTTGGGCGGCTGATGGCACCACCCCTGTCGCCGTCCTCGCTTCGTCCGCCCATCACCGGAGCATACAAGGGAAACGGAAATCCTGGCAGTGCCCGTGTGGACCATGTGCGGGCGTCCGCCGGCCTCAAGGATGCTCTTGGAGAATCTCGACGCCTCTTCTTCGGGGGAGCTGCTCAGGCTCCACCATCGGGCTCTTCCCCTTCTCTGCGGCCGAGAACCTACGTATTGGCGCCATGGAAGCCTACGGGGAAGTGGGAGTAGCGGGGATGGATATGCAACAGTCAAGTGAGGGGCATGGTGCCTCACCCCTGTTTATAGGCCAAGAAGATCAACCGTCGGCCACTCACGCACGGCCATAATGGCCCCGCCGCCCGCGCCAAGGAGTTGTCAAGTCGCACGGTTGCCAAGACTATGTGGGAAGCAGAGTCGCCCATGTCCCATCCAACCGTCACGTGTCAACCTGGCCCGCAGCCTTTTTGAGGCCCGTGGCGCTTCGTCCTCGGCTAAGGCTTCGCCCCGAAGCCAACTCCGCACATGCCTTGGGCCCGGGGGCTACTGTCGGCGTCCTGGGAACCAGGGGACCCAGACTTGCATGTCTGTGGGCCATGACGCGCTCCCACCACGACCCGGTACGGTCCAAGACCCTCGCGAGGAGAACAACGTCAAGACCCCCTCAGGAGCAGCCCCGGCAAGGTGCTCCGGAGGGACGGAGAATCCAAGGCCAAGCCTACCTCAGGAGGAGGCAGTGACGTAAGCAGTGATGCACCGCGCTAGCGGGTGCCAGCGCCCGCCAGCGGCGCATTTGCCGTTTCGGTGCAAAGGAGACAACGCAGACGCAGGTTCCCAAGGAATGGGGCAAAGGTTTCCCCTTTGGTGCAACAAGACTGAAGACCGCAAGGACGACAAGGAGGATGTCACCGCCGATCCCACCATCGTGTCATCGCCTGATCCTTTTGCAGGCGAAGATTGCTTTTGTCAAGATAGGAGCGTCCTTGTGTTCCCGCTCAAAAATGGCCATTGTTGGATCCCATCCCGCCTAAACATTTCGGGGGAAGAGGACCCTTGCCGCCTATATAAGTAGCTAGGATCCTCACTATGAGGGAGGACAAGTGAAGCCAAGATGAGTCAAGTGGAGCAGATCCATAAACTCTGCTACCACGCAAAGGAGCAAGGACACTTGCCTCCTGACCCTCCCGAGCTCACCTCCTGAGCTAAGGAACCACTATACTAGTTCATATTCCAGCCCTCCCGAGGCCAATCCACCAAAGCAGGAAGTAGGGTTTTACACCACACGGTGGCCTGAACGTGGGTAAACTCTTGCGTGCTTCACTTGTTGTTTGCTTGAATCTCTTCACTAGGCGAGAGCGAGACGCTAGGTAGACGTGAGTGGGAGAGATCTTCGTTCACGCCCTTGTGTTCGAACTTCTTGGGTTTTGCGGAGCCCTAAATCCGACAGCGGCGCCTCGACGAGCGCACCGAAGCGCGCAGAGGGCGATAGCGAGGCCTCGGACGTCGGCATTAATGATTTAGGAGATGGTGGGGCAGCGATGCGTGCGCTGAGGCGCAGCCAGCTGTGGGAGGCGGAAGCAGGCGGCCCTGCCAGCTTGGTTTGGTTTTGGCGGCTGGCGGAAAACAGGACTGAAGAAACACGACAGACTCTAAAAGCAGCGGGAGTACTTAACAACCTTAACTGAAACCAGCAGGGGCACTTAACAACCATAGCTGAAAGTAGTATAAGTACTTATACATGTTTAACCATACAAAGCATGCCTCGAAAATTGCTACTTTGCCCGCCAAGCCCCAAGACAAGGCCCAGGTGCCACCCCGCGCATCCACAACCTTTTGAAAGCGGCTTCATCTCGCAATGTGGTCAATAAACAGGATATTCGCTTTAGAGCCATGGAAAAGCAGGAACATAATCTTCTGTCTTATTCTCCAAGATGGACGGGCTTTCATTATTGAGACCACCCATGAATAAGTATCTTTTCACCTCAGAGGGGAATGGAGTAGGTCGACATAAACATCATGTTGTGACCAAGCGCAAGTCTGACCCGACCATGGTCAGGCATCTGTATAGGAACAATAGAACTGGACAGTTTCTGTTTCAAGAAGATCACAGCTGTAAAACTATGTATAAGCAATAGTTTATGAACAACATATATAACAGAAAACAGCTCGTACCATAAGTTTCTCGACACAGTTTGACCTCTTCAACGAGTGCAGCAATGGCACACATATCCCACGTGGCCTTCCACCATTAAAATGCCCCACAAGGACCTCAAGACGATCAATAAAGTGTAGGAACTTGTGGTTGTCATCCTAGTCAACTTCAGTGCCACCAGTAACAGCCGAGTTGTTATAGAATAACAAACGAGTAGCCTGCTTAACTCTGAAAAAACCTACACGTGTCACCAATTATAAGAAAATATTAGTTAGAACTAGCATCTTCGTGAGAGATTCGTTGCTACTTCTAAAGTTAAATTGTGATTAGTTAGACAAAATAGGTGGATTAAGAAGTAATCGAGGCAACAAGCAAGAACCAGATACTAACATGGATGAACAATTGGAACGACGTCGGGGTGGAAGATCGCAGTGAAGATGAGACCAGGTTCTGCTATTTCCATCAACATCCGTGCGCCAACTTTCAGTCCGTAATAGTTGAGAAAGTTTATCCAAGTTCGGCCATAAAAAAAGCAGCGATCTTCTTGGTTCATGAACCGAACTCGGAACTTATATCCATGGCTTCTCTTCACTGTGACCATTAAACTGGTGTATTCAGTTATGGCAAGGCCGAGCATCTTGAGTACATGTGTTCTGGCAGAGCAAATAATGCACTGTAGGAAAAATAATATGAGAACACAATGTATTCCCTATCCAAATCTAGAAATAACTTCCTCGTTCACGTCAGTGTTGACCATCGTACTGGTAGTACCTTTTATCCAAATATAGCAATACAAATTTCCAAATTAGTCAACAACATGTTCAAAAAACCCCACCCTCCCGGATAGAAAAGATGATTCTAGGAATATACTGTGCGCGTTTTAAAATCCTGTGTTAGGATAAGAAGGAACAAGTGTGGCGTCTCGCCGAGGGCGCAGAAACCTGTAGGGTCCTCGCACTTTGGGCACTGCAAATGAAACACACTAGATTCAGTAGGAAGAAAAATGCGTCAACGACGGCGGCTGCCATCCTAGGATTACCCGCGACCAAGGGACTTGGATTTATCGGGGATGGATGAAGAATTCGTACCTAGTTCTCCACGAGAAAACCCTATGCAATCGCCAAGAGGGGGTTTTCTCTAAACATGCAGACGTGGGAGGAGGGGATTCAGGCCCAGTGAAATATTGCTGCTCCGTCCGTCCATCTTACTGCTAAAGCGGGAAAGGGGGTTTTGTGATTTGACGTCTCATTGGGCATTACTGCGGCGCTACGACCGGGGTGTGTCTACCGTGCAGTTTTGCACTCTAATTTGTGCATATGGCACGTGGACCCCGTTGCCGGATGCCCCACATATCAGCGAAAGGAAATAGAAAGACATGAGTAACTAGTTACACAAAAATATATTTTTGACAGAGAGATACTCCTCCATAAAGAAATATACAAATCTTTTATATCACAACTTTATACATACAAAATTATATCTGACGGATAGGAAGGAATTTATGGTAATTTTGCCAATAGGTACCCACACACCTCTCCACATTTACAAATAAGGCCTTCCCTCGTTCATCCTTTTCTCTCACAAGATAAAATACTCATACAAATGCATCTTGACGTTACGTGCAACGCATGGCCATTATGGGGGTTCAACGTTTTTTTGAGACAATTATGCGGGTTCAGCTGAGAATATAATACTTAGACAGGCTCACAGTTCTGGACTTGGGCCGCAGACCCACCCTGCATGTTTGGGGGCCCATGTGTTCTACCTCAGCGCTTTTCATATTGCAAGCGATTGGTACGACGCTGGTTTTAGATACTGTCGCAAGGTGAATACACAAAATTGAATAAAGCACGGCAGCCGTTGGAATGAAATCAAACGACAGTTCCTAACCAGCAGTGAGAGTTGCAATTCTATCAACTATATACCATGCGATAAATAATACTGTCATATTACTTATACACACAGGACACTTGTTTCACCGTGCCAGATTATTACATCAAAATCTCTCGTAGGATAGATCAGTTCGGCAGTTGCGTGCTGCTACTGAAGAATTTCAAAGTTGATTTGGACCAGCTCTCCTTGCCGAGAAAGTTTGATTTTGAGATCATCCCCTACCGCAAGATATGATTTAGATTTGAACCTTGGCCATCCTTTAGCATCAATCATCATGCGACCATCCTTTGTACTTACGGTATATTAAGCAGGTTCATTCACACCAAGGTTGCGCATGGTAAGAGAAACTTGGCCACTGTCGCCCAGATTGTTTAATGACTCCCTCATTGCTCTAGGAATTCTCTGTTTGCAAACAAGAAGACATACCCAAACAGTTAGATCAACACAGTGAATCATGCGAAACAACATGGAAAGACTTGGGCGGCCAATGCTTACCAAGAAGGTGGACATGTTGGTTTTTGTAAGGACTTTGGTATATGAAGTGCGAGCTGGAGCCCAGTCTATTGCCGCTCCACCAGCCGGAGCAGATGCAAGTGCAAGTGTTGGTGCAGGTGCCGAAGCCGCTGCTGCTGCCGAAGATGGTGCTCTTTGTAGAGCTGGTGCCGATGTCGGAGTAGGTGCCGATGTCGATGCCCGATCCTTTGGTAGATCAGCCTGATCCGCTGACGCGGTCGGTGCCCAATCCTCAGCTGGATCAAACTGAGCCGCTGCCGCTGTCAGTGCTAGAGAAACTACCGGTGTTCGATCCGTTGCTGAAGGTGGTACCAATGTGCGAGACAGCGGCGATCGTGTCTGGTCTGTAATGATCAGCTTTCTAACTTGACTAGGCTTCGTCACCGTGATCCATTTTTTTTCTTCATTTCTTTTAAACGCGAGAAGGACTAATTGCAGCATTTTTGTTAAACCAAACTACAGTTCATCATAGGGATTCAGCTTGTACTCAGACAACAAACTGATCCAATTTTTTCCAGTTATATAAGTGATGGATTGTGCCTTCGTTACTGACATGACATAAGAAGTGAAACCTGCAAAAATAGCCATCGTAGAGCAAACCAAACGGTTCATTTTGTGATGAATGTCACATGGCAAATCCTGCATCGTAAAAATCCAGGAAAAGAAAGTAAACATGACATTAAATCAATAAGATTTAGACAGTAAATCAATAAGATATACTTGATGTGACACGAGTGAATCCTTACCAGGAAATCACTATGTTGAAGTACTAAACAGAAGATTGATCGTCCAACTACAGGTGGCATGCAGGGGCCCCGCCTACTCCCACAAGCAGGACAGTCCAAAGGTCGTGACAAATCGTATGGACCGAACATCCATGGGACTGGAAATCCTGGTGGGTGCGATAAACCCTGCAATGCATATAGATATTGGAGTGTAACCATAATTGATAAACCGTCCTCACAAAAAAGATGATCTGGATACTTCAAAATATACAGACTGAATTGAGTGGACAGACGTTAAGATAGACCATTCTCAGGACTGACCACACACCAAAAGCGGCAGTACTAATAAATAATACAGGGTTCACAAACACAAATCAAGTACTGAACAATAGTACTTACTACAGACAAGCAAAGTTGCACTAATTAAACTCTGCAGACTATTTCTTGCCACCGACCTACGAGATGAACCCCGCATAACTGACTAGGCCATGGACTTCGTGAGAGATGTCTACATGCACCATCACCATCTCGACAACCTTGGAGAACCTAACAGAGTGGTCTTTCCACTCATAAACATAATGAAGAAGACATGCCGCATCAGATTTGTTGGGAAGCTTTAAAAAACCACACCCTTCGTAGTCAAAGGCATAGCCAGGAAATTGTTGTGGTCAAGTGCAACCTCGAGAACACGCCTGACAACAATGCTACAGGAAAACACTAATTCAGGACACGTGGCGACAAGGACACAACAGCTGGATAGTTTAGTAGTAGAATTCATCCTCAGGTCTTCCAGTTCACACGACATGACTTTGAGAACTTCATCTCCACCACGGACCTTCTAATTCAAACTGAAAACATATTTTATTACTACCCCTGTTTAGAAATATAAGATGATTTTCAATATTATACTCCATATATGATTACATATACGCACAGAAATGAGTGAACAAAGACACTAGAACATGTCTTCAAAGGCATGAGAGCAGAGGGATTACTTGTGATATCCATAACACAAGTTACTGAGGCAAATATACCCTCTTCAAATGTACAGTAGCATTGATGTTCATCAAGTACTCCCTCCGTCCCAAAATTCTTGTCTTAGATTTGTCTAGATACGGATGTATCAAGTCACATTTTAGTATTAGATACATCCGTATCTAGACAAATCTAAGACAAGAAATTTGGGACGGAGGGAGTAGTTGAAAGTAATCTATAAGAAATTAGTGTCAACCTCTCGCATGTTTTGGTCAAAATAGGAATTTAGAACCGTCATTTGGCACACAAAAATCACATGCAAGATCACCCAGAAAGTTGTACTACTATTACTAGATGGCTTGGGAGAAAAAACACGATCAAGATCGAGAAAAAAGATCGTCAAGAAGAGATATTACCTGGACTTGCTTAATGAGGGATCCCGGAGAGGGGGGCTTGGACAAGGCGATGGCTTTGAGCTTGTCTGCGGTAGTCTCGGCAGGGTGCTTGCGCTTCTTCGTACCATGAGCCTCGATGGTTTTGGCCAGAGCCATAGACATCACTTTGGCCGGTGGTCCAGCGTCCATCAAGAAACTGTCGAATAGAAATAAAAGAAAAGAAACCATAATCACAAACCCAAAAGAAGAAAAGAGAGGGAGTTATAGGATCAGTCTCGGGGTTGCAAGACCGGGCCTTGGCCAGAATCAACACCATTGATGCGCTCACCTTTCCTTCTTTGGGAGAGAAGAACAATGGCAGAAGCAGGTCGGGGTTTTCTTGAAGAAATGAGGAACAAGATGAGGGAGAAGTGAGTTGGGTAGAGAGGAAGCTGAGAGAGAAGAGTGAAATGATGGTTCCTTCGTCCGTCCAACTTACTGCTGGAAAGGAGGGGTTTTTGTAGTTTGACGGCTCTACGGCGCTTCGACCGGGGTAGTCTACCGTCACTCTACTACGGAGTAATTTAGTGCATGGCTGGTGAACCCCGATGCTGGTTGTCCCACACATTGGCGAAAGTGAGTAATTTAGTGCATGGCTGGAGGAGGATCCACACCGTAGAGCATGTCCACTGTTTTTTGAAGAAAAAAAATGATTACAGCAAGCGTTTCCACTCTTACGACGGAGGAGTGCTAAGCACGGTAGCCACTTGAACATACACAGTGCTCCTTTACTAGGCATGTGCAGTGGTTCATACGTCTACATAATCTTGTTGCTAGTGTAGTAAGATATGACGCCGAGAAATGATGTTGTGCGCATGTCAACTATATGAACAGTAATGTAGTAACATAGTACCGCTTTCTCGATTGTTCGGTTGAGAATGAACGGTGAGATCAATGTTAACAGAACTAGGTCTACAACGCACGGAGAGTACCGCGACCAAGGCGCAAAGGAAAATGAGAACGCTTAATGTCTTTCTGCTAATTAATAGCATTGCATGCAATGAACTAACCAATGCATGTCATGTTTATTAGTCTCAAGCCATTGAAAGCATGCACGGCCCACATCTCTTATTGGTTGATATGGTCACAAAACGAGAAACGGGGAGGGAGTTAATGTACCGTGCCTAAGTGTTTTGGGATTATTTGGTTTCGTAAGGTGACATACACACCTAGATAGAGGAGTATATTGAGATGAGAATGCAACCAAACACACCCACACGCTTTGTGCTACAGTGACTGATCTGCACCGTCTGAGTTTGATCCAACGGTCATGTTGCGCCGAGACATGGACATGCCCATGCAGTGGGCGCCTAAACACCACCGAAGTCCCTCTGCTTCTCGAGGCACAGGACGTTGGTGATGCTGGGGGCGAAACGGCTGAAAGGAAATGCAATCTACGGGAAGCCGGAGGGAGCTAGCCGAGGAGCGGGGAATCTTTTGGTTTTCACCATGGTAAAACACCAGTCGACGACTTCTCACATCAGGGAGCAATGGGTTTTACAGGCGGAGTCATCGTGACTAATTGCTGTCGCTCCTGCTCCCGTCAATCAAAAAATTAAAATTCCTGATGCGCCTGCTCTCGTCAATCAAAAAAATAAACTTCCTGCCACGCCTTCTCTCGTCAATAAAAAAAATTAAAAATCCTGCCACACTCAAACACCAGAGCAACGCCGCGGTGGATATTTAAATTTACCTGCGGGCAAGTAGATAAAAAAGGGGTGAAAAAACAAATGTGGAGGCGGCCTAGCTAATCGGTCGAACTAGCCCAACTAGCTACCCATCGTGCTTCACTGATGTACTCGGCGGGAAAAGTGGTCTTTCATGATTTGATGACTCATTTACTTGCTTCGGCGAAAACGCGCGGTAGGGCGTCCCACGCCAGGAAGAATATATGCGTGCACCACCCGGGAGGACCCCGAAACCGCGCGGTAGGGTGTGCCATGTCTCGGCACGGAGGAAAAATATGCGTGTAAAAATTTACTGTATCAGACCTAGTACCTATTGTTCAACCTCGAGACCCAGCCAGTCGGTCGAAAACACCCCACTAGCCACACAGCTTCATCATGCTAACATGGCACGGAGGATAGGTGGGGTTAGCTCTGTCTCAACCAGCCACAACGTCTCTTGTTCTAGGCGATTCTTCTAATTTACAAGACTTTTCTTTTAGTTGTAATAACACCACGGAAAGCTAGCGCCACTCTTCGTGTGTGCCCGTGCAAAGGTTAGATGATGGAGAGAAGAGAGAGATCACAGACCTGGGACCCACCAGTAAGTGAGTCAACGGTCATGCACGTGTTGACGAGGCACTCCCTCTACTCTACTCAACGTAATACTATATAAAATCAAGTTATGGGACAAAGCCAACAACCGTTGCTGTTTAAGGCTATCGACTTACGCTTTGTAGTCCAGGTTGCCAGTTCCAATCTCGTCTTTCATATTTGTTAGCTTTAGGTCCAAATTTGATTAATGACAAGTGGTACCCCCATGTGTTGTTCCGATATTTCAGTGTAGGATGGTTTTTTTGAACAAACATTTTGCACGGTTAGACAAGTAATGGCACAAGTTACACGTATTTTGCAAGTTTACAAACAAAAATGACAGTGGCATAGAATATCACATCCACCCCACAGCTTAGATGCTATGGTGATACAAGTTTTTACACTGTTGGAAGTGAGATCCAATGGCTTGGGAGTAGTCTTTGTAATTATGCACAATTTCCAAACTCTCCAAAGGTTTTTTTGCAAATAAAACATTCAGGCCTCGTGTGTGCCGCTGCATCTTGGATCCAACGGCTGCCTGTTGCTCATATTAGGTGCTCCCCGTAGCTTAATTACCCGCTACGGTGATATGAGCATCTAGGTCGTATGATCAGTGATCAGATGGCACATGCGTAGTACTTGTACTTTCTGTGCAATTCCCAAACTATCTCAGCCGTATATTGCAAAAACATTCAAACCTCCTATTGTGGGCCGTTAGATCTCCGTGAACTCGTATCACCATAGAATCTACGGTGCGGGAGCACCTCATATTCTCCCATGCGAGAAAACATAAGGTGCTCTCGCAGCTTGGATGCTACGGTGATACGAGCTTTGGGCTCGTTTGATCTGAGATCCAATGGCATCTGAGCAGTCATTGTGCTTGTAAGCAGTGGCTGAACTCTTTGGGAGCTTTTCTGCAAAAAACCATTCGAACCACCGAGGAGGTGTTGGGTCACCAATCCAACAGCTCCGAAGAGCTTGTATCACCAAAGCATATAAGATGTTGTAGCACATGATATTTTTACATACAGGAGAATATGATGTCCTGCTTCATCTTAGATGCTACGGTGATACGAGCTTCGAGGTCGTTTGATCTGAGATCCAATGGCATCTCAGCAGTCTTTGTGCTTGTAAGCAGTGGCCGAACTCTTTGGGGGCTTTTCTGCAAAAAACCATTCAAACCACCGAGGAGGTGTTGGGTCACAAATCCAACGGCTCCGAAGAGCTTGTATCACCAAAGCATCTAAGGTGTGGTAGCACATAATATTCTTACATATAGGAGAATATGATGTCCTCCTTTATCTTAGATGCTACGATGATACGAGCTTCGAGGTCGTTGGATATGAGATCCAATGGCATCTGAGTAGTTTTTGTACAAATTGTGTGCAATTCTCAAACTCATCAAGGTTTCCTGCAAAAATATTAAGACATCATGTGAGCTGCTATATCTCAGATCTACAAGCTCCAAGCAACTCGTATCGGCATATCTAAGGTATGGGGGCACATGATATTCTCCCGGGGAGGAGGGGTGGGGGGTGCACAACCAATCGGTGGTTGGGAGGGTGGGGACAAATATAATCTAAACAACCCTAAACAGAGCTTCACAATTTTATCTATGTTCGAGGGGGTGACCCCCGACAATCATAGCTCCGCCTAATTGAACACAACATTTGCATGTACTGTAGTACAAGACCTAATATCCAAGTTTCAGTTTCATGTTCGTTTTAAATATTGAATTGAGGACCATGCATGTCTTACATTTTACACCCTTCATTCCTAAATTTTAGTCTTTTTAGAGATTTCAAGTGGACTGGCACATACTGATGTATATAGACATATTTTAGAGTGTAGATTCACTCATTTTGCTCCGTATGTAGTCGCTTGTTGAAATCTCTAAAAGACTAATATTTAGGAAAAGAAGGAGTATTTTTGAATTCGTGTCATACATGCATGGTTTGAAAAAATAGATGCACTATACTTATTGGATTGTTGTTGTGTTCGTGTGTGGGTGTCTCTGTGTGTGGGGGGGGGGGGTCATATGCTTGATACATACAAAGTTTTCTCACCTCCATATTGTTCATCTTTTAAATTTGAATTTGCATTGAAAATATTACCAGGGATACCATGAAATGTGAAATCCACGTTGAGATCACAATATCACAATCTCACTCTAATTCAACAACTCATCGTAAATCAATTACCACGTTGATATTAGTATTTGCAAGGAAAATACGGGCATTGTAATACACATAGATTCGTTCGGCAATTAAAAAGGTTCCTTTCGTATTCTCGAATGGTAGGACCCAACGGCATCCAAGCCAGACCTTGGCTCGTGTTGATCCTAAAAAGGTAAAAAACAAACGGGCTCTTGTCCTTCTGGTGGCGTGCATGGTACACACATTAGGCATCCCCAACTAGTCGAGCCTCCGCGTTTCGAGTCAAAATATCTGGCGGCCAGAATTCCAGCCCTAGGAAATTCCCCTCATGTCCCCGGTCCATAATGACTACCGATGAACAATGGAGGGATGCTTTAGTAACCAGACAACGTTACCTACCATGCCGAGCAAGGTTCAATTCCCTCGGTCGCCGCTCACCAAGGTCACCCGTCCCATCAACTGCATTGCTTATTACTACTACTACTACTACACCAGGATGAGCACAGAATTGAGCCCGTTTGTTTGTGCCTAGTACTTGAGTGAATATATCAGGAAATTCACTGGTACGGAGGGATTATCCTTTTGCTCTGCATATATAACATGTCTGAAGTCTAACTAAGCAAAATGTTTGACCATATCCTTTCTTAAGAAATACAACAGGACAGATGCATGGCTTGAAAATTTATTGCATGATGCAGGTTATGATATTGTTTCGAATCCTGGATCTTAAATTTCAGAAAATCCAAAAGTGACCATAAATTCTTGAAACTGAGCATGGTCACGTGATATGGCACAAATATTAATTCGTAATTTTTTTCTTCAATTTGAGACAAGCTGCTTATGACAAGTTGCACAAATGAAGAGCCAAGGTATTTTGGAACAAAGACATGTCACGTTAAAGACGAACACTTTCACTATTGAAACTATGGGCGTTTACGTGCCGCCACGAGTCCCGCTTCTCATCGGCAGGTGCCGTCCGAGCAAGCGTGTGAGTTGACGGGAGGCGTGCGAGCAGACCGCTGCGCCGGCTGACAGGGAGGAGTGCGAGCAGACCGCGGTGAAGGCTCACCGGGAGGCGAGCCCTTTGACCAGGCTCCGCCGCCCACCTTCGTCCCAATAGCTCCCACTTTTAATGTCGCCGGCACCGCAGTTTAAAATCAACCCCGCACTACCCGGTATCGCTAAAATCTTCTCTCTTTCTCTCTGATTCTCCTGTCGCCCAACTCCAACCAGCCTGACCTAAACGTATGCCATGCCGCATCACGATAGTCTGCCCTTAGTCTTCCAGTTTCCTGAGGAAGACACCCAGCCGGAGTCTCAAGAACATAAGGCGCTTTGGGACGAGCTTTAGGGCCAGTTCTTTCGCTGGCTTCTAGAATAAGCTGGAATAAGCTGCCCCCTACCCAGCTTATTCTAGAAGTCCAACCAAACTTAATTTTTTAGAAGCCTAGTAGTTAAGACTTGATTAATAGGCTTCTACAGGGAAAACTTTGATTGGGCTTCTAGAATAAGCTGGGTAGGGGCAGCTTATTCTGGAAGACCAAAAAAGCCAAGAAAAGAACTGGCCCTTAATTGGCCATGCGGGAAGACGCCGTGCCTGTCCCCGCTCCCGTTCCGGCTCCCGTCGCCCCGACTGCGCCAGCGCCCATCCCTGTGGCATCGATGGGCTGGGAGCCGCACATTGTCGCCGAGCTTGAAGCCATGGGGTTCCATGAGGTCCCCGTCGACTTTCACGCGCCCATGCACCTGCCAGCGCATGCGCCTACGTGTGCACTAACGCGCACGCCCATGCCGGTGCCGATGCACGTGCACACGAATGTCTCCGCCGCATCGTTGACAGCCTCTGTCCCCGCGCGGGTGCCATTGCCCCCCTCAGCGTCATGGATGGCCGCCATCGACCGCTTCCTTGCACCAACGCCAGTCGCCTCCTCCCGCCAGTTGACTCGCTCCGAAGTCCAGAACATTTTGGCCTTCCTTGAAGCTATGCCAACGTCCAGGAGTACGCCAACAATGGCGCAAGGCGCCGCCGTCGCTGTCGGTCAGTGGCCTGACGACACACAGAGCATGGTAGAGGAGCCACTTCCCACCGCAAGACGCTGCCGCGTAATCTAAATTTGCCATGAAAAACATTCGGATTTCCATGCTTAAAATCTGAACATTTATCATTTCTGTTTATTTTAGATTGATCGTCGTATAATTTAAAGTCGGAGTCACACTGAACGAAATCTATGGTTTGATCGATTGAATGTTCTTCTAGAGCCATATCAAATTAAATATAAAACGTCATATAGCCACATGTATTCCTTGTCATCCAACGACCTAGACTGCTTTGATGTCGAGCGCTCAACACGTTTAGTGTGCAGTTAATTTCATGCCAAAAATAATGCTAATCAGATAATAACACACAAATAATATCCTACTTCATATACACATGCACTTAATATACTTCCAAATTAACATGCATTGCACGTACACACTGACTAGTGCTGCTAGCACGTGAAACTGGTGCCGTAACTTGTGAACGCGTCCAGATATGGTCAACGGCAACATCGCCCGCGAGTTCTTCGTGTTTTCACATGCGTCTAAACGCAGAAGGGGAGAGAGAGAGAGAGCACACATGGAACCCACCAGTAAGTCAAGGCGAATAGTACTAAAAATAATATTACATGTTATCAATTAAATGGGTTGTGGTAATATAAACACATTATGTGAACAAAGGGAGGTACAACAAACCGTGCTGTTCTACGTATGTTGCCTATGGACGTGCGGCTTGAAGGCCTTGGTCGCATGTTCGATCCTCGCCCTTTATTTTTCAATTTGTATATGGGTCCAAATTTGTTTCATAACATGTGGGCCCCTCGGTGTGTAGTTTGTAGCACTTTAATTTGTGGGTCGAAATTTGTTCCATTCCAACTGCACTATCGGTGTGTAGTTTTGTACCTTATTTATAATCATTAAAGAGAACAACAGAGTTTTTTGCAATAATACCATGGTGCGGCGTTGAACGCGAGAAAGGACGTGCGAGAGAGCGATGACCGAGCCACAGGGAAATTAACTAGGGGAGTTGCGGGGGTTGCAACGGTGTTTCGAGTAGTTGTGGGCCGAATGCTACGAAAATATAATCTAAACCGACCGTAATAAATGCCTACACAAATTAATCCAAGGTTGGAGTGCCCCTCGCAATGTAAATAGCTCCGTCTTTGCGAGGGATGAAGAGGTAGCTTCAATGTGTGGAAGATACGGCGTGAGAAAGCGAGGTCAATCGAGAGACATATAGATAGAGAGACAAAGTGAGTGTGGTCCGACATTCATTGAACAAATATATATGGTATGGAGAGATATTGTCCGATTGAGCTTTTGGCAAGGGTGAGGGCTGTAACATAGAGCTTTAGAGATGATCCAGTAACAGACGTGTAGATATATTTTGTGGGTGGGAGGAAGCAAGGTCAATCGATCACATAGGGTCGTCGTGCGATCGAAAGAGTAAGACGGGTTGGAGAGGGTGACCTAGATAGACAATGTGCGTGAGAGAGTATACAATGTGAATAAGTCGAATTGTGCTCAAATGATGCTATATCGTTTTTTTCCGAGAAAGAGCGAGGTCAATTGAGACATACAAAGAGAGAGAGAGAGAGTGATAGAGAGAGGGAGAGAGAAAGAGAGAGAGAGAGCGTGGCCCGCCATGAGGTCGAAAGAGTGGGAGCGGCTTCGATGGACTGACCTAGATAGACAATCTGCGTGAGAGAGTATAGAGTGTGTCGATCGAGGCCCGAACATGGAGATATATCATTTGTGTGTGAAAGAAATCGAGGTTAAACGAGACTCAGATAAAGAGAGCGAGATTGAGCGAGTGTGGCCCGCCGTGCGGAAGAAAGAGTGAGACAGTCTCGAGGGAGTGACCTAGATAGACAACGTGTGTGCGTGCACACGAGAGATTGGGGGGCTAGATAGGCAATGCATGTATTTAGCGCGAGAGGGTGAGAGGGAGAGGGAGAGAGAGAGAGAGAGCTCGGCATGGGGTGCAATGGCGGGTGTGTGAGGTAAATACATTTCGTAATAGAGTGGAAAAAGGGGGTTGTGTAGTTGAGAGAGTTAGAGATCGAAACATGGAGAGAAAGAATGGATGTGTATTGGAAACCGATAGCTTCCTAAGGTGGTTAGGAGAGGAAGATTGACCGATACAGGAAGTATGTAGCGTGTGTCAAGATGGCAATGAGGCCCCGAAACCCGCGTCCCTGCGGGTTTTTACCCTATTAGGGGATGGGGATGGGCATCTTTTCAGCCCCGCGGGGCTGTTGTTGGGCACATTATACAACCGGACATGTTTCGCGGGTTTGCACCCGTTTCAATAGTCCCCGAACCCGAAACCCGACAAACCCGGCAAAATACATTTTTACCAGGCACTGATCCGACGTGGCCCAACCCAAAGCTACCGAGCCTAATCAACCGTGCTCCCCCACCTCCCAGCGTCGAAGGCCAAAGCAACCCCTCACTGGGTGGCCAGTATTGCTCGCTCCTTCCCCCGTCCATATTGCTATTGAACCATCTACTATTCTTTTGTGTTAAAATTTGCTAAAGTTATGCTGCTGAAATATGCTCATTTTGTTCTTGAAATAATATTCTTTGTTGGTTCTATGTTTCCTTATATATGTCGATTTCCCCGTGGGTTCCCTGTGGGTTTAGAAAACCCGATGGGTTTAGGGGACGGGCGAAAAACTAACCCGGCGCACGGTGACGGGGACGGGGACGGGTTTATGATTTTCTCGTGGGGATGGGTTTGGGAAGGCAAAACCCGATGGGTTTCATCCCCGTTGCCATCTTGAAGTGTGTGTGCGGGGGGGGGG
>LR738712.1:630806598-630895647 GCA_902687465.1 Secale cereale
GGGGCTAAAAACAACATTTGAATGTAGATAGTATGAGACTTAATATCGATGTTTCAATTTGGTGTACATTGTAAGATTTGAACTGAGGACCATGCATATGGGTAATTATTTCGAATTCGTGCCATAATAGGTTTCGAAAAGCTGACATTGATTCAATTTGTTGTGCTATTGTCTAGGTCATATGTTTGAATCCATCCAAAAGTTTTCTCACCACCATGGTGTTCATCGTATACATATGAATTTGTATTAAAAAGTAGCGTGGATACAGTGAAATGTGAAATCCACGTTAGAATTGGAGATCGCTATGTGACACACACTCTAATTCAAATAACTAATTATGTGACACACACTCTAATCGACGTTAGCATGGATACCGTTTTTTTTTCAAATAACTCCTCATTAATTAATTTATACTATCTCGTTTCGAATGACTAATTATTGCAAGGAAAACACGGGCATGGTAATACATACAGATTCGTTTGCAAATGAAAGAAGATTCGTTTGCATTCTCAAATGTAGGCACACCAGGCAGACCAGGGTCGTGTCGTGGTGGTCGCGTGTGTCAGATGGCAAAATAAGTTCGCGCTTCCATGTTTCGGATTGAAATATATGGCGGCCTCAATTCCAGCCCTGCAAAATCTCCCTTCTCCACTGTCCCCTTCCGCGCCCAGATTGCTCAAATCCCTAATTCGCCGCCAACCCAAGCAAAGTTCGAATCGCCCCTCGTCTCGTCTCTTTCCCCATCTTTGTGCCGGATGATGATGACGAAGATGAAGGTCGCGCTTCACCACCGTACCGGAGCTATCTCATCTACGCCCTCATCCACCGCATCGGGTGGTCCACCGACAACATCGGCCGCCGCAACTGACGTGCCTCACAGCAACCAACTTCCACCGCATCATGTGCGCTTCACCGACGCCGTCTCCCAGCACACTGGGGCTACTTTACCAAGCACATCGTCGCGCCTCCGCCCCCTGCGGCCGTTGGGGCTTCACCAACGGTCTCGTACACCGCATCGTAGCACTCAGCTGCCACTCAAGATCTGCATCCGTGCCCGGCCAGCCAACGCCAGCGCATCACCCTCAACAGCTCTGAACTGACCCGCGCTCTAGCTAGGCGAGCATGCCCAAACGCTGGCCTGAACTAGGTATCCACACATCACTCCCTTGTGCACTGTTACGACGATGTTTGGATATCCTTTCACCGCTCTCTTTGCTTACACGCCTATCCAACTCTGACTTTAACTCTTATTTCTTCTGGAGATATAATATGAAACAAGCAAACTATTTTTTAGCGAAGCATGACGGCGCTATGGGATCTGGTACACATCCTGCACACCCGTATAACCTTGTAAGTATCTGTCCTCCGGTACAACAGCAAGATCGATTCCTCTTATCTGATCAGCCAGTCGCCGTGTCAAAAAGGCAGAGGGGGATGCAAGGAGCACAAGCCATGCACATCCAAGCAAGTGGTAACGTGGACTTGTACATGGAACATCCCAAGCGCAAGCAGAGCTGCAGTGAGCCTGTCCAACGAGCTAGCGTAAGTCCCTGCATTTGATTTAATTCGTACTGGCATTCGCGTATGATTTGTGTGCAGTGACGGATCCACGAATTCAAGTTACCCGGGGCGAACATTTAACTTAAAAAATACGAAGGCATTTGCACTCCGGAAATCAACATAACTTGAGAAATGTGAAGCTACATGCACTTCGAAAATCAGCTAATGATCCAAAGTAGTTCAGATTATAAACACTAAATGATGCAAGCACCAAAAAACACAAAATGCAACATGGTGTACAAGGACTACAAGCATGGCCTGTACCTGCTTGAATTATTCGTTCTCTGGCTAAAAATATCGAAGTGTAATTGCACCTATAACCAGTGCGCAAACTGCATATCAATATATCTATCGTGCACAAGTATGCCAATAGTTTCAGACAACAGATTAGAAAAGTATTTATGCTACGTTGTCATGATACGGGGATTTTCTAGTAGATAGCCTCGACGTTTCATCAAGCCATGAAAATGCACTATAATTTGCTTGTCATCAATGCCTGCAAATCTCTATATCTCTCTCAACATAGCAGATCATCATTAGAGACTAAATCCTTCAACGGGAGCTTGCAAAATGCTTGCATTAGATGCCTCATTAGACACTATATGTTCATCACCAGGAGCATGTAAAATGTTTGCATCAAATCCTTCATTACCAGTCTGTTCATTAGACACTTCAGGCTCAAGAACAACATGAGCTTGGATGTTTGCACCGGAAACTTGATTAGACTCATCAGATTGAGTCAGTTCAGTATTGATTGAGGGAGTTATAAAATAAGTAGAAATTGGTTTCATTTTCTCATAGATTCCCTACATACAAGCAGTTTAACAACACCGTCAGGTTTAACTATTGGCCAGAAAATGAAAAGTTGAATTAGATATAATCAGGGATGTGATGTACCTGCTCGTTGCGCATGCTACTCTTGCAAGTTGCGACTGTCCATTTGTGCAAGCTCGATGCCATGCCCATGCTGCCTCCGCTGCCTCCCACGCAGGCTACACCCAGGGTTGGATCTTCATCTTCTTGACCTTCCGTTCACTTGAAGCCCAGCGACCGCCCTCCAACAAGGGCGCGAGGAAGTGCTGTGTCGGTATGTCCAGCGGCGGCTAGATTAGGAGCGAACCAGACTGGAGGTTGGAGCAGATGAATTGGGATTTTTCCTACTGTCGATCGATATGGGAGGCGCTCGTTTGGGCTGCGAGCCTGCTATAGGGCCTACCTTGCACTTATGTTATTGGCCTATCCAAATTCAAATATTTTTCTTCATTTTTTACATTGCCTGCTTGTGCGTTGGGACGAACAAAACTAGCCTGGGCCAACCTTGACGACTCAAACTAGGTGCACACTTTGAAGCTACCCGAGGCAGCCGCCCATACCACCTCCTATGGTGGCGTCGCCCCTTTTTGCGTGTATGATAGGGGTAGTGAAAAATATTCCAGTGGCGCTTTTGATTTGCCCATAGAATGGTTGAATTGCTTGTTTCTATGAACTGAGTTTGCCAATAATGTGAAGGATGCCAGTCTTTTCGTCCTATTGTAGATTGCTTAGATCTCGATACGCCAAAAGTAATTGCATGAAATATACAGTAAAAGCCAGTGTGATGTCTGTGGCTACAACTAGTCTGACTACACGTCCTCATATAACATATCAAGGGCGCACCATCTTACCAGGTTAACCATCGGACTTACCAATGCAGTGTGGGAAGAAAGAAGTATTGGGACTGCGTATCTAAGCAATTGATGCCATGCACTCCTTCGTACAACCTTGTAAGCGAAAAAGAAGTTGCAGTGTGCCTGTACAAAGAACTAGCGTAAGTTCAGTTACCTGCTTCTCGGAATTTTAGTTAGCCACTTATTGCAAGATTGTTCAATTACGTTGGTTGGCTTAATTTAGTTTGCTACTGATTACATAATGCCACAGCCTGTTAATCCTATTATAGACTGCGCCTATCTATGTGTTTGATACTTACTGTTAAGAATTACCTGTTTGCCTGAACTTAAATAGCTAATTGTTTGTTTAACTGCTTTGCTGCTGCAACAACGGGTTACAATGATGTTAATAACTACTTTTCAGCATCGAATTGAAACTCTTTAATTCCTTGTTTGTTTAACTGGTTTGCTGTTATAACTCTCAGTTGAGATGTTTTGCTAACTTCAACTTTTCTGAATCCAATCGGAACTTTAATGGAAAAACAGGTTTGCCCAAGATCAAAGAGCGAGGTTTCCATGGACGTTGTATCATCCCACAGAAGTGGCACCGGCCCAATCGTGCATTATGAATTGCCAACTGCTGATGCTCTAGAGGCTAAACTAGTGGTAGAAACAGATTCTGCTTCTCCACTTAGATATGAAGTTGACATGTTGAGGAAGCAAACATCACAATCAGTAGCAGTACTCAAGACAACCATTAAATATTTGGTGGATTTCAAAACGAAGCAAGCTGAGACTGACCACATTGTTAAGGTCCTGAAGGAAAAAAGGAAATTAAATTCCCACTTGGTAAATCATAGGTGAAATGTTCTTTCCATCGTTGAATAACCTTTGTGTTGTTTGTTCATGTAATCAATCAAACCATTTGTTTTAGAGATCATGTAATAATTGTTTTTTTTTGTTTTTTGGTTTGTAATTTTATTTGAGCACAAGTCTGTATTGATTGATAAGACTCGGAGACATTTCATTTTGATTGCTGTGCCAGACCTACTAATATGCCAATCGGGCTGAATGTGCATTCAACAATAATAGTAGTACAGATGGACCATAAGTGGTACGCATCGGAAAGGGCCAAGATGCTATAGTAGCTTGGCTAAAAAAAGGATGATGTTGTAGCCAAGAAATGTACAGCGGCCTGGCTTATGTATGTTGGTTCATATTATTGATCCATATACTCTATAAGTGTTTATATGTCTGTTAGTTCTGTACATTCTTGGTTGATTGACTCGGCATTTGAATGTTGATACATTGCTTGTGTACATATCTAAATGGGAGTACACCTTATGCTGCGTGTGACATTTGAGTTGGACATAAAGTGTTCCAAATATTCGAATTCACCTTAAACTGGATTCGAGCTTCTGAATTTGAGTATCGCCATTTGTAAACCATATTCATATATGACAGTGGAATACATCTTTGCCGTCCTTTTGAAGATATATAAAAACACATAGAATGATTTATAAAGATTCGTATAGGAATACAAAATGGATTCAAATTTAGTTGCCAGGGTAAACGTGGATCCTTATTGTCCCGAAATTCGAAAGAAGTGGCAAAATGTCCACTCCCACGTCGGCTGCCCGAAGCGAAGTGTTTGGGAGATGGAAATTACTGTCTACCCATTACATGGACAATCCATCAGCCCGATTTCCACTGATCTAAATAGGGGTAGGATAGTAACTTCAATTAGACGTGACACGACTGCCTCTGAGCCCATTCCAACACGATGGGCACCAAACATGGGCGGCAAAACACATTTGATTCAAGCTCGTTCGAAAGACCTCTGTTTCTCCCTCCATTTCCCCATTCATACACAGTGGGCGGAAAAACAAACTCGACTCGGCTGAAATCGATGTAGGCAAATATTTTCAATAGGGGCAGGTTTGTAACTTCACACAGACATGACTCAACCGCCCTACCTGTCAGCCCCGTTCATACACCGTGGGCGCCAACCACCCTCTCCCGCCCGAAATCGCTCTGGGCAAATATTGGTGAGATGCGAGATTACCGTCGTATCCCCAACCGACGAGACGTCCAAATTTTAAACGGGGGCTAAGTTCGTAACTTTCCCATATTTCAGACAGGCGCGTCCCAAAAACATGGTTCCCCGTACCTCTCCCTCCATTTTTCCATTCATACACCGTCCGCGCTAGAACACCATCACAACACCAGCCTCCGTCCGCCACCCCATCCATCGCCGCCGTCCTCCACTACATCCATCGCCGTCGTCCTCCACCACATCCATCGCCACCGTCCTCCACCATGCCGGAGCGCCTACTAAGACCGTGTCGTGCACTGCTAGATATAGACGTTTCTCATCCACGACGACGGACCAAGAGCCTTGCATCACGTCCTCCCGCTTCATCGGCGCCGTCGTCCTCTTTGCTAGGGCCGCTCACACGACCTTTCTTCCACCGCAACGGGACTTATCCCCCGATGCACCCGTCTACCGTCGGAGATCTGCTTCAACGCCACCGACAGCCATCGCACCCCCGATGCCTACACGGCTCCGCAAGAGAGGTGGTACTTCATATCTCCTCAACTTTTTGATCTCAACCAGAAAATAGATCTTAACTTGGTTACTCTACTTTCTTTTTTGCTCTTAGAATTTAGTTCTTAGTTCGAAGCAAACAATGGCTGCTAAATACCATTTCTCCGGTTTCCCCCTTTTATGATCACTATACGATCAGAATACGTGCTTCGTGTCATAATAGCACTGCTCGACCCATCAAGCTAAACAAGCTTAGTTGTTCAAATACGAATATGATATTATTAAAACCAATTCGTTTAATTGGTCAGCTAAATGTTCCTAAATTAGTTTCGAAAATGCTTGTTCGCCGCTCGGGTGTGTATGTCTACAGGGTGCACACGGTGGGCCGGCCCACCCTAGGATTTTGGGTCGTCCCAGGCCCCGATTCCCCTCTGTTTTGTTGCGCGCTTCCGATCTCTACTCGCCCCCAGCCGCCTGCCTCGCCGGCGACTTGCCATCCCCGGACGGCATGACTCTAGGAGGAGACGCCGAACTAACAAGAGCTCAGGAGCCGCTCGCCCAACATGGTCACCGCTGCCCGGCCGCGCCGCCGTGCCTACCTTCCCAGTCCATTCAGGGCTCAGGCGTGCAGCACCCACTAAGCAAACCCGGTTTATCCTGAGATAAGTCCTCAACACTCAGCAGCCACACCTCAGCACCCATTTTCTAATTTATTCATTACTCATTAGGCAGGACTGTCATTAGGGTTTGTTGTGTGCTCAGTGCTACCTACACTTAATGGTTCAGATGTATTTCGGTAATCTTTAGTACCTGTAAAGTTCACAGGGCTTTCAAAATTTCGGCCCTAGGAATAGACGCTAGTCATTTTGGATTGTTGGTCGTAGTGACATTGACCCAGATTACTACTGCAAGCTAGGTTTGTTGGCAATTTTACTTGTCTTTCTTACTCATTCGATATAATATCCAATTATTCATGTTGATTAGTTGCAAACAATAAGTGCTAGACAAACTTCTTGATTCAGATTTTGGACGGTCTCTTACTGAAGTTACAATTCTGCATATTTGTCCTAGTAATCTCACAAGTAAATGATTGATTCACTACATCTATGCTTGCCTTGTCATATTTGTTGTAAATATTCTTTTAGGGTGGAACACCCTGTTTCTAAATACTGCAACCGTAGACATGAGTGAATAGTATTTCTCTATGTGATCTCTTCCATCATGTGTGGGCAACGAACACTACATTGTATAGAAAGAAAGTATCATTTCTAGCTTTTATATAGGCTTCGATCTTTTACATGGAATACAATCTGCCTACTTGCTTTGTGTCGCACTACCAACACTCCACCCTTGAAGCTAAACATTATGGCACTCATAATTCCTTAGTTTATTTGTTCAAATACGAATTTCATATGATTCTAGTGTTCCTACTTCAGTTTTGAAATGTGTGTCTGCCTATTATAGAGACATAAAGGGTTTGTATTTCTGTGTGTGGTTTGGTCAGCACAGTCGGGGGGTGAACTTTGCATATGCAGGGGTTTATAGGGAGACACTCTTCGAGTTGAATCCACAATGCATTCGTTAGATAATCTGACTACTTTTTATGTTTTTATGAATCTCAGGTTCTGAATAGCATCATAATGATTATGAGCTTGTGCGTATGAAAGGAATAAAGCAGAACAATGCCATGGCTGTCAAACTTGGCATTAAGGGACTGAAATCAAGTATGGATGCAATGCAATGCAAACGCTCTCCACCTACATATTCATGGTCAGAATATGATCCTAACAGTGATTCTGAGCTAGAGGGAGACCTAAGTCAATGTAGCTCCCTAGTGGAGGAGTCAGAGGAAGATGCCCTATCTTATTCACCCATCAAGGTGCTTGCTTTAACTTTCCAAGGTTATATTTGTCGCACATATCTTGCAACTGATGCTTTGCATTGCTTCTACTTTGTTGAACTGCCATTAGCTTAGTTTACACATCGTGTATGTGAATACGCCCTGCCTATCCATTTTCAGTACATATTCCATCTTTCATCATACGATATTTATCCATTCAAATGCTGTTCTTCTATATCAGACGTTCAAAAGGAAGAGGGCGATTGCTGATCGTCGACAAGCACAAGCAAAGTATTTGGAAAAGGTAGTGGCACCTGATAAATCAAATAGCCCATTAGGTGTAGTTGCAATATCACCTGACCCAGAAAACACCCCAACTCTAGCAGACTCTAGCCCTACTACACTGGTCATTGCTGATGCCCCAACTCAGCAGACCCCGACTGCAGCAAACATTATGATTATGCTAGTTGACATAGCACCAGCTCTACGATGCAAAACCCCCATTCCAACAAAGAGTACGCCAAATCCAGTTGCCAAATCCCTTTTCGAACCAGAGAGAGCCCCAATTGCAGCAAATAGGACCCCTATTCCATTTCTTCCCAGTTTAGAAGACAAAGCTTATATTGTTATTAGGAACTTTGTGCGCATCTTTCCTTCATGGAAAGATTATACCGCAGACACAGAACAATTTCCGGTCTTCCTCCGCAACTTACGCATAAGTAATGTACTAATGTTATTCATGGTCATTGTTGCATATGTTTCTACTGACAGAAGACACAAGATTTCATTCTTTTAAATAGGCGAGGACTAAACTGGATTGTGAAGACAAACAAGGGTTGGTTGCGCTTTTCAAGCACTCATTGATGAAGTATCGTTCCTACCTGAGGCAAGCGCACTTCGATGGCAAGCCTCTAAACGAAATTTCTGTAAAGTATCCGGTGCTACATTTATCGATGGTGACTGGAATAATCTTGTTACACATTGGTCTCGGCTGTAGCATAAGGTACTATCTATGATATCACATCTAAATTTGAACTACATTTCTGCATTTGCCTTAACGTCTCACTTGTAAGAAAACTGTTAGCAGAAGAACATTCATTCTCAAGGGACCACAGAATCTCGCAACTATACTGCACACTGCATTGCTCTTGTGAGTACCTCTTGCCCTGTATGACCATACTTACTTTCATAGCTGTTTGATTATGTAGCATCACTACACATGTTAGCCTCATTATCGTCCATTTGGTGGACATTATAAGATACGTATGGACTCTTACATAAATTTAGAATCAACCCAATGCTTTTAAAGAGGTTTAGATCTGCAGTCCTCTTGTAAGGACTGAACGTCGTCTATCACTGTACTTACATTATGTGACGCCGGGTAATCAAGCTACAGTAATCCCCTACTAATGATGCCACGTCACCTCGATTACTGTTGGTAATCTCGCGTTAGTTCAAAATCGGTTCAAATCTAAATTTGAATTAAAGTCAAACAATAAAAGTTTTCAAATACTAAAACTAAAGTGTTCTCTACGTAAAAGATATATCATAAGTAATAATGCTAGAGAAACCACACCTTCATTAAAATATTTGAATACTATTAGGTGAATAAAATAGTAGCAAAAACTATTATTTAAACACTTTTAAATATTAGTTAATTACGTAACTAATTTAGTTTGAGTACCAACTTAATGTGGCAGTGACATATTTGGTAACATCAAATTAGGTGCCATTTTGGTCTTTTGCTAAGATAAAATAAATAAAAGGTAACTAAAAGAAAACACTAAACAAAAGGTAAATAAAATAAAAAAACAAAAGAGAAAAACAAAAGGAAAAAAGAAACAAGTAGAAAAGGCAAAGGCCCGTGGCCAACTGGGCCAGACGGCCCGCCGGCCAGCCCAACCCCTGGACTATATGGCCCTTCCCCCTGACCTAAATCGAACCCACCGACATTTCCCCCCACTCCCCGCGTCTCTCCCCTCCCCCCTCCCGATCCAATCTGGATCGGGGCCAAACCCCCTCGCCCCCGATACACCCCGGCGCTCAGGTCGCCGGATCGTCGCCGGCCGGAGCCGCGCCGCTGACCTCCTCCTCGCCGAACTGCCTCCCCTACTCCGTTATCGCACTGTCTCCGTCTACCTCCCCGGGCCCCGCTGCCCTGTCCCTACGAACCCCTGTGAGGCCCTCGGCCTCCTCTCCTCCTCGCCCCAACCCGCGCTCGTCGTCATCGCGCGCTGCGTTTGCTTCACCGCGTCACCACCTCCGCCACCCACCCGTGCAACGGCCGTGCTTGGCGTGCGCGCACGCTCCCACCCCGATGGCCTCGGCGCCCGCATCCCATCCTCTCCTCCATCGCGGCTGCGGCTCGCCCCCGCCGACCTCGCGCGCCCCTGGCCGCCGCCGCAGCCCTGCCGCGCCAGGCGGCGGACCGTGCGCTGCCCTCCCCGCCAGGCTCGCCGTCGCTCTGCGGCCCCGCTCCCCTTACCTCCTCCCCAGCAGACAGCTCTGGGCCGCGCCCGCCACGCCCCCCGCCGGCCTTGCCGCTCGCTTCGCCCGCTGTCACCGCCCCGCTCCCGCTGATCTGTGCCAACCGCCGTCCGTCGCACTTACCCCCGGCCTCGCCCCGGGCGGCCGTGCCCGGCCATCGCGGCTGCTCCCGGCGGGCCCCTTCCCACGCGCCACGGCCTCGCTCCCTTCTCCGTCGCCCCCCTACGCCGCCGTCGCCTCCGGCTGGCAAACGGGCCTCGCCCCGCCGCGCCTCGCCTGCGGCCTCGTCCCGCCTCCCTGCGGGCGAGTGCCCGCTCGGGTGCGGGCGCACCCGTCGCCCGCTAGCGCACACACCGTTAAGGCCCCTTGGGCTACTGACCAAATGGCCCCACGGCCCAGAACGTTTTAAGAAGAAAAAAATTAAGAAAAAAATATAATATAAAAATAAAAATAATAAAAATAAATAAAATAATTAAAAAAATAATATGTAATAGAAGTTTTAATTAATCAATCAATTACTTAATTAACTTAATTAATTTTGTTTAGAATAACCTAAACACTAATTAACTTAATTAACTGTTAATTATTTAAATAGTCAATGACGTGCGGCACCCACACGTTAGTTTGACCTAGTCAGTGCCATGTTGACTGCTGACATCATGCTGCCGTCATGCTGATGTCATGATGACGTTAACATACACTATCCTGGATAATGTTGAATTAAAATAATTAAATAAATTCTAAAAATGATTAAATCTTTTAAAATTAATATAAAATAAAACGTAGCTCGGATGGAAAAACTTTGTACATGAAAGTTGCTCAGAACGATGAGACGAATCCAAATACGCCTTCCGTTCGTCCGCCACACATCTCTATCATACCGAACATGCAACATTCCCCATCCGTTTCATCTGCCTGAAAATGCCTAACAGTGGGAATACTTTCCCGGATGTTATTTTCCTCTTCGCTTGTATCACCGAGCACCGCGTTAGGTCACCTCTAGCACCACATATTTCCATGTTACACTTTGTGATGCTTTGATTGCTCTGTTATTTATTATGTTCCCCCTCCGTTACTTCTTTCCGGTAGACCCCGAGACTGACGGCAACCCCCAGTTCAACCCACGTATTACAAAAACCTATATTTACCATCCATATTGCACTTGTATCACCATCTCTTCACCGAACTAGTGCACCTATACAATTTACCATTGTATTGGGTGTGTTGGGGACACAAGAGACTCTTTGTTATTTGGTTGCAGGGTTGTTTGAGAGAGACCATCTTCATCCTACGCCTCCCATGGATTGATAAACCTAAGGTCAGCCACTTGAGGGAAATTTGCTACTGTCCTAAAAACCTCTGCACTTGGAGGCCCAACAACGTCTACAAGAAGAAGGTTGTGTAGTAGACATCAAGCTCTTTTCTGGCGCCGTTGCCGGGGAGGTGAGTGCTTGAAGGTATATCTTTAGATCTTGCAATCGAATCTTTTAGTTTCTTGTTTTATCACTAGTTTGGTTTATAAAAGAAAACTACAAAAAAATGGAATTAAGGTTACCTCATATGCTTCATCTTTTTAATATCTTTCGTGAAAATGTTGGGAAGGAAAATTGTGCTCAAGTACTAGAAGAAGAATTACATAGAATGCTTGGCATAAATATGTTCTTGATGAGCTTGATTGCAATGTTGTTAGTATGAATTCTTTGAATACCCATGATGCTAATGATATGCAAAGCCACAAGCTTGGGGATGCTATGTTTGATAAAGATGATATGTTTAGTCCCCCAAGTTTTGATGAGCAAATTTATTATGATGAAAGCATGCCTCCTATTTATGATAATTATATTTATGAAAGTGTATTTGGAGATGTCATGACTTTACTTAGTGATGAATCCACTATTTCGGAAGAGGTTCCAGTTGAGTATGAGAACAAAGTTGCTATCTATGATGATTATTGCGATGACTTGTATGCTATTAAGGATAATGATAACCATGAAACTTGTCATTATGATTTTAGTTTTCAATTGGATTATGCCTCACGTGATAGTTATTTTGTTGAGTTTGCTCTCACTACTATTGAATAAATTTGCTTATGTGGAGAGTAGTAAAATTGCTATGCAAGTAGATCATGAAAAGAATGCTTTATGTGCTGGTTATATGGTTGAATTAATTCATGATGCTACTGAAAATTATTATGACAGAGGATCATATGCTTGTAGCAATTGCAATAATATCAAGTTTTCTCTATATGTGCTTGAAGTTTTGAAGCTATGCTTATTTTGCTTTCCTATGATAGTTGATTATTGTTCCCATAAGTTGTTTGCTCACAAATTCCCCATGTATATGAAGTGGGTTAGACTTAAATGTGCTAGTAATATTCTTCATGATGCTCTCCTTATGTTTCAATTCTTATCTTTTACGCGAGCATCATTGAAATCATCATGCCTAGCTAGGGGCGTTAAACGATAGCGCTTGTTGGGAGGCAACCCAACTTTACTTTTGTTGTTTGCTTTTTGCTTCTGTTTAGGAATAAATATTACATATAGCTTCTGTTTATATGTGGTTTTGTGTTTTAATTAGTGTTTGTACCAAGTAGAACCTTTGGGAAGACTTGTGTGAAGTTTATGCGATCATGCTATAAAAAACAGAAACTTTAGCGCTCACGAGATTGGCTACCATTTTTACTGGAGAGTGATTTTTAGTTAATTCTTTTTTCATATGATCAATAGACAAATTCCACACGTCCACCAATTTATTTCAGAATTTTTAGAGTTATAGAAGTATTCGAAAGTTACAGATTACTACAGACTATTCTGTTTTTGACAGATTCTGTTTTCATTGTGTTGTTTGCTTACTTTGATGAATCTATGAGTAGTATCGAAGGGTATGAACCATAGAGAAGTTGGAATACAGTAGATATTACACTAATATGAATTTAGAATGAGTTCACAACAGTACCTAAGTGGTGGTTTTATTTTCTTATACTAACAGAGCTTACGAGTTTTCTGTTGAGTTTTGTGTTGTGAAGTTTTCAAGTTTTGGGTAAAGATTCGATGGGCTATGGAATAAGGAGTGGCAAGAGCATAAGCTTGGGGATGCCCAAGGCACCCCAAGGTAAAATTCAAGGACAACCAAAAGCCTAAGCTTGGGGATGCCCCGGGAAGGCATCCCCTCTTTCGTCTTCGTCTATCGGTAACTTTACTCGAGGCTATATTTTTATTCACCACATGATATGTGTTTTGCTTGGAGCGTCGTTTTGTTTTATTTATTTTTTCTTGCTGTTTGAATAATATCCCAAGATCTGAAATTCTTAAATGTTAGAGAGTCTTCACATAGTTACATAATTATTCAAACTACTCATTGATCTTCACTTATATCTTTCGGAGTAGTTTTTCTTTTGTTATAGTGCTTCACTTATATCTTTTTAGAGCACGATAGTGGTTTTATTTTGAAGAAATATATGAACTCTCATGCTTCACTTATATTATTTTGAGAGTCTTAAACAGCATGGTAATTTTCTTAGGTTATGAATTTAGTCCTAATATGATAGGCATCCAAGATGGGTATAGTAAAAACTTTAATAAAAGTGCATTGAATATTATGAGAAGTTTAATACTCGATGATTGTTTTGAGATATGAGGATAGTGATATTAGAGTCATGCTAGTTGAGTAATTGTGAATTTGAGAAACACTTGTGTTAAAGTTTGTGATTCCCGTAACATGCACGTATGGTGAACCGTTATGTGATGAAGTTGGGGCATGATTTATTCATTGAGTGTCATCCTTTGTGTGGAGGTCGGGATCGCGCGAGGGTTAACTCCTACCAACCCTTCCCCTAGGAGCATGCGTTGAATACTTTGTTTTGATAACTCGTAGATTTTTGCAATAAGTATATGAGTTCTTTATGACTAATGTTGAGTCCATGGATTATACGCACTCTCACCCTTCCACCATTGCTAGCCTCTCTTGTACCGCACAACTTTCGCCGGTACCGTACACCCACCATATACCTTCCTCAAAACAGCCACCATACCTACTTATCATGGCATTTCCATAGCCATTCCGAGATATATTGCCATGGAAGTTTCCACCGTTCTGTTATTATGACACGCTTCATATTGTCATATTGCCATGCATGATCATGTAGTTGACATTGTATTTGTGGTAAAGCCACCATTCACAATTCATTCATGCATGTCACTCTTGATTCATTGCACATAGAGCCATATTTTGTTCTAGCTTCGAGTTGTAATCTTTGAGTTGTAAGTAAATAAAAGTGTGATGGTCTTCATTATTAGAGTATTGTCAAGTGTGAGGAAACAAAAACAAGAGGAGAAAGGCCAAAAAAAGGGATGGCCCAAAAAAAGAGAGGGAGGGGGGCTAAAAAGGAAAAAAAAGAAAAGCCCCTCCAAAAAAAGAAAAATAGAGAAGGGACAATGCTACTATCCTTTTCCACACTTGTGCTTCAAAGTAGCACCATAATCTTCATATACAAGTGGGAATTTTCATTATAGAACTTGGCTTCGATATTCCAATGATGGGCTTCCTCAAAACGCCCTAGGTCTTCATGAGCAAGCAAGTTGGATGCACACCCACTTAGTTTCTTTTGTTGAGCTTTCATACATTTATAGCTCTAGTGCATCCGTTGCATGGCAATCCCTACTCACTCACATTGATATCTATTGATGTGCATCTCCATAGCCCATTGATATGCCTAGTTGATGTGAGACTATCTTTCTCTTTTGTCTTCTCCACAACCACCACTCCATTCCACCTATAGTGCTATGTACATGGCTCACGCTCATTTATTGTGTGAAAGTTGAAAAGTTTGAAAAATTATAGTGTGAAAAAATTGCTTTGCTGAAACCGGGGTTGTGCATGATTTAAATATTTTGTGTGATGAAGATAGAGCATAGCGAGACTATATGATTTTGTAGGGATAACTTTCTTTGGCCATGTTATTTTTCCACAATGAAGAATTTTACTTTGAGAATTATGTTAGGTAGCATTCCACATCAAAAATTCTGTTTTTATCATTTACCCACTTGAGGATGAGCAGGAATTAAGCTTGGGGATGCTTGATACGTCTCCAATGTATCTATAATTTTTTATTGTTCCAGGCTATTATATTATCCTTCTAGGATGTTTTATGGGCTTTTATCTACACTTTTATATGATTTTTGGGACTAAACTATTAACCCAGAGCCTAGTGCCAGTTTATGTTTTTCTCTTGTTTTAGAGTATCGCAGAAAAGGAATATCAAATGGAGCCCAATTGACCTGAAACTTAACGGAGGTTATTTTTGGACCAGAAGAATCCCAGGAAGTGCCGGAGGGGGACCAGAAGGTTCCCGGGCTGCCCACGAGAGTAGGGGCGCGCCCCCCTACCTCGTGGACATCCTGACCTAGATCGAGAGTTCCGCCGCCGAAAGCCTCTGTTGCCACCGAAAACCAATCTTGACCCGTTCTGGCACCCTGCCGGAGGGGGAAATCCGTCTCCGGTGGCCATCTTCATCATCCTGGTGCTCTCCATGACGAGGAGAGAGTAGTTCACCCTCGGGGATGAGGGTATGTATCTGTAGCTATGTGTTTTATCTCTCTCTCTCTCTCGTGTTCTTCAGATGGCACGATCTTGATGTATCGCGAGCTTTGCTATTATAGTTGGATCTTATGATGTTTCTCCCCCTCTACTCTCTTGTGATGAATTGAGTTTTCCCTTTGAAGTAATCTTATCGGATTGAGTCTTTAAGGATTTGAGAACACTTGATGTATGTCTTGCATGTGCTTATCTGTGGTGACAATGGGATATCACGTGATCTACTTGATGTATCTTTTGGTGACCAACTTGCGGGTTCAGTGACCTTGGGAATCTATGCATAGGGGTTGGCACACGTTTTTGTCTTGACTCTTTGGTAGAAACTTTGGGGAACTCTTTGAAGTACTTTGTGTTGGTTGAATAGATGAATCTGAGATTGTGTGATGCATATCATATAATCATGCCCACTGATGCTTGAGGTAACAATGGAGTATCTAGGTGACATTAGGGTTTTAGTTGATTTGTGTCTTAAGGTGTTATTCTAGTATGAACTCTATGATAGATCGAACGGAAAGAATAGCTTCGTGCTATTTTACTATGGACTCTTGAATAGATCGATCAGAAAGAATAACTTTGAGGTGGTTTCGTACCCTACAATAATCTCTTCATTTGTTCTCTGCTATTAGTTACTTTCGATTGACTCTTTGATGCATGTCGAGGGATAGTTATATGATCCAATTATTTTATTATTGTTGAGAGAACTTGCACTAGTGAAAGTATGAACCCTAGGCCTTGTTTACTAGCATTGTAATACCGTTTACGCTCACTTTTACCACTTGCTACCTTGCTATTTTTATATTTTCAGATTACAAAAACCTATATCTACCATCCATATTGCACTTGTATCACCATTTCTTCATCGAACTAGTGCACCTATACAATTTACCATTGTATTGGGTGTGTTGGGGACACAAGAGACTCTTTGTTATTTGGTTGCAGGTTTGTTTGAGAGAGACCATCTTCGTCCTACGCCTCCCACGGATTGATAAACCTTAGGTCATCCACTTGAGGGAAATTTGCTACTATCCAACAAACCTCTACACTTGGAGGACCAACAACGTCTACAAGAAGAAGGTTGTGTAGTAGACATCAATTACTTGCAAGCTTCTTGTGATGTGCATTACCGAGAGGGCCCGGAGATACCTCTTCGTCATACAGAGTGAAAAATCCCAATCTCGATTGACGCCAACTCAACAGATACCTTCGGAGATACCTATAGAGCACCATTATGATCACCCAATTACGTTGTGACGTTTGATAGCACACAATGTATTCCTATGGTATCTGGGAGTTGCGTGATCTCATGGTCGAAGCAATATGTATTTCACATTTAAGAAAGCAGTAGCAAAAAAAACTGAATGATCATATGCTATGCTAAGAGATGGGTCTTGTCCATCACATCATTCTCCTAATGATGTGATCCCGTTATCAAATGACAACTCATGTCTATGGTCAGGAAACCTTAACCATCTTTTGATCAACGAGCTAGTCTAGTAGAGGCTTACTAGGGACTTGGTATTTGTTTATGTATTCACACATGTATTTAAGTTTCCGATCAATGTAATTCCAGCATGAATAATAAACCTTTATCATGAACAAGGAAATATGATAATAACCAATTTATTATAGCCTCTCAGAGTCGTTCGGATCGGTGTCAAATCTGGCATCAACGTAACCCTTTACGACGAACTCTTTATCACCTTCATAACGAGAAACATTTCCTTAGTCCTCTTTAGGTACCTAAGGATAATTTTGACTGTTGTCCAGTGATCCACTCCTGGATCAATATTGTACCCCCTTGCAAGACTCATGGCAAGGCACACATCAGGTCTAGTACACAGCATGGCATACTTTATAGAGCCTATGGCTGAGGCATAGGGAATGACTTACATCCTTTCTCTTTCTTCTATTGTGGTCGGGCTTTGAGTCTTACTCAAATTTTCACTTTGCAGTACAGGTAAGAACCTATTCTTTGACTGATCCATTTTGAATTTCTTTAGAACTTTTTCAAGGTATGTGCTTTGTGAAAGTCCTATTAAGCGTCTTGATCTATCCCTATAGATCTTTATGCCCAATATATAAGCAACTTAACTGAGGTCTTTCATTGAAAAATTCTTATTCAAGTATCCTTTTATGCTATCCAGAAATTCTATACCATTTCCAATCAACAATATGTCATCCACATATAATATCAGAAATGCTACAGAGTTCTCACTCACTTTCTTGTAAATGCAGGCTTCACCGTAAGTCTGTATAAAACCATATGCTTTGATCACATCATCAAAGCGTATATTCCAACTCCGAGATGCTTACACCAGTTCATAGATGGATTGCTGGAGTTTGCACACTTTGTTAGCACCTTTAGGATCGACAAAACCTTCTGGTTGCATCATATACAACTCTTATTTAAGAAATCCGTTAAGGAATGCACTTTTGACGTCCATTTGCCCAATTTCATAATCATAAAATGCAGCGATTGCTAACATGATTCGGACAGACTTATGTGTCGCTATGGGTGAGAAAGTCTCATCGTAGTCAACCCCTTGAATTTATCAAAAACCTTTCACAACAAGTCGATCTTTGTAGACAGTGATATTACAATCAGCGTCTATCTTCCTCTTGAAGATCATTTATTCTCAATGGCTTGCCGATTATCGGGCAAGTCCGCCAAAGTCTACACTTTGTTCTCATATATGGATCCTATCTCGGATATCATGGCCTCAAGCCATGAATCGGAATCTGGGCTCATCATAGCTTCTTCATAGTTCAAAGGTTCGCCCTTATCTAACAACATGACTTCCAGGACATGATTATCGTACTACTCTGGTGCGGAACGTGTTCTGGTCGATCTACGAGGTTTAGTAGTAACTTGATCTGAAGTTCCATAATCATCATCATTTTCTTCCTCTCTGGTTGGTGTAGGCATCATGAGAACGGTTTTCTCTAATGTGCTATTTTCCAATTCGAAAGAAGGTATAAGTACCTCATCAAGATCTACTTCCCTACCATTCACTTCTTTCGAGAGAAACTGTTCGGGGAACGACACCTATGGGATCACTTGAATCCCTTCTACGGTATACGGGCGTTGGGTTGTGCAAAGAGCAGGTAAAAGAGTTAGCATAAGGATCGTTTACCCAGGTTTGGGCCACGAAGATGCCTAATACCCTAGTCCTGCTTTGGTGTGTATTTGAGTGTTCTTGAGCTCTCGAACTAGCTACGGTGCATGCCTAGTACAAAAGATCCGAATCTTGCTCCAGTATGCCTCGGTCCTCCTTTTATAGTCAAAAGGGGCTGCCAAAGTGGCACACAGGAGGTGGAAAGGTATACAGTGTACAAGCTTATCTCCTGCCATTACGGGACAAGACGCATTAAATGCACTACTTAGGTGTCCACTTGATTGATCGGGGACGGGAATGAGGCCCGTCCCGTCCGCTGCCGCTCCGTCTGGTCGCGACGCGCGTCCAGGCCAACGGGGCAGGCAGCTGAGATGGCGTGGTGGTAGGGCCTTCACGAAGATCTGCATGCCACCACACAGGTGCTTGACTAGCTGGATCAGGAACCACGTACTGCCACGTGGGTATTTGCTTGACCTAGTGGGTTGGCCGCCGAGCTGGGGCGACGATGGGGCGGCAAGGGCTTGCCACAGTCTTGCGTTAGTTCCCGGCAAGGGTCTTGCCGGGGCCTTTGTGAGCGCCCTCGGCAAGAGGCTTGCTGGGGATTCGGGGGTATCTTCGGCAAGGAGCCTTTCCGGGGCCTCATGGGCATCCTGGGCAAGGAACCTTGCGATCGTCTTGTATTCTGGTTCTCATCTTAGGATTCGTATACCCTTGTATTCATAAAGATCTGCATGCCATCACGTAGGAGCTTCCCGAGCCTTGGTTCCAACATTGTTGTGGTGTCGAAGCTCCTAGGCTCAAGGGTGGTTGCAACGGAGGCGTTGAGTGAGTTGCCCCGACAAGGGTTTTTGCCGGGGTCGTGTAGGCCGCCCCGGCAAGGATCTTGTCGGGGGAAGCCTATCTTGTTGAATGGCCTTCTTGCACCACTGTCTTGGCGCTGCTTTGGTAATCTTGTGCTTCGGTTTCCCTTCTCTGTCCTGTTAGGCGTGGCCACAGGCGTGGCTCTGACTGCCCGTGCACAAGTAAGGGCTACAAGGGAGAGCCCCTACTTTTGTACATTGACAGGAGCCCCCTGGGCTGGGCCATACATAAGCGCGACGCGTTGTTGGGCTAGGCCCAGAACGGTCCGCGGGCGATGACCTCAGTTCTGCTGTCCTACTGTTCTTGACCTTGTTGCACTGATATGGAAACCTTTGCCTGACGCCTCAGGACTGCTCGCCTGCACTTGCTCCTTTAGCGTCAAAGCGGAAACTGGCATTCTACGCCCGCTGGCTCCCGCCTGGCCTGGGTTGTCACTGCTCACGTCACGAGGACCTCGTGAGGTACCCCTTGCCTTGATATCTCCAATCCTCATGAGCCGGCCTAGTGCGGCTGCCCGAGGGGATGTCTTGCGTCGTCCGCCTCGCGAGGCTTGGCCCCTCGCGAGGGTCTTGAGTGGTTGTTGAAGATGTTGGGCCGTACCAGGCCGCCAGAGGCAAGTCTGGGTACCCCCATTCCCAGAACACCGATAGCGACCAGGTCTTCCTCTCGTCAGAGGGCGGCGGCGGTCAAAGAAGAGCCGGACGCCCAAGATGAGGGCCATGCTAGAGGTAGGGACGCCGGCCGGGGTCATGGTCGGCGAGGCAGTCAAGGCAGAGGCGGGCAAGGATGGGGGACACCCGCGTCGTCATCATCTCCGTCTCCATCTCCTCCGCTGTCTCCTCCTACTTCACTATGCGGCCATGTCGGGGACATGTCGCTGGAGTTCATTTTGCAACTGCGCGAGCCGCCGCGCAGTTGCCTCCGTCTTCCTGAAGCGTTCGCGAGGGTGTTGGAGGTCGACCAGCCGTCGAGGTTGAGGCTTCACATGGAGGGGTGTTGCAATGGTGCCATGTGGGTGAACACCAAGTTCCCCGCCCTCATGTAATGCTTCTCCGCCGAGGGTGGAAGACCTTCGCGCGTGCCCACTGCTTGATGAAGGGGCACGTCCTCTGCTTCAAGTTAGCGGAGAGCGATCTGCTCTCCGTCAAGGTCTTCGGGCACTCGGGACACATGCTAGGGTGTTGTGTGGAGAGCTAGACTGATGACGAAAACTCCTCCCCGAGCGACAGTGATGGGGAGGACAGCGACAACGACGATGAGGGCAGCAGGCGGGAGGATGACGGTTCCGACTAGGCGTCGGACACACCATCCCTGGGCGACACTGGTAGCACCATCATCTGTAGTGCCAGTCCCTCGAACTTCTCAGGGTCACCTCCTTAAGCGGCTGGCGTTGGGAGGCCGGAGAAGACGAAGAAGGTGGACGGCGGCCGTCAAATCGGACTACGCAGGCATCACTCGCGTGTTGTCGGCCCACTGCCTCATCTTTCGGCTCTTCTCCCAGCGCCATCATCACCAGCCTTCTTCGGGACGACCATCGGGATGTTCTCTTGGTGCTTTCTGTTGCTCGCACTTCGCCTAGGCGCTCCCTGTGCCCTTTTTCCATCTTGTTCCATTTCCCGAGGAGAGGGGCAAGAAAGGGATTACATGCATCTTATCTCCTTTCAGTTTTTAAGCCTACGGGCCATTGTAAGATTTAAATCTTGTAATCCCCTTGCTTATGTATGCACTCCGTATGAATTCTACTTGTTTACAATGTATTAATGGAGTGAAGGGTATTTCCCGGGTTTCTTTTGTGTGTGGGCAGGGGCCAGACCAAGGAACGAATCCTTGTTATCTTTAAGATAAACATCGTACCCCGGCAACAGGCCTTGCCGTCTTCCTGCTCTATAGCTCGACCAAATTCACGCCCTTGGCGGAAGTAGGAGCAGAGTGGGATTAGGTCCTTCGTATGCTCCTTTCCCATCGCACTACTACCGAGTTCCGGTCCAAAAATAAAGTTTGTTGGATGCAGGGAAAAAGGGAGCATGAGGGTATAAGAGCGAGCGAAGTCTCGTACGTTCAAGTTTCATACGAAAGTGATGAGTGGGGGATGAAAGACTTACCTGGTCTTGTAGCCCCCGGCAACCTTGTCTTGCCGTGGTCAGATCCTTGGATTTGCAGCCCCCGGCAACCTTGGTTCGCCGGGGTCGGAGCATCGGCTCGTCCTCTTTCTTCCAAACAGCTCAACAGAAATGTCCATGTATCCTATGAACAAAAGAGGATGGAAAGGAAATAGAGAGACGCATACTCGACCTCTATTCTGCGCCTGGCTTCGTACGAAGGGTTACATGCCTTGTCGGCAAGGCTTGTACAAAAGGTTGGTTTGCCAGGGAGCCCGGCAACCGCACCTTATGGGTAAAACTTGTGAAGATGTTCAATGTTCCAGGAGTTGCTCACTGGAATACCATCTTCAGTCTCTAGCCGGACAGCTCCAGGCCTGGTGACTCGTATTACTCGATAAGGGCCTTCCTACTTTGGCGTCAACTTGTTGGAATTCTTGGCCGACTGAACATGCCGAAGAACAAGGTCGCCTTCCTCAAAGCTTCGGGCATGAACCTTGCGGCTATGGTAGCGGTGCAAGGCTTGCTGGTAGCGTGCTGCTCGCATAGCCGCCCGAAGATGATCTTCCTCGAGGGGCGTAGCGTCATCTTGCCGCAGTTGCTCTTGCTCAAGCTCATCATAAGCGAGCACTCGGGGTGACCCGTATGTGAGTTCCGTGGGGAGAACTACTTCCGCCCCGTAAACGAGGGAGAAGGGTGTTTGGCCGGTGGCTCGATTTGGTGTCATTCTGATTGACTAAAGAACCGCCGGTAATTCATCAATCCAGCGCCTTCCGCACATGTGCAGCTTGTCAAAAGTCCTTGTCCGGAGGCCTCGTGGTACTTCAGCATTTGCCCTCTCTGCCTGGCCTTTGCTTCGAGGATGCGCAACAGAAGCAAAACATACCTTGCTGCCGAGGTCTTGGATATACTGTATGAAGGTGTGGCTTGTGAACTGCGTGCCGTTGTCTGTGATGACTCTGTTTGGTACACCAAAACAACAAACTAGGCCCTTGAAGAATTTGACGGTTGACTGTGTTGTCATGTTTCTCACTTCTTCCACCTCTGGCCACTTTGTGAACTTGTCGATTGCAACGTACAAGTACTCAAAACCCTCGATAGCATGGGGAAAGGGGCCCGGTATATCGAGCCCCCAAACCGAGAATGGCCAGGAAAGAGGGATTGTTTGGAGAGCTTGAGCTGGTTGATGAAGCTTCTTTGAATGGAACTGGCACGCTTCACACTTGGTTACTAGTGCCGTTGCATCCTAGAGGGCAGTGGGCTAGAAGAAACCTTGCCAGAATGCTTTACCGGCAAGAGCCCTTGACCATATGTGGGAGCCACATATGCCTCCATGTATCTCTGCCACCAGTTCCAGTCCTTCCTCCCGGGGGATGCACTTCAATTTCACGTTGTTCGGCCTTTTTCTGTACAAGACGTCATTGATGAACTGATACATGGCAGACCGACGGGCTACTTTCTCCGCTTCTTTCTTGCTCCTCGGGAAGCTCCCCTTCTTGGGGAAATCAGACGGTATGCTGCGTCCATGCCGGAGCCTGGGGCTCGACGATAAGGACTAAAGGCATCTCCTCTACCATAAGAGCAGCCGTCTCCATGGCCAGGGCTTGACGCCCTGCCGGAGTCTGCTGCCCCATGGCAGGCTCGGCGTCCCTAGCAACATCTTTGCCGGCGGCCCGTGGGGGCTCGATGGGAAAGTACTTGCCGGGGCCTGATTTCCTTCGCTTGTTCTACTCCGTCGATGGTTCAACGGATGGCTGAGTTAATCGAAGTTCCATAGTGTGACGCCCGGGTAATCAAGCTGCAGTAATCCCCTACTAATGATGCCACGTCACCTCAGTTACTGTTAATAAACTCATGTTGATTCGAAATCGATTCATCTTCAAATTCGAAATCAAGTCAAACACTAAAGGTTTTAAAATCTTAAAACTAAAATGTTCGAATAATTCTGTAAATTCCCCTAATCATTGTCATGATGAAACCAACATCATTGGACTCACCATTTAATTCCTGGGAAAATATAAAGTGGCCCAACAGCAACCCCAAATAGCCTATTCAAATTTTTTTTATGTATTTTCATTTAGCTTGAAACTTTGAGGGCCTCTCCAAAATATTGTGTTTGAGCTATGTGACAAGTGGTGTAGTCAATAAAATTATTTTGGTATTAAATTAAAATGCAAAACAGTGAAGAAAATACAAAACAGAAAAACCATTAGAAGAGGGCCTAAACACCTACCGTGCCATTGGGCCTAAGTGCACAGTGCAATCAGCCCAAGCCCAGAGTGGCTTTTCCCCCTACCTCCGTACAGAGGCAGAGAGGCCATGGCGTGGTGGACGTGCCCCCGCCGTCCACGCCGATGGTTGATGCCGTGTCAAGCATCCGACGAACCCCCCGATGGATAAGAGCGCCGCGGTGCCTGTGGACAAACCCTAGCCGCTTTTCCCCTTTCCCCACTCGTATCTCCTCTCCACATCACGTGCTCGAGACGTCGACGGCGCGCCCCTGTCAATCCCGCGGCCACCTTGGTCGCCGCCGGTTAGCTCCGTGTCTAGGAGCTTTGTCTACCTCCTCTTTGTCGACCACGCACGACGACTCAAGCTGGAGACCCCACCTCAACTGGATCGAGCTTGTCCACACCTTCGGTCACCAATGCCACTCCGACGAACTACACCGCTACTGCTGCTCCTAAGCCCTCGCCGAGCTACCCTTGTGCTCCCCGGTGAGCACCGCGTCCTTCCCCTTTCATTTCCGACCCGAATCCTCGTTGTAGCCGCCGCCTAAGCTCGTCATCGCCGCCCTGCCTTCGCCTGCTACCGCTAGTTGCTGCTACTATTGCTGCGGCCATGGCTGCTAATGCCCTGCGGCCCAGTGCGGCCTGGCCATTCCCTCGCGCATGCCACTCATGCCCGGACTGCGACCTGCTTGCCTCCCGCCGCCGCGCCGCCTGCCGTCGGCCGCCGCGCCTACCTGCTCCTGCGCGCTCACCACGTCCGTCCAGGCCGCGCACCTCCTCCTGCTACCTGTTGCCTGCCGTCGCTAGCGCTACCTGCGGCTGCAGCCGCCACGCCCCGGTCGTGCGTGACCCGCCTCCTCTGGCCACCCCACCGTGGCGGCCTCGGCTAGCGCCTGGGGCCGGCGCAACACTGGCCGCCTCGTCGTGGCTGCCTCGGCCGGCGCCTGGGACAGGCGCAGCACTTGCCGCCCTGGCCAGCGCCTGGGGCCGGCGCCCCCGCGGTGAGCGCCCCGACCAGCGCCTCGGCCGGCGCCCCGCCGTGGCTGCCCCGGCCCGCGACTGGGGCCGGCTCCCCGCCGTGGCTGTCGTCTGGGTCTGCCCCGGCGGGCAACCCCACCCGCGCCCGTTAAACCCGCTCAAGTGGCCTTTGTGCCACTAGCAGCTGGGCCCCCTCCCCTTTTTTAAAAAAAAAGAAGAAGAGGTTTTAGAAAAATGATAAAATAAATAAATAATTAGTTAATTAAATGATTAATGAACTTAATTAATCTTAATTAACCTAATTTAGTAGATTAGCTAATATAATACTACAGTTAGTTAGATGAGACAATGACAAGCGGGCCCCGCTCATGTCATTACTCTTTTCTGTCGAATTTAGTAATTAATAATATTTTTAGAATATTGTTAAAACTTTGAAAAATCATATAAAATAATCCGTAACTCGGATGAAAAAGTTTTATATACGAAAGTTGCTCAGAACGACGAGACAAATCCGAATACGAGGTCCGTTTGTCAGCCACATGTCCCTAGCACAGCGAACATGCAACTTTCCCCCTCCGGTCCGTATGTCCAAAAACGTCAAACACCGGAATACTTTCCCGGATGTTCCCCCCTTCGCCACTAGCACCCGATACCGCGTTAGGTCACACGTAGCACGGCGTATTTTCATGTTATGCTTTGTGGTGCGATGCTTGCTTTATATTTATTGTTTCTTCCCCCTCTTCTCTCGATAGACATCGGGACTGAGACTGCTGACAGTGCCACGATGATCGACTGCGTCGACGACGACCCCTCCTTCTTGCCAGAGCAACCAGGAAAGCCCCCCCTTGATCACCAGATATCGCCCATCCTCTCTCTCTGACTCTTGCATTAGAACTGCTACTGTTGATGATTCGATAGCTCTTATTCTGTTGCAAAGCCTGTCATTGTTGCTACAACTGTTGATACCTTTACCTGCTATCCTAATGCTAAGTATAGGATGCTAGTACTCCATCAGTGGCCCTACATTCTTGTCCGTCTGCCATGCTATACTATCGGGCCGTGATCACTCGGGTGGTGATCACGGGTATATACTATACTATTACATACACATGATGATGATTCAGAGATGGGGGCTGAAGGGGCAGGTGGTTCCACACGGTTGTGGTGGGCCTTGGTTCCCGACAGCCCCTTGATGGTTACTTTGTGGCGGAGCGACAGGGCGGGTTGCGACCACCTAGGAGACAGGTGGGCCTGGCCCAGGTCGTTGTCTGCGGTTATTTCATAATAACACGCTTATCGAGATCTTGGTATTTGATCCGACTCTGGCCATTGGCCTATACGCACTAACCAGCTACGCGGGAATAGTTATGGGCACTCGACGTCGTGGTATCAGCCGAAGCCTTCTTGACATCAGCGACTGAGCGGCGCGAGCCGGGTTGGACCGCGTAATGTAACTTCCTTAGTAATGGAGGTTGCTAGGTCTGCTCACCGGCCGCGTACGCAACATGCACGTCTGCGTTGGGCGGTGGGCCCAGACCCCTGCGCGCTTAGGACTTAGACCGGCGTGCTCACCTCTCTATTGTGCTTAGGTAGGGCTGCGACGTGTTGATCTTCCGAGGCCGGGCATGACCCAGGAAAGTGTGTCCGGCCAAATGGGATCGAGCATGCTGGGTTATGTGGTGCACCCCTGCAGGGAAGTTACTCTATTCGAATAGCCGTGTCCCTCGGTAAAAGGACGACCCGGAGTTGTACTCTGACCTCATGAAAACTAGAAATGGATACTTAATAAAACACACCCAGAAAAGTTCCAGATATAACTCGGTGGTTGCTCTCTCACAGGGTGATGTGCGGGAGGATCGCCGGGTAGGATTATGTTATACGATGTTACTTGGTTAAATTACCATCTACTCCCTTCTACTGCTGCAAGACGGAGGCTGCCGGAAGTGAGGATACTTGCTACTTTCTAGCTACCCTCATCTTCTCTTGCAAGATGGAGGTTACTAGAAGCGTAGTCTTCGATTAGATTAGCTATCCCCCTCTTATTCTGGCATTCTGCAGTTTAGCCCACAGATACTACCCCTTTACACATATATCATTGCATATGTAGTGTAGATCCCTCTTATCTGGCATTCTGCAGTACTTTGGATGAGTACTCACGGTTGCTTTGTTCCCCCTTTTCCCCCTTTCTCCTTTCTTCTCGGTTGATGCAACCAGATGGTGGAGTCCAGGACCCAGAGGACCCGAGGATGTTTCTACGTGGAGTTCGGCTTCGAGGAGTAGTTAGGAGGTCCCAGGCAGGAGGCCTTGCCTTTTCGATCGTTGTTACATTTGTGCTAGCCTTCTTAAGACAAACTTGTTTAACTTATGTTTGTACTCAGATATTAATGCTTCCACTGACTCTTGTGTTTTCGAGCTTATGTATTCGAGCCCTCGAGGCCCATGGCTTGTAATATAAAGCTTGTATTTTTGTGTCTAGACATGTGTTGTGATATCTTCCAGTGAGTCCTTGATCTTGGCCGTACACATTTGCGTGCAGGATTAGTGTACAGACAAATCGGGGGCGTCACAAGTTGGTATCAGAGCCGACTGCCTATAGGAATCCCCCTTTCCAACTCCTTGGCCGAAGTTGAGTCTAGTCTTTGAAAAAAACAATTTTACTAACTTGTTGTGTGGCTTACGGGCCCACAACACCAATGGGTGGTGTTAGGATCTTTTATTCCTTTTCTATGCTCTGAGACTCTGATCTCTCTTCTATTCGTGCTAAAAGATTTTACTAACTCTGACTCTAGGTTCTCGTAACTATTACTCCCTGAGAGCCCTCATTCCGGAAGATCACTTGCTACGTGAGAAGATTCTGAGGATATCCCTCGATATTTTTCCGAGACCTTTGTGCTCATCGCCTTACAATTCCTATCACTGATATATCCCTGTGGATGGCTACTTACACTTGTCATTCACACGATCATTCCTCGTCGCTCTTGTTGTTGCAAGATACCTTGAAATATTCTCCGTTGTCTCGAAAATCCTTTGAGTTACTGCCAAGCAGTTCTTTCCGCATGAAAATCCTTATGGTTAAATCCTCACAATTACCGAGGATTCGTTCAACCCGATTGTTCATGTGTTTAACAAATATTCTTTGAAGTACTTTCGATACTTCGAAGATTCTCTGCAGCTTATTGCTCTTGAAATTCTGCCTACTTACCTTATGGTTAATCCCTTATGTTTAATTGTCTTCGTTGACATCACCTGCCCTTGTCGTACTAAGCCTATTGGTTCAATGTGTGCGTATGCACGCAACCATCCGTTTATCCTTTTAAATTATTTTTCCGACTCAGACGACCTTCCGGACATGAGTTGGTTCTCGACAATTCAAACCTATATTGATTGCCCAACTAAGTCTATTCGACTTATCTATCCATGATCAGAGCGTCTGCTTCTGATCCCTCGACTTAAAGATCGGAATTCCTTTGTTAATAAAGCTTCAAGTTATTCAGTTGATTCTATAACCCGATGCCTTTGCATTCTTTATTCCTCCGATTGAGTACCGATACTCACATCAGCTCCATTGTGGATCGCCCGATCCACTGTTGGATTATTATCCAACAGTATCCTTCATATTCAATCACCTTGTGAGTTCTTCCTTTGATACATAATGCCTTTGGTAGATTGTATTCTCTGTTTTGACCAACCATGCTCTACATGCGAGCTGGTGTTAATTACTCTTGAAGTTTGTAGCGTATGTTCCTAAGGTGCCATGTTGGGTTGAACCTATACTTTCCTACTTCATGAGAACCCGAAAGTTTTCACGAGTCATATTCTTATAGTGTATTGCCAGCTAAATTCCCAACACTACAACTTCGTCCGAACAAGAGGTGAATGAAATGTATGCATTGGAGAAATGGGAGTCGACCTTGAGCTTTTGTTCATGCCCATGGAAACGATGTAGACCGTCTCGGGAGCTTCTTGCAAAATGATTTTTCATCTAAATAATTCTTTCGGTGTCAATAAATTTGATCCCATGCAGTTATGGTTCCGACCATGCTGTCCTTATACAATATATCTGGAATAAATTCATTCCAGACCTCGTCAATTTTTGACAAGGTTAAAGTATCTACTGTCATAGGTCAATGACCTAGTTCAACTTCTATCGTGTTCTACCTTCGAGTTTTACCCTCTGATATCTCGAGGATATCATGCCTTTGCACTACACCTTTTGAACTTTTGATGAAGTAATACCTTTGCTTGTCGTAATCACTCTACGGGTTCTAGGTTGCTGTCAACCGAGGTCACCGTTTAGTAAATCAAATCCGCTCTAAAAATTCAACACCCCTAGTAGATGTTACTGGAAATTTTTAAACTCAATCTGGTTTATTCCTAGACTATCGGGTACATCCCTTGTCTAGCTATGTTTGACTGTGCTACCTCGTCCTTCTTTGGTGCACGAATTCTTCAGAGATTGAGCACAACTTACGTCGAGCTTTTAGCATCTGGTTGCTTGTTCAGTAAGGCAACTTTGATTCCGAGCTTGCATCTTTTATATTGATCCAATAACTTGCCACTTCGTCATTCCCTTGCTTGACGCAGCCGATCTTCAATTGCATCCTCTTGAAACCTCCCGACAAATGTGTCGGATCACTTTCAACACTTTGACTTCTTCCGAGATGTCAACTGTGTTCATGATGAGGAATACTCTCCTTGCCCTTGATGATTTTTATTATCATCGGCAACACCCTTTACTTCCTTTCATCGCGGACTTGTCCACATTATGAATACAACTTGCTCTCCAGCTAGTGTGGTGTTCCGCATTGAAGTATTACTGTCTTTTATATCGAGAATGTTGTGGGGATTGCTCCACCTCTTAGAAATTCTCGGTATGATGATACTTCTCACCGTCACCATTCTTCCTTGGTCCCCGTGTTGTTTATAACCGGGATACCAATATGCTAACGATGTTGCTTGAGTTCTGTACTTCTAGCAACCCTATTGCTATGAAGTTAACGGTCGACAATTCATTCCTAGACTATTGGTTATTAAATCGTCACTCTAACATTGATCTTGCCGCCTAAGGTCATATTTCGGGCACACCTTTCAACTAATGATTAATGGTGTATGTTTTCATCAAGCATACAACATTATATCATTTGAATTGACAAGTGTCTTCTTCTTGTTCACATTATTGTGGAAATCCATCCATTTGGAATTCTCGATGAATTGTCGCTGAGCCCATCAGCCACCTCCTCATCCTCTACTTGGTTTAATGATGAACTATTGTTTCGGGAACCCGCTCCCATAGTTCATTTCCCGAGAATCTTGCAATGTCATTTCGTCGATTTGTGTTGCACCTTTTCTTCTCGAACATCCTGAGTCTGAGGTATCATGACACCAATCGGATCTGAATCTCGGTCAGATATGATGGTTGGGACAACTTTCCAGTAGTTATAATGTTGGTCCTTTGATGACACGGTAATATGATGTCATGCCTAGCACCTCTGGCTGGAGGACCCATCATTATAATTTCTTTTGCAAGGATAGCCATTCTTCCAGGAGGAAATTGTAAGACTTATTCTATAAGTTGCTTCTAATGGATCATTTGTGTATCCAATGTCTGGCCCTTGCTTGAAAGACCATATCATTGCTACCTAGAAGCATGACAATGATACCCCTCTCATCAACAAGAACATTGGAGGCGCGATGCTAAGTGTTTCTTGGTTAGTTATCCAAACACCATTGTATGGGTACCATTTTGATTAATCCTTGCCTCTTTATCTGAACGGTTGGGTACTTTCTCTACTACCCTGTATACCATGTCCTGCTTGTCCATGGGAAGGATATACTCCTAATAATTGTGTGTAATCACAATTTTCCTTTCCATTTGTTTGTTAACCTTTCTTTGATCTACATATAATCTAAGTAGTAATAATTTTTGCTTATGTAAACACCTCGGTGTACACCCCTGTCAGTAAGACCTCGTTAATATTATTGTAACATTCCATTAATTGCCGGTGAATGAGAACCTTGCCTGTTGGTCCGCCTCGTTATAATGAGCAAGAAATTGGTTCTCTTCGTTCCCCGTCCTTGGTACCAACATTGTTGCCAACTTAGCTGACAGACTATCCTCTGACATGCCTTGCTTTCTGTGCAAGACGTCATCGCCCTTCCTACTCTTAACCCACATGGTGGGCCCATAACCCACAGGTCCACGAGATCGAAACCCGACTCTCCTGTACAACCCTGATTCTAATGTATCCTTTACACTTAGCTTGTAAGTAATTCACGAGCTGAATGGTATACCATGTTTCATCCTGGTATCAAACACATTAATTGTTCTCATTGCTCAAGCCCCCGTTTCAGCTTCTGTTTAGGCATCAAACGAATGCCTACCCATTTGAAACTTTTGTACCATCGCGTATTGCTCTCAATGAGTTCACTACAATACTACTCGTAGGGTACTTCGTGTATTTTCCAATTAGTTCACCGTCAGATGCCCAGCCTTGTGGAGATGCGTTCTTCCAAAAATTTCTCCCTTATCGCGTTCGTAGGACGATAGAGATCCTGAAGAAAGGATGACGACTTGATCACGATAACTGAAGTAGAGAAATGAAGACATCAACGGAAGGGATCAACCTCTTCGGAAGGGCAGTCAAGACCGAGAAGACTCGTTAGGTCTTCGCTACCAGCACTCCCCCCTTTACTCCACCGCTTAAATCTCGGGACGAGATTTCTTGTAGTGGAGGAGAATTGTTACGCCCGGGTAATCAAGCTATAGTATTCCCCTACTAATGATGCCACGTCACCTCAGTTACTGTTAATAAACTCATGTTGATTCGAAACCGATTCATCTTCAAATTCAAAATCAAGTCAAACACTAAAGGTTTTCAAATCTTAAAACTAAAATGTTCGACTAATTCTGTAAATTCCCCTAATCATTGTCATGATGAAACCAACATCATTGGACTCACCATTTAATTCCTGGGAAAAAATAAAGTGGCCCAACAGCAACCCCAAATAGCCTATTCAAAATAAATAAATGTTTATGTATTTTCATTTAGCTTGAAACTTTGAGGGCCTCTCCAAAATATTGCGTTTGAGCTATGTGACAAGTGGTGTAGTCAATAAAATTCTTTTGGTATTAAATTAAAATGCAAAACATTGAAGAAAATACAAAACAGAAAAACCATTAGAAGAGGGCCTAAACACCTACCGTGCCATTGGGCCTAAGTGCACAGTGCAATCAGCCCAAGGCCGAGTGGCTTTTTCCCCAACCTCTGTACAGAGGCAGAGAGGCCATGGCGTGGTGGACGCTCCCCCGCCGTCCACGCCGATGGTTGATGCCGTGTCGAGCATCCGACGAACCCCCCCGATGGATAAGAGCACTGCGACGCCTCTGGACAAACCCTAGCCGCTTTTCCCCTTCCCCACTCGTATCTCGTCTCCACATCACGTGCTCGAGACGTCGACGACGCTCCCCTATCAATCCCGCGGCCACCTTGGTCGCCGCCGGTTAGCTCCGTGTCTAGGAGCTTTGTCTGTCTCCTCTTCGTCGACCATGCATGACGGATCAAGCCGAAGACCCACCTCGACTAGATCGAGCTCGTCCACACCTTCGGTCACCAACGCCACTCCGACGAACTGCACCGCCACTGTTGCTCCTAAGCCCTCGCCGAGCCACCCTTGTGCTCCCCGGTGAGCACCGCGTCCTTCCCCTTTCATTTCCGACCCGAATCGTCATTGTGGCCGCCGCCTGAGCTCGTCATCGCCGCCCCTGCCTTCACCGGATACCGCTAGTTGCTGCTACTACTGCTGCCGCCATGGCTGCTAATGCCCTACGGCCCCATGCGGCCTGGCCATTCCCTCGCGCACGCCACTCGTGCCCGGACCGTGGCCTGCTTGCCTCCCGCCCCCGCGTCGCCTGCAGTCGGCCGCCGTGTCTACCTGCTCCTGCGCGCTCACCACGTCCGCCCAGGCCGCGCGCCTCCTCCTGCTACCTGTTGCCTGCCGCTCGCCATCGCTAGCGCTACCTGCGGTTGCAGCCGCCACGCCCCGGCCGCACGTGACCTGCCTCTTCTGGTCACCCCGACGTGGCCGCCTCGGCCAGCGCCTGGGGCCGGCGCAGCACTGGCCGCCTCGCTGTGGCTGCCTCGGCCAGCGCCTGGGACAGGCGCAGCACTTGCCGCCCTGGCCAGCGCTTGGGGCCGGCGCCCCTGCGGTGGCCGTCCCGACCAATGCCTCGGCCGGCGCCCCGCCGTGGCCGTCCCGGCCCGCGCCTGGGGCCGGCTCCCCGCCGTGGATGTTGTTCGGGTCCGCCTCGGCGGGCAACTCCACTCGCGCCCGTTAAACCCTCTCTAGTGGCCTTTGTGCCACTAGCAGGTGGGCCCCCCTCCCCTTTTTTAAAAAAAAGAAGAAGAAGAGATTTAAAAATAATAATAAAATAATTAATTAATTAGTTAATTGAATGATTAATGAACTTAATTAATCTTAATTAACCTAATTTAGTAGATTAGCTAATATAATTCTACAGTTAGTTAAATGAGACAATGACATGCGGGCCCCGCTGATATCATTACTCTTTTCTGTCCAATTTAGTAATTAATAATATTTTTAGAATATTGTTAAAACTTTGAAAAATCATATAAAATAATCCGTAACTCGGATGAAAAAGTTTTATATATGAAAGTTGCTCAGAACGACGAGATTAATCCGAAAGCGTGGTCCGTTTGTCAACCACACGTCCCTAGCACAGCGAACATGCAACTTTCCCCCTCTGATCGTTTGTCCGAAAATGTCAAACACCGGGAATACTTTCCCGGATGTTGCCCCCTTCGCCACTAGCACCCGATACCGCGTTAGGTCACACGTAGCACGGCGTATTTTCATGTTATGCTTTGTGGTGCGATGCTTGCTTTATATTTATTGTTTCTTCCCCCTGTTCTCTCCGATAGACATCAGGACTGAGACCGCTGACAGTGCCACGGTGATCGACTGCGTCGACGACGACCCCTCCTTCTTGCCAGAGCAACCAGGCAAGCCCCCCCTTGATCACCAGATATCGCCCATCCTCTCTCTCTTACTCTTGCATTAGAATTGCTACTGTTGATGATTCGATAGCTCCTATTCTATTGCATAGCCTGTCATTGTTGCTACAACTGTTGATACCTTTACCTGCTATCCTAATGCTTAGTATAGGATGCTAGTACTCCATCAGTGGCCCTACATTCTTGTCCGTCTGCCATGCTATACTATCGGGCCGTGATCACTCGGGTGGTGATCACGGGTATATACTATACTATTACATACACATGATGATGATTCGGAGATGGGGGCTGAAGGGGCAGGTGGTTCCACACGGTAGTGGTGGGCCTTGGTTCTCGACAGCCCCTTGATGGTTACTTTGTGGCGGAGCGACAGGGCGGGTTGCGACCACCTAGGAGACAGGTGGGCCTGGCCTTGGTCATTGTCCGCGGTTATTTCATAATAACACGCTTATCAAGATCTTGGTATTTGATCCGAGTCTGGCCATTGGCCTATACGCACTAACCAACTACGTGGGAATAGTTATGGGCACTCGACGTCGTGGTATCAGTCGAAGCCTTCTTGACGTCAGTGACTGAGCGGCGCGCGCCGGGTTGGACCGCGTAACGTAACTTCCTTAGTAATGGAGGTTGCTAGGTCTGCTCACCGGCCACGTACACAACGTGCAGGTGTGCATTGGGCGATGGGCCCGGACCCCTGCACGTTAGGACTTAGACCGGCGTGCTGACCTCTTTGTTGTGCTTAGGTAGGGCTGCGACGTGTTGATCTTCCGAGGCCGGGCATGACCCAGGAAAGTGTGTCCGGCCAAATGGGATCGAGCGTGCTGGGTTATGTGGTGCACCCCTGCAGGGAAGTTAATCTATTCAAATAGTTGTGTCCCTCGGTAAGAGGACGACCTGGAGTTGTACTCTGACCTCATGACAACTTGAAATGGATACTTAATAAAACACACCCAGACAAGTTCCAGATATAACTCGGTGGGTGCTCTCTCACAGGGTGATGTGCGGGAGGATCGCCGGGTAGGATTATGCTATACGATGTTACTTGGTGAACTTACCATCTACTCCCTTCTACTCCTGCAAGATGGAAGCTGCCAGAAGCAAGGATACTTGTTACTTTCCAGCTACCCTCATCTTCTGCTGCAAGATGGAGGTTACTAGAAGCGTAGTCTTCGATTGGATTAGCTATCCCCCTCTTATTCTGGCATTCTGCAGTTTAGCCCACAAATATTACCCCTTTACACATATATCATTACATATGTAGTGTAGATCCTTGCTTGCGAGTACTTTGGATGAGTACTCACGATTGCTTTGTTCCCCCTTTTCCCCCTTTCTCCTTTCTTCTCGGGTGATGCAACCAGATGGTGGAGTCCAGGACCCAGAGGATCCCGAGGATGTTTCTACAGAGAGTTCGGCTTCGAGGAGTAGTTAGGAGGTCCCAGGCAGGAGGCCTTGCCTTTTCGATTGTTGTTACATTTGTGCTAGCCTTCTTAAGGCAAACTTGTTTAACTTATGTCTGTACTTAGATATTATTGCTTCTGCTGACTCTTGTGTTTTCGAGCTTATGTATTCGAGCCCTCGAGGCCCTTGGCTTGTAATATAAAGCTTGTATTATTTTAATTTGTGTCTAGACTTGTGTTGTGATATCTTCCAATGAGTCTTTGATCTTGGCCATACACATTTTCGTGCATGATTAGTGTACGGACAAATCGGGGGCGTCACACATAGGTAGTTTGTGGGCGGAGCGCTTTGACAAGTAGTCGGTGATGTCGTTCTCTGCTCGGGGGACATGCTCCGCTTGTATACTGTCAAAGCGCTCCTCCAGCTTACTCATTTCATCTCTGTAGGCCCTCCGTGTACGGGCTCTGGTAATCCTTGTTAACTTGCTTGATGACAAGTTGCGAATCACCCCTGACGATGAGCTTCTTGATTCCGAGGTCTGCCGCGATCCTGGGACCGACAAGCAGTCCCTCATACTCGGCAATGTTGTTCGTTGATATCTCCCTGGGGAAGTGCATCTGGACCACATACTTGAGGTGCTCTCCGGTGCGCGGAACGAGCAGCACACCAGCATCGACGCCTTGCAGCGAGAAAGCTTCGTCAAAGTACATCATCCAGCCGCGACTTGTTTCCTTGTCGGGGAGAGTGGTCTCCTGGATCTCTTTGTCGGGCGTTGAGGCCCATTCTGCAACGAACTCCACCAAGACTCTACTCTAAATCATCAAAATTCTTTCAATTTCAAACCAAAGCTCGACAGTTCCAAGGCCCATTCCACAATCCTCCCGATTGCGTCTGGGTTATGCAATATCCGCTGCAACGGGAGGAGGGTGACGACGGTAATTTCATGTGCTTGGAAGTAATGACGCAGCTTCCTCGAGGCCATAAGGAGGCCGAAGAGCAATTTCTGCACACCAGAGTACCTTCACCTAGCCCCATGCAGGAGGGAGCTGACAAAGTAAACCGTGTGCTGCATCATCTTCTTCTTTTGCACTACTTCATTTGGTTGCATCGCTTCTGCCCCAGTGGCGTCAGGTTCCATCGTTGCCATTACTTCCGCATTGACCTCTCTCTGTTCTACTAGCACGTCACTGACCACTTGATTCGTCGCCTCTAGATAGAGCAGCAACGGCTCTTGGGGTTTGTGCACGACCAGTATTGGCATAGTGGAGAGGTATTTATTCAAGTCTTGTACAGATGCTTCGGCTTCTGGGGTCCACTCCATTGGGCCCGCCTTTTTCAAGATTTTGAAAAAGGGAAGGGCGCGCTCAGCAGATTTGGAGATGAATCTTCCCATGGCGGCAACGCAGCCAGCAAGCCGACGCACATCCTTGATCCGCCTAGGCGCCTCAATTTGCTCGATGGCCTTGATCTTGTCTGGATTCGCCTCGATCCCACGCTGTCACACAAAGAAACCGAGAAGCTTGCCAGACAAAACGCCAAAGACACACTTCTCAGGGTTCAACTTGAGGTTGATCTTGTGCAAATTTACAAACGTCTCTTCTAAATCATGTATGAGGGTCACCTTGTCCTTGGTTTTGACCACTATGTCATCCATATAGGCTTCCATATTTCTATGTAGCTGAGGCTCAAAACCAATTTGGACTGCTCTTGCGAATGTTGAGCCGACACTCTTCAACCTGAAAGGCATTCGTATGAAACAATACGTACCACATGGGGTGATGAATGTTGTCTTCTCTTCATCCTCTCTCGTCATGAAGATTTGATGGTACCCTGAGTAAGCGTCAAGTAATGATAATAGGTCACACCCGGCCATGGAGTCTACAATCTAGTCAATGCGCAGCAACGGGAAAGTGTCCTTTGGGCATGCCTTATTGATGTCTGTGTAATCAATACACAGTCTCCACTTCCCATTTGCCTTGCGCACCACCACCGGATTGGCCAACAACGTTGGATGGAGTACTCCTTCCACCAACCCTGCCGCCTCCAACTTCCTGGTTTCCTCTATGATGAACTCTTGCCGTTCTAGAGCTTTCTTCCTGACCTTCTGCTTGACGGGCCGCGGATGAGGGCAGACAGCAAGATGGTGCTCAATCACCTCCCTGGGAACGCCGTGGATGTCGGATGCTTGCCAGGCAAACACGTCAACATTCCCCCACAGGAAGGTGACGAGCGCGCCTTCCTATTTGCTGTCGAAGGTGGAGCTTATGGTGAAAGCCCCTCCCGTGCCATCCTCCTTGACAGACACCTTCTTGGTTTCTGGTGGTGCAGCTCTAGATTTCTTGCTCTTGCCGGTGGAGCTATCTGGCACGTCCTCGACGGGAGCACTGCACTCTGAAGAGGTGCGCTTACCGGAGTGGGTGCGAGAGGTCTAACTGGTCTTCTTCCCTCCCGGGGCTTCAGCGGCAGGATCAAGTGCCTTGGAGGCAGTCGCTGCAACTGCCTCCCGGTAAAGTTGATCAGCGCAGATTAGCGCATCCTTCTTGTCAGAGGGGACGGTGATGATGGACATCGGCCCAGGCATCTTCAGTATGTTGTAGGCGTAATGTGATGCTGCCATGAACTTGGCCAACGCTGGGCGACTGAGGATCCCGTTTTAAGGAAAGGGGATATTGGCAACATCAAAAACAACCCTCTATGTTCTATAGTTCAGCTCGCCTCCGAATGTCACGGGCAGCGTGACTTTACCCTTCGGCTGACTCCTTCTCGGGTTGACCCCTTGAAATGTGCCCGTCTCATCGAGGTCTCCATCAGGAATATGCAGCCTTTTGATCACAACGGGAGAGATCAAGTTCAAACTGGCCCCGCCATCAACCAGCATTTTCGTCACCTTGAGGTTGCGTATTGTTGGTAAAACCAACAATGGCAAACACCCGACCGTAGTTGTGCGGTCGGGGTGATCCTTGGTGTCAAAAATGTTATGTGTGCTGGACCACTTCAGCGGCTTCCGGGCGTCGAACGATGGTTCTACTGCTGTGATCTCACGCGCCCACTGCTTGAGCTGACGGTGGGAAGTGTGCAGAGAGGCACCTCCGCGACGCACATGGCCTCCATAGCTTTCTGGAACTCTTGCTCGCCGGACTCGGCGTCCTCATCATGATTATCGTCTTCTTGCTTCTTGTCGTGGCCTCGGGCGGGCCTTTGTTGTTGGTTATCTTTGCCGTGGCGGCCAGGCTAACCGCCACATTTCTTGCCGGATCCCTTAGCACCATCTTGGCCCTTCTCCTTGTCTCGCCTTTCATATTCGGCTTTCTGCTTCTCTGCGAGCTGCTCGACTTGCCGACAGTTCTAGAGATCATGGCCCTTGGCGCAGTGGATTTTGCAGCACTGCTTGTCGGAGCCTCCTTGCTTGTCGGCATCCGCCAAGGCCCGGCAAGTGACACACCCGACAACTTCCTTGCTGGGGTCGTCTGCCTTGGTCTTCTTGGCAGCGCCGGTGTCGTCGGATCCCTCGATGGCAAGCACTGCCTTGCCCTTGCATTTCCTGTTGTAGCGTCGGCCCTTCTTTGCCGGGGCGACGACGTCTTCGTTTAAGGAATCGGTTTCCACACGGGCGTCTTCGCCGGGGTACTTCCTTCCCTCTTCGGCCCGAGCGCATCTATCGGCTAGAACATAGAGTTCGGCCACATCCTTAACCTTATTCATCGCCAGCTCTTCGCGCATCTTGCGATTATGCACATTCTGATGGAATGTGGTAATGATGGCGGCGGGATGAACATCTGGGATGTTATACTGCACTCGGCTGAATCTCTGTATATACTTGCGTAGGTTTTCACCTTCTTTCTGGGGGATGACATGCAAATCGCTTGCCTGGCCATGAGCGTGGTGGCCCCCCGTAAAGGCACCAACAAACTCATGGCACAGATCCGACTAGGAAGAAATAGAATTTACTGGCAAGTGCATCAACCATGACATGACATTGGGTTTAACCGCCAATGGGATGTAATTGGCAAGCACCTTTTTGTCACGTGCTCCGGCGGCCTGCATTGCGATGGTGTAGATGATGAGGAACTCTGTCGGGTGAGTCTTGCCATTGAACTTCTCGCCGACGTCAGTCTTGAAGCGGTGAGTGGGCAACTGGAACTGTCGCAGCTCACGGGTAAAGGCTGGACAGCCTACCTCGTAAGGTAATTCTCCAGGGCCTCCCGGTGCTGGGTGGTCCGTAGTGGGCTCTGCCCGCCTATTTGACAGATTGTGTGCTTCGCGCTAGCGCTCGATGGTAGTTCGAGCGTCTTCATGGGCTCGCTCTCGAAGAACTTGGCACTGATCGCGGTGGTTCCGTGGGTCGGACGGTGCTATGGAAATGTCATCACAAGCGTCGTCCCAACGGACCGGTGCCCGTGGTAACTGGCGAGGAGGAGGAGAATGCACCGTGGCTGCAGCGCCTCCGGTCCTTCCACCACTGGCGTGTGGTGGCTCGACAGAGCGTCGGCATGAGGGCCCCGCTGGCTGCGGCTCGTCTTTGTTGACGACGCCGACGAGGCTTCGGATGGTGGCCCTCCACTCGTCGAGCTTCTCCGCAGCAGGAGGGAATTCGAGGAGTAACTGCGTGCGCGCCAAGGCCTCCGCCGGTGTGGGCGGCGGCGAAAGCTGTGTGAACCGTGATGCGCTCCGACTTCTAAGCACTTTAGAAGGATCTCTATCACGGCCCTGCGGCTGTACGTCGTTTTCGCCAGCACCTCGGCGAGCATGTTGGTCTTCTACGTCCCGCGAATGATGCACACGGCTCTTTCCGTGGCGGCGCCCGGGGTCACCAGCGTGGCGACGCAGCTCATCACGCACAACCTGGGAGGAGCGCATTGTGGGCGCCGGTGTGGGCGTCTTGGAAGTCGCCGCGTCGCCCATACGTGGGACGACGCCGCTCTTGGACGGCCCCGCGCCGCCTGCGGGGGGCCCGTCTCCGCCTTTGGACTTGGCGGCGTGCGGCTCGTCGTCTTATGCACGAACGACGCCGCTTGCCAAGCTTCGGCTGCTAGAGCGACGTGGGTGTTCGTGAGCTGCGCCTCAGCTTCCATCCGCGACCACCTCGTCGCCAGCCCACACCGGCACGGGGCCGGCTCCAAATGAACCGATCGCCATGATTGTCTTCTTCTTGGGAGCCATGGTGATGAAGAACTGCTAAACTAACGGCCAGACCGGATTTTCACAACTGCGCCCCCTACCTGGCGTGCCAAAGATGTCGGGGGAACGACACATATGGGATCACTGGAATCCCTTCTATGGTTGACGGGCGCTGGGTTGTGCAAAGAGCGGGTCTAAGAGTTAGCACAAGGATCGTTTACCCAGGTTCGGGCCACGAAGATGCGTAATACCCTAATCCTGCTTTGGTGTGTATTTGAGTGTTATTGAGCTCTCTAACTAGCTACGGTACATGCCTAGTCCAAAAGATCTGAATCCTTCTCCAGTATGCCTCGGGCCTCCTTTTATAGTCAAAAGGGGCTGCCACAGTGGCACACAGGAGGTGGAAAGGTATACAGTGTACAAGTTTATCTCCTGACATTACAGGACAAGACACATTAAATGCACTACTTAGGTGTCCACTTGCTTTATCGAGGACGGGAACGAGGCCCGCCCCGTCCGCTGCGCTCCGTCTGGTCGCGACGCCTGTCCAGGCCAATGGGGCCGGCAGCAGAGATGGCGTGGTGGTAGGGCCTTCACGAAGATCTGCATGCCACCACGCAGGTGCTTGACTAGCTGGATTAGGAACCACGTACTGCCACGTGGGTACATGCTTGAGCTAGTGGGTCGGCCGCTGAGCTGGGGCGACGATGGGGCGGCAAGGGCTTGCCGCGGTCTTGCGCCTGTTCCCGGCAAGGGTCTTGCCGGGGCCTTTGTGAGTGCCCTCAACAAGAGGCTTGCCAGGGCTTTGGGGGTATCTTCGGCAAGGAGCCTTGCGGGGCTTCGTGGGCATCCTCGGCAAGGAGCCTTGCGGTCGTCTTGTCTTCTAGTTCTCATCTTAGGATACGTAGACCCTTGTATCCACAAAGATCTGCATGCCATCACGTAGGCACTTCCCGAGCCTTGGTTCCAACATTCTTGATGGTGTCGGAGCTGCTATGCTCAAGGGTGGCTGCAACGGAGGCGGTGGGTGAGTTGCCCCGGAAGGGTTTTTGTCGGGGTCGTGTAGGACAGCCCGACTAGGATCTTGTCGGGGGAAGCCTATCTTGTTGCTTGGCCTTCTTGCGCCACTATCTTGGCGCTGCTTTGGTAATCTTGTGCTTCGGTTTCCCTCCTCTGCCCTGTTAGGCGTGGCTCTGACTGCCCGTGCACAAGTAAGGGGTACAAGGGAGAGCCCCAACTTTTGTACACCGACAGAAAATCCTTCTCTAGAAATGACCCATTCTTAGCAACAAAAATCATGCCTTCCGATGTGTGGTAGAAGGTTGCTACTTCTCGAGCTTGCATTGTATTCCCTCGAAGAGGAAAGGGTGATGTAGCACAGTAGCGTAAGTATTTGCCTCAGTTTTTGAGAACCAAGGTATCAATCCAGTAGGAGACCACGCGCGAGTCCCTCGCACCTGCACAAACAAATAAGAACTTCACAGCCAATGCGATAAGGGGTTGTCAATCCCTTTACGGTCACTTACAGAAGTGAGATCTGATAGATAGGATAGTATGATATTTTTGGTATTTTGGTATAAGAACAGAAAGTAAATAAAGCAAAGTAAAGTAGATGGAAGATTATTATGTAGAGAATAGACCCGGGGGCCATAGGTTTCACTAGTGGCTTCTCTCATGATAGCAGAATTCTACGGTGGGTGAACAAACTACTGTCGAGGAATTGATAGAAAAGCGCATAGTTATGAGAATATCTAGGCTTGATCATTATATATAGGCATCACGTCCGGGACAAGTAGACCGAAACGATTCTGCATCTACTACTATTACTCCACAAATCGACCGCTATCCAGCATGCATCTAGAGTATTAAGTTCATAAGAACAGAGTAATGCTTTAAGCAAGATGACATGATGTAGAGGGATAAACTCAAGCAATATGATATAAACCCCATATTTTTATCCTCGATGGCAACGATACAATACGTGCCTTGTTGCACCTGCTGTCACTGGGAAAGGACACCGCAAGATTGAACCCAAAGCCAAGCACTTCTCCCATCGCAAGAACTATATATCTAGTAGGCCAAACCAAACCAATAATTCGAAGAGACTTGCAAGGATATTATAATCATACATAAAATATTTTAGAAAAGAATCAAATATTTCTCATAGATAATCTTGATCATAAACCCACAATTCATAGGATCTCGATAAACACACCGCAAAAAAGATTACATCAAATAGATCTCCTCGAAGATCGAGGAGAACTTTGTATTGATACCCAAAAAGAGAGAATAATACATCTAGCTAATAACTATGGACCCAAAGGTTTGTGGTAAACTACTCACAACTCATTGGTGAGGCTATGGCATTGATGTAGAAGCACTCCGTGGTAGATCCCCCCCTCCGGCGGAGCTACGGAACGGGCCCCAAGATGGGATCTCACGGGAACAGAAGGTTGCGGTGGTGGAATTAAGGTTATCTCTGTTGCCTCGATGTTTTCAGGGTACATGGATATATATAGGAGGAAGGAGGGCATCGGGGGAGCCAAAGGGGGGCCACGAGGGTGGGGGCACGCCCAGGGGGAGGGGGAGCGCCCTGGACCCTCGTGGCCTCCTCGTTCGTTCCCTCGCGTGTACTCCAAGTCTTCTGGGTAGATACAATTCCAAAAATAACTCTCCCGAAGGTTTCATTCCGTTTGGACTCCGTTTGATATTCCTTTTCTGCGAAACCCTGAAATAGGCAAAAAACATCTGTCGGTGTACTAAGATAGGGGTACCTTAGTACCCCAACTTGTGCACGGGCAGTAGCAGCTTCCCGCGGCAAGGCTTACCACGTGCTCGCCTAGAACCTTTCTGGTCCCTATGAAGCCATTCAAGAACAAAGTATACAAGTCAGAAGATCAAGGCCCCGGCAAGAGGAGCTTGCCGGGAAGGCCGCACCAGGCTCAAGGTTATCACTTTAAGCACAAGACCCTGGCAAGAGGAGCTTGCCAGGAAGGCCAAGGAATGCACACCTCAAGAAATGCCTCGGCGCATCATGCGCCCCGGCAGGACCCGGAGAGCGACAAGCTTCCGGGCCCGACAAGGTCACGACCCCGACAAGGTGCTTGCCGGGGAAACCTATGATGTGTTCCCGCGCTCCAGCTCATCTGCCCACGCGTCGCCCTGGGGCCCTTCCAGGGACACGTGGCGGACGGCTGTGCAGCTTGGGGCACACGGTGGCAATCCACGGTGACGAGGCTACCGCCGTGTCGAACGGAGAAGCATGGACGGACGCTTTTGGGGTCGACGGTGACGGGCATTTAATGCCCTTGTCCCCTACTGTCAAAGTTAGGTGAAGACCACTGTTCATCCACTGTTCATGCACTATTCATGCACTGTTACAACTACCACCAAATTTACACTTTTACCCTCCTCTACGTTGGCACCTGTCGGTGACCCCTTTGAGCTATAAAAGGAGGCCCATGCACAACGTAGAGAGGGTTCGGAACATAGACAACTCACTCGCTCGGTGTAGCTAAGCACTGTAGATCTTCAAGCTCCCGAGCTCAATACAACCAAGGCAGGAGTAGGGTTTTACGCGTCCACGCGGCCCGAACCTGGGTAAACTGCCCGCGTGCGCTCCTCGATCTGCTCTCCTTGCTCCCTCCGCTCCCTTACCGCAACGTAGAAGGGGCTCCGGTCCCATAGGTGCTCGTGGGAGGACAGTTTCCCCCGACAACATCAATCTGCACTAGGCCTTGGTTTAATAGGTTAGTCCCAAAAATAATATAAAAGTGTATAATAAAGCCCATTAAACATCCAAAACAGAATATATAATAGCATGGAACAATAAAAAACTATAGATACGTCAGAGACGTATCAAGCATCCCCAAGCTTAATTCCGGCTTGTCCTCGAGTAGGTATGATAAAAACAGAATTTTTGATGTGCAATGCTAACCAACATTATTTTCAATGTAGTTTCTTTATTGTGGCATGAATGTTCAGATCTGAAAGATTCAAGACAAAAGTCTATGTTGACATAAGAAATAATAGTACTTCAAGCATACTAAAAAAGCAATCATGTCTTCTCAAAATAACATGGCCGAAGAAAGTTATCCCTACAAAATCATATAGTCTGGATATGTTCCCTCTTCATCACACAAAATATTCATATCATGCACAACCCCGGTTTCAGCCAAGCAATTGTTTTCATACTCAATTTTTTTTCAAACCTTTCAACTTTCGCGCAATACATGAGCGTGAGCCATGGATATAGCACTATAGGTGGAATAGAGTGGTGGTTGTGGAGAAGGCAAAAAAGAGGAAGATAACCTCACATCGACTAGGCGTATCAATGGGCTATGGAGATGCCCATAAATAGATATCAATGTGAGTGAGGAGGGATTGCCATGCAACAAATTTACTAGAGCTATAAGTGTATGAAAACTCATCAAAATAAACTAAGTGGGGGTACATCCAACTTGCTTGCTCATGAAGACCTAGGGAATTTGAGGAAGCCCATCATTGGAATATACAAGCCAAGTTCTATAATGAAAATTTCCACAAGTATATGAAAGTGACAAAACAAAAGACTCTCTATCATGAAGATCATGGTGCTACTTTGAAGCACAAGTGTGGAAAAAGATAGTAGCATGGTCCCTTCTCTCTTTTCTCTCAATTTTTTGGAGGGGCTTTCTCTTTTATTTTTTATTTAGCCCCTCTCTATTTTTTTTGGGCCATCTCTTTTTTATTTGGCCTTTCCTTACATGGGACAATGCTCTAATAATGAAGGTCATCACACTTTTATTGACTTACAACTCAAAGATTACAACTCGAAGCTAGAACAAAATATGACTCTATGTGAATGATGATGAAGCATGTCATATGAACGGAACAGTGGAAAGTTGCATGGCAATATATCTCGGAATGGCTATGGAAATGCCATGATAGGTAGGTATGGTGGCTGTTTTGAGGAAGGTATATGGTGGGTGTATGGTACCGGCGAGAGTTGTGCGGTACAAGAGAGGCTAGCAATGGTGGAAGGGTGAGATTGTGTATAATCCATGGACTCAACATTAGTCATAAAGAACTCATATACTTATTGCAAAAATTTACGAGTCACCAAAACAAAGTAATCAACGCATGCTCCTAGTGGAAGGGTTGGTAGGAGTTAACCATCGCGCTATCCCAACCTCCACACAAAGGATGACACTCAATAAATACCTCATGCTCTAACTTCGTCACATAGCGGTTCACCATACGTGCATGCTACGGGATTCACAAACTTTAACACAAGTATTTCTCAAATTCATAATTACTCCACTAGCATGACTCTAATATCACCATCCTCATATCTCAAAACAATCATCAAGTATCAAACTTCTCATCATATTCAATGCACTTTATATGATAGTTTTTACTATAATCATCTTGGATACCTATCATATTAGGACTAGTTTTATAACCAAATCACATTACCATGCTGTTCTAAAAGACTCTCAAAAAGATATAAGTGAAGCATGAGAGATCAACAATTTCTACAAAATAAAAATCACCATCGCGCTCTGAAAGATATAAGTGAATCACTAGAGCAAAACTATCTAGCTCAAAAGATATAAGTGAAGCACATAGAGTATTCTAACAAATTCTAAATCATATATATCTCTCTCAAAAGGTGTGCCAGCAAGGATGATTGTGGAAAACTAAAAAGCAAAGACTCAAATCATACATGATGCTCCAAGCAAAACACATATCATGTGGTGAATAAAAATTTAGTCCCGAGTATAGTTACCGATAGATGAAGACGAAGGAGGGGATGCCTTCCCGGGGCATCCCGAAGCTTAGGCTTTTGGTTGTCCTTGAATTTTACCTTGGGGTGCCTTGGGCATCCTCAATATTAGACTCTTTCCACTCTTTGTTCCATGGTCCATCAAAGCCATACTCAAAACTTGAAAACTTCACAACACAGAACTTAGCCAAAAATCTTGTGAGCTCCATTAGTATAAGAAAACAAACGACCACTCAAAGGTACTGCAATGAACTCATTCTTTGTTTATATTGGTGTTAAATCTACTGTATTCCAACTTCTCTATGATTCATATCCTCCAATACTACTCATAGATTCATCAAAATAAGCAAACAACACACGAAAAACAAAATCTGTCAAAAACAGAACAGTCTGTAGAAATCTGTAACTTTCGAATACTTCTGTAACTCCAAAAAAATTGAAATAAATTGGTAAACGTGAGGAATTTGTCTATCAACAATCTTAAACAAGAATCAACTAAATATCACTCTCTAGTAAAATCTGGTGGCTAATTTCGTGAGCGCTAAAGTTTCTGTTTTTCACAGCATGATCATATAAACTTCACACAAGTCTTCCCAAAGGTTCTACTTGGGACAAACATTAATTAAAACACAAAACCACATCTAAACAAAAGCTAGATGCAATATTTATTTTTAAATAGAAGCAAAAACAAATAAAATAAAATTGGGTTGCCTCCCAACAAGCGCTACCGTTTAACGCCCTAGCTAGGCACGATACAAGAATAGATCTAGGTATTGTCATCTTTGGTGGCAATCCATAAGTGGCTCTCATAATAGACTCATAAGGTAATTTGATTTTCTTTCTAGGAAAGTGTCCCGTGACTTTCCTTAATGGAAATTGGAATCTAATGTTTTCTTCCTTCATGTCAATAATTGCACCAATCGTTCTAAGGAAAGGTCTACCAAGAATAATAGGACATGAAGGATTGCAATCTATATCAAGAACAATGAAATCTACAGGCACATAATTCATATTGGCAAAAATAAGAACATCATTAATACTTCCCATAGGTTTCTTAATGGTAGAATCGGCAAGATGCAAATTTAAAGAACAATCATCAAGCTCGTGGAAACCTAACAAATCACACAAAGTTTTTGGGATTGTAGAAACATTTGCACCTAAATCACACAAGGAAAAGTATTCATGATCTTTAATTTTAATTTTAATAGTAGGTTCCCACTCATCATAAAGCTTTCTAGGGATAGAAACTTCTAATTCAAGTTTTTCTTCATAAGATTGCATCAAAGCATCAACTATGTGTTTCGTAAAAGTCTTATTTTGACTATAAGCATGCGGAGAATTTAGTACGGATTGCAACAAGAAAATAAAATCTATCAGAGAGAAATTATCATAATTGAATACCTTGAAATCCAAAATAGTGGATTCATCACTATGCAAAGTTTTAACCTCTTCAATCCCACTTTTAACAATTTTAGCATCAAGATCTAAAAACTCTGAATCATTAGGACGTCTTTTAACTAAAGTAGACGCATTTCCAGTCCCATATTTATCAAGATTCATACTAGAAAACAAGGATATAATAGGATACACATCAATAACTTTCAGATCTTCATCTTTATTTTCATGATAACTAGAAGAACACGCTTTCATAAAGCACTCTTTTTTAGCACGCATCCTAGCGGTTCTTTCTTTGCATTCATCAATGGAAATTCTCATGGCTTTGAGAGACTCATTGATATCATGCTTGGGTGGAATAGATCTAAGTTTCAAAGAGTCAACATCGAGAGTAATTCTATCCACGTTCCTAGCCAACTCATCAATCTTAAGCAATATTTCTTCAAGCAAAGCATTGAAATACTTTTGCGAAATTATAAAATCCTTAACACTAGTTTCAAATTCAGAGGGCACCTTACCAAAATTTCCATAAGAGTTATTGTTTGAATTACCATTATTATTAGAGGAACTGCTAGGAAAAGGCCTAGGATTAAAGTTTTCTCTATAAGCATTGTTACCAAAATTATTCCTACCAACAAAATTCACATCCAAAGTTTCATTATTATTTTCAATCAACGTGGATAAAGGCATATCATTAGGATCAGAAGAAGCACTCTTAGTAGCAAATAATTTCATAAGTTCATCCATCTTTCCACTCAAAACACTAATCTCTTCAAAAGCATGCACTTTTTTACTAGTAGATCTTCCGGTGTGCCATTGAGAGTAGTTAACCATAATATTATCTACGAGTTTGGTAGCTTCTCCTAAGGTAATTTCCATGAAAGTGCCTCCTGCGGCCGAATCTAAAAGATTTCTAGAAGCAAAATTCAAGCCAGCATAAAAGTTTTGTATAATCATCCATAAGTTCAAACCATGTGTAGGACAATTACGTATTATTAATTTCATTCTCTCCCAAGCTTGTGCAACATGATCATGATCTAGTTGCTTAAAATTCATAATATCGTTTCTAAGAGAGATAATCTTAGCAGGAGGAAAATACTTAGAGATAAAGGCATCTTTGCACTTATTCCATGAATCAATACTATTTGTAGGCAAAGAGGAAAACCAAGTTTTAGCACCATCTCTAAGTGAAAACGGAAATAGTTTCAATTTAACAATATCATTACCCGTATCCCTCTTCTCTTGCATATCACACAAATCAACAAAGTTGTTTAAATGGGTAGAGGCTTCTTCACTAGGAAGGCCAGAAAATTGATCTTTCATGACAAGATTCCATAGAGCAGCATTGATCTCACAAGATTCAGCATCGGTAATAGGAGCAATTGGAGTGCTAATAAAATCATTATTGTTGGTATTGGAAAAGTCACACAATTTTTTGTTGTTTTGAGCCATAGTGACAAGCAAGCAATCCAACACACAAGCAAACAAGAAGCAAGCGAATGGTAAACACATGGCAAAAAGAAGGGCAAATAAAACGGCAACGGTGAAGTGGGGAGAGGAAAACGAGAGGCAAATAAATGTAATGCGAAGGATAAGGGTTTGTGATAGGTACTTGGTATATGACTTTTGTGTAAGACTCCCGGACAACGGCGCCAGAAATTCTTCTTGCTACTTCTCGAGCTTGCGTTGTATTCCCTCGAAGAGGAAAGGGTGATGCAGCACAGTAGCGTAAGTATTTCCCTCAGTTTTTGAGAACCAAGGTATCAATACAGTAGGAGACCACGCGCGAGTCCCTCGCACCTGCACAAACAAATAAGAACTTCGTAGCCAGCGCGATAAGGGGTTGGCAATCCCTTTACGGTCAATTACGAAAGTGAGATCTGATAGATTGGATAGTATGATATTTTTGGTATTTTTGGTATAAGAACATAAAGTAAATAAAACAAACTAAAGTAGATGGAAGATTAATATGTTGAAAATAGACCCGGGGGCCATAGGTTTTACTAGTGGCTTCTCTCATGATAGCAGAATTCTACGGTGGGTGAACAAATTACTATCGAGCAATTGATAGAAAAGCGCATAGTTATGAGAATATCTAGGCATGATCATTATATATAGGCATCACGTCCGTGACAAGTAGACCGAAACGATTCTGCATCTACTAGTATTACTCCACACATCGACCGCTATCCAGCATGCATCTAGAATATTAAATTCATAAGAATAGAGTAATGCTTTAAGCATGATGACATGATGTAGAGGGATAAACTCAAGCAATATGATATAAATCCCATATTTTTATCCTCGGTGGCAATAGTACAATACGTGCCTTGCTGCCCCTGCTGTCACTAGGAAAGGACACCGCAAGATTGAACCCAAAGCCGAGAACTTCTCCCATTGCAAGAACTATAGATCTAGTAGGCCAAACCAAACCAATAATTCGAAGAGACTTGCAAGGATATTATAATCATGCATAAAAGATTTCAGAAAAGAATCAAATATTTCTCATAGGTAATCTTGATCATAAACCCACAATTCATCAGATCTCCACAAACACACCGCAAAAAATATTACATCAAATAGATCTCCTCGAAGATCGAGGAGAACTTTGTATTGAGATCCAAAAAGAGGGAAGAAGCCATCTAGCTAATAACTATGGACCCGAAGGTCTGTGGTAAACTACTCACAACTCATTGGTGAGGCTATGGCGTCGATGTAGAAGCACTCCGTGGTAGATCCCCCCTCCGGCGGAGCTCCGGAACAGGCCCGAATATGGGATCTCATGGGAACAGAAGGTTGCGGCGGTGGAATTAGGGTTTTCTCTGTTGCCTCGATGTTTTCAGGGTACATGGATATATATAGGAGGAAGGAGGGCGTTGGGGGAGCCAGAGGGGGCCCACAAGGGTGGCGGGTGCGCCCAGGGAGAGGGGGCGCGCCCTGGACTCTCGTGGCCTCCTCCTTCGTTCCCTCGTGTGTACTCCAAGTCTTCTGGGTAGATAAAATTCCAAAAATAACTCTCCCAATGGTTTCATTCCGTTTGGACTCTGTTTGATATTCCTTTTCTGCGAAACCCTGAAATAGGCAAAAAAATAGCAATCTGCACTAGGCCTTGGGTTAATAGGTTAGTCCCAAAACAATATAAAAGTGTATAATAAAGCCCATTAAACATTCAAAACAGAATATATAATAGCATGGAACAATAAAAAATTAGAGATACGTCAGAGACGTATCAAAGGTATACCCAATAGTTTCTTTAGGGTATCATATGAAGCTGCAGTTCTTCGCTTTGGGTTCAAGCTTATCAGGCTGAAGCCTTTTGACATAACCGTCGCATCCCCAAATTTTAAGAAACGACAGCTTAGGTTTGTTGCCAAACCATAGTTCATACGGTGTCATCTCAACGGATCTAGATGGTGCCCTATTTAACGTGAATGCGGCTGTCTCTAGTGCATAACCCCAAAATGATAAAGGCAAATTGGTAAGAGACATCACAGAAGGCACCATATATAATAAAGTACAGTTATGACATTTGGACACACCATTATGCTGTGGTGTTCCAGGTGGCGTAAGTTGTGAAAAAATTCCACATTGTCTTAAATGAAGGCCAAACTCGTAACTCAAATATTTGCCTCCGCAATCAAACAGTAGAAACTTTATTTTCTGGTTATGATAATTCTCCACTTCACTCTGAAATTCTTTGAACTTTTTAAATGTTTCATACTTGTGTTTCATTAAGTAGATATACCCATACCTACTTAAATCATTTTTGGAGGTTAAAAAATAATGATACCCGTCGTGTGCTTCAACACTCATCGGACTGGATACATCGGTATGTATTTTTTCCAATAAGTCATTAGCTCGCTCCATTGTTTAGGAGAACGGAGTTTTTGTCATCTTACCCATGAGGCATGGTTTGCAAGTATCAAATGATTCATAATCAAGTGATTCCAAAAGTCCATCCGCATGGAGTTTCTTCATGCGTTTTACACCAATATGACCTAAACAGCACTGCCACAAGTATGTTACACTATCATTATCAACTTTGCATATTTTGGCATCAATATTATGAATAAGTGTATCACTACGATCGAGATTCAACAAGAATAGACCATTCATCAAAGGTGCATGACCATAAAATATGTTACTCATATAAATAGAACAACAATTATTCTATGACTTAAATGAATAACCATCTCACAATAAACAAAATCCAAATATAATGTTCATGTTCAATGATGGCACTAAATAACAATTATTGAGGTGTAAAACTAACCCTGAAGGTAGATGTAGATGTATCGTGCCGATGGCGATCACATCGACCTTGGAACCTTCTAACGCGCATCATCACCTCATCCTTAGACAATCTTCGTTTATTCCGCAGTTCTTATTTCGAGATGCAAATAAGAGCAACCAAACCAGTATCAAATACCCTAGCGCTACTACGAAAATTAGTAAGGAACACATCAATAACATGTATATCAAATATACCTTTGTTCACTTTGCCATCCTTCTTATCTGCCAAGTATTTGGGGCAGTTCCGCTTCCAGTAACCATTACCCTTGAAGTAGAAGCACTCAGTCTTAGGCTTGGGTCCAGCTTTAGGCTTCTTCACGGGAGCGGCAACTTGCTTTCCAGTCTTTTTGAAGTTCCCTTTCTTTCCCTTGACCTTTTTCTTGAAACTAGTGGTCTTGTTAACCATCAAAACTTGATACTCTTTCTTGATCTACCTCCCCTGATTCCAGCATCGCGAAGAGCTTGGGAATCGTTTTTGTCATCCCTTGCATATTATAGTTCATCACGAAGTGGCAGTGATTGAAGAACTCTATCAGTAATACACTCAACTTGAAGATAAAATCCTAGCTGAGTCAAGTGGTTGTGGTACCCAGACATGTTGAGTATGTGTTCACTGACAGAACTCTTCTCCTCCATCTTACAGATAAATAACTTGCTGGAGACTTCATATCTCTCAACCCAGGCATTAGCTTGAAATATCAATTTCAGCTCTTGGAACATTTCATATGCTCTATGGCATTCAAAACACTTTTGAAGTCACGATTCCAAGCCGGAAAGCATGGCACACTGAACTATCGAGTAGTCATCAGGTCGAGCCAGCCAAACGTTCATAATGTCTGCATTAGCTCCTGCAGCAGGTGCGTCACCTTGCGGTGCATCAAGGATATAATTCTTCAATGCAGTGTTGCGGCTTAAAACTGCATTGGTATTTCCCCAAAGAGGAAGGGATGATGCTTTACATCTACGGTAGGTATTTCCCTTAGATGTGAAACCTAGCTTATCGAACTAGTAGGAGAATCAAGCAACATTATCTATACGGTACCAGCACCCAAAGAACAAATGCTTGCAACCCAACATGTAAGAGGGGTTGTCAATCCCTCCTCAGTAAAAATATAGATTTGTTTGTATAAGATTGGGTAAATAGATCGCGCAAGAACACAAAATAAAATATGCAAAAAAAGTGCAGAAATGTATTTTTTGGGTTTTTGGAATAATATACCCGAAAGCAAATGCGATGAATTTTAGATTGGAACACAATATTATAAAAGATAGACCCGGGGGCCATAAATTTCACTAGTGTTTCTCTCAAGAAAACAACATATGGTGGGTAAACAAATTACGGCTGGGCAATTAATAGAAGATCAAATAAATATGATGATATCCAAGACAATGATCATTATATAGGCATCATGTCCAAGATTAGTAGACCGAAACGATTCTGCATCTACCACTATTACTCCGCATATCGACTGCTATCCAGCATGCATCTAGTGTATTAACTTCATGGAGAAACGGAGTAATGCAATAAGAACGGTGACATGATGTAGACAAGATCTATTCATGTAGGAATAGATCCCATCTTGTTATCCTTAATAGAAACGATACATACGTGTCTCTCTACCCCTTCTGTCACTAGGTGAGGACAACGTAAGATCGAACCCATCACAAAGCACCTCTTCCAATGGCAAGAAAAATCGATCTTATTTGCCTAACTAAACCAAAGATTCAAAGAAGAAATACGAAGCTATAAATAATCATGCATATAAGAGATCAAAGAAGACTCAATTAATATTCATGGATATATATTTGATGATAAACTCAAAATTCATCGGATCCCAACAAACACACCGCAAAAAGTCATTACCCCAGATAGATCTCCAAGAGACCATTGTATTGAGAATCAAAAAGAGAGAAAGAAGCCATCTAGCTACTGCCTACGGACCCGTAGGTCTATGGTGGAGTACTCACGCATCATCAGAGAGGCACCAATGAGGATGATGAACCCCTTAGTGATGGTGTTAGATTGGATCTCATGGTTCCGAAACTTGTGGTGGCTGGAATTGTGCCTCGCTTGCTCCCCCAAGGTTTTTGGAATTTCTGAGGATTTATAGAGCAAAGAGGCGGTGGAGGAGACCCATATGGACCCCACAACCCATCAAGGCGCGCCAAGGGCCACTGGCGCGCCCTGGTGTCCTGTGGTCCCCACGGGCATCCCCCAGGTGCTTCCTTGGCTCCCAAGTTGTCTTCTGGTCCAAAACAATTCTCCAAAAAGTTTGACTGCATTTGGAATCTGTTTGATAGGGATATTCTGCGAAGTAAAAAACAAGCAAAAACAGCAACTGGCACTGGCCACTATGTCAATAGGTTAGTCCCAAAAATGATATAAAATTGCTATAGAATGATTGTAAATAAACCAAGAATGATAATATAATAGCATGGAATAATAAAAAATATAGATACATTGGATACGTATCAGCATCCCCAAGCTTAGTTCCTACTCGTCATCGAGTAGGTAAATGATAAAATAGAATTTCTGATGTGTAATGATGCCTAACATGTTCATCACATATTCTTTTCTTTTGTAGCATTGGAATTTGGAATTTTAAATGGTTCAAAGCAATATTCTATAATTGATATGAAGACTTAAATAGTCAACCATATCAAGAAGCAACCATGTCTTTCAAAATATCAACGCTAAAGAAAGTTATCCCTAGCCCATTATGCTCAATCATTGATCCATTCATGTAACACATCCAAATATTAGCTATATCCAATGCTCAAGTGCAATAACAGTGTTCCGTAGTTGGTGCTTTATAAGAGAAGATGAGACTCAAATAAAATAAATATTGCATAAAAGTAAATAGATAGGCCCTTCGCAGAGGGAAATAGGGATTTGTAGAGGTGCCAGAGCTCAAAGCTTAAATTGAGAGATAAAATTATTTTGGGTGGCATGCTTTTCTTGTCATCAAGAATGACTAAGAGTTCCCAATACTTTCCATGCTAAGTAAATCATAGGTGGTTCCCAACATAAAATAAAGTTCATTTCCTTTCCACCATTCTTTCAAAATCCATGGCTAGCCGAATTCAAAGGTGCCTTCCATACCAAAACATACCAAGGAATTTACTTATAGTACGTTTTTCTGCATTTCAGGACTAGGCATCCCTATTACCACCACACTCTCGTGCGATGATAAGTGAATAAACACTTATCTTGAGAAAAACCTACTTTGCATGGGAAATACCGGCCACCCCCCGCCGTTTCATGAGCGATACAGGAACACAAAAGAGAAGTTTATTTTGAAAATTAGAGTTGGAACATACAAATTTGGTTAGGACAGCATGTAAATACTGCTTATAGGTACCCTCTGTGCGTTTGGTTTATTCGGTTTACATGGTTCGGTTTATACGATTTTTCGGTTTGTATGGTATTAATACTTCGGTAAATACGATATGAAATGAAAATACTGCTCGGTTTCGGTATATACCAAATTATTTCGGTATGGTTTCGGTATATACCATAAAAACCAAAGTTGACGCGAATTTGAAAATGATGTAATAATAACTTACAAATTTATGACTCAAAACCAATCAAAACACATACTATTTTACATGAATAGTATATAACTATATATATAAGTATATATGCATGCATATATTCATCCCTTAATGATTATGGACGTGCTTAGCATCTTTTAAAGAAAAAATAACTATGTTACAAGAAAAATGTACATGCTTAGTAGTGAATTTGACTCATGTTCAAGAAAAATGACAACTTGTATGGTTGTTTATCTCAAGAAATATGAATCTATTTTTTACTTCGGTTTATTCGGTTAACCGTTCGGTTTTTCGGTATATACCATAAAAACCAAAGTTCAAAATGGTATGAAAATTGCATACCATACCAAAACCATGAACCATAAAAACCATAAAATTGGTTGTTCGGTTTATTTTATGTATGGTTTTTCGGTTCGGTTTCAAAATGCACAGCACTAATAGGTAGGTATGGTGAACTCATTTGGCACAACTTGGGTTTTATGATTTGTATGCACAAGTAGTATTTCTACTAGTACAGGTGAAGGCTAGCGAATAGATTGAGAAGCGAGCAACGAAGGAACGAAAACCATCATAAAAGAACATTAAAAATAACTAACACTGAATAATGCAACACAAGTAGGATGTAATTTCATTGCATAACTATTGACTTTCATGCTTGAATAGGGAATCACAAACGTTAACACCAATATTCTTACTAGAGCATAATTACTCACCAACATGACTTGTATATTACTATCATATCTCAAAACTATTACAAGGAATCATGTTTATTTTGTCCAATGATCTTCATGAATTTTTTATTATATCCCGCTTGAATATCTATCACTTTGGGACTAATTTCATATGTTGCAATTGCTTTTGACAAGCTCAAACAAATTTAAGTGAAGAACATGAGCATAATTTTTTTCATCTCTCAAAATAATATAAGTGAAGCAAGAGAGAATTTCTTCAAAAATATTAAAGCACACCGCGCTCAAAAAGATATAAGTGAAGCACTAGAGCAATTCCATGGCTAAAAATTTTTAGTGAAGCATAAAGAGTAGTTCTAACAAATCATAGTATAATTTTGGCTCTCTCAGATAGGTGTGTCCAGCAAGGATACTTGTGACAAAATAAAAAGCAAAGCAAGCAAAGACTCATATAATACAAGACGCTCCAAGCAAAACTCATGATATGTGACGAATAAAAATATAGTTCCAAGTAAAATACCGATGGTCGTTACAAGAAAGAGGAGATGCCTTCCAAGGCATCCCCAAGCTTAGTTGCTAGATACTTCTTGAATATTATCTTGGGGTGGCATGGGAATCCCAAAGCTTAAGCTCTTTTCGCTCCTTATTCTTTCATCCATCGTCATCTCACCCAAAACTTGAAAACTTCAATCACACAAAACTTAACAAAACCTTGTGAGATCCGTTAGTATAATAAAAATCATCTTTACTATAAGTATTGTATAAAACCCATTCAAATTTTGTTATTATATTATACCTACTCTATTCTAACTTTTCCATGGCTCATACTCCCCGATACAAACCATAGATTCATCAAAATAAGCACATAATGCAACGATTACAGAATCTGTCAAAAACAGAACAATCTGTAAAGATGTAATTTTTAGTCATACTTTTGTAACTCTAAAAATTCTGATGAATTAGGACAACATGGGAAATTTTTATATTGATTTTGTGAAAACATTTCAGCAATTTTTCATGCTCCAGCAAATGACAACAATTCTGCCACCGGACGCGAAAATTTCAGCTGATGCACCAATCAAATCAACTCTTACCCAAATCAATCCCAAAGGCTTTTGGCACAAACACTAACTAAAACACAAAAAGCACTATCATTATAGAAGTAATTATGTGTAAACACACAAGAACATAAATAGAAAGCAAAAATTTATTTTATTCGTTGGGTTGCCTCCCACCAAGCTCTTTCTTTATAGCCATTAAGATAGGCTTGAGATTTCAATGATGATCACATGAAAGGTACGAATTGATGCATAAAGAGAGCATCATAAAACATGTGACAAACACATCTAAGTCTAACATACTTCCTATGCATAGGCATTTTATAAGTGTCGGTGTACTAAGGTAGGGGTACCTCAGTACCCCAACTTGTGCACGGGCAGTAGCAGCTTCCCGCGGCGGGGCCTACCACGCGCTTGCCGGAGACCTTCCTACTCCATGTAAAACCATTCAAAAACAAAGTATACAAGATAGAAGATCAAGACCCCGGCGAGTGGACCTTGCCGGAAGGCCGTTCCAGGCTCAAGATTACCTCACTCACACAAGGCCCTGGCAAGAGGAGCTTGCCAGGAAGACCAGAGATTACATTACAGAAGACATGCCTCGGCGCTATATGCGCCCTGGCAGGGGCCCGGGGAGCGACAAGCTTCAGAGCCCGACAAGCTCCCGGGCCCGGCAAGGTCAAGACCCCGGCAAGGTACTTGCCGGGGAGGGTTGCGCTGTGTGCCCGCGCTCCAGCTCATCGAACCACGCGTCGCCCTGGGGCCACTACAGGGACGTGTGGCGGATGGCTGTGCAGCCTGGGGGACACGGTGGCACTCCACGGTGGTGATGCCATCGCCGTGGCAAACGGAGACGCAATGGCGGGCGCTTTTGGGGTCGACGGCGACGGGCATTAAATGCTCTTGTCCCCCACTGTCAAAGTAGGTAGCGACCACTGTTCATACACTGTAGCTCCACTATTCCCGCACTGTTACAACTACCACCTCTTTTACATTTTTACCCTTTCTCCTACGTTGACACCTGTCGGTGACCCCTTGCACTATAAAAGGAGGCCCATTTACAACGTAGAGGGGGTTCGGAACCTAGATCGCTCATACGCTCGGTGTAGCTAGTTCTTCAAGCTCCCGAGCTCCCCAACTCAATACAAACTAAGCAGGAGTAGGGTTTTACGCGTTCACCGCGGCCCGAACCTGGGTAAACTGCCTGCGTGATCTCTACGATCTGCTCTTTGTGCTCCCTCCGCTCCCTTACCGCACGAACAAGGGGCTCCGGTCCCATAGGTGCTCGTGGTGGACAGTTTCCCCTGACATCTTTGGCGCGCCAGGTAGGGGGCGTCGAGGTTGTGCGAACTTGATCCGGCGTTCACGCGGGCGCATTCTTCATCAACCTCTCCAGTTTCATCAGCAACCTCATCAGCAACAGCGACATGGCCCCGAAGCAGAAGGCTTCGGAGGTCGCAGGCCCGTCTGCGTCTCATCCGCCGCCACCGGAACCAACGGTGGGCGGGGGAGACGCCGTCGGAAGGGTGGTCGCCGGCGAGGACACGTGCGGCACCACCAAATCCAAGGACAAGACGGACGACCGAGCCTCGGTCTCCGTGGACGCGCCACGTCCATCTCAGCAAACAACAACCCAGCAGCGCCATGCCACAGGAGGTGGCATCCGCTTGCTGGGCCAAGGGCAAACCGGAGGCTCGCGGGATGCTCCGGGCCACCGTCCTGGCACGAGCAAGGCGAGGTCGCCGGGGCGGGACCCTGCTCCTTCTAACGCTGTTAGGAGTCCGAGCATATCCCGCTCCTCGCACCGCTCGCCCCCGCTCCCCTCCACTCCAGCAGAAGCGCTCGCAAGGGCGCAACTGCTCCTCGACTTCCCTCCAGCGGCAGACAAGGCCGAAGACTGGAGGGCCACCATCCAGAGCCTGATCGCCTTCGCCAACAACGACTCTCCACAGCAGCCGGCGACCTCGCGGCCGCGGCAAGTTGAGAAGACGAAGGCCGACGGCGACAAGACCGCCGGGGGTGCAACCACCATGCTCTCCCCGCCGCAGAAGCAGAAGACGCCGCCCCGCCGGAACAACGCCGACGACGGCTCCACGGCGTCGTCGGACCCGCGGGCTCGTCGGGACCAGCGCCAAGTCCTTGACGACCGGCGACAAGAAGACGCTCGAACAACAATCGAGCGCCACCGAGAAGCTCGGCGACAATCAGATCAGCGAGCTGGAGCCGCTGTCGACACGCGCGCGCCCGGTGAACCAGGCGACTTGCCGTACGCGGCAGGTTGCCCTGCGTTTACCCGCGAGCTGCGGCGTGTCCAGTGGCCCAGCATGAAGAACTTCAAGCCCGACGTACCGGAGAAGTACGACGGCAAGACGCACCCCTCGGAATTCCTCAGCATTTACACCATCGCGGTGCAGGCTGCCGGGGGGCGCGACGAGAAGATTTTGGCAAATTACTTCCCGCTCGTGCTTAAGCCGAACGTTCGTTCGTGGCTTATGCACTTGCCGGAAGGCTCCATTTCTTCTTGGGCAGATCTTTGCCACCAGTTTGTTGGCGCCTTCACGGGCGGCCACAAACCCCACGGCCAGGAGAGTGATCTCCACATTCTGGCCCAGAAGGAAGGAGAATCCCTGCGCAAGTACATCCAACGCTTCAGTCGAGTGCAGCACAACATCCCCGACGTCCACCCTGCCGCGGTTATCAGCGCGTTCCACCAGAACGTACGTAACCGCCGCATGCGTGAAGAAATGGCCATGACCAAGATACGGGATGTCAGCAAGCTCTATGCTCTGGCTGATAAGTGCGCACGCGCAGAAGAGGGGAGGAGACTCCCCGGGGAGGATGCTGGCGCAGGAGGAAGCGACAGCGACGACGCCGCCCCGGCAAAGAAGAGCCGGCGGCGGAACAACAGAAGGAAGAACAAGAAGGAGGTGCTTGCCGTCGAGAAGTCCGGCAAGGAGGCTCCCGCCAAGCAAACACAGGTTGGCGTCTCCGGCAAGGAGCCTGCCCCTGTAGCGGCAGCCGACAAGCAGGACGGCTCCGACAAGCAGTACTGCAAGATCCACCGTACCAAGGGCCACGACCTCTCCAACTGCAAACGCGTCGAGTACCTCGTCGAGCAGCAGAAAGCTGAGTACGAGAGGCGCGACAAGGAGAAGGCCCAAGGTGGCGGAGGAGAACCAAGCAAGAAGCGGCCATTCAATGGCCGGGGAGGACGCCGCGGCAAGGCAAAGCAGCGGCAAGGTGACCGACCTCCCCGGGGCCGCGACAAGGATGAAGAAGACGACGACGAAGACATGGAGGATGAGGATAACAACGAGCAGGAGTTCCAGAAGGCCACGAAGGTCCTGTGCGTCGACGGTGGCGCCTCTCTGCACACCTCCCACCGCCAGCTCAAGCAATGGGTGCGCGAGGTGAATGCAGCAGAGCCGCCCGTGGAGTCGTGCAGGCTCCTCAAATGGTCCAGCACGCCCATCATTTTTGATCTTGAGGATCACCCTGACCGCACCACTGCGGTCGGGTGCTTGCCGATGCTGGTCTCACCCACCATCCGCAACCTCAAGGTCACTAAAATGTTGGTTGACGGCGGGGCCGGGCTGAACTTGATCTCCTCTGCTGTGATCAAGAAACTCCAAATCCCAGATGGCGAGCTCGAAGAGACCGGTTCTTTCCAAGGAATCAACCCGGGAAGGAGCAAGCCCAAGGGGAAGATAACTCTGCCGGTGACCTTTGGCGGGGAGCTCAACTTCAGAACTGAGCGCATCACGTTCGACGTCGCCGATATCCCGTTGCCATACAATGGGATACTCGGTCGTCCCGCCCTCGCCAAGTTCATGGCAGCTTCCCACCACGCCTATAACGTACTCAAGATGTCGGGGCCGATAAGCGTCATCACCGTCCATGGCGACAAGAAGGATGCGCTTGTCTGCGCCGACAAGATCTACCGGGACGCAGCAGCTGCGGCAGAAAAGGACACACTTGCCGCTGAAGCTTCCGGGGGGAAGAAGACCAAGACCAAGTCCGGCAAGTGCTCTGGGGCCCACTCCGGCAACCGCACCTCTTCGGAGTGCTGCGCTGCCGTCGAGGACGTTCCATCGAGCTCCACCGGCAAGTGTAAGAAGGGGATGGCCGCTCCTCCGGCAACCAAGAAGGTGTCCGCTAATGAGGACGGCACTGGTGGCACCTTCACCATCAGTGCCACGCTTGACAGCAAATAGGAAAGCGCGCTCGTTGCCTTCCTGCGGGCGAATGTCGATGTGTTTGCCTGGCAACCATCTGACATCCCCGGTGTTCCCAGGAAGGTAATTGAGCACAAGCTTGCTGTTTGTCCTCATGCGCGGCCCGTCAAGCAGAAGGTCAGGAAGCAAGCCGTGGAGCGCCAAGAATTCATCAACGAAGAAATCAAGAAGCTGGAGGCAGCAGGCCTAGTTAGAGGTGTGATCCATCCGACGTGGTTAGCAAACCCAGTCGTCGTGCGCAAGGCCAATGGGAAGTGGAGACTGTGTATAGACTTCACCGATGTGAATAAAGCATGCCCTAAGGATCCATTTCCCTTGCCGCGCATTGACCAGATCGTTGACTCCACTGCTGGATGTGAGCTACTCTCTTTCCTTGATGCATATTCAGGCTACCATCAGATTTTCATGGCCAAGGAGGATGAAGAGAAGACTGCATTTATCACTCCATGTGGCACTTATTGCTTCATACGCATGCCATTTGGACTGAAGAATGCAGGATCAACATTTGCAAGGGTAGTGCACACTGCTTTCGAGCCACAGATCCACAGAAATGTAGAGGCTTACATGGATGACATCGTGGTGAAGAGCAAGAGCAAGGATACCTTGGTCCAAGATTTGGAAGAGACGTTTCAGAACCTGCGCAAGATACAGCTCAAGTTGAACCCCGAGAAGTGCGTCTTTGGAGTCCCCTCCGGCAAGCTTCCCGGGTTCTTTGTGTCACAGAGGGGGATTGAAGCTAACCTCGACAAGATTAATGCCATTGAGCAGATCGAGGCCCCGAAGTGCGTCAAGGATGTCAGAAGGCTTGCAGGTTGCGTGGCTGCCCTCAGTAGGTTCATTTTGAAGTCTGCAGAACGCGCACTACCTTTCTTCAAAATCTTGAAGAAGGCAGGTCCCATGAAGTGGACTCCGGAAGCGGAGGCAGCGCTGCGGGACTTGAAACGGTACCTATCCTCCACTCCAATACTTGTCGCACCTAGACCACAGGAAAAGTTGCTGCTATACCTAGCGGCAACCAACCAGGTGGTTAGTGCTGCGTTAGTAGCGGAGAGGGAGGCCGACGAGGAGTCTACACCACCGGCAAGCGAATCCAGCGACAAGCAGGGGGCTGCTCCGACAAGCTCTGGCCCCGACAAGGACAACTCTGCGCAGGAACAGGAAGAAGTGCGGAAGAAGATGGTGCAGCGCCCGGTGTATTTTGTGAGCTCCCTCTTGCAGGGGGCTAGATCAAGATACTCCGGGGTGCAAAAGTTGCTTTTCGGCCTCCTCGTGGCCTCGAGAAAGCTACGCCATTACTTCCAGGCACATGAGATAACGGTGGTCACTCACTTTCCGCTGAAGAGGATATTGCACAATCCAGAAGCAACAGGCAGGATCGTTGAGTGGGCACTGGAGCTGTCAAGCTTTGGACTCAAGTTTGAAAGTACCTCAACCATACAGAGCCGAGCTTTGGCAGAATTCATAGCTGAGTGGACCCCAACGCCCGATGAGGAAATTCCAGAAACAAGTGCACCCGTACAAGAAGCAACAAGTGAATGGGTAATGTACTTTGATGGTGCCTTCTCGCTGCAAGGCGCCGGTGCCGGCGTGGTACTCATCGCGCCCACCGGAGAGCACCTCAAGTATGTGATCCAGATGCACTTTCCCAGGGAGCAAGCGACGAACAACACTGCTGAATATGAAGGTTTGCTCGCCGGCCTCAGGATTGCGGCCGAACTTGGGATCAGGAAGCTGATTGTGCGGGGAGATTCTCAGTTGGTGGTCCGACAAGTCAACAAGAGTTACCAGAGCCCTTTGATGGAAGCTTATGTAGATGAAGTGAGGAAGCTTGAAGAGCACTTTGAAGGTCTGCAAATGGAGCACGTCCCGAGAGCTCACAATGACATTGCAGATGGCCTTTCAAAATGTGCTTCAATGAAGTTACCTGTGGAACCAGGGACCTTCTTGCTCAAGCTGACTCAACCATCCGTTACACCATCAATTGGGCAGTCTAAGAAGAGAAAGTTGGTCTCCGGCGACTACTTACCGGCGGATCTTCCTGAAACCGCCGCCAAGGTCCCCAAGATCAACGGTCAGAACGCTGAGGAACAGTCTGCTCCTGCAGATCCGAGGATCTATGCAGTTGAAGCAAGTGTTCCCGACAAGCCTCGCCCCGGCGAGCTTGCCGGGGGACCATCAGCTCCGGCGGAACCAGAGGTTCTTGCCGTAGAAGCTGAGGTCCCCGCAGCGGCTCTCATGCCTTTAGTCCTTGCCGTTGAGCCACGGGCTCCAGCATGGGCGCAGCAGATCGTCCGTTTTCTGCAAACTGGAGAACTTCCCGACGACCCAGAAGAAATAGAGAAGATAACCAGGCAGTCAAGTATGTACCAGTTCGTGGATAACGAGCTGTACAGAAGAAGGCTCAATGGTGTCAGGTTGAAGTGCATCTCCAAGGAAGATGGACAAAAGCTATTGGCAGAAATACACGGAGGCATATGCGGCCACCACATTGGCGCAAGGGCGCTTGCCGGGAAAGCTTTCCGGCAAGGGTTCTTTTGGCAAGAAGCCCTCCAAGATGCAACTGCACTAGTAACCAAGTGTGAAGCGTGCCAGTTCCATGCAAAACAAATTCATCAGCCAGCTCAAGCTCTCCAGACGATTCCTTTGTCCTGGCCCTTCTCGGTCTGGGGGCTCGATATCCTCGGCCCCTTCCCCCGAGCTGTCGGGGGCTTTGAGTACTTGTACGTTGCAATCGACAAGTTCACAAAGTGGCCAGAAGTGGAACCAGTGAGAAAGGTGACAGCACAGTCAGCGGTCAGGTTCTTCAGGTCGATTGTTTGCCGTTTCGGAATCCCTAACAGGATCATCACCGACAACGGTACACAATTTACTAGTCGCACCTTCATGCAGTACGTCCAAGACCTTGGCGCCAAGGTCTGTTTCGCTTCTGTTGCTCACCCGAGGAGCAACGGTCAAGCGGAGAGGGCCAATGCTGAAGTGCTGCGCGGACTCAAGACAAGGACCTTTGACAGGCTGGGCAAGTGCGGAAGAAACTGGATAGAGGAGCTACCGGCGGCTCTTTGGTCAATCAGAACGACACCAAGTCGAGCCACCGGACAGACACCCTTTGCTCTAGTCTATGGAGCAGAGGCAGTTCTCCCCACGAAACTCGTATACGGATCTCCTCGAGTGCTCGCTTATGATGAGCTCGAGCAAGAGCAACTGCGACAAGATGACGCATTGCTCCTCGAGGAGGAACGTCTCCAGGCTGCTGTACGAGCTGCTCGATACCAGCAAGCCTTGCGCCGCTATCATAGCCGCAAGGTCAAGGCCAGGAGTCTCGAGGAAGGCGACCTTGTTCTTCGGCGTGTTCAGTCCGCCAAGAATTCCAACAAGTTGACGCCGAAGTGGGAAGGCCCTTATCGGGTGAGACAAGTCACAAGGCCCGGCGCTGTCCGCCTTGAGACCGAAGAAGGCTTACCGGTGAGCAACTCCTGGAACATAGAGCATCTTCGCAAGTTTCACCCATAAGGCGCGGTTGCCGTGATCCGCTCCGGCAACCACCTTTTGTACAAGCTTTGCCGCTGTTGCATGTAACCCTTTGTACAAAGCCCGGCGTAGACCCCGTGCATAAGTAAAGTTTTCATGTTTTGCGCTATTTGCCTTTTACATGCTTTTCTTTGCTATTTGCATGTGTTATTTGGCAACTTGTGCAACACACATATCCGGTAAGCATTAGCACGCCGAAAGGCCATATACCTGTTTTCCCTCTTCTTTTTCCTTGCCTCTTAAGCAGAAGGAATGTTCCTCGCGCACAAGTTTGCCGGGGGGGAAGGAGATGGAGGAGGAACCTAGTGCTGTTCAAGAAAGAGAAGCCTTACCGAGAAGCAAGCAATATATGAAAGCTAAGTTACTAGAATTTGAGCAATTCAAATTTTTAATTTTTAAGTTGTCTTCCTTGAACAATCACACTTTGTATGGAAAACCTGTGCGCGGAGGAACCTACCCGTAGCTAGCCGCACCCTTATCTTGTTTTCGAGTACGCTCAACGACTTAAGTGAGCTGCGACAAGTGTCGCGCCCTTGTTTCGTTTTCGAGTTCACTCAACAAGCTGAGTGCGTTGCGACTAGCTGCGGCAAGGTTGCTTGCCGGTAAGACCTTGGCCGACAGGCTGCTCAGAGTCCAGCACTCAGCGCTCGCGGCAAAGGACCCTTGCCGGCAAGCTCCCTGGAAGCGTAGGGTGAAAAACGTACAAAGTAGATGACCAAGACAAGGAAGATAACATTGCACTAATTGATCAAAATAAGATAAATATCTCATAAAGGATAACTTGTCGCAATGATTAATGAGTTCATAACACCCTATGCAGCAACAAAAAGAGATAAAGAAAAAGGAGGCCTAATCTACGCGGTCGCCCTCAATCCTGGAGATCTTGTTCACTTTGGCAATGATGTGAGCGACCTGCGCCTTCAGCGCCTCCGTGTTCGCGTCAGCCGGCAAGCTGCGGAGAACGTTGGTGAGGTTTATACCGGGATTGCGGTATACAATCTTCGTCAGGACGCGCTCCAAGGTCCCCGCGCAGAGCTGGCGCGACTCCTCGGCCAGTTGCGCGGGGAGTTTCTTCCGAAGATCTGCAAGAGCCGGCGCGATCCCTCTGAAGAAGAGGCTGAGCTTGGCGCTGTGAGGGAGGTTTGGATCCGGAGAGTAGATGAGATGCTCAACCTTCAGCGCCAGCAGCTCCTGGTCGATGTTGGATGCAGAGGACAGCAAGTCGTCGGTCCACACCTCGACGGTCCGGCGGAAGTTCTCGGCTGCAGTGTTGGCGCTCTCCACCAAGCCTCGCTCCCTGCGGAGCTCTTCCTTCAGCTTGGTTTCCCGGTGCCGGACGGCGTCGAGCGAGTCCTTCAACGTGGAAACCTTCAGCTCCAGATCCTCAATGGAGTCCTTGGCGGCCTTCAGCTCGTCGCCCTGCTTGGAGAGGCGCACCTGGAGTTCGGAGTTGGTGTGGGCGTCCTTCTCGCGCTCTGTGTTGAGCGCGGTGACACTCTCCACGCTCGCCTTCAGTGACTCCTCCAGATGCGCGACCTTGGCCGCGAGCTCCTCCTTGGCGGTCTCCGCGGCAGCCGCGGCGGCTTTCGCCTCCTTCATATCTCCGCCAAGGGCCTGCTCCCGAGCGGCAAGGTCTTCCTCGTGGGAGTCGAGGTTGACCTTCCGTTGGGTGAGCTCTCCTTCTCGCCGGGACAGCTCCTCCCCGGCGAGTCGCTGCTGCTCTTCGGCTTCGGCCTTCTCCAGGAGCCACTCCTGGTACTCCCCGGCGAGCCTCTCGCGCTCCTCCGCCACGTCGCGGAGGGCAGCCTGGTTGGCGGCGCGGAGCTCCGCCGCGCGCTTCTCCATCTCGACGGCGGCCTTGGCGGCAAGGGCCTCCCGAGACGCTAGCTTTGCCTGCCTGGCCCGGTAAAGGGCCAGGAGCTGATGAAGCAGCTTCTCCTCCTCGGGCCCGTCGCTTCCGCCGGGCGCCTCGACGATCTTCAGTCCCGCGGAGGCGAGGACCTCTCCATCAAAGGCCTCGCCCTCCGCGGGGGCTCGCGATGAAGAACCCCACGGCACCTGGATGTAAACACCATTGGGGGCCTCAAGATAATAGACAGACGGCTCCTTCTCGGTGGAGGGGTCGGCGGCCGGCGCAGCGCTCGACGCTCCTGCCGCCTCCGGGCCGGCAGTATGGCCGCCGTCCCCCTCCCCGGCCATCGCGTCCGCGGCCGGAGCGGTCTCCTCCGCAACCGGCTCGGCGGCTCCCGCCGTGTCCTCAGCGACAGGGGCGTTGCTGCCGTCGCCCTGCGCATCCTCCTCCACAATGATGGTTTCCGTCTCCATCTGTTCCGGGGGAGGAGGATCTAGAAGAAGAAGAAAAGGAAGAAGAGGTTCAAGCAAATATCCAAAAAGAGACGAATCCAAGAAGACCAAAGTACAGGACTTACCTTGACGGACGTCGACGGCGGCGGGCTCCATCGCCGGGGAGCTCTGCCTTGGCGGAGTGGCCGCCCTCGCCGGGCTACTCGCCCTTGGCGGGGTACTCGCCCTTGGCGGAGTACCCGCCCTTGGCGGAGTGCTCTCCCGTGCCGGAGAGTTCGCCCTTGGCGGGGACGGCGGGGCCTGCGGCTCCTCGGGAGCGGCCTCCGGATGCTCCTGTGGTTGTGGCTCCACCTCTGCACAAGACAATCAAGACAAGACAAAAACATCAAGATATTAGCACAAGACAAAGTTCTCGAGCGCGCCCGACAAGCGGAAGTATGGAACCCAGACTTACGCTGGGGGCTGCGCTGGGGGCTGCTCCTCGGAGCAGCGCTCGGGTCCGGCAGGCTCGTCTCCGGCGCGTCCCCTGTCGCCGCGACGGGCGAGTCGTCCGCGACCTCGACCACGGGCACCTTGGCCTTCTTCGCCACTCGCTGGGCCAGGGTCCTGAGATCAAAGCAAAAAGCAAGATCAGCATCAGCAAAAATCAAGACGAAGTTAAGGAAGATATAAAGCCTCGAGTTCTTACTCCTGTTCCTCCTCGTCGTCGTCGTCGCTCAGGGCGGAGAAGTCAAACGCCACCTGAGGCGCGTCCGCGCGAGGAGCAGGAGGCGAAGACTCCCTCGGGCGCTTGGCGGTCCCCAGGGCTGGGGGCTGCGAAGACCCGGCCCCTGTGGACGCCGAGGCCCGGGGAGCAGGCGGAGCAGCCGCTCCGCTCTGCGAAGACCCTCCTCCGCTTGGCGCTGTCGTGCGGGTCGCCCCCGCCGTGGCCTGTGTGCGGGTCGCCCCCGCCGTGGTCGGTGCGTCGGGCGCCCCCGTCGCAGCTTGGCTCCCCCGGGTAGCTCGCGCCGCCCGGCGAGCTGGTTGTTGTCGGGGCGCCTGCGCCCTCGTCCCCGTCGTCGCCTTGCGGAGACGCTTCAGCGGAGATCGCCTGGGACTTGCCCGAGGCGGGGAGGCCTCCGGTGACGAGGAGAGGTCGTCGGCGTAGAGCCCCAGAGACCCGTCGGAGTCCTCGTCGGCCCCGGCGTCCTCCTCCTCTTCCTCCTCCTCCTCCTCGGCAGGCTTGCTAGGCCCAGCGCCCTGCGCTGCGGCCGCTTTCCCTCCGGCGCCTCCGCCCCCTCCGGCGCCTCCGCTCCCTGCGGCGCCTATGTTCCCTCCGGCAGCGCTGCCTCTCGCCGCGGCCTCGGTCAGGATTCCGGGGATCCCGGAGTGCCTCAAAGAGGGGACCCCGGCGAGCTCGTCGAGAGGAAGCTGTAGTAGTCTAGGGATCTCCGCCTCCTCTGCTTGGCAGGACGCATCCGCAGCCTCTGCCTCGTCGGGCGTAAAGCCAAACTCTCCTGCCGCTGCGGCTGCAGCGGCCTCTTCAACCCGAGAAGCTATGTAAGCTATCTCCTGGTCGGTGGTGTCCCGTGTGAGCCCCTTGATCTCGTCCTTGTTCTTCGCCACCTCCACCAGGTTGTCGAAGAAGCTCAGGATGACGTCTGGCTTGGGCGGAATCCATGTGCGATCGATGCCATGTGAGTCACACGCGGGCATCATGGCGCGAAGAGAATCCCGGGCCGTGCTGTTGCAGAGAGGCACCACTCCCCGGGGAGCTCTGAACCACTCTGGGTGGGCCGGGTCGTGCTTAAATAGTTCCCGGACCATCCCCTTCAGCTCTAGCGATGTGAAGTTGAAGTTTAGCCCGGGGCGCAGCCTCATTATGTCCGCCGTGTTGCCGTACTCCCATGCCGGCCTCTTCCTATCCTGTAGAGGGGCAATGCGGCGGCGGAGGAAATCTGTGCCTACTTCTCCGACGGACAACCTTGCTACCCGGAGACGAAGAATTCTGATGAGGGCGACGTTGCGCTTGCCGTCGTCCGAATCCAACTCACTCCAGTCCCTGCCGCGCACGATGGCTGTTGTGCGCGGCGCGGTGAAGGGTTGCGGCTCGTCCTCGACTATCCAACACCAGTCCGCACGCCACTCCTCCCACTTGCCGCGGAGCTCCCCCGGCAAGTAGGACTCCTTCTTGTTTAAGCGGAAGACCCAAGAAATCCCCCCGGAGAGGGGAGCGCCGGCTTCTACTCTAGGGGTGAAGAAGTGCCTAAATAGCGCTACATTTGGATATATCCCAATATAGTTTTCGCACAGATGTGCGAAAACCGCCATCGTGAGGATGGCGTTGGGGGTGAAGTCAAGAAGGTGGAGGCCGTAGGTGTGCATGATATCGCAGAAGAAATCGGAAAAAGGGGGACAAAGGCCGCAATGGAAGAAAGCTGCGAAGAAGAAGTACCCGCCGGGGTAGTTGTCCTTGGCGGCGGCGGGGTAGGCTCTGGTCCGATGATGCGCCTTGGTCTCCTTGGCCCAGAACAAGTAATACTTGTTCCAGAGCTCCCGCGCGCTAAGCCTCGGCGAGAAGACGACGTTCCGCTTCTGCAACAAGGTGAGCCTCGCCGCTTGCTCCGATTTCTCCTTCTTGGTCTTCTTCGCCTTCGCCTTGTCGGTCTTCGGGGCCATGGCGGAGGCGGCGAGGGAAGGGGGACGAAGAGTCCGGCGGCGCCGCAGATGCGGAAGACGGCGGAGGAGGTATGGAGGCGGAGCGCAAAGGGGATCTCTGGAGATGGAAGAAGAAGCAATGAAGGCGTAGGAGGGGAACCGCTCCTGCTTCCTCTGTTTTTATGGGGAAGTGGGGGACGTTTCGCTCTTTCCATTAAAAGAACGTGGCCACGTCCCATCCCACGACGCCGCAATCGATGCGTGCCGTTACGGGGGGACGCGGCGGATGCGGAAGTGGATTCGGCGTGCCGCGGGCCGCGCGTGTCCGTGCACTGTTTTGGGCCTGGCCCAACAGCGCTCGGCACCGTGTGTGGCCCAGGCCCGGGGGCTCCTGTCGGTGTACTAAGGTAGGGGTACCTCAGTACCCCAACTTGTGCACGGGCAGTAGCAGCTTCCCGCGGCGGGGCCTACCACGCGCTTGCCGGAGACCTTCCTACTCCATGTAAAACCATTCAAAAACAAAGTATACAAGTAGGGGTGGATTAACGAGCTGCTCGGCTCGTTAAGCTCGTGCTCGTTAAGCTCGTGCTCGTTAAGGCTCGGCTCGTTAAGCTCGTTAAGATTAATGAGCAGAAAACTCTGCTCAGCTCGGTTCGTTTGAAGCTCGTTAAGCTCGTGAGCGCTCGCGAGCGCTCGTTAACAGATTCTGATGACTTATGGTCTATAGGATGAGTGTTTATATGTGGTTTTAAGAAGAAAAATGGTGACTACAAAATGAAATGCACTAGTTTGTTACCTCCTATGTAGAATAGGTTGAATAAATGGGTTGAGGTGCTATGAAATTGTTCTCAATTAAGATGAAAATATGTGTTGTGTTGTTACTAACGAGCTTAACGAGCTACTCGTGAAACTCGTTAGCTCGTTCGTTAAGCTCGTTAAGCTTAACGAGCTAAAATCAATGCTTGGCTCTGTTCATTAAGAAGCGAGCCACGAGCTTAACGAGTCGAACTATCGAGCGCTCATTATGCTCGCGAGCTACGAGCTTTTGGTCCAGCCCTATATACAAGATAGAAGATCAAGACCCCGGCGAGTGGAGCTTGCCAGAAGGCCGTTCCAGGCTCAAGACTACCTCACTCACACAAGGCCCTGGCAAGAGGAGCTTGCCAGGAAGACCAGAGATTACATTACAGAAGACATGCCTCGGCGCTATATGCGCCCCGGCAGGGGCCCGGGGAGCGACAAGCTTCAGAGCCCGACAAGCTCCCGGGCCCGGCAAGGTCAAGACCCCGGCAAGGTACTTGCCGGGGAGGGTTGCGCTGTGTGCCCGCGCTCCAGCTCATCGAACCACGCGTCGCCCTGGGGCCACTCCAGGGACGCGTGGCGGATGGCTGTGCAGCCTGGGGGACACGGTGGCACTCCACGGTGGTGATGCCATCACCGTGGCAAACGGAGACGCAAGGGCGGGCGCTTTTGGGGTCGACGGCGACGGGCATTAAATTATCTTGTCCCCCACTGTCAAAGTAGGTAGCGACCACTGTTCATACACTGTAGCTCCACTATTCCCGCACTATTACAACTACCACCTCTTTTACATTTTTACCCTTTCTCCTACGTTGACACCTGTCGGTGACCCCTTGCACTATAAAAGGAGGCCCATGCACAACGTAGAGGGGGTTCGGAACCTAGATCGCTCATACGCTCGGTGTAGCTAGTTCTTCAAGCTCCCGAGCTCCCCAACTCAATACAAACTAAGCAGGAGTAGGGTTTTACGCGTTCACCGCGGCCCGAACCTGGGTAAACTGCCTGCGTGATCTCTACGATCTGCTCTTTGTGCTCCCTCCACTCCCTTACCGCACGAACAAGGGGCTCCGGTCCCATAGGTGCTCGTGGTGGACAGTTTCCCCCGACAATAAGCAAACAAATAATCAAGGCAAGCAAAAACTAGCATATGCAAGGAACAAGAATAAAAATTTAAAAATTTAAGCATGAAGATAGGTAATTTAATAACATAAAGATTTCTAAAACCATATTTTCCTCTCTCATAATAATTGCATGTAGGATCATAATCAAATTCAACAATATATGTCACATAACATATTCTCTTCATGATCCACACGCATAAAAGTCTTATAATCTTCTAAGATAGTGGGATTAACATCAAATAAAGTCATGACCTCTTCAAACCCACTTTTATCAAAAAATGTAAGATTGATCATTCTCCAAAGTAGTGGGATCATTATTGCCAAAAGTTGAAACTCTTCCAAACCCAGTTTCAATATTATCGCAAACATATTCATCATGAGGCTTAAATAAATTTTCAAGATCATAAGAAGAATCACCCCAATCATGATTGTTGCAATAAGTAGAGGACATATAAAAATTAGCACCCCTATCGTGGTTTTGTCACGACAGATGTCCTAGCATAAGGACTTAGTCGTGGAGCCATCGCGATGGGTTGGCTTAAAGGGGTTAAAGCGGACAAAGGATGCAATGGATTTTTATACTAGTTTGGCCCCTTACGATGAAGGTAAAAGCCTACGTCTAGTTGTTGTGGTATTGCTAGGGTTCGATGACCAGGGAGGGGATCCGCTTTGCCCGTGTCTCGAGATGTTGTCTCTCATCCTTGAACCGCCACCGGGTTGTCCCTTTATATACACAGGATGACGCCCGGCCGGCTTATAGAATCCCGAGGCCGGCTCATAAATGTGCCAGGCCCGGTCTCTACCTCCCCTATCTTAGAATACAAGTTACACTCCGTATGACGGTTTATGTGTATGGGCCCTGATACCTTTTGGGCCCTGGGCTTTTTAGTCTTCTATAATAAAATGCCATATTCCATGTGTTGATGGGCTTTGATAGCAGTGATTCATCGTAGGCATAAACCGGCCCCTCCTGGGCGGTATATACCTAGTAGTTATATCCGTGACATTAGGCCCCAGATTGATTTGAACCTGTTCATGTCAATCTTCAACACTTCGGGAAAACCTTGTCTCCAGTGCCTTCAAATGACCTTGTAAACCACCATGACGTCATCTTCCAGGATCATATTAGACCGCCATGTCATCACCTGTTCATTTAAAACCTGTATACATTTTAATCTTTATTAATAAGCCTCCGAAGACCGAGGCGACATCTCCGCCCTATATCCATTTTTTGGGCTCCTTGATTCCCACGCCTGCCATTTATCCCTTCGGCTTATAAATAGGGCGAGGGGTCCCTTTCTTTTTCCTCCCCTTGCCCCTTCGTCCTTCTTCTTCCTCGCGACTCCTTAGTGCCTGAGCACCGCCGCCGCCGTCGACCTTCGCGTCTGCTCCAACCTAGGCCGCTGCATCAACCTGTTTTGACTAGAGTCTCACTGGCGCACCTCCGCATCCAGCAGCCATGGTAAGTATTTTCTTTGCTCCTCCTATAGATCTCATTAGGGCTTTTCCGTGAGTTCATCAAAGCTACGGCACTGTTCTTCCCTGTTCTTCTTCATGGCTTCAATGGCGAGTGTAGATCTGATGCTTTCCTATGCGGTTGTAATGATAACCCTCGTTCTTTGTTATTAGCGCACTCGTCCTTTAAAGTAATCCCATCTAGGTTCGATGAACTGCTGCAGTTCCTGTTTAACTTAGGTCTGAATATATCTGAGTTTATTGATACGCTGTAGATCTGTAATTATCCTGCTGATTTGTGAAACTTGTTTTTCCATCACTTTGTTGCTTTAGATCTGCATCTTTCATACCTATATTGGCGATTTAACCTTTAGAAAATCATATCGCAGTTTCAGCTGTCTTCGAAACGCTTCCAATATCTAACTCCGGTTTAATACTGTGTATATACCTCAATAACTTTTCTGGCTAATGTGTCGACGCTTTATATCTGTCAACCATGAATCATAAACCGCCCTTTATCTGTACTTTTAGCTTTTTCCTTTGAAATGGCCAAGCAAGCCAAGCAATTTTATCCCTGAAACTGGGTTCTGTCCCCGTTACTGAAGAAGAACTGAACGGTTTAGTTGAGATTGGCGCTTTAGCTAAGAAGGATGTCATCCATTGGAGAGTCCCTGGTCCGGAAAATCCTCTTGAACCCAAAGATGGAGAAGTAATTGTGTTTGTTGATCACCTGGCCCGAGGGTTTAGCCCTCCCGGATCAAAATTCTTTCGTGTTGTGCTTGCTAGCTTCCAACTCCGCCCACAAGATATTGGACCAAACTCTGTGTCCAATATTTGCAACTTTGAAGTACTTTGTGAGGCTTATCTGCAAGAGGAGCCCACAGTTGAACTGTTTAGATACTTCTTCCACTTAAATCATCGTACAGAGTTTATGGATGGACCCAATACTGAGCTTGGCGGGATGTCAATTCAGAAGAGAAAAGATGTCAGCTTCCCTCATGCTAAGCATCATAGTCATCCCAAGGACTGGAATCAGACTTGCTTTTGCTGCCGAGATACCTCTCCAATTGATGAGAATCCTTTGCCGGGTTATCATCCTCATCGGCTTTCCAACAATCATCATTTTCCCAATGTCTTAGCGCTAAGGAGCGATCCAAGTATGCTCCACAGCTTTCGAAGCTTCGTGCTTTTACTGCAAACGGTTTGACGGGTGCTGATTTCGTTCGCTGCTGGATCTCTTGGAGCATTCTGTCCCGAAGCCGGCGCTCCGGTTTAATGTAATATACATGGGACTCCAAAGATCCTCAATGACATACTGAGGTTCAGTTAACAGTGAATGAGATTAATGAATCTCTTAAGAAGATACTGGATGAACCGGTAGCTGCCTGCAACAAAACAGGGCTAGCTCCCTTCTGTGAATCCAATAAACCGCCAGTTGTAAGTATCCTTATAACTTTTTGCTTTATTTAAATCTTTGAAGTATTCTTTCTAAAGATCCTCATTCTCTGACAGGGCGATGATCCGTTCTGGAAGAGGAAAGCACAAGATATACCGGCAAAGGTATCTCGCCCCAAGTCCAAGGTTATTAAGAAGACTGCCAAGAAGAAAACTGCTGAATCATCCGAGTTAAACATTGACGATGATGATCTAGATAAAAAGGAATCAGAGGTAGAGCTTGACTCTCTTGGCTCCCTTTTCATGCACCTCATTGACAATGATTATATTCAGGAAAACGTTGAAGGCAGCGCAACTAATGATGTAGAGGTAATTACCCTTTCCTCCGGTTCAGATCCTCTGCCAACACAGAAAATCCGTCGAGCAAACCGGAAAGTGAGATTTTCTCACCCATTAGCTTAATTGGACCAAACTTTCTTTTGAAGAAGCAGGAACATGAAGCTCGCCGCACAACCCGACACAACGATCAAGCAATCACTTCCACTGGTTTACCGAATACTCTGACCTAGAAGCGTCGATCAGAGGTTTTATATGTTCCTGATGTTTTTATCCCAAAGCGGGCCATTTCTGACAGCCTCTTAATCCGTCTGATTTGAACTATCAGGAAACACCTCATTCATCGTCCGATGAGTCAACGGCCACACAGCTTCCACCCCTCAAGACGGTTCTGGGGTGAGCTTTTTAACTTACTGTTCAATTTCTATGTTTACTCCATGTACTAACTTTTTACCTTATCCTTCTCAGTAGGCCAAGACCCAGTAAAAAAGCCAAATTGAGTAAACCGGCTGATTGCGATGTAATCCCTGAACCGGAGAAAACTCCATAATCGGCAGAAGGAAATGCTGACGCCGTGCGTGATGATCTGCCGCCACCGGATCATGATATTTTAGCTGAACAAGAAGTTGCACCAACAGATCAGGGTGATAAACCAAAACGCCCAGTCCGAGCCAGGGATAAACCGTCAAGCCCAGCCAAAGCTACTGCTGATACAATGGAAGATGTTATGATTACTGGGTTTGGCCACACCACCCCTGGCGAGCCTGTCGCTTTATCCAAGCATAGTGCTAAAGAGGACAGTTCCGTTATGGACAAAAGCAAATGGAATGCCGACTTATCGAGCTATGCCCACCTCAGCACCCAAGACCTTCATTCTGGATATCTGAACCGTCTGTACGCAAGCCGTGACCATGAGGCCGGTTTAGTGAGACTGATGAAGGAATGATATGAGGTAAATGTTGCTTGACTTCTGAAATACTGTTTCTCCTTTTGTCAAATTTCTTGTATCAGTTCTAGTGTAGCCCCCAAGGGCTGGTTTATCTCTTCAAGATGAACCGGGACTTTTAGAACACCAAATTTGTAGTTTTTCGCCTGTGTAGCCCCCAAGGGCCGGTTTATCCTTTCAAGATGAACCGGTACTTTGTCCTGTAACCTTACTTTGAGCAAATATGCATTAGCCCCCAAGTGCCAGGAACAATACTTGTATTGAGCTTGGGACGTGTAAAAAACTTATGATACCAACAAATATGCATTAGACCCCAAGTGCCAGGAACAATATTTGTATTGAGCTTGGGAGTTGTAAAAAACTTCTGATAACAGCAAATATGCATTAGCCCCCAAGTGCCAAGTGTATAACTTGTTATGTGCTTGGGACTTCCAATATGATTCGCAAACTTATGATATGTACATATCCTTATAGGCTGATATGAGTGAGAAGGAATCTCAAACTGTCGACCTTCAAGAAAACCTTAAGTTCCAGCAAGCAGCAACCTCCGAAGCCAAGGATGAATTGACTAGCACTTTGGCAACTATGGAAAAACTGAAGGAAGACTTCCAGAAAGAGAGGGTGGATTGGGATACAGAGAGATCTGCTTTGAAGAAGAGGGCTGATGACGCAGAGGCCACCCTTAAACCGGTGGCAGAAGAGCTATCTGGCTTCAAGCATCAAATAAATGCCATGACCACTGCTGTCTTTGGTAAGTACCCTTATTACAAATTCTCAATATGTATTATCCCATATACTAACGGTTTAACAATGGTTGTAATGATGCAGGAAAACACACTGCCCATTTAGGCTCTGATATGCAGAAGAAGTTGAAGGCTGCCTATACACTTATAGAACAACTTTATACCGGCGCGTAGCGAATCATTTGTACTGCCGCTCACAACAAACCGCCCCCAACCTTGTTCAAGGAAACCCTAGAAAAGTTGTCAATGCTGCCCGCCTAGTTTAAAGAGCTGAAGAGATCGGCTGCAAGGGCAGGTGCCCTGACCGCATTAACCCGGGCGAAAGCATGGGTACCTGATCTTGATCCGGCTGACATGGGAAACGGCTATCCAAGCTTGAAGGAAGACGGATCAGAATTTAATAATGATGATCTTCGAGCTTTGACTAAGGAAATGCGCCCCTTGGCTAGCAAGTTAGTTGAAGAAGATGATCTTTTCCACTACCAGTCGGTTTATGATGCCGACAACAAACGGGTCAGCGCGCCAACTCATGATGTGGATGATCTCATTCCGCCCGTCTGTAAGCACACTTATGCCCCTGATGTTGAACCCTTCGAGCTTATAAACGATGAAGCTGTTTTCCAAGCCCTAACTGGGATCAATTGGGCAACCACTGAATTCCAGCCATTGGGTGGATACGAGGAGGAAGAAACGGCACAGGGTGACACGCAGCCGTCAGGCCGGCCTGGCGAGGAGTTATGAACCAGAGCCGGTTTAATCTTGTGCATATCACAACACTTAGTGAACAAGTGTTATTCTTTTGGGCTGCAAAACGCCTTGTAATAGGCTAGTTGAAAACACTTGGTCTGTTATGCCATCGTGCATATTCACTTTGCGTAACGCTATTTAATCCGATTTCTTTATAATATGTCTGCTTATCCTTCTGAACGTCTTTGTTCAACCTGTTTCTGCATAAAACAAGTTTAAAGTGCCCTGGCGGTTTATCGCCGGACGGGTCATAATGCCCAAACACATGACCTAGGTTTATAACACAGGCTGCATTTTGAAATAATTAAATATGAAGTAAATCATACATGTAGTATTGAATAACATCGTTGGTTTTACCAACTTTTTGTAGTAAGGGTGATAATCCAAAATCATGAGTATTGATGACTCCTACAATATTTTGCCGGTTTATGATAAAACCATACTGGGTTGTGATAAACACTGGATTAACTGCATATAATACTGGCGATTTGTAATCAAGCCAGACCGGTTTATAAACACCGGATTATTTGATAATTGTGACTTATAGTCAGCAATTAGGCCGAGTCAATAAACATCGGTTGACCATAAAAAGTGTCATAAATCGCAAAAGAGAAGAAACTTGTCAAAAAATCAGGCGAGTCTTTTTATGGGCTGCCAGGCCTAAATTTGAGGTTTTTCATGGGCTGCCAGGCCACTGAGTTAAACCATTTCACAAAGCCTGTTAAGATGGACCTCACATTAACCAATGGTCGTTTTAACATTAACAAGTTCAGGGTCTATATAAGATTGACTTGTCAAACGTTCGGCGGGTCATACCAGGTTTACCTGGACGGAGTGACTTACTTGATGCAGGAATGTTAACCCGGGGTTTTAGGTGAATACATCTGGCTTCCAAGCCTGGCTTGAGAGCCTATTACAAGGGCCTTAAAAACTCTTTGTTTTTGTGCAACAAGAGCCCCCAAGTAACATTGAGAGTTGTGCTCAGCGGGTGCCTATGTTTGAGTTGTGTTGTGCATCAAACTCTCTTTTGCCCCTTATGATAATATTGGCTTGATAGCCGGATTACCGAAGTAACCAGAGCTGTGCCCTTATGATGATATTGGCTTGATAGCCGGTTCAAGAGGGTAGTGAGGACTCCATTTTATAAACAGAAGCCCCCATGTAACAAACTCTTGTGGAGAAAACAGCAGAGGCCCCGCTTTAGCAGGGTTGCCAGTTTATTATATTGATAATAATATATACATTATCAAAAACATATACATAAGAGGAGCCTATGGCTCAGGTGTAGTAGTGTGGGGACCCCGACTAATAAGTCGTGATCACCGAATGCACGCGTACAGTGATCCCAGAGATCAATGCTCACTGAACACACAGAAGCTGAATAACAAGAGTCTTACATCCATACATACCATATTACATCAATTATGACCATTATGGTCAAGTCTTGAGTATATCATTGCAGGGAAACCTTGAATAACAACTTGGACCCATGCCATCTGCCTTAACCCTACAGGCATTCTGATTGGGAAGCGTCCTAGCTCACATGTTCGTCACCAAGAAATCTTCATCATATCCTGTTCTTTCATGCCTGGCCAATAAAATAACCAGTGGCAAGCCAATGAGTACTTTGAATGTACTCGCAAGCAACCCAAGAGTGATAACAGAATAATTATGCAAGGCTCTACTGCTAAATTGGCAGTTTTGCGTAAAGCTAGTTTTTCATATGCAAGTATGATCAACATATATCAAGGACATGCATGTGTCTGCAACAAGTATCAGGAGGTTACAGACATCAATATCGAGAAACAGTTATAAACAACTCATGCTCGAGCTCATCATGACTTCCTGAAGATTCACATCACCAATACCACCGAACCGTGTTGTTTTCCTCAGACACACACACCAGGTTTCGCAAACAATGGACGTAGCCCAAGAGCGGTTACCCAACAGTCCTTGACCGTGGACACGGCTATTCGAATAGTTTTACACTCTGTAGAGGTTGCACACTTTACCCACAAGATCCGGGGAACTTCCGTGTCATCCACGACCCGCGGTACTTCAAGTACCCGGGGTAAGCACCCGATCACTATCCTTCCCTAGACGACACTAACATGGAGTCCACTCGATTGGTAGCAACCCCCATACCTAACATTTCACATCTTAAGATTTTGGAGCCTCGCTCCCATATTCATCACATACCACAAGCACGGGGTACCAACGGTGTGTCCGGTGCCCTGTAAAGACAGTCATGGCCGCCTATCCAAGCGCGACCCCGTCCCGAGAGTGACCTCATGTCACCTCTGTCACTAGTAATGTCGGCACCATGCTAGTATCGGCCTAGGTAATCAATAATGCCCTATCCCATATAAGGATAGAGTGGTTGCGCATGTAAGGTTGGAATAACGGTCGCAACTTAAACCAATCCATTTGAAAAATATCACACACACTTGCCTCGGTACACCACTTCGTCATCAAGTGGTTACCCAACTCATCATCTCCCTCGGGCATAAGTGGCACCCGACGGGGTTTTAGAAAAGTCTTTTGAAAGTACTCTGCCTCCGTCACCATGCATATTCCCGTCCCCTTTGCGTAGCTACTAATATACCATCCTATCTACTCCCACCCGCATAACCCTCATATGAAGGTAGGGTCATGCTTGATGCAAGTTTGAAATAGGGAAGTAACAAAGGCGACAACCAAAGTGGTCACCACCTCAACATGAATCCGATGCATCGATAATAGGGTGTTATATGACATGCATATAAAGGTTTCTCAAACATGGTCAAAGGGCTGCTTGCCTTGTCCTTCAGAGTCTTCAAACCTTCTGGTCCATCTCCAAGTACTCCGTTTATTCTTTCAACTAACGACGGAAATAATCATAATAAGCAACACAACAAGGCAAAAATAAAAGTTCTCTAAAAATAGGAGTTGGACTTTTCTAGGATACCTCTGGTCATATGAAAAATGACCAAGGTGGTTTCATAAGCATTGGATCAATGGATATCTCTGAACATTTCAATATGAAGGACATAACGGATTTAATGGATCCATAAGAAGTGTACAGAAGAATTAGTTTGAAAAATGGGCAAAGCCACCCATCTAAGAAGGAATGATTTTAGAAGAATCTAGGAGTTGGTTTCACTTGATTTGGAGTTCAAAAGAATTTCCTATGATTTTGCAAAGTTGGCTATACATGGATAAATAGACCAATATATAATGTGGTACAAAAGGTATAGGAAAAAATGTTCAAAAACTAAGTTATGAACATATAAGTACCAAGGAATTTGAATCATGGCATTTGGATCAACTTTGAGCTCTCTGTGATTTTCTAAAGTTTATCACAGAATGGAAAAATAGGATTTGCTAATTATTTGTGAAGAAAATATTTCTGGGAAAATGTGCAACTAGCACCATGTGATAGAGAATGAATTTATGAACTCATAGAAATTTGAATCATCAAATTTGGAATCCATTTGATTTATTTATGGATTTTGAAGTTTAATGGAAAAAGAAAAAGAAAAGGGAAAGGGTTTTAACCTTACATTGCGCACTGGTCCGAAGACAGCAGTGGGCCGGCCCAACTACTCGGCTGCGCTCGGGCTGACGACATAGGAGGCGCATTCCTGGAAATGCGCCTTCCCCAAGTGAAGATGACGGCAAGCCGAGCCCGTCTCCACTTACGCGGGGCGAACGAGGCCCACCGGCCAGTGGCTCAGCCCTCCTGGTCGGCCGACAAGCGGGGACCGGTTGTCTGGTTCATCCCCCACCTCCCGCTTGAATAGAGCAGACGTAGGGGCGGCTTCGACGGCGGCTGGCCGGCGCCACAGGCCGCCGTTTCCGGTGATCTGGCCACCGGCATTCTCAGGAGGATGATCCGCATCCGCGGGTGTGCGCCATGCCCACAGGGGCGAGCCGACGAGGGCGGGGCCCTGACCGAGGCGAACGGCGGCGCGAACGATTCCAGGGAGCACGACACGGCCACGGGGAGGAGAGGGAGAAGCACGGGAAGCGCCGGAGGTGGTGTTGGAGGTGCTCGGGTACGGTCTAGAGGGGAGGAGGAGGAGTGGTGGGCGCGAATTTAGGTGGAGGACATCGGCAAGGCTCCGGCCGTGAAGGTGGATGGAGGGCACGGGGAGAGGTTTGCGCTCGTCCAGACGGGTTCTAGGAGTGAGGGGGAGCAAATGGGGTGGAGAGGAGGACCCGGGCGGATTTATATAGGAGAGGGCGTGGTGCACCGCGGGGTCGTGTGCCGGCGAGGCCGTAGCCGCACTGTAGGCAACGGGAGGGCTTCATTTCGTGTCGGGGGTCTTCCTGGGCGTGGTCTATGACCAGGGAAAGGGAGAGGGAGAGAGGAATCAGCGCGAGGTAGGCCAGGGACGCGGGCGGCGACTGGCGGACGCGGGCGGCGCTCGAGCACGCGTGACAGAGGTCGCCGGGGAGAGAAGGAGGAGGGGGCCGACCGTCTTGCGTGTCCTGGACGTCGAGGCGACCTCGGGGGACACGATCCCAACGCCCTAGGCTGTCGGGTGCCTCGGGCAGGACGCGGCTACTGTGAGGGAGCACACTATAGCGCACTCGAGAGCGCCCATATGGCTGACATGGCCGTGTCCTCACACGCTGTGGACGCGTCCACTTTGCCCAATGGTGTCTAGGGGGTCAGGGGAGGAGTAAGCAAAGGGGAGGTGGCCTTGGATGCCCTGGTGACCCAATGGAAGAGGAGAGAGGTTGAGGGAGAGATAAACATGGGCTGTCTAGAAGGGTAAAAGGAGGTTTTACCCCCCTCAATCATTGAGCTCTGGCCATGGGAGAGTTACTGGAGTTAGAAGGGGCCTAGGAGATGTTGTGGTAAAAAGCCTAGCTAAAGGAGAACAAGGAAAGAGGTAACAATATCTGTTTTGGAAAATCACCAGAAGGTGTTTGATGTGGTTTTGGGCAAGCCGATTATTTCCAATTGACATGAGACTTAATAGGATCAAAGGGCATATAGAAACAGGGTGTTCCACCAAGTTTGAGCTCATTTGAAGAAACTTGCCAATGTAACTTTGGTAAACCCTAGAAATCAACAGAAATGGATTTTGCAAGATTTAGTCATGCAAATCATCCCTCCTTGATGCACCATGATGGGCCTCGAACCCCTCGTTGGTTACCCCAAGTGGAAGGTGTAAGATGGAGTAAGTAGAAGTGTTTTCCCTTAGCAAAGATACCAAGGATCGAATCCCCAGAGACTCCTAGGTTCAACAAGTAGGTGTCAATTGCTACGGCGCCAGATTAGTAGCAATCAACGTGGACCTGCACACAGATACAAATAACTTTGCTCCCAACGAGTACAGAGAGGTTGTCAATCTCTCCGGCCTTGTAGTTCACAAAGGGTTAAAAGCAATGATAGTAGTGATAGATAGTTTTTGCAATAGTAAATAATAACGGAAAGTAAATAGTGGATGTGATCAATGATGGTAATATGGACCGGAGTCTCATGATGTTCACTAGTGATGTCTCTCTCCCAAAAGACGATAAAACAGCTATGTGAGGTAAACAAATTACAGCTGGGCAATTGACAGGACCACGAACGCAAACCAATGCTGACTACATTGCAAGAAAGGTTGAGGTTCAAAGCATGGGCGGTACGCCAAAGTAAGTAGACCGAAATCCATCAATATCTACTACTAATCATCCACCTTGAGATATCTATCCAGAACATCTCGCTGGTATTAAGTTGCGAGTCCCACCCATAGTGTAAACTCAATGCAACAGACAACTGCATTAAAAGAACTTTGCGTAAAGTAAACAATCCTTGCACCCGCGGGCACAAGCACCGTTGTTTTCCCCCTTGTGGCAACAGCACATCCCCTAGACTCATGTTGCTGTCACTCAAGCTAGTCATCAAGGGGCATGAACCCACAATCGAGCATAACGTTCCCTCTTGGAGTCACTACCTATTACTCGGCCAAAGCAATAAATAACAACGGAGAACATGCAAGAATTACTTATGAACTAAAATATAAAAGAGGTGAATCAAATATATTACTCAAGATCAATCTGAACATAATCTCATAATCCATCGGATCCCAGCAAACTCAACATAGCAACAGCATAAGGATTACATAGGTGCCTCGATCATGTAGGGAAGCTCACGAGGACTAATTAGTGAAGCACAAGAACGGGAGGAGAACATCACATAGCTACTGGTCATAGACTCATGGTCCAAGAGAGACTACTCACGAGTCATCCGGGAGGCGTCCATGGTCGTGGAGAAGCTCCCGGTGGTGATCCTCCCCTCCGGCCGGGTGCCGGGAAGAGTTCTCCTGGTGCTCCCGATCTTGGAAGCGGCGGTGGCGGCGGAACAGAGATGGGATCACGAAAAGAGTTCCTGTTCTGAGGGTTTCGGAGGGTCCTTTAAATATATGCCAAAGTAGGGCACCGGGAGAGCTTCGGGGGGCCCAGGCGCCCCCCCCGGCGCGGCCCAGGGGGGGTGCCGCCAGGGCGCCTGGAGCCCTGGTGGCCCCCCCAGGCTGCCCTTCGGACGCAGTGTTGTTTCCGGAATGCTGATTTTTTATATAATTTTTCTAGATTTTTCTGGGCAGTTCTCGAAACGTGAAAACCTGAAATACAAAAACAGTCGAAAACAGAAACTGGCACTGGGGTGCACTGGATTAGTAAGTTAGTCCAAATATGATCAAAAGTGTATGGAAGTGTATGAATATCATAGCAATATCACCCAAAAGTGGCATGGAGCAAGCAGAAATTATAGATACGTTTTGGATGTATCAACATCCCCAAGCTTAATTCCTGCTCGTCCTCGAGTAGGTAAATGATAACAAGAATAATTTCTGTGGTGACATGCTATTAACCATATAGGACTTTTTCATAGTCATATGACAAAAGCTTACTGAGACAATGATTCTAAAGTAATTAAGTTGCCTCAAGAGAAAATCACAAATGACTGAAAGTTTTACAATATGAAACTGAAACATCAAAAAGATTTGCAATGAACATGATGTGCAAATATGATAAAGTGATATCTAGCTTGCCCCCTTTAGTGATGTGCAAATATGATAAAATGAAATAGATTTGCAATGAACATCTCAGTAGTTGGTGCTTGAAGTGTTAGAGCTTTTTATTTGAAAACATGGAAGCAATTGTGTCAACGGTAGTAGTACTTCATATGTGTCATGTATAAGACATCCTATTAGTTGCAAGCCTCATGCATCGAATACTAATAGTGCTCGCACCTCGTCCTAATTAGCTCGGATTTCCATGGGTTATCATTGCATTGCATATGTTTCAACCAAGTGTCACAAAGGGGTACCTCTATGCCACCTGTACAAAGGTCCAAGGAGATAGATCGCATTTGATTTCTCGTTTTTGATAGATCTCAACTTGAGGACATCCATACTGGGACAACATAGAAAATAGATGATGGACTCCTCTTTAATGCATAAGCATATTCTCATGAGAGATTGAGGATTAAGGTCCAAGCTAAAGCTTCCACCATGATGCATGGCTTTGTTTGGCGGCCCAATGTTCTTCTCTAACAATATGCATATTAATTCAACCCACGGCAAATCACCCTTACTTCAGACAAGACGAACATGCATAGCAACTCACATGATATTCAACGAAAGTGTGACAGTTGATGGCGTCCGCAGAAACATGGTTACCGCTCAGCAAGCAACTTATAAGAAATAAGATACATAAGCAACATATTCTTTACCACAATAGTTTTTAGGCTACTTTCCCATGAGCTATGTATTGCATGGTTAGTTTGCTTAGTATATGTGGAGGTTAGCAAAAAGACTGGGAGCGACCAACTAAGAGAGCAATGACGGTCATAATCATGCAGAGCGACAAAGCAATATTGAATCAGGCATGGTAGTTATATCGCTACTCAGAAATAAAAGATCATCAAGGCTTGACAGACTTTCTTTACAGTCTTGAATATGCGTGAGCATACGCCAAGTCAATCAAAATAAATTCTCGAAGGAAGATATTACTAAACCATACCACATCATAGGCAAACAAACCAAGTTGGTACTCCAATAACACATTGGGAACCCCCCAGCTATTTGAGATTAACCATAAGAAAACCTGAACTACTAAGCACCATCATGCAAGTAGCATCTTTATCATATACACATTAACCAATGCAATGGAAGCAAACTCTCTTAATAAGGTGGGCATGATAATTAAAGAGAGTTCAAGCAACCAACTAGACAAAATCTCTTTGAAAAGATAAGCATGAATACTAAGAGCAGAGCACGATAGTAGCTATTTAAAAGACAAAGAACACACACAGCAAAGATAGACATGAAAATTCTATGTTATGTTCTAGGTAGAGGTGGAGCGTGTTTCTCTCCCACATAAAGGAATGCTGAGTTCCGACTCGTTATGAAAAACTAAAAAGAAAACTAAAAGCAAGACGCTCCAAGCATAGCACATAACACATGAAGTGATAAAAATATAGCGGAACGAAAGACGAACTGATAATGTTGATGGAGAAGGGGATGCACGGGGGCATCCCCAAGCTTAGACGCTTGAGTCTCCTTGAATATTTCTTGGGGGTGCACGGGGGCATCCCCAAGCTTGAGCGCTTGACACTCCTGAATCTTTTTTATCATCTTCCCTCGCACACTTGAAAACTCCCTTCATACATAACTCATCATAATCTGATTAGCGAGGTTAGTATCCTTAATAAAATAATTATACCTTGCTGGAAATAAAGATATTCTTGAAGTTGTACTGTTTCTCAAGATTGCCAAAAGGTTATTGCAAAGAAAAAGCAAGTTCTTAATTTGCAAAGTGAAGAAAAGGCAAAACAGGACAGAATCTGTGAAAAACAGAACAGCAGGTAGTAATTGATCTGTTCGGGATACTTCTGCAACTCAAATCAAAAAACTCAGAACAGACGCACGAAATACAATTATATAGAGAACGTTGTCGAAACAATTCAGACCAAAAAGATGATCTGGTTTATTTATACAAATTTTTCTATCCAAGGACAGAATCTGTTTCCTGGACAACACCTCACAACTTTTGAACTTTCTAGCAATCAGAGGCTATACTTGGCATAAATATGAAAATCAAAGATACAATGATGATGCTACAGCAGTAAACAACATCAAGACACAACAAAAGCAAAAAATTTATTCATTTGGGCTGCCTCCCAAAAGCGCTTTCTTTTATGCCTTTAAGCTAGGCATAATGCATAGTGATCAAGTTGTATCAATTGAACCATCATCAAGATCATCAAAAAGCTCTTCAATAATACAACTAGTCTTAAGAGGACTCTCAAATAAAGGCCTCATGGAGATACTTCTAGGTAGAAGACCAAAAGGATAAAAGTCAAAGGAAGATTCATTTATAAATTCATCACATAGAGGTGTTTCTTCCAAAGTCTTTACAGTTTCAACCCCTTTGGCAATAGATGGATTACTTTTAGAACGGGGAGCCTTTGGAACGTGAACGAACTTAGGCTCCTTCTTTGCCGGAGTTTCTACCTTTTTGGTTTTGATTGAGGAGAAGGTGGTTCCTAGAGTATTAAAGATATCCTCAATTTTGTCTATCCTAGAAGAGTCCAAGTCATGGAATTTGACGGTCTCCAAAATTTTAAAAAATTTATGCATGGAGCTATCAAGTCTATTCAAATACCCTTGGATCTTACGATCCAACTCATTCATCTTATTAGTGCTTGGCATCTCTAGCTCTATTTTTTCAAGTTTTTTCATAATGTGAGCTAGGGTGATGTCCTCTCGAATGCTAACAACAGGGGGACTCCCAACAAGATTTTCAATGATACTAAGAGACTCCCAAACTGGGGCCTCTAGGAAATTCCCATTGATAGCAGTATCTAGAATAAACCTATTCCAAGAAGTAATTCCAACATAAAAATTTCTAAGCAAGATAGTAGTAGGTTGCTTCTTGGTGGCTCTTTTTTGTGAATCATTAATTCTATACCAAGCATCTTTCAAACTTTCCCCACCTCTTTGTTTAAAGGTGAGAACTTCTGCCTCGTCAAAGACAAAAGGACCCGACATAATGATAACTAAAGAACAAGATAACTATTTTTGTGATTTTCGATAAAAAGGAACTAAAGCAAAAATGAAAGGTAAACTAACAAGACTAAAAAGCAAAGGTAAAAGATAGCATGCAACTCCCCTATCCTGAAGAGTGGAGTCCCCAGCAACGGCGCCAGAAAATACTCCTTGATGGGCCTCGAACCCCTCGTTGGTTACCCCAAGTGGAAGGTGTAAGATGCAGTAAGTAGAAGTGTTTTCCCTTAGCAAAGATACCAAGGATCGAATCCCCAGAGTCTCCTAGGTTCAACAAGTAGGTGTCAATTGCTACTGCGCCAGATTAGTAGCAATCAACGTGGACCTGCACACAGATACAAATAACTTTGCTCCCAAAGAGTACAGAGAGGTTGTCAATCTCTCCGGCCTTGTAGTTCACAAAGGGTTAAAAGCAATGATAGTAGTGATAAATAGTTTTTGCAATAGTAAATAATAACGGAAAGTAAATAGTGGATGTGATCAATGATGGTAATTTGGACCGGAGTCTCATGATGTTCACTAGTGATGTCTCTCTCCCAAAAGACGATAAAACAGCTATGTGAGGTAAACAAATTACAGATGGGCAATTGACAGGACCACGAACGCAAACCAATGCTGACTACATTGCAAGAAAGGTTGAGGTTCAAAGCATGGGCGGTACGCCAAAGTAAGTAGACCGAAATCCATCAATATCTACTACTAATCATCCACCTTGAGATATCTATCCAGAACATCTCGCTGGTATTAAGTTGCGAGTCCCACCCATAGTGTAAACTCAATGCAACAGACAACTGCATTAAAAGAACTTTGCGTAAAGTAAACAATCCTTGCACCCGCGGGCACAAGCACCGTTGTTTTCCCCCTTGTGGCAACATCACATCCCCTAGACTCATGTTTCTGTCACTCAAGCTAGTCATCGAGGGGCATGAACCCACAATCGAGCATAACGTTCCCTCTTGGAGTCACTACCTATTACTCGGCCAAAGCAATAAATAACACCAGAGAACATGCAAGAATTACTTATGAACTAAAATATAAAAGAGGTGAATCAAATATATTACTCAAGATCAATCTGAACATAATCTCATAATCCATCGGATCCCAGCAAACTCAACATAGCAACAGCAAAAGGATTACATAGGTGCCTCGATCATGTAGGGCAGCTCACGAGGACTAATTAGTGAAGCACAAGAACGGGAGGAGAACATCACATAGCTACTGGTCATGGACTCATGGTCCAAGGGAGACTACTCACGAGTCACCCGGGAGGCATCCATGGTGGTGGAGAAGCTCCCGGTGGTGATCCTCCCCTCCGGCAGGGTGCCGGGAAGAGTTCCCCTGGTGCTCCCGATCTTGGAAGCGGCAGCGGCGGCGGAACATAGATGGGATCGCGAAAAGAGTTCCTGTTCTGAGGGTTTCGGAGGGTCCTTTAAATATATGCCAAAGTAGGGCACCGGGGGAGCTTCGGGGGGCGCAGGAGCCCCCCCCCCCC
>LR738712.1:630895862-630915654 GCA_902687465.1 Secale cereale
CCAGGGCGCCTGGAGCCCTGGTGCCCCCCCCCCCAGGCTGCCCTTCGGACGCAGTGTTGTTTCCGGAACGCTGATTTTTTATATAATATTTCTGGATTTTTCTGGGCAGTTCTCGAAACGTAAAAACCTGAAATACAAAGACAGCCGAAAACAGAAACTGGCACTGGGGTGCACTGGATTAGTAAGTTAGTCCAAATATGATCAAAAGTGTATGGAAGTGTATGAATATCATAGCAATATCACCCAAAAGTGGCATGGAGCAAGCAGAAATTATAGATACGTTTTGGACGTATCACACCACTTGGTGTAGTGTCCTCATTTGGGGTTGTGAGCATATCCACAAAAGTTGAGGCCACAAGTAAAAAGTTGGCAATGTAGAGTTGTTCAAATTTGGATCTGGTCAGAAAGGGTTTTGGGGCACTTAGATCAAGTTATGCTTCTCCAATACTTGTCCAATTTGGTCTAGATGCATAATTAGACCATTTTAGCACGTGCACCAAGTTTGAGAGCATTTGGACAAGTTTGGCAATGTAAAGTTGCTCAAACTTCAAAATGGACAGAAATGGTTTTGAGGGGATTTGATGATGTTTTCTTGATCTTGAAGGCATTAGGCTTTGTAAGATCATCAAATATGTCATATTTGACATTATGGAATTTCCCTGGAATTTTTAGAGAATATTTCCTTTGTAAATATTTCAAAAGCTTGAAATATCCAAAAAGGGTTTTTGAAGGATTTGTCCAATATTTTGAACATGACCATGTGTTGAAACTCTTATATATGGACAATATGTGTCCTATGAGTTTCCCTGAATTTTGAAAAATATTTTTGAAATAGTTAAATAATTTTAAGCTATTAAAGACCATTTCTGGCCTAAAGAAAAAGCCTTTAAATAAAAAAATAACTTTTAAAATTATAATTTTGTGGCTTATGGGAGTCCTATACCTAATAGGATTCAAATATACTTTTTGAAAGATTTTTCACACCCTAAATAAGGTACTTGCAGTACAAACCTCAGTTCAGGGGTTTTTGGAAAACTAATTTTAGAAAATACTATTTGGCCAAATTATTTTTATAATAAAATACTATACTGTAGGCCGAGGCCGTCTCCACTTACGCGGGGCGAACGAGGCGCACCCGCCAGTGGCTCAGCCCTCCTGGCCGACCGACAGGCGGGGCCCGGTTGGCGGGTTCATCCCCCACCTCCTGCTCGAACACAGCAGAGGCAGGGGCGGCTTCGACGGCGGCTGGCCGGCGCCACAGGCCGCCGTTTCCAGTGATCTGGCCACCGGCGTGCTCAGGAGGATGATCTGCATCCGTGGGTGTGTGCCATGCCCACAGGGGCGAGCCGACGAGGGCGGGGCCCTGACCGAGGCGACTGGCAGCGCGAGCGATTCCAGGGAGCACGACACGGCCACGGGGAGGAGAGGGAGAAGCACGGGAGGCGCCAGAGGTGATGTTGGAGGTGCTTTGGTATGGTCCAGAGGGGAGGAGGAGGAGTGGTGGGCGCGAATTTAGGTGGAGGCCGTCGGCAAGGCTCCGGCCGTGGAGGTGGCTGGAGGGCACGGGGAGAGGATTGGGTTGGTCCAGACATGCTCTAGGAGTGAGGGGGAGCAAATGGGGTGGAGAGGAGAACCCGGGCGGCTTTATATAGGAGAGGGCGTGGTGCACCGCGGGGTCGTGCGCCGGCGAGGCCGTAGCCGTCCCTGTAGGCCACGGGAGGGCTTTATTTCGTGTCGGGGGTCTTCTTGGGCGTGGTCTACGACCAGGGAAAGGGAGAGGAAGAGAGGAACGAGCGCGAGGCAGGCCAGGGATGCGGGCGGCGACTGGCGGACGCGGGCGGTGCTCGAGCACGCGTGACAGAGGTCGCCGGAGAGAGAAGGAGGATGGGGCTGACCGTTTTGCGTGTCCCGGACACCGAGGCGGCCTCGGGGGACACGATCCCAACACCCTAGGCTGTCGGGTGCCTCGGACAGGACGCGGCTACAGTGCGGGAGCACACTGTAGAGCGCTCCAGAGCGCCCATATGGCCGGCATGGCCATGTCCTCACGCCCTCTGGACGCGTCCACTTTGTCCAATGGTGTCTAGGGGGTCAGGGGAGGAGTAAACAAAGGGGAGGTGGCCTTGGATGCCCTTGTGACCCAATGGAATAGGAGAGAGGTTGAGGGAGAGATGAACATGGGCTGTCTAGAAGGGTAAAAGGAGGTTTACCCCCCATCAATCATTGAGCTCTGGCCATGGGAGAGTTACTGGAGTTAGAAGGGGCCTAGGAGATGCTGTGGTAAAAAGCCTAGCTAAAGGAGAACAAGGAAAGAGGTGAAAATATCTGTTTTGGAAAATCACCAGAAGGTGTTTGATGTGGTTTTGAGCAAGCAGATTATTTCCAATTGACATGAGACTAATAGGATCAAAGGGCATATAGAAACAGGGTGTTCCACCAAGTTTGAGCTCATTTGAACAAACTTGCCAATGTAACTTTGGTAAACCCTAGAAATCAACAGAAATGGATTTTGCAAGATTTAGTCATGCAAATCATCCCTCCTTGATGCACCACTTGGTGTAGTGTCCTCATTTGGGGTTGTGAGCATGTCCACAAAAGTTGAGGCCACAAGTAAAAAGTTGGCAATGTAGAGTTGTTCAAATTTGGATCTGGTCAGGAAGGGTTTTGGGGCACTTAGATCAAGTTATGTTTCTCCAATACTTGTCCCATTTGGTCTAGATGCATAATTAGACCATTTTAGCATGTGCACCAAGTTTGAGAGCATTTGTACAAGTTTGGCAATGTAAAGTTGCCCAAACTTCAAAATGGACAGAAATAGTTTTAAGGGGATTTGATGATGTTTTCTTGATCTTGAAGGCATTAGGCTTTGTAAGATCATCAAAGTCATATTTGACATGATAGAGTTTCCCTGGAATTATTAGAGAATATTTCCTTTGTAAATATCTCAAAAGCTTGAAATATCCAGAAAGGGTTTTTTAAGGATTTGTCCAATATTTTGAACATGACCATGTGTTGAAACTCTTATATATGGACAATATGTGTCCTATGATTTTCCCTGAATTTTTGAAAAATATTTTTGAAATAGTTAAATAATTTTAAGCTATTAAAGACCATTTCTGGCCTAAAGAAAAAGACTTTAAATAAAATATAAAAATAACTTTTTAAATTATAATTTTGTGGTTTATGGGAGTCCTATACCTAATAGGATTCAAATATACTTTTTGAAAGATTTTTCACACCCTAAATAAGGTACTTGAAGTACAAACCTCAGTTCAGGGGTTTTTGGAAAACTAATTTTAGAAAATACTATCTGGCCAAAGTATTTTTATAACAAAATACTATATTGTAGGTTGAGCCCGTCTCCACTTACGCGGGGCGAACGAGGCCCACCCGCCAGTGGCTCAGCCCTCCTGGTCGGCCGACAAGCGGGGCCCGGTTGTCGGGTTCATCCCCCACCTCCCGCTCGAACAGAGCAGAGGCAGGGGCGGCTTCGACGGCGACTGGAAGGTGCCATAGGCCGCCGTTTCTAGTGATCTGGCCACCGGCGTGCTCACGAGGATGATCTGCATCTGCGGGTGTGCGCCATGCCCACAGGGGCGAGCCGACGAGGGCGGGGCCCTAACCGAGGCGAACGGCGGCGCGAGCGATTCCAGGGAGCACGACACGGCCACGAGGAGGAGAGGGAGAAGCACGGGAGGCGCCAAAGGTGATGTTGGAGGTGCTCTAGTACGGTCCAGAGGGGAGGAGGAGGAGTGGTGGGCGCGAATTTAGGTTGAGGCCGTCGGCAAGGCTCCGGCCGTGGAGGAGGCTGGAGGGCACGGGGAGAGGTTTGGGTTGGTCTAGACTGGCTCTAGGAGTGAGGGGGAGCAAATGGGGTGGAGAGGAGGACCCGAGCGGCTTTATATTGGAGAGGGCATGGTGCACCGCGGGGCCGTGCGCCGGCGAGGCCGTAGCCGTCCCTGTAGGCCACGGGAGGGCTTGATTTCGTGTCGGGGGTCTTCCTGGGCGTGGTCTACGACCAGGGAAAGGGAGAGGGAGAGAGGAACGAGCGAGAGGTAGGCCAGGGACGCGGGCGGCGACTCGCGGACGCGGCGACGCTCGAGCACGCGTGAAAGAGGTCGCCGGAGAGAGGAGGAGGGGGCCGACCGTCCTACGTGTCCCGGACGTCGAGGCGGCCTCGGGGGACACGATCCCAATGCCCTAGGCTGTCGGGTGCCTCGGGCAGGACACGACTACAGTGCGGGAGCATACTGTAACGCGCTCCAGAGCGCCCATATGGCCGACATGGCCGTGTCCTCACGCGCTCTGGACGCGTCCACTTTGCCCAATGGTGTCTAGGTGGTCAGTGGAGGAGTAAACAAAGGGGAGGTGGCCTTGGATGCCCTGGTGACCCAATGGAAGAGGAGAGAGGTTGAGGGAGAGATGAACATGGGCTGTCTAGAAGGGTAAAAGGAGATTTTACCCCCTCAATCATGGAGCTCTTCCCATGGGAGAGTTACTGGAGTTAGAAGGGGTCTAGGAGATGCTGTGGTAAAAAGCCTAGCTCAAGGAGAACATGGAAAGAGGTGAAAATATCTGTTTTGGAAAATCACCAGAAGGTGTTTGATGTGGTTTTGGGCAAGCAAATTATTTCCAATTGACATGAGACTTAACAGGATCAAATGGCATATAGAAATAGGGTGTTCCACCAAGTTTGAGCTCATTTTAAGAAACTTGCCAATGTAACTTTGGTAAACCCTAGAAATCAACAGAAATGGATTTTCCCAAGATTTAGTCATGCAAATCATCCCTCCTTGATGCAGCACTTGGTGTAGTGTCATCATTCGGGGTTGTGAGCATGTCCACAAAAGTTGAGGCCACAAGTAAAAAGTTGGCAATGTAGAGTTGTTCAAATTTGGATCTGGTCAGAAAGGGTTTTGGGGCACTTAGATCAAGTTATGCTTCTGCAATACTTTTCCCATTTATTCTAGATGCATAATTCGACCATTTTAGCATGTGCACCAAGTTTGAGAGCATTTGGACAAGTTTAGCAATGTAAAGTTGCCCAAACTTCAAAATGGACATAAATGGTTTTGAGGGGATTTGATGATGTTTTCTTGATATTCAAGGAATTAGGCTTTGTAAGATCATCAAATATGTCATATTTGACATGATAGAATTTCCCTGGAATTTTTAGAAAATATTTCCTTTGTAAATATTTCAAAAGCTTGAAATATCTAGAAAGGGTTTTTGAAGGATTTGTCCAATATTTTGAACATGACCATGCATGTGTTGAAACTCTTATATATGGACAATATGTGTCCTATGAGTTTCCCTGAATTTTTGAAAAATATTTTTGAAACAGTTCAATAATTTTAACCTATTAAAGACCATTTCTGGAATAAAGAAAAAGCCTTTAAATAAAATATAAAAATAACTTTTAAAATTATAATTTTGTGGTTTATGGGAGTCCTATACCTAATTGGATTCAAATATACTTTTTGAAAGATTTTTCACACCCTAAATAAGGTACTTGTAATACAAACCTTAGTTCAGGGGTTTTTGGAAAACTAATTTTAGAAAATACTATTTGGCCAAATTATTTTTATAATAAAATACTATACTGTTTTATACACATGGCATGATCATTGGGAAAAGGTTTTGGATCAAGGAGATAAAGTATAAGAGTTAGATGATTTATTTGATTTTTAGAGCACTTGCAAACAGCAAATAGAAAACCAATCAAGCAAGGTCAAAACACTCAAAAGTTTTTGTCAAACCACATTTTAGCATGATTATTAGCTTAAGTGTTGTGGCATGAAAATCAGGGTGTGACAAGTCGGGCCAAAGATGAGCAATGTTCCACGGCCGTTGGGTCTCCTCCTTCGATGTGCGTGAGTCCTTGTGTTCTCGAACGTCGACAAGGTAGTATGACCCATTGTGCAGATTCTTGCTGACCACAAAGGGCCCTTCCCAAGGCGGGGATAACTTATGCATATCAGTCTGGTCCTGGATGAGCTAGAGCACCAGATCGCCTTCCTTAAAAGTTCTGGTTCTAACCCGGCGGCTGTGATATCGACGCAGATCTTGCTAGTAAATCGCTGACCGAGCTAGTGCAATGTCACGTTCTTCTTCTAACCGGTCCAGTGCTTCTTGTCGTGCCTTCTCATTGCCAGCTTCAACATAAGCCGCCACACGAGGCGAGTCGTGACGGATGTCACTAGGGAGAACTGCCTCTGCTCCGTAAACCATGAAAAAAGGCGTGTAAACCGTAGATTTGTTTGGCGTGGTATTGATGCTCCATAGCACGGAAGGTAACTCCTCCACCCAACAACCCGGCGTCCTTTGTAAGGGAACCATAAGCCGGGGTTTAATGCCTCTCAGGATCTCTTGATTGGCTCTCTCAGCTTGACCATTAGATTGAGGATGAGCCACTGATGATACGTCAAGCCGGATGTGTTCTCGTTGACAAAAGTCTTTCATAGCACCCTTGGATAAATTAGTGCCATTATCAGTTATAATGCTGTGTGGAAAGCCAAACCAGAAAATCACCTTTTTGATGAACTGAACCACTGTAGCTGCATCACACTTGCTGACTGGCTCCGCTTCCACCCACTTGGTGAACTTATCAACCGCCACCAGAAGGTGGGTTTTCATATCCTGAGATCTCTTAAAGTGCCCAACCATATCTAGCCCCCAACTTGCAAACGCCCCAGTGACTGGAATCATCCTCAACTCTTGAGCTGGTACATGAGCACGCCTTGAGAATTTTTGACAGGCATCACACTTTTTGACCAAATCTTCCGCATCAGCATGAGCCGTCAGTCAATAAAAACCATGATGAAAAGCTTTCGCCACCAAGGACTTTGAACCGGCGTGGTGACCAAAATCTCCTTTGTGGATCTCACGCAAAATTTCACGGCCTTCATCCGGATATAGGCAACGCTGAAATGCCCATGTTACACTGCAATGATGTAATTCTCCATTGACGATAGTCATCGACTCGGACCACCGGATTATCTGCCTGGCCAAGATCTCATCTTCCAGTAACTCGCCTCGGTTCATATACGCCAAGTATGGGACTGTCCAATCTGGGATAGCATGAAGAGCCGCTACCAACTGAGCCTCCGGATCAGGAACAGCCGAATCCTCCTCTGATGGTAACTTGACCGACGGGTTATGCAAGACGTCCTAGAAAACATTGGGTGGGACCGGTTTATGTTGGGAACCCAAACGGCTTAATGCGTCTGCTGCTTCATTCTTTCGCCAGTCCACATGATCCACTTGATAACCTTTGAGTTGCCCAGCAACAACATCCACCTCCCGACGATATGCCGCCATGAGCGGGTCCTTGGAATCCCAAGTACCAGACACTTGTTGAGCCACCAGGTCCGAGTCCCCAAAACACTTAACCCGGCTTAAATTCATGTCCTTAGCCATGCGAAGACCGTGGAGGAGAGCCTCATATTTAGCTGCATTGTTAGTGCAAGGAAACATTAAACGGAGAACGTAACAAAATTTATCACCTCGTGGGGAAGTTAATACGACTCCAGCCCCCGAGCCCTCCAATTGCCTGGATCCATCGAAGTGAATAGTCCAGTAAGTATGATCCGGCTTTTCCTCCGGCGCCTATAACTCCATCCAATCATTGATGAAATCCACTAGTGCTTGGGACTTGATTGCAGTACGATGCACATATTTTAACCCGTGCGGTCCAAGCTCAATGGCCAACTTGGCAACCCGGCCAGTTGCTTCTCTGTTTTGGATTATATCTCCCAAAGGGGCAGAACTGACCACGGTGATGGGATGACCCTGGAAATATTGCTTAAGCTTCCGGCTTGCCATGAAGACTCCATATACCAATTTTTGTCAATGCGGATACCTCTGCTTGGATTCAATAAGCACGTCGCTGATATAGTAAACCGGCCGTTGAACCTGATATTCCTTCCTAGCCTCTTTGCGCTCCACTATAATAGCCACACTGACAGCCCGGGCATTAGCAGCCACATATAGTAATAGCGGCTCATTATCGCCCGGAGCAGCAAGGACAGGTGGCTCTGCCAACTGTTTCTTCAAGTCCTCAAACACCGCATCAGCAGCTTCATGATACGTTGGACTTTTCCAAACACTTTTGCCCTTGTTTTGGACTCTAACTTGCATGATTTGAATGGAACTAACCCGGACTGATGCTGATTTCAGCATAACTGCCATGGTGTTGTTTTTTGCGCAGAAATAAAAAGTTCTCGGAATGACCTGAAAATCCACGGAGAATTATTTTGGAAAATATAAAAAATATGTGTGGAAAGATCCAGAGCAGGGGCCCACACCCTGTCCATGAGGGTGGGCGTGCGCCCCCTCCTCTTGGGCGCGCACCCCTACCTCGTGGGCCCCCTGATGCTCCACCGACGTACCCCCGGACTCCATATATTCACTTTAGGGGAGAAAAAAATTCAAGGAGGAAGAATTATCGCGTTTTACGATATGGAGCCGCCGCCAAGCCCTAATCTCCCTCAGGAGGGCTGATTTGGAGTCCGTCCAGGGCTCCAGAGAGTGGACATCGTCGCCATCTTCATCATCAACTTTCCTCCATCACCAATTCCATCATGCTCACCGCCGTGTGTGAGTAATTCCATCGTAGGCTTGCTGGACAGTGATGGGTTGGATCAGATTTATCACGTATTCGAGTTAGTTTTGTTAGGGTTTGGTCCCTAGTATCCACTATGTTCTGAGATTAATGTTGCTATGACTTTGCTATACTTAATGCTTGTCACTAGGGCCCGAGTGCCATGATTTCAGATCTGAACCTATTATGTTTTCATGAATATATGTGTGTTCTTGATCCTATCTTGCAAGTCTATAGTCACCTACTATGTGTTATGATCCGTCAACCCCGAAGTGATAATAATCGGGACCACTCCCAGTGATGACTGTAGTTTGAGGAGTTCATGTATTCACTATGTGTTAATGCTTTGGTCCGGTACTCTATTAAAAGGAGGCCTTAATATCCCTTAGTTTCCAATAGGACCCCGCTGCCACGGGAGGGTAGGACAAAAGATGTCATGCAAGTTCTTTTCCATAAGCACGTATGACTATATTCGGAATACATGCCAACATTACATTGATGAACTGGAGCTAGTTCTATGTCACCTTAGATTATAACTTTTACATGATGAATTGCATCCGACATAATACCCCATCACCGATCCAATGCCTACGAGATTTTCACATATTGCTTGTTGCTTATTTACTTACCGTTGCTACTATTACAAAAACTACAAAAACACTATCGTTACTTTTATTGCCACTACCACTATTACCATATTACTTTGCTACTAAACTACCTTGTTGCAGATACTAAGTTTCCAGGTGTGGTTGAATTGACAACTCAGCTGCTAATACTTAAGAGTATTCTTTGGCTCCCCTTGTGTCGAATCAATAAATTTGGGTTGAATACTTCACCCTCGAAAACCGCCGCAAAGACTATTTTCTAGCGCTGTTGCCGGGGAGCATAGCTATATTCTTTAAGTCACTTGGGATTTATATCTGTTGATCACTATGAAGAATTTGAAGGACTCAAAAACCAAGATCTTACCCTCAACTATGAGGGGTGGTAAGGAACTGCCATCTAGTTCTGCACTTGATTCGCCCTCTGTTATGGGGAAATTTGCGACACCTACTCATGCTATTGAATCTGATATGTCGTATGTTCTTGATGATGCAACTTCTGCTATGTATGATGAAACTACTTCTATGCTTGATAATACTGTGCCACTAGGTGAATTTCTAGATGAACAAATTGCTAAGATTAGGGAGAATGCAAATATTGAAACTGATGATATTTATGAAAGTGATGATGAAGCTTCTCCCCCTAGATATGAATTGCCCGTTGTTCCTGAGGGTTATGTTATGGATGAAGAAACTGCTAGAGACTTTCTTGCTTGCAATGATAGATATGATCTTAAGTAATTATTAGCTAATCTGAAAGAAAAGTCCTTGAATGCTAGAATGAAGCATGACCCTGCTTTTGCTACTTCACCTATCTTTGTTACCGATAAGGATTATGATTTCTCTATTGATCCTGAGTTAATTACTTTGGTTGAATCTGATCCTTTCCATGACTATGAGTCTGAAACTATTGTGGCACATCTTACTAAGTTGAATGATATAGCCACCTTGTTTAAATGATAAAAAGATTCGTTATTACTATATCCTTAAGTTGTTTCCTTTCTCGTTAAAGGGTGATGCTAAGACATGGTTTAATTCTCTTGATCCTGGTTGTGTGCGTAGTCCCCAGGATATGATGTATTACTTCTCTCCTAAATATTTTCCCGTTTATAAGAAACAAGCTGCCTTACGGGAAATATATAACTTTGTGCAAATTGAAGAAGAGAGTATCCCACAAGCTTGGGGGAGGCTTCTTCAATAGCTTAATGCTTGGCCTGATCATCCTCTTGAGAGGAATGATATACTTGATGTCTTATATAATGGACTATCCGATGCTTCCAGAGACCACCTGGATAGTTGTGCTGGTTGTGTTTTCAGGGAAAGAATAGTTGATCAAGCTGAATTACTATTGAATAATATGCTGGCCAATGAAAATAATTGGACACTACCTGAACCAGCCCCGAAGCCAACTCCGAAGAAAAGGGGCATTCTGTTTCTCAGTCCTGGAGATATGCAAGAGGCAAAGAAATCTATGAATGAAAAAGGTATTAAAGATGAAGATGTTAAGAATTTACCACCTATTGAAGAAATACATGGTCTTGATAACCCGACACAGGTAGTAAAGGTAAATTCTCTTTATAGATTTGATGAAGGCGATATCCCTCGTTATAAGTCTGCTAGCCAATGCTTAGATGAGTTTGATAATTTTATTGTGAAACAAGAAAATTTCAATGCTTATGTTGGTAGACAATTGCAACAAAATGTTTATATGATTGAACGCTTGAGTGATTATCTGTCTAGAGTTAAAGGTGAACTGAAACTCATTAGCATACATGCTTCTATGGTTACCACTCAAGTAGAACAAGTACTTAAGGCTCAGCATGATTTGCTCAATGAATTAAATGGTAAGAATAATGACTATGTTGTTATAGTTGCTACTAGAGGTGGCAAAATGACTCAAGAACCTTTGTATCCTGAGGGCCACCCTAAGAGAATTGAGCAAGATTCTCAGAGAGCTAATTTAGATACACCTAGTTCTTCTAAGAAGAAGAAAAAGAAAAATGATAAGACTTTGCATGCTTCTAGTGAACCTGTAGCTGACACACCTGAGAATCCCAATGATATATCTATTTCTGATGCTGAGACACAATTTGGTAATGAACATGAACCTAGTAGTAATATAAATTATGATGTTCATAATGATGCTCAACCTAGCAATGATAATGATGTAGAGATTGAACCTGCTGTTGATCTTGATAACCCACAATCAAATAATCAACGTTATGATAAGAGAGACTTTGTTGCTAGGAAGCACGGTAGGGAAAGAGAACCATGGGTTCAGAAACCCATGCCTTTTCCTTCGAAACCATCCAAGAAGAAGGATGATGAGGATCTTGAGCACTTTGCTGAAATGATTAGACCTATCTTTTTGCGTATGCGTTTGACTGATGTGCTTAAGACAAATCCTTATGCTAAATATATGAAGGATATTATTACCAATAAAAGAAAGATACCTGAAGTAGAGATTTGCACCATGCTTGCCAACTACACTTTTAAGGGTGGAATACCTAAGAAATTAGGAGATCCAGGAGTACCCACTATACCTTGCTCCATTAAACAAAACTATGTTAAAACCACTTTATTTGATCTTGGAGTAGATGTTAGTGTTATGCCTCTCTCTTTATATCGTTGACTTGACTTGAGTAAGTTGACACCTACTGAAATATCTTTGCAAATGGCTGATAAATCAACTGCTATACTTGTCGGTATTTGTGAGGATGTGCCTGTTGTAGTTGCAAATGTTACTATTTTAACGGACTTTGTTATCCTTGATATTCCCGACGACGATAGTATGTCTATTATCCTTGGTACACCCTTTTTGTATACTGCAGAGGCTGTTATTGATTGCAACAAAGGCAATGTCACTTTTCATGTCAATGGTAATGAGCATACGGTACACTTTCCGAGGAAACAACCTCATGTCCACAATATCAATTATATTGGAAAAAAATTAACTATCACTATTGGAGGTTTTGAATTTCCTCTTCCTACTTTCAAGAAGACATATGACATTCTTATTGTTGGGGACATCCATATCCCCATTGAGGTAATGTAATGCCCAGGATGGAGTTATACCTCCTACGTGTCGAGGCACGACTTAAAGGCATAAATCCATCCTAGAATGATCTCAAGTTTGGTATCTTTGCACAACTCATGTAAAAGAGGGATTAAAATGCAAAAGGAGATAGTTGGCTTACACTCGCCACTTCACACAATACATTACATAAGCAATACATCATTCAAAACATCACAACCCGACTACGGGTAAGAACCAAAAGAAAGATACCAAAACAACATAAAGCCACAGGTCAGGATCGAATCCTAGTAGAAACCACTACTGAACATCGAAACGTCACAAGCAAACGGTCAAACTCTTCAACAAGCTCCTGGTGAAGCACTGAACCAGCTCCTGCATCGTACACGGCTGAACCTGCAACTGGTGTGGTGAAGTAACTGTGAGCCACAGAGGACTCAGCAATCCCGTTCCCGGGTAACAGAACTATTTAAGCCTTGGGTGAGGATAAGGCTGAAGAAAGAACGAGAGGTGAAGGAACAAACAAGAGTCTGCAGCAGCAACTAGCACTAACTTACGTAATAGAGAGCGAGAAGAGAAGAGCATCGGTCGAAAGATGATCACGAAGTGATCCTAGCTAAGCCGGTCAAACATAACCCCACCGTGTTCAACTCCCGAATCCCTATTCGGAAATTGACAGTCACGGTACACACGCTGGTAGTGTATTGAAACATTGTGTCAAGTTATCTACAACCGGAATTAACAAGCTCCCATCTGCCACATAACCGCGGGCACGGCTTTCGAAAGTTCAAACCCTGCAGGGGTGTTCCAACTTGACCCATTACAAGCCCACGATCCGCGGAGTCGCAACTCCATAGTTGGGAAGACCCGAGTATTCTCGGAATCCCGTGCTCAAGTTAAACCGAACTAAGGTAAGGCTAATCCAGCAAATCCTCCCGGCGTGTCGACACCCTGATAGTAGCCGCGCGTATCTAGGTCTCAGGACACGACCGGATGGGCGAAGCTACAGGACCCAAATACCTCGGGTTGCCCCAAGGCGGTTCCCGCAGGCTCCCCGTTTGGGACCAACACCATCGGCACTGGCCCCCCCTGCTATGTAGAAATAAAGGATCCTCGAGGGAGCGACCCCCTATGCAAATTTAATTAATTAATTAAGTTGTTATTATGAGGCAAATAGTACCAAATGTTGGGACTTGCTGGAAAAGACTTAGCACTTAGCGGTTTATCAAGGGGGTCCCATACACCCCAACCGTGTTAGGAACGCAATAATCAAGGAACATAATACCGGCTTATACGGATCCTAACGGCATGAGTGGAACAAAACACCAAGCAAAAGGCTTAGCCTTCCACCCTGCCAGTATATAGATGATTTCATTTTTAAGCATTTATATAGTGTGATATAACCCAACCAAACTTCAACATGAAGCAAGCATCTTCAAGCTTCACCTGCAACTAACAATGCTATAAGAAGGGCTGAGCAAAGCCTACGTATAGCCAAGCAACGGTTTGCATAGGTAGGGTGGTTAAACATGGCAATTGGTTACAAGTAGGAGGCTGACAGGAAAAACATGGGCATCGAGGCAAAACTACAGATCGAGACTTCTAGCAAGAGGCAAAAATAGTAATGGTATCCGGGTTCGGTCATCTTGCCTGGGATTCCACAAGGGAGAAGAACGGATCCAAGAAGAAGACGGAGCAACAGTCGAGCGGATCCTCACAACTCCGGAACGGAACCGAAGCTAACAAGAGAAGCAACCGGAAAGAAGAAAACAACACGGTAAACACACAAGCATCAACATGGCACGATGCACAAACAAGTATGATGCATGTCCGGTTTAAATATGCAAGGCATGGCAAGGTGCACAAACAAATACTACAAGTTAAGTGGAGATCAATATGCAACGAGTTGCATATTGACGAAACACCACAATAATTATTTAGTTGACTCTCGTTATTACCAAGACAAGATTAATTGTTTTTAGCATGGCAAGAGGTGAAGCATAATAAAACTACACAACTAGACATTTTAAATGAGGCCGGAGAATAACAACAACATATCCGGAAAATCCCCATGAGCATGTTTAATAATTATAAGCAAACAACAATTCACACATATAATGTTGTTAATATGATGCGGATGACATGAACAAGTTTATGCAATTATTAAAAGGTTGACTTAAAAGAGATAAGAAGCATTTGTCACCGTGGTGGAACGAAAGGGTGCCACGGCATGATCCGAAAATGATGCAACGCATCATATCGGTTCCGGTATCTCGTTAAGAGACCGGTGCAAAAGGTGACGAAGCGAGTCAAACGAGATGAAAGTGGGGTGATCCCGTTACCGGGTTCCCACGAGTCGGTGGCGAGGCAACCGAGGAACATGACAAAAGGTCGGAACGGGCACGAAGCACACAAGGGAAGCATTTCATACAACACACAACAAGCATTCACGGGTCACGTCTCGGGGTTATACCTTTGAAGCGTGCGTTTCGGGGCGGTTCGGGATCGTAGAGGGACGTAGTGGAAGTAGAGGAAGTAGTTGTTCCGTTGGCGGTAGTTGTACTCGGGCGACGGTAGAGGAAGTAGTGGTACTCGGCGACGGTAGACGTTCGGGCGACGGTAGTGGTACTTGGGTCTCCGAGTAGTCGTTCTCGAGCTCGTAGCCGTTCGGTCGTCGTGGTTCACGTTTGTAGCGGTTCGGGTCGTCGTGGTACTTGTACATGTAGTGGTACTTGTCGTTTTCCGGGCGTCGGTAGACGAACTCGGGCGTTTGGTAGATGTTCAAGCGTCGGACGGTCTTGCCGGTTCGTTCTCTGTTCAGGTTATCACCAGCAACAAAACAAAAGGAACAAAACTACAACAGCAGCAAAACAAGGGCAGCACGGCGACGAGGCCACGGCGCAGCAACTCGAGGGGCTTGGGGCGGCCGGGCTGCTGGACAGGGCCGGGGCGGAGGAGGCAGCGCTCGGGGCTACGAGGCCCTGTCCGGGCGCTGGACGAAGGGGCGCAGAGGAGGGACTCGGGGCCACTGCCTGGAGAAGGGAGCCGGAGGCGCGGGCACCCGAGGCTGGTCGAAGGCGCTCCTGGCCGGCCGACGAGAGGGCGAGGCGGCGCTGGCCAGCGGTGGACGAAGGGGAGGCCAGAGGCCTGGCCGACGGGACGGCTCGGGGTCGGGGGGACCGGCCGCTGCGCCTGCGGGCTCGGCAGGGAACGGAGGGAGCCGGGGCGAGGATGGCCGCGGCCGCGCGGGGCGGAGCTCCTGCATCGGGCGACGCCGGGCTCCGGGAGGCGGCCTGGCCGCGGGCGGAGGGGCGCGGGACCTGGGCGACCGCGGGCGCTGGAGAGCCGCGGGGCCAGGGGGCCGCGGGATGAAGCGCCATGGCGAGGAGGAGGCCGGATGGGCGCTCGGGAGGAGGGAGTAGAGAGAGAGCGGCGAGGGAGATCGAGGGCTCGAGGGAGACGAGCGCTGCGGTCGGGCTCGGGTCGCGCTGCGGGAAAAGAACGGGAGGGAGAGTGGCGGCGGCGAGGGGGAAAAGGGAGAGAGCGAGGGCTGCGATGGGGAGGCTCCCGGTCGGGCTAGGGTTTTGCCTGATGGGCCAGGGAGAGAAGCGGGCCGGCCTGGTGGAGAAAAGGAGGAGAGGGGCAGGTGCGGCTGGGCCAAAGGGGAGGAGGAGAGGTGAAAAACAAAAGGGCTGGGCTGCCCTCCTGTTTATCTAGTTTTTAGCAGAAAACAAAAAGAGAAGAAAGAAAGAAGAGTGGGGGTTAGGAGCCGAATTGCACAAGGGAATATTTTTCCCGGGCTCGTAAAAATGAGCACGACCGGAGAAAAATACAAAAGGCTAGGACGGAAATTAATTCAAACATATTTGAATATAATTCAAATAGGATTGAACTAAGACGAGATTATTGAAGTGTCCAAAATGTCCGGAATTTTGGAGGAGCCTCGAAACAACGGAAAGAAAATACCGGCAAGATTTAGAAGGTGAAACTCGAAGTGAAAAGACATGGGAAGAAATGCAAGTGTGTTTGAGTAATTCCGAGGAATGGAATATTTTTAATATAGCTCCCTAAAATAATGAGAGACTTTTATATGTTATAAAGAGAAGTCATCTTCCCTCGATTTAAATGGACCGAAGGCCCACACGGTTTATTTAGGTTGAGATGCAAAATTAAAATAACATGATATGATGACATGATGCAATGCAAAAATAAATAAAACAAGCACAAAGAACACACGGACAACCCGGATCATCTGGAATCTTTGGGAAGCTTCTGGAATCTTCTGGGACGTCGGTCTCGGGCGTCACAACTCTCCCACACTAACAGAGGATCTCGACCCGAGATCCTAGAGATATCTCCGGGTAAAACGGAAGAGGAAGAGGTAAAACAAAGTTGCTTCTTTGACAGACGAGTGAAACCAAGGAACCTTGAGAGGTTTAACAAGTTGAAAGAAAGAAAGCAACGGAGATGAACGAAGTTAAGAGCACTCCGGTAAGCAGGAGGAACAAGGAACACAATGAGAACCTTGAGAGGTTGAAAGACATGAAACAGAGCTCACGAACCAAAAGAATATGAAACTGCAAGGGTATGGCCAAGGAAAAGAATGACAGAATTTCGACAGCACTCCGTCTGAAAATGGAATGAATTAGCAAGAACTAGAGAAGATGGAGTGATACTTGATGAAAAAAACAACATATAGCCTCCGGAACAATTAAAAGAATGGCACAAGGGGTAAGAAAGACTCAGACAGCACTCCGGTTAAAAAGACAAGCAAGAGAGAATATGATCTTGGTAAAACCGAGATGATGGTTAAAGAGAGCAATATCACCAAGCCTCCGGAACGAAAGAATAGAAGCAAGATCGACGAAAGAAATGAATGGAGAAGAAATATGACAACCTCTCTCAAAATTTAATTTGAAAGAGCATCTTACGAAGAAGGGTTGAACAGAGTTGTTGGAATTTCAACAACGAGAAGAATAAGCTTGATGTGGGCTTATGGAAACATCTCAAAATTAAGAGGTGACAACCAGCCACTAACGAAAACAATTGATTGGATTGATATCAACAAGGAGATGAAAAGCTTATTTCACCGGAATGATAAATGAAGAACTTGGGTCATTTATAAGCACCATAATTAGCAACAATTCTCAAGGAAAGCTTTTAGGTGAAATACAACCCAAGATTACTCCAAGAGATAAAAGAGGGGTTGAAAAGGATCTCCTGAACAAGGAAAAATGATGGGTTTAAATATCTCATTCTTGATAACTCGTGAATCATAAAACATGAAGGAATTGTCAAGAATGACATAACACCACCTCAAAAGATAAGGGAGCAAGAATTGCAATTAGAAAGTAAGATGAAGAAAGCTTGAACTCCAACAAGAATGTTGATGAAAACTTCGAGGATGAATTAAAACATGATGAACCACCATGAAACTCCGGTAATGAAAGCATGAGAAGTGAAAGATGAAAAGAATAAGGTTCAAGGCCTTCGATGAATTAGATGGAGCTTGAAATGATATAATTGAAATAACTTGGAGCTCCGGAAAACAAGATGAACAACTTAGGACCAAGAATATGATATGATGAACAAGCTCCGGACAAAAGAATTAAAACACCTTGAAGGAATAAGAATAAGAATTATGTCATGCATCTCCTTCACCAATTTAAATTGATGACAACCAAGGATTTGGCATACTACTTATTCTCGTTGGAAAGAATTAAAGAGAGATCTAGCACAAGCTTGGATAAATCTTCAACGAACCACCGGTAGGATTATGAAAAGAACAAATGAATTAAAACGATAACAACGGAAGGGTAAACTTGAAAGAACCGCCGTAAGAATATGGAGACGAACGAAGAGACATCAATGAAGAATATTTGGAGGACGAAGTTGAAAACTGAGAGCGAAGAAATCTTCTGAAATGATGGCCTTCGGAGGATCACAAAGAAAAGAATTCAAGAAATGCTTCGGAAGAGTATAAAAGAATTCCTCACAAACGAAACAATTATGAGGATGGCATGAAGCTAGAACCACGAATCTTCAAGAGAACGGCCAAGATTTAAGAGAAACACTTCTCCGATCTCCAAATGTTGAGAATGAAGACGAGAAAAGCCATGAAGAATTATTGAGCACTCCGGAATGAAAAATTAAAAGGGTTGAAACAAAGATGAAAAGAATTTGAAAGCGGTCTTGGAGAAGGCATGTGACTGATGGGAATCATTCTTACGTCACACTTTGAAAAGAATTCTCCGGAAAAGAAGAGTCAGGTAAGATCCTGGGAAAAGACCTGTGGGTTAGGGCCCACTCAAAGAAATCACCGTTGGAAAGGATTGCTTAAAGATATAGCACCGGTTGAATTAAATGGCTTGAATAAGATAACAATGCTCAAAATAGCTTGAACGGATTAAGAATGGAATTATGAATCTTCAGCACTCCGGATATGAATAGCATGAGGAGAATAATTAATTGGTGCACCGGAATAAGAAAGCATTATGAAAAGAGGAAAAAGGATAAAATGAACACCAAAATCTTGAATTACATCCACCGAAGAAGAATATGAGAACAAAGAATGATGAACTTGAAGCTGTTGATCATCTTCACGATAAATCACCGGATAAGAACATTGAAGCAAAAGAATGAAGAAATATCACATGAATAAAATGGATACTTCATTTGAGAATTTCTAGCTCCGAGAAGAAGAAGGGTGGGAGGGTGGGGAAAACAAAGACATCTTGGGACGAACAAAATGGACACCGGTTGAAAAGGATTTAACATGACCATCTTGATGATCAAGAAGAATTAGCACTCCCATAGAAATATGAGAATACCGATTAAGAAAGGTATGGAATCAACATTTATCATCGAAGCAACTCGAATACCAGAAATCAAAACAAAACAAAGGATAGATGTGTAGCAGCCTAATCTTCACAATATCATCCGAACAGAGAATTGAACGGATGAATTCCGTAGGTACATCAACTAGTCAAGAAGCCACTGGGAGAAGAAAGATAAAATAAAAGGAACAAGGATCAGATAGAACAAATACAAGATAGAAGCTTCGTTCCGCATCTTCGTGCTGAAAGCTCATGGAACGTGTTACAAAAGGGTTTTGCAATCCCCGGATCAGCATAGCCAAGGACCCTTTAAGATGCAACTCCCGATCAGAACAAGTCCATAAAACCACTTCACTCAATGTAGAACCCCGAACTTCATATCGAGCATCCGTTGGAAGAATGCCTAGAACTACTGGATAACCCACCTATAGATTTCCGAAAGTTTCCAGTTATGCAATCAGGTGTTGGGGATACACGGGAAGCACCGCGCAATCAACTCTAAACCTACATCCAGGTGTATCCATCCTTCAACACATAACCAGTCTTTCTCGGAAACTGTGTACCTCGGACCTTCGAAAACGCATCCACTATAACAAGCTATGGCAATACTCTCGAACTACCTCCCCAGTACTGGGTGATGTCGGGGTTATCTTGCCACTGGCCGTATAGGAGAGATTTTCGATGTCGGCCGTCTTAAGTATTTAGTACTGTCGCGATA
>LR738712.1:630919154-630942599 GCA_902687465.1 Secale cereale
GAGGAGGAGGCCGGATGGGCGCTCGGGAGGAGGGAGTAGAGAGAGAGCGGCGAGGGAGATCGAGGGCTCGAGGGAGACGAGCGCTGCGGTCGGGCTCGGGTCGCGCTGCGGGAAAAGAACGGGAGGGAGAGTGGCGGCGGCGAGGGGGAAAAGGGAGAGAGCGAGGGCTGCGATGGGGAGGCTCCCGGTCGGGCTAGGGTTTTGCCTGATGGGCCAGGGAGAGAAGCGGGCCGGCCTGGTGGAGAAAAGGAGGAGAGGGGCAGGTGCGGCTGGGCCAAAGGGGAGGAGGAGAGGTGAAAAACAAAAGGGCTGGGCTGCCCTCCTGTTTATCTAGTTTTTAGCAGAAAACAAAAAGAGAAGAAAGAAAGAAGAGTGGGGGTTAGGAGCCGAATTGCACAAGGGAATATTTTTCCCGGGCTCGTAAAAATGAGCACGACCGGAGAAAAATACAAAAGGCTAGGACGGAAATTAATTCAAACATATTTGAATATAATTCAAATAGGATTGAACTAAGACGAGATTATTGAAGTGTCCAAAATGTCCGGAATTTTGGAGGAGCCTCGAAACAACGGAAAGAAAATACCGGCAAGATTTAGAAGGTGAAACTCGAAGTGAAAAGACATGGGAAGAAATGCAAGTGTGTTTGAGTAATTCCGAGGAATGGAATATTTTTAATATAGCTCCCTAAAATAATGAGAGACTTTTATATGTTATAAAGAGAAGTCATCTTCCCTCGATTTAAATGGACCGAAGGCCCACACGGTTTATTTAGGTTGAGATGCAAAATTAAAATAACATGATGGCATGATGACATGATGCAATGCAAAAATAAATAAAACAAGCACAAAGAACACACGGACAACCCGGATCATCTGGAATCTTCGGGAATCTTCTGGAATCTTCTGGGACGTCGGTCTCGGGCGTCACAGGTAACCTAGTGTTATTCGAAAATTCTCCTGTTTCATGTTATTCGGGAAGAGTTTATTAACAAGACTTGATCAACCTTGTTAATGGATTCCTTTTGATGAGCATGAGATAGGTGAATCTAGACAACACAACCTTCTGTATCCCCCTTTTACTTTCCATTAATTAGGATAAATAAAGCAAAAATAGTATTCTCTATCTGTTTTCAGACCTATCAGTGCAATAAAAAAATACCCCAAAAATAAAAGTTCTCCAAATGCCCTGAAAATTTAATATGATTTTTTCTGGAATATTTGAGAATGTATGGCACACAAAACACCACGAGGGGAGCCAGCACCTGGCCACGAGGATCCAGGGTGCGCCCCTGCCTCGTGGGCCCCACGTGGCCCCCTCCACTTATTCCTGCACCCATACCCTTCTTCTTCCTCCCCAAAAAATAATCAACCAGCTCAAGCACGAGTTCTAGCTCATCTTGCTGCCATTTTCGATCTCCTTACTCAAAGCACCACTCACCAAACTGTTTGGGGAGATTGTTCCTTGGTATGTGACTCCTCCATTGGTCAAACTAGTTTTTGTTCTAGTGCTTTATTTATTGCAAATTTGTGCTGCTATGGTGACCTTGTTCTTGAGCTTGCATGACAAATTTCTTTGGTCCCAAGTAGTTCTAATGCATGTTATAGTCTCTAGGCACTTGTAGGAGTTGTTGATATCAATCTTGTTGAGTTTGGTTAACTTTTATTTTGAGTTACTAAAAATTTCAGAAATTTTCAAAGAAGGAAAATGATAAAGAGATTTTTGAGGGGTTCCTCCAGCAAAAGTTCAGAGGAGAAGAAGAAGGAAGAAAATAAGAAGCCCAAATATAATCTTCCTCGCATGGCGGATGCTCGGCCATGTGAATGGCCTTGTAATGAGTTAATGAGAGCTGCCGGGATTTACGAAGACTTTTATTATTTGGCAAACAATGCAGGCCTCACCGACTTCCTCCACGACCAGCGTGAACAGTATCTCTTACTCACTAATATTTTCACACAAAATTTTCATTTTCATGCTAAGAAAACACCACCTACAGTGGAGCTTCGTTTATATGATGAGGTTGAGGAGATATCACTCTTAGAATTTTGTGAAGTATACAAGATATCCTTTGAAGGTAGACTTGATGAACCACGTCGTGAATACGTTGAAGGGTTTATTGACATGGTAGCTGTAGGAGAAACTAGGCAAGTCTCAGGGGCAAGAATTACTAGTATACATTTCCCTGTTCTGCGCTACTTTGCTTTATTTGCTAGTAGATGTTAAATTGGTCGCGGGAACAGTGGAAATCTTAGTGCCCCTGATATTGTCATTTTACGCCATGCTTTGTTTCAAGACACAACTTTTAGCTTGGGTGCTGTCATTGCTAAACGACTGAGTTTGAACCGCTCAAAGGGCCCCATCTTCGGAGCATCTTTGCTTCTCGCCTTGATGAACATTTTAGAATACCTATTAGGCATCATGAGAAGGAAGAAAAATTGCTTTCCCCTGTTTATCTAGATTATAAGAGCATGATAGCACATGATTTTATTGTTAAAGACAAGGATAGGTTGCTTAATTATAAATTAAAGTTTGATGAAAAATATTGTGAGATTGTCACCTTACCTACAGTTTCATCTATCTACATGCATATATCTTGTTACGTCAGATGCCTTCTACAAGTACCAAAGCCAGATACGAGCTACAGAACCTGAGCCAGAGCCACCACTCGATCCTTACTATCAGTCTGTTTATGGGTGGGATCTGGATGAGCTTGCCAACCAGTGGCACCCAGAGAACACATCTCAGTACACTGGAGGGAGTAGCTTTGATCCGTGGCCATAGACCAACTTAGGCCAAAAGCCTAAGCCTGGGGGAGTACGTGTTTCTCACCGACATTATATTCATGTTCACACACTTATTCTAGTTGTCGGTGATCACACTCTTTCATTGTACTATCCATGTTAGTTTCAATTCTTTTCTTTCTAAGTCTTTTTCTTGTGTGTTAGAAAAACCTTAAGAAAAACAAAAATATATATTAATTGTAGCTTGTAGCTAGTTGATACGTCTAAAACGTATCTATAATTTCTGCTTGCTCCATGCCCTTTTTGTGTGATATTGCTATGATATTTATGCACTTCCATACACTTTTGATCATATTTGGACTAACCTACTAATGGTTGAAAAAGTGCACAATGTTCTTGTTTTACACTTTATTGTGTAGGAATTACTTGGAAATTGACAAAAACGCAAAAGGAGTCGTATTGGAGTAGGACTCTGACTTTCCTGAAATCTGTCTGAGAACGTTTTATAAAGATGGTCACGTTCCGGCCTGAAGACTACGTCAAACGGAAAAAGTCTAGTTGCGAAAGTTGTGGGGAATTTCGAGGCGATGCTTCTGGATATAAAATTCGTCCAAATCGGAGTCCGGACGGCCGAGTAAATCCCGTTTTATTGAGGCCCAAAATCTGATGACGGGAATCCGAGAGTCTATATAAAGAGAGGAAACCTAGGTCACCAAGGGCCACGAATTTTCCTCCTCCCGAGCCACCGTCTTGGAGGGGAGGACCATCACCATTGCAGCACCATCCACAAGGAAGAAGGTGGGCCAAGGAGCCGCTGCCCCCTAGGGCCGCCGCCGCCCCGAGGGCCCCCGCCGCCGCGCCCCCAAGGGCCGCCGCCGCCGCCTCCGTGGCTGCCGCCGGCCGTCTCCTCCTCACGGGGCTGCACCTCTCCATCAACACCATCATCAACCTCCTCCTCACCATGTCCATGCGTGATTAGTTTCCTCCGGGGCTGAGGGCTTGTACGTGTAGCTATGTGGTTATCTTTCTCTCCCATGATGTGATCTTCGTTGTGATCATAGGCTATGTTAATCTAGGGTGATCCCATGATATTTCCCCTTCCTCTATGTATTGGATTGATGTACTCACTTGTCTTTATCTAGTATAATCCCCGAGACCAAGGTGACAACGGTCTATTGGACATGGATTAGAAGAATATTTTCATGAGTGATTTCCTCTTTTGTGTGTTGATTGAAGATTGAGAGTCTCTTGGTGCTTGTCTTTGACTATCCTTTAGATATGTTGTGGTGATTGTGGTAATCTCTTTGGATGGCCGCGGTGACATTGGAAAATCCATAGATTGAGAACTACGAACTTTGAGGTGTGCTTTTGTAGCCCTACATAATTCTCATCCTCTCTTGACCACAGAGGAATGACCTCCGGGTGCGTCTCCATTGCATGTTTTATGTGAAATATCATGTGATTCGATTATGTTAATGTGGTTGGGAGTTGCCACTAGTGAAAGTATGATCCCTAGGCATTGTTTCCACCATTGCAATACCATTTGTGCTCACGTTTACCACTTGTTTGCTTGCTGCACTTTTTATTACAGATTTATATTACTTTGTTTTGCCATCCATATCACTTGCCATTTAACATCTCTTCGCCGAACTAGTGCACCTATACATCTAACAAGTGTATTAGGTGTGTTGGGGACACAAGAGACATCTTGTATCTTGATTGCAGGGTTGCTTGAAAGGGGTACGTTCAACCTCCACTTCCCTGAGTTCGATAAACCTTGGGTTATTCACTTAAGGGAAATTTGCTGCTGTCCTACAAACCTCTGCTCTTGGAGGCCCAACACTGTCTACAAGAATAGAAGCGTGTGTAGACATAAAGCTATTTCTGGCGCCGTTGCCGGGGAGGTGAGTGCTTGAAGGTATATCTTTAGATCTTGCAATTAAATCTTTTTGTTTCTTGTTTTTATTTCACTAGTTATGTTTATGGAAAACTGCAATCTTAGTTCGTTGCTTGTGGGAAGACGCCCCACACCTGTGGTGGTTGCTCCTCCCCCTACTGAAATTGTGAACTATAAAATATCAGCTGGTATTATCGATTATGTTTTGGCTAATCGTTATGCAGGAGACAGACATCCCGGTGAACACTTGTTATATCTGTCACAATTATGTTCATTATTTAAGCTTGCAGGTGTATCAAGGGAGTTTGTCATTAGGAAATTATTCGCCGTATCACTTATAGATAAAGCTTCAGATTGGTATAAGCTTCTCGATAACTCGCACTTGCTTGATTGGCAAGAGCTTATGTCTCTATTTTATACTAAGTTTTATCCTCTTCATGAAATTCATCGAGACAGGAACTATATCTATAACTTTAGGTCTCGTGACGGAGAAAGCATTGCTCAAGCTTGGGGAAGACTGAAAACGTTAATGCTAAAAAGTCCTAACCATGGGCTCCCCAAAGATGCTTATGTGGAGAGTAAGAGTACCTTTTTGCATATGGATCATGGTAACAATGCTTTATGTGATGCTTATATTGTTGAGTTTATTCGTGATCCCACTGAAAATTATTATGAGAAGGGAACATATGCTTATAGATATTGCAATAATATCAAGTTCCCTCTCTTTATGTTGAAGGTTTTGAAGCTGCACTTGTTTTGTCTTCCTATGCTTATTGCTTTGTGCTTCAATGAATTATTCTATTGCAATATTCCTATGCATAGGAAGCATGTTAGGCTTAAATGTGTTTGATATTTGCTTCTTGATGCTCTCTTTTGCTCTGCAACTCTTATTCCTACGAGAGCATCATTAAAGTCTTAAGCCTATCTTTATGGCTAAAAAGAAAGAGCTCTAGGGAGACAACCCTTGTTATCTTTGCTTTAAGCTTGTCCTTTCAGTTTTTAGTGGTCTTGATGTTTGTTACTACTGTAGCAACATCATTGTATCTTTACTTTTCAGCTTTGTGCCAAGTGTAGCCTCTGATTGCAAGAAAGTTCAAAAGTTGTGACGTGCTGTCCAGGAAATAGATTCTGTCCTTGGACAGAAAAATTCGTATAAAATCACCAGATCATCTTTTTGGTCTGAATTTTTTCGACAGCGTGCTCTATACAATTGGCTTTTGGGCGTCTGTTCTGAGTTTTTTGATTTGAGTGGCAGAAGTTCCCCGAAAAAATCATTTACTACCTGCTGGTCTGTTTTTCACAGATTCTGTCCTGTTTTGCCTTTCCTTCATTTTGCAAACCTTGAGCTTGCTTTTTCTTTGCAAATACCTTTTGGCAATCTTGAGAAACAGTAGACCTTCAAGAATATCCTTATTTCCAGCAAGGAGCAATTATTTTATTAAGGGTACTAATCTCGCTAATCAGATTATGATGAGTTATGTATGAAGGGAGTTTTCAAGTGTGCGAGGGAAGATGATAAAAAGATTCAGGAGTGTCAAACGCTCAAGCTTGGGGATGCCCCCGTGCACCCCTAAGAAATATTCAAGAAGACTCAAGCGTCTAAGCTTGGGGATGCCCCCGTGCATCCCCTTCTCCATCAACATTATCAGTTCGTCTTTCGTTCCACTATATTTTTATCACTTCATGTGTTATGTGCTATGCTTGGAGCATCTTGCTTTTAGTTTCTTTTTTTAGTTTTCTTTAGCTTTTGCTTGCTTTTCATAACGAGTTGGAACTCAGCTTTCTTTGTGTGGGAGAGAAACACGCTCCACTTCAACCTAGAACATAACATAGAATTTTTATGTCTATCTTTGCTGTGTGTGTTCTTTGTCTTTCAATAGCTACTATCATGTTCAGCTTTTAATTTTCATGCTTATCTTTTTAAAGAGCTTTTGTTTAGTTGGTCGCTGGAACTCTCTTTAGTTATCATGCTTATCTTATTAAGAGAGTTGGCTTCTGTTGCACTGGTCGATATGTCTATGATACAAATGCTATGTGCATAATGATGCTTAGTAGTTCATGTTTTCTTATGGTTAGTCTCAAATAGCTGGGGGGTTCCCAATGTGTTATTGGAGTACCAACATGATTTGTTTGCCTATGATGTGGTATGGTTTAGTGATATCTTCCTTTAAGAATTTATTTTGATTGACTTGGCGTATGCTCACGCATATTTAAGACAGTAAAGAAAGTCTATCAAGCCTTGATGATCTTTAATTTCTGAGTAGCGATATAACTTCCATGCCTGATTCAATGTTGCTTTGTCGCTCTGCATGATTATGACCGTCATTGCTCTTTTAGTTGGTCGCTCCCAATCTTTTGCTAACCTCCACCTGTACTAAGCGGACTGACTGCTTGTGCATCCAAAATACTTTAAACCAATTATGCCATATGAGTCCACCATACCTTCCTATACATGGTATTTACCTGCCATTCCTAACGAAGACTTTCATGTACCATCTCGAAATTAATCAAAAAAAAGCATTTCTCTTTTGTGCCTCTGTTTTAGTTCATGAGGAAGTAGTAGTTAATTCATGATCTTTTTAAGTTGTACAAGCTTCACCCCGGGATTGCATGTCTAATGTGCAAACCCATAATACGAGAAGGAACTAGCATAGAGTGCGCCCGGCTCATTAAAAAAATAATACAACAAACAAACCCTCCTTCACTCTTTGTTCATGAGAAATCAGAAAACTTTGGCAGTGATAAACAAAGGAGATTAAGAGGATGTGATCGTCCTCATTCGGGAGCCGTTCCTCGAAACTTGTCCAGCTCAAGAAGTAATTGAGTTATCTGCTAGCATTCGTTGACGAAACATGCATATTCTAAAAAAATAATTTTTACTTCTGTTTTAAAAACCAAGAGCTCTGGTACATGTTTTGTCTTTGTTTCCGACCACGGGTTTTCAACCTTGCCAACAAAAGCCATGGTTCGAGAGTCTCCACCTTCTTTAAAGCACCAACTATTTAGAGCATGATTGTCATTCTGAGTGTAATGTGCATTGTCCCAAAGTACCATTGTCTTTTGCATGATTATGATATCGTTTATTCTGAAATCAATGTATCTAGTCGTCACTTAAACCTTGGAGGTGCCCCTGCATTTATGTTTTGCTTCACTAAAGGGGGCAAGCGAGATATCACTTTGTCATATTTGCACACCATGCTCACTACAAATCTATTGAGTGTTTCAGTATCATATTGTAAAACTTTCAGTTCTTTGTGATTTTCTCATTAGGCAACTTAATTACTACAGATTCATTGTCTCAGTAAGCACTTGACATGTGACTGTGAAAAGTTCTTATATGGTTAATAGCATGTCACAACAGAAATTATGCTTGTTATCACTTACCTACTCGAGGACGAGCAGGAATTAAGCTTGGGGATGTTGATACGTCTAAAACGTATCTATAATTTCTGCTTGCTCCATGCCCTTTTTGTGTGATATTGCTATGATATTTATGCACTTCCATACACTTTTGATCATATTTGGACTAACCTACTAATGGTTGCAAAAGTGCACAATGTTCTTGTTTTACACTTTATTGTGTAGGAATTACTTGGAAATTGACAAAAACGCAAAAGGAATCGTAGTGGAGTAGGACTCTGACTTTCCTGAAATCTGTCTGAGAACGTTTTTTAAAGATGGTCACGTTCCGGCACGAATACAACGTCAAACTGAAAAAGTCTAGTTGTGAAAGTTGTGGGGAATTTCGAGGCGATGCTTCTGGATATAAAATTCGTCCAAATCGGAGTCCGGACAGCCGAGTAAAGCCCGTTTTACTGAGGCCCAAAATCTGATGACGGGAATCCGAGAGTCTATATAAATAGAGGAAACCTAGGTCACCAAGGGCCATGAATTTTACTCCTCCCGAGCCGCCCTCTTGGAGGGGAGGACCAGCACCATTGCAGCACCATCCACAAGGAAGAAGGGGGGCCAAGTAGCCGCTGCCCCCTAGGGCCGCCGCCGCCCCGAGGGCCCCCGCCGCCGCCGCCGCCGCGCCCCCAAGGGCCGCCGCCGCCGCCTCCGTGGCTGCCGCCGGCCGTCTCCTCATCGCGGGGCTGCACCTCTCCATCAACACCATCATCAACCTCCTCCTCACCATGTCCATGCGTGAGTAGTTTCCTCCAGGGCTGAGGGCTTGTACATGTAGCTATGTGGTTATCTCTCTCTCCCATGATGTGATCTTCGTTGTGATCATAGGCTATGTTAATCTAGGGTGATCCCATGATATTTCCCCTTCCTCTATGTATTGGATTGATGTACTCACTTGTCTTTATCTAGTATAATCCCTGAGACCAAGGTGACAGCGGTCTATTGGACATGGATTAGAAGAATATTTTCATGAGTGATTTCCTCTTTTGTGTGTTGATTGAAGATTGAGAGTCTCTTGGTGCTTGTCTTTGACTATCCTTTAGATATGTTGTGGTGATTGTGGTAATCTCTTTGGATGGCTGCGGTGACATTGGGAAATCCATAGATTGAGAACTACTAACTTTAAGGTGTGCTTTTGTAGCCCTACATAATTCTCGTCCTCTCTTGACCACAGAGGAATGACCTCCGGGTGCGTCTCCATTGCATGTTTTATGTGAAATATCATGTGATTCGATTATGTTAATGTTGTTGGGAGTTGCCACTAGTGAAAGTATGATCCCTAGGCCTTGTTTCTACCATTGCAATACCATTTGTGCTCACGTTTACCACTTGTTTGCTTGCTGCACTTTTTATTACAGATTTATATTACTTTGTTTTGCCATCCATATCACTTGCCATTTAACATCTCTTCGCCGAACTAGTGCACCTATACATCTAACAAGAGTATTAGGTGTGTTGGGGACACAAGAGACTTCTTGTATCTTGATTGCAGGGTTGCTTGAAAGGGGTACGTTCAACCTCCACTTCCCTGAGTTCGATAAACCTTGGGTTATTCACTTAAGGGAAATTTGCTGCTGTCCTACAAACCTCTGCTCTTGGAGGCCCAACACTGTCTACAAGAATAGAAGCGTGTGTAGACATCACTAGTTTTCTTTCCTTGCTTGTAGTAGTACTAATTAAAAGAAAACCCAAAAAGATTTCTCGTTCTTCTTTTGCTTGTTGGGAGCTTTCCCGTGTAAATAGTTTATTTTCCTTTCTTTGGGGGTCAAGAGTAGAAGACCATGATTAAAATTCTTAGTGGCTCTCATATGCTTTATTGTTCATTTAACCTTGAGCCATCTTACCTTGTATTCTCTCTTGTATTAAATGCTCGCAGATTCTAGCTTACTCCAATGCACGTGCATATTATTATTATCCACACTGTTTGGTCGTGCGAGTGAAAGGCAATAAGGATGCTATATGATGAACTAATTGAGATGAGAAAAGCTGGTATGAACTCGAGCTCTCTTGTTTTTGTAAATATGATAGTTCATCGTTCCTAATTCAGCTTGTTATGAATGAAACATGCTTGTGATACGTCCATTTTGCATCATGCTTATAAGTTGATATTTATTGCATTATGGGTTGTTCATACATGTTTTGTCACAATACTTATGCCTTTTCCCTCTAATTTTACAAGGTTTACATGAACAGGGAGAATGTCAGCAGCTGGAATTCTGGACTCGAAAAGGAGCAAACTCTGGAAACCTATTCTGCACATCTCCAAAAGCCCTGAAACTCCACAGAACATTTTTCAGAAAATATAAAAAATATCTGGTGGAAGAAATCCACGAGAGAGGCCATTGGCCGGCCTCGAGGGAGGGCGCGCCCTCCTGCCTCGAGGGCCAGCCAGAGGGCCCCAGGTGCCCATCTTCTCCTATATGAAGCGTTTTGACCTAGAAAAAAATTAAGGGGAGGCTTTTGGGACCAGACGCCGCCGTCTCGTTGCGGCACCGAGGCGGAAACCAATCTAGGGCTCCGGCAAAGCTGTCAGGGATATTACTAGCAGGTATAAACCGGACCGGAATATTCGGATTATGCTAACATAGTTGTATTATCATAAGCCCAGTAGAATATGAATCAGAGGTTACTGCCCATAGAGGCTTAGGGCCCATATGTAAAGCTTACGGTTTATGAACCATCATATCATGTAACTTGAGGTATAAGATAGAAAGAGTAGAGACCGAGGTGGACACGATTATGAGTCGGCCTCGGGACTCTGTAAACCGGACCGGGTGTCGCCTCCTATATAAATGGACGACCCGGCGACGGTTCAAGGACAAGCAACAACCCGTCGAGACACAGGCAAGCGATCCGCTCCCTGTTCATCGACGCCCAAGCAATACCAAACCAAACTAGACGTAGGCTTTTATCTTCATCAAAGGGGCCGAACTAGTATAAACCCTCTGTGTCCTTTGTGTGCTTTAACCTCATCAAGATAACCCGCGCGATGGCTCCACACCTAAGTCCTTTAAACCGGACATCTGTCGTGCTAATTCCACGACAGTTGGCGCCCACCGTGGGGCTATCGCACGATGGTTTCGAGTTCTTGAAGGGCAGCTTTGAAGGACTCAAGGGTTACGCGGTTGGCCGGATGACGAAGAGTCGCCGCGGCCGGATCTACATCGATGACGCAGGCTGGGGCCCCGAGGCCGATTCAATCGAATACGGGTACTGGGTCCCCTTCGGCGGCATCCACGTCTTCATCGGCAAGATTGGTGAACTGGGACCTGAGCCGGACATCTTCCCTAACATCATCAAGCCGGCTCAGCGTGCGAGATCGGCCTGGGTTCAGCCCACTGTGAAGCGTGTTTTTGTTGGAGCAGTACATGGAGTCCAAGCCGAGGATGGATCGGATTCTGGTGGCGAGACAGTTGTCTATTCTGACGATGAATCTTCATCCGGGGAGACCGAATCTTTGTATCTGTTGCAGGACGGCCGATACGGGGGTGTATCTGATGGTGACAGTATTCCGGACCCCTTTGATCCGCCAAACTGGGTGGCTGTCTTCATGGCCGGATCACAGCCTATGCAGCAGCCCACAGTTACTGGGGCGTTCACGGCAGAGGTAGCTAGTGTGGGGGCGAGCAGCCAAGCCCTCTCACCCTCTAACGCTCTATCCACCTTGGTCGAGGAGTTGACAGCACGCGCAATAGCAGAAGTACCTCCTGCCAACAAGGCGCAGCATGATGCGGAGATCCTTCAGCTGAAGGGCCGAATTGAGCAAGCTAAACGGGATCTGGACGCAGAGAAAGCCATGATGGTTACAAGGCAAGCAGAGCTGGACTCCCAAGCTTTCCGGCTCAGGATTGATCAGACTTCTGCGCGGCAGGTAAGGAACAGAAGGCAGCAAACTCGTCTACCGCCGGTCTATGAGACGATGAATCTCTTCGGCACACCAGGAGCGGGAGCCAGCAATAACCTAGAAGTAGACCGGGGAGGAGCCCTAGGAGCAGGCGCGCCGGTTCAACAGCCGGCCGCAGAGCGAAATTGTCAAGTTGTGCCCACGCCGCACATCCCCACCCCTCCTGGCCATTATTCAAACCCGTTGGACAACATTGTCGCCGCCGCTTCACGACTGGCCGCTTTACCTATTCAGGGAACATCCCCCGTGGCGATGGAAGCGCGCCGGGCTAAGGAGTTGTTGGACACAGCACTGACACAGCAACAGGCGTACTCTTACAGCAGGGAGAGGATTTATTCAACCCCCCGCCATAGCAGGAGTTACACTAGGCATTGGGATGAACCAGAAGTGTCTAGCAACGAGCGGAGACGTCACCGTCACAGGCAGGATAATCCGACAGGAGCAGAAGCGCACGCCCAGGAGGCGATGAACCGGGCCAGACCTACCGCCCGCGAGGATACCCGTCAAATGACGCCGGTTCACCCAACCACAGCAGTAACAGGAGTCACGGCGATTTCCTTTGGAGTACAGTGTATTGTCCCTGCTTTACGAAGCGTAAAGTTACCCAAGGACTTCAAAGGTCCGCGCAAGGTGCCCAACTACACGGCAGACCTGGCTCCCGAGGCGTGGGTTGAAAGCTATGAGATGGCGATGGAGATGCTAGATGTGGATGAAGCGGCATGCGCCAAATACTTCACCATGATGCTGGAAGGCACAACCCGGACATGGTTAAAGGGCTTACCACCTAACTCCATCGGATCATGGGGAGAACTGCGTCGTCAGTTTATCAAAAAATTCAAAGGCACGTGCAAACAACCAATGTCAGTGGTAGATTTAGCGGCATGTGTTCAAGGGGAGCAGGAGCCTACGAGCACCTGGGTGCGGCGAGTATCAGAAATCCTGCACTCTTCCAATAGCATCAATCCCAGTACGGCGATAGTGACACTGGAAAAACAATTGCCGGTTTGAGTCTCTGAAGCTGAAGTTGGGACGGCTCAAGCGGGATTGTAATGACATGGGGACTCTCATGAGCGCTCTGGTGAAGTATGGGGACTCTGATAACACTAAGTACCCAGAGGCAGATGGAGACAAGCCCGGGAAAACAAACAAGGCTGGTAAACCGGCGCAAGCTAATCCGGCAGGAACAAGCTTCAATGGTAAGCGAAAGGCAGAGGGCGGTTCTGATTTTGTGGCCAATAGCAATGTTCAAGGAAACTTTCAGCGCCGCAAGGGTAGGCCACCTCCACGGAGCGAAGGAGGATCCGTCAATCTAGATCAACAGTTGAATGAGCCTTGCCCGAAGCCTAGCACGCCGGAACACCCGTCTAAACATACATGGAGGGAATGCCGGATCATGATAGAGGCCATGAGACAAGCCAAATACAACAACGAACCACCGGGCGGCAGCTCGAGTTTCGGTTTTCAAGGTCCGGGTCACCAGGGTAATGGGTCCGGATCAAGATATCATGGTGGCAACAATAACTACAACCAAGGCAACCAGCAGCACGGTCAGGGTGGTTACAACAACCAAGGCAACCACCAGCATGGTCAGGGTGGTTACAATAACCAAGGCAATTAGCAGCGTCAACAACAACAGCAATCCGGATATCAGAGTAATCCGAAGGAGCTAAGTAGTGGACAGTACCATGTCTTTACTACGAGTTTGTGCAAACGAGATCAAAAAATCCTGAAGCGGGTGGTACACGCAGTGAACCGGCAACACCACGTTTTCTGCGTTGGTCGGAACAACCTATTGTGTGGAGCAGAGAGGATCACCCACCACGGATCGATAATCCGGGCCAGTTGGCCTTAGTGGTGGCACCACAGGTGGGTGGCTACAAATTCACAAAGGTACTCATGGATGGCGGCAGCAGTATCAACGTCTTGTATTACGAGACTTTCCGTCGTATGGGGTTGACAGACAAGAAGTTGAGACAGTCCAACACGATGTTCCATGGAGTGGTGCCAGGTAAATCGGCTTACCCAGTCGGGAAAATTGATCTAGAGGTCACCTTTGGAGATGAGCAGGACTCCAGGTCAGAGACAGTGACCTTTGAAGTCGTAAAGATCCGGAGCCCATATCATGCTCTGTTTGGAAGCCCGGTTTACGCCAAGTTCATGGCTAGACCGTGCTATGTTTATCTACAACTCAAGATGCCGGGTCACAAGGGAACCATCACGGTTCACAGAAGTCACAAGATTGCATTGGAGTGCGAGGAAGGAGACGCAACCTATGCAGAGGCAGTGTGTGCTACAGAGGAGTTGAAGTTCTATAAAGACAACGTTGATCCGGCAGATATGGCCCCATTAAAGAAGCCAACTATAGAGCATGATCCGACGTTGAAGTTTAAATCGACACAGGAGACCAAGCAAGTTGACTTTGTGCCGGGTGATTCATCCAAGCAGTTCACTATCAGCGCTAACCTAGACCCCAAATAGGAAGGCGCGCTCATCGAGTTCATCCGTGAGAATCGGGATATCTTTGCATGGAAGCCTTCTGACATGCCAGGTATACCGAGGGAACTCGCTGAGCACAGTCTTAATATTGATCCGAAGTTCAAACCGGTCAAGCAGTACCTGCGCCGCTTAAACGAAGAAAGGCGCAAGGCTATAGGTGAGGAAGTGGCCAGGCTTTTGGCCGCAGGGTTCATAGTTGAGGTGTTCCATCCGGATTGGTTGGCTAATCCGGTTCTGGTGTTAAAGAAAAATGGAAAGTGGAGGATGTGCGTGGATTACACAGACTTAAACAAAGCTTGTCCAACTGATCCTTTTTCTCTCCCCCGTATTGATCAGATCATTGATACTACAGCAGGATGTGAGCGGCTAAGTTTTTTGGATGCATATTCAGGGTATCATCAAATCAAAATGGCAGTCAAAGACCAGGAGAAGACAGCCTTCATAACTCCCTTTGGAGCCTTTTGTTATGTATCAATGCCCTTCGGACTCAAGAGTGCCCAAGCAACTTACCAGCGTTGCGTACAGAACTGTCTCAAGGGGCAGATCGGAAAAAATGTCCATGCCTATGTAGATGACATCGTCGTAAAGTCAAGGAAGGAGGAGACGCTGATAGAAGACCTAAAGGAAACCTTTGACAACCTCCGGGTTTATAAGATGATGCTTAATCCAGAGAAGTGCATTTTTGGTGTTCCGGCAGGCAAGCTCCTTGGATTCTTAGTATCAAACAGAGGAATAGAGGCCAATCCGGAGAAGATCAAGGCGATCACGTCCTTGACTAAACCGGCTTGTATCAATGATGTCCAGCGCATAGCAGGCCGGATTACAGCGTTAAGTCGATTCATCAGCCGTTTGGGAGAGAAGGCAATTCCACTTTATCAGATGCTGAAAAAGACAGATCGGTTTATATGGAGCGATGCTGCAAACGATGCGTTCGAGGACTTGAAGCGGCAGTTAGCAGAACCACCGGTTCTGGCTGCCCCTGTTGACAACGAGCCGCTGCTGTTATACGTGGTCGCCAATGCCCGTGCAGTTAGCGTGGCCATTGTGGTGGAACGTAAAGAAGCAGGCAAGGAATATCCGGTTCAGCGCCCGGTTTATTACGTCAGTGAGGTTCTAATTGAATCAAAGCAAAGGTATCCACACTGGCAGAAACTGGTGTATGGCGTGTTCATGGCAAACCGGAAGCTGAAGCACTACTTCCAGGGCCACCCAATCACTGTTGTTAGCTCAGCTCCATTGGGGGTTATAATCCAGAACAGAGAGGCCACCGGCAGAGTAGCAAAGTGGGCCATTGAGCTTAGCCCACACGGACTGAAGTATGAACCCCGTACTACTATTAAATCCCAAGCATTGGTGGATTTCATCAATGATTGGACAGAACTGCAAGCACCAGAGGAGAAGCCGGATCATACATACTGGACTATCCACTTTGATGGTTCAAGGCAATTAGAAGGCTCGGGGGCTGGAGTAGTGTTAACTTCCGCGCGAGGTGACAAGTTTTGCTATGTCCTCCGACTAATGTTCCCTTGCACTAACCATGCGGCTGAATATGAAGCACTGCTCCACGGCTTGCGGATGGCTAAAGAGATGAACTTGAGCCGGGTCAAGTGCTTTGGTGATTCAGACCTAGTGGCGCAACAAGTGTCTGGCAAGTGGTACTCTAAAGACCCTCTCATGGCAGCTTACAGGCGAGAAGTTGAAGCAGTTGCAGGATGTTTTAAAGGATACCAGGTGGATCACATAGACCGACGGAAAAATGAAGCGGCCGACGCTCTAAGCCGGCTGGGTTCTCAGCATAAACCGGTGCCACCAAATACTTTCTTGGATGAATTACACAGTCCATCAGTTCAGGTACCATCGGAGGAGGATTTGGCTATTCCTGATCCGGAGGCACAGCTCGTGGTAGCGCTTCATGTTATTCCGGATTGGACACTCCTTTACTTAGCGTACCTGAGCCGAGGAGAGTTGCCAGATGATGAGGTTGAAGCTAGGCAGATAATCTAGCGATCCAAGTCTATGACCATCGTTAATGGAGAACTTCATCACCGAAGCGTTTCTGGGGCATTTCAGCGCTGTGTATCATCAGAAGAAGGCAGTGATATTCTTCGAGAGATACATGAAAGAGATTGTGGTCATCACGCCGGATCAAAGTCACTGGTAGCCAAGGCTTTTCGTCACGGGTTTTACTGGTTAACAGCCCATGCTGATGCGGAGGATCTAGTCCGGAGATGCGACGCTTGTCAGAAATTTTCACGGCGTGCTCTTGTTCCGGCACAGGAGCTACGGATGATTCCAATTACTTGGCCGTTTGCGACATGGGGGCTTGATATGGTCGGGCCTTTTAAACGATCCCGAGATCAGAAAACCCACCTATTGGTGGCAGTGGATAAGTTTACAAAGTGGATTGAGGCAGAGCCTGTCAGTAAGTGTGATGCGGCAACAGCGGTTAAATTCATCAAAAAGGTGATCTTCCGGTTTGGCTTTCCACCCAGTATTATTACTGATAATGGCACCAATCTATCTAAAGGAGAGATGGAAGAGTTTTGCCAGAGGGAACATATTCGCCTGGATGTGTCTTCTGTAGCTCACCCTCAATCCAATGGTCAAGCTGAAAGGGCCAATCAAGAGATCTTGCGAGGCATCAAACCCCGGCTTATGACTCCCTTGCATAGAACACCAGGGTGCTGGGTTGAGGAGTTACCTTCTGTCCTCTGGAGTATCAATACTACGCCTAACAGGTCTACAGGCTATACGCCCTTCTTCATGGTGTATGGTGCTGAAGCGGTTCTTCCAAGTGATATCAGGCACGACTCACCACGGGTGGCGGCTTATGTTAAAGCGGCCAATGAGCAAGCAAGACAGGACAGCTTAGACCGGCTGGATGAAGAGCGTGACATAGCAGCAGCACGATCTGCAATTTATCAGCAGGACCTGCGCAAATCTCACAGCCGCCGGGTTAAGACCAGGACGTTCCAGGAGGGGGACCTGGTACTCCGGCTTATACAAGACCAGACAGATATGCACAAGCTATCCCCACCTTGGGAAGGACCCTTTGTGGTCAGCAAGAATCTACACAACGGTTCATACTACCTGGTGGACGTTCGAGAACATAAAGACTCACGGACAACAGAAGAAGAGACGAAGAGGCCGTGGAACATTGCTCTTCTACGGCCTTACTACACTTGAGCCATGAGCTCCGCTTCATGTATCCTGTATATATTATGATTAATAAATAAACCGGCACCCCAGGTAAACCAGGGGATCAGCCATTTTCTTCTAAATAAGTGTTTTATGGGAGTTCACTCAGGTGATATCCATCTAAGGTTACTTATCTTGATATATATCATTTTCATCAAGAAAACAAGATGCTTTGATCAGTCTATTTTGCTATGCAGGACAATTCTATAAGGGACCAAACAGGACTTGCCATACAAGCGCAACTCTCTTATAGGTACCCTGCCTCCACGGTCACCTGGGGGCTATGGATCGCATTTGAATCCTAGCTTAACCCCTTTGGTCCAATATATATGATCGTATTCGAATCATAGCTCCTTGGATCGCATTCGAATCCATTGATTAGCAAAATTTCAAAGCCACTGGGGGCTACGGATCGCATTTGAATCCTAGCTTAACCCCTTTGGTCCAATATATATGATCGTATTCGAATCATAGATCCTTGGATCGCATTCGAATCCATTGATTGGAAAAATCTCAAGGCCACTGGGGGCTACGGATCGCATTCGAATCCTAGCTTAACCCCTTTGGTCCAATATATATGATCGTATTCGAATCATAGCTCGTTGGATCGCATTCAAGTCCATTGATTGGCAAAATTTCAAGGCCACTGGGGGCTATGGATCGCATTCAAATCCTAGCTTAACCCCTTTGGTCCAATATATATGATCGTATTCGAATCATAGCTCCTTGGATCGCATTCGAATCCATTGATTGGCAAAATCTCAAGGCCACTGGGGGCTACGGATCGCATTCGAATCCTAGCTTAACCCCTTTTGGTCCAATATATATGATCGTATTCGAATCATAGCTCCTTGGATCGCATTCGAATCCATTGACTGGCAAAATTTCAAGGCCACTGGGGGCTACATGGTCGCATTCGAATCTTAGCTTAACCCCTTTGGTCCGGTTTACTGATCGCATTCGAATCAGAAGCCTCGGTTTGTAGCCTGGCATCTCGTAAAAAACCTCGACTACATGGTCTTATTTGCCAACAATGATTTGGTTTTGCGATTTTTTCAAAGTTTTCCGTGGGTAACCAAGTTTTTTGATCCGGAAGTGGGCAACCTCAAAGTTGACCACATATCTACAAAGTAAAAGTCTGGATCATGAATACCAGCATAAGTTAAAAGTCTGGGTCATACACACCAGCATGATTTAAACCAGCATTTATCATAACCCGGAACAGTCATTGGGCAAACGCCAAGAGGGCCAAGAGCCTAATCAGAGTCTACACTATCAATTATGCCTACCGAATTAAGGATGTCAAGCACACTTAATCAAAGGTATGAAGTATTTTTGTGTATAAAACAGATACTCTTTCAATATATGCCTATGGGAGCAATGTAATAGGTCCGGTGGTAAACCGCCAGGACATCTTTTTAGCTTTGTTTACGCAGATAAAGATAATATTAACGGATCAACCATAGAAGACAACAGATTAAAATTGGCAGACGCCAAGTCAAGCTGTGACATCCAAATTGAGACAAAGACAATGTTTCGAACTATCCTATTACAAGGCACTTGCAGGCCTGAGCAGATTAATGTTTTTTGGCAACAGTTTTTCAGCAGCTAGGAGTTAAACCGGGCGGTTTATTCTTCTTCCTGCTGCGAAGGCTGAGGATCGGCCTGTTCCGGATCTTCTTCATCTTCAGGAAGTGGCTGGAAGTCGGGAACGAGCCAGTCAATCTTGGAAAGTGCACGGAAGTACATTTCCTCAGTAATAAGATCGGACGGATCAATATCTGTAGCGAAAGTATGGGCACTCACTGGCGGGATCAGATTCTCGGTATCATAAATCGGCCGGTCCACCCGTTCATTTTCTAAGTCATATGCCGGATGATACCTGGTCAGATCCGCTTCATCGGCAAGTGTGTTGGCAAGATGGCGGATCTCCTTGGTTAAGGCACGGAGATCTTCGCCAAAGAAGGTGGATCCATCTTCCTTATTACTGGGATATCCGTTCATAGCTTCCCCCAGATCAAAGTCTGGAACCCATGCCTTGGCCCGGGTCAGTGCTACAAGAGAACCGGCCCGTGCAGCAGATTTCTTCACCTCTACCAAATGAATAGGCAGGATGGATAGCTTCTCTAAAGTACCTTGGATAGTAGTTGGGGCCGCCTTCTAATGGGACATTGCACTTATAATCCTTTGAGCGCCGGAATACAGCTGCTCCACCAAGGTATAAGAGGCCTTGAGCTTCTTTCGGACGTCATCTCCAAGATGAGTTTTGCGTCGCCCTAAAATTGATTATTAAAGTTAAACCGAAGCGGAACAAAGATTGCAGAGATGAAAACACATGCAAAATGGGTGCTCACCAAAGATAGCAGAGGTCATAAGTTCTATTTGCTGTCTTTAACCGGTCAGCTTTTGCGTCACCGGATTAAGGGCAGCTTCAGCATCCTTTGCTCTTTTCTCAAGAGCATTCCTCTGCACATCCCAGGCGGACCGCTTCGCTTCAAAGTCTTTTTTCAACTTTTCTGTGTTGGTTAAGTTCAGCGCAAGCTCTTCCTTGGCCTTGGCAGAAGCAGTTTCAGTAGCAGCCAGTCTATTCCGGAGCTCAGTTACCTTTGCAGCCCTCCGGGTCAAGTCAGCCTACAAGGAAATCAAATGGAGTAAAAGAAAATTTAGACAAGTCTCAAGCATATAAACAAGTTATCCACTTGACACTTGGGGGCTAATGTACAGTTGAAGTATCAAAAGAGAAATTCAGACAAGTCCCAGGCACATAAAACAAGTTATGCCCCTGGCACTTGGGGGCTAATGTAAGTTCATTTTGCATACATTGGAAGTGCCGGTTCACCTACAACGAAGCTAAATTGGCACTTGGGGGCTACTATGGCCTAAAGACAGGAGTGCAAAGAACACAAAACAGAGACAAGGAAGTTACCTCGTACTTATCCTTCATCATATTAACCAACCCGGATTCATAATCGCGGTTGGTATGAAGCCGGTTCAAATACCCGGAATAAAGTTCCTGGGCACTTAATTGGGCATAGCTGGATAAGTCCGTGCTCCACTTGCCTTTCTCTTGTTGAAACTTTTCCTCTTTGGCAGTGTGTTTGGCCAAGACGATAGGCTCAGCAGGAGCGGTAAAACCTGACCCGGTTATCTGAACATCCGGGGAAGAAGCAGCAGTTGGTTGAGAAGGGGCAGCGGTAGGCACCGGGCTAACAGGAGCCGGGCTAGCCCGAGGAGGGCTAACCCGGACACGACTAGCCAGTTCAACTATATTCTCTGTATTAATATTCTCTGCAGCAACGATATCGTCACGATCCATGGGAGCAGGGTCGTCAAACTGAGCTGCAGGATTGTTGTCTGGAGGGATAACTTCGTCCGGATCAGTAGCCGGTTCAGCGGTAGCAGTCTCGGCAGCCGTTTTGGTGGCTTTCGCCTTCTTGCTAGGCTTTGGCTTGCTGGAGAAAGTCAAAGGAACAATAAGAATCATCAACATACAAATATAAACCGGATATTGTAAAGGACTTACGCAGGCACGGTCTTCAACACAGGGACCTGTGTAGCAGTTGACTCGCCAGAAGAGGACAAGGGAGCCTCCTGATAGTTAGGATCAGACGGTTTAAGCGGTTTACGTATAAGCCCAGCCTTTGGATGAAGAAGAGTTGGAAAAAGTAAAACCTTAGAGTGGCGCCTGCGAGCCGAAGTAAGAGATATTTCGGAGGATTCTACTACGTGGCCACTATGGCGCGTAGTCCGGCGTGCTTCATGCTGCTGCTTCTTCAAAAGAAATTTGGTGTCCAATTGAGCGTAAGGATGAGAAAAAGGGTATTTCCGGGACGCCCGACGGATTTTGGGCGCCGGCGGTTCTGAGTCTGAAGAGAGAGAGATTACCTCAACTTCCGCTGCTTTACTTCCTTCAGCCAGATCCTGCGGAAAGACACTGTTAACATAAATTTGGATAAAGGGAGATTAAAACATATCAGGATCAATTCATACCTCGGAATCTGGATCATCTCCCTCAGGATGTGAACCGGAGGCAGCGGCCGCCTTTTTCTTCTTGACAGCATACGTCTTCCGGCGTGGCTGTTTGCCTGATTTATCTTGAGGTTTTCTCTTCCAGAAGGGGTCGTTGGCCTGTGCAGAAGATGAAAAATAAATAGAAGACAATTGATATGGAAGGATCAGAATAAGCAGAAGAGGTCAGAAAGAACTTACTGCTGGCGCTTTGTTGTTTTCACAGAATGGAGCTAATCCGGTCCGGCTGCACTCTTCCAGGGAGATGTTGAGCTTTTTCTTTGCGGATTCAATGACTTCTTTCTCAGGAAGTATTATGTTAATGTGGCGTTGAGGGTCATCCGGTTTTCCGGTATACTCGCACATCAGGCCGGAGCGCCGGCTCAGTGGAAGGATGCTCCAGGCAAGCCAACAGCGAACAAAGTCTACTCCGGTTAAACCGTTGGCCATAAAGGCCCTAAGCTTAGAAAGCTGAGGGGCAAACCGGGCCTGATCTAGAGCACTAAGGCGCTGCGGCAGGGGATGATCCTTAGGTAGATGATGTGCATGATAACCCGGCAATGGGTTTTCTCCTTCAGGCGAGGTATCTTTACAATAGAACCATGATTGGTTCCATTCCTTGGGGTGTGTATGGAGAGCAGCGTGAGGAAAGGTCGCATATTTTCTCTTTTGAATGCTAACGCCGCCCAACTCTTGATGCGGTCTCGCAGTAAACTCTGTCCGCCGGTTTAAATGGAAAAAGTCTCGGAACAGATCCACTGATGGTTCTTCTTGAAGGTATGCTTCCGAGAAGACTTGAAAATTGCAGACATTTGATATAGAATTCGGACCTATATCTTGAGGATGGAGCTGAAAAGCGGCTAGCACATCCCGGAAATTTTTTGAACCGGGAGGGCTAAAACCCCGGGCCATGTGATCAAATAAAACAATGACCTCTCCTTCCTTAGGAGTAGGTGGACATTCATCTTCTGGGACCCGCCAGTGCAGGACCTCTTTAGGGCCCAGAATACCGATTGAAGCGGCGTTTGTTAGGTCCTCTTCAGTAATGCGGGAAGGAGCCCAGTTGCAAGCGACGAACTGTTTGGCAGTCACCTTGACTAAGGAAACGCTGAGAGATACAGTGCAAAATCCGGATTATCAATTGCTGATGTATAAGAACTGGAACATGATATCAAATTATGGACTTAATCGACGGTTTAGACAAGGGACTAATGGCATTGACAACCCGGAAGAAGATATGAAGCGAACAGCTACCGGTTTATGATAACAGCAAAAGAGAAGGCTAAACCGTCGGGCTTACGTCTAAATTCTTTAAAAGAAGAGCATATGATTGATTAAACCGGTGAGTGAGCTATAGATCTATAATACGAAGAAACAGGTTCCACAGAAGGATAAAGGAAAAAATATTCTGAGGTATAAGGAAAAGATGAAATATATGCAAGCACTAGTAGATAAAGGGTCAACAGACCCGGTTCATTTGGGCCTTTAGCCCCGGTTCCAGAACCGGGACAAGAGGGTCGGTACTAATGCTCTGACCCTTTAGTCCCGGTTCAATCCAGAACCGGGGCAGAAGGGTGTCCATGTGGCCTGTGCACGGAGCCCAGGCATGAGGGGCTTTAGTCCCGGTTGGTGGTACCAACCGGGACCAAAAGGCATCCATGCGTCAGCATTTCTGTGGCTGTGGTTTTTGTTTTTTTTTGAAAGGGGAGGGGGGGTTTTAGGTTTTGGGGGCGTTAATTTAGGTGTTTCATATATTGTGTTAGCTAGCTAATTAATAGAGAGAAGTGTCCTCTCTT
>LR738712.1:630947814-631017959 GCA_902687465.1 Secale cereale
AGGATTCAACAAACCAATACTTCATCATTAGGCGAAAGTAACAGTAGCATGATGGTACGAAGCTCTCCGAAGTTGTTTTGGAACGGAGTCCCGGATAAGATAATCCGTAACAAAAGACGGATTATCCTATCAGGACCTCCGTTCCAGAACATCTTTGCATAACTTCGTACCAACATGCCCCGGTTACTTCTGGCAAATGATGAAGTCATGGAATTCTTCAATACTTCGACACAGGTAGGCAACCTCTCGACCCCCCCGACTTCTCGGCGATCCACAACCCTAGACACCCTCATGTCACATTTTGTCTAGTGTCAAAGGATTCAACAAACCAATACTTCATCATTAGGCGAAAGTAACAGTAGCATGATGGTACGAAGCTCTCCATAGTTCCTAAGAAAAAAAAAATTTATATACACATACATATATATTTAGCAAATTCCTAAGAAAAAAATATATATATACACATACATATATATACAGCAACTATATATACAACAATTTATATAAACATATAAAAAATATATACACATATATACATATATACACAACAACTATATATATATACATCAATTTTATATAAACATAAAAAAAGGGAGCCCTCACATCGCACGGCGGGGCTGGGCGGCGGGGCGGGGCGGCGACGAGGCGGCGTCGGGGCGCGGCGGCGCGACGGCGCGGGGCGGGGCGGGGCGACGGCGATGAGGCGGCGTCGGGGCGGCGTCGGGGGCGACGGCGACGGCGACGGGGCGACGGGGGCGGGGAAGGAGAGGGAGGCGTCGGGGGCGCGGAAGAAGGAAACTGCCCAAAATTTCGCAAGTCCTGGTTATATAGGAGGGGCATTAGCCCCGGTTGGTGGATGAAACCGGGACTAATACACCCCTTTAGTCCCGGTTGCAGCCACCAACCGGGACTAAAGGTCCCTTTTCAGCAGCTCAAAGGGCGGGAAGGAGGGGCCTTTAGTCCCGGTTGGTGGCAGCAACTGGGACTAAACGGGGGTATTAGTCCCGGTTTGAGCCACCAACCGGGACTAATGCCACCCTTTAGTCCCGGTTGGTGCCACCAACCGGGACGAAAGGCCTTACTGCGGTGCGGTGGGAAGTTTAGTCCCACCTCGCTAGTTGAGAGAGGCCAGCACCAGTTTATAAGCCCCGCTGCCTCTCTCCTCTCGAACTCCTCTAAACTGCAGGCCTAAGGGCCTAAACTGACACTGCTTTGCCTGTGGGCTTGCTGGGCTTTCTACGGGCCTGAATCCTGGCCCATGGTTGGGTTTCTAGTCGTATTCAGGCCGTGTGGGCCCAGTAGGTGGAATTTTTTTTATTTTTTTTCTTTGTTGCTTTATTTTTTAGTTTTGTTTCTACTTTCAACAAAATACTTACTGTTGCTATTTTTATTTATTTGTTTTCTTTGTTGCTTTATTTCTTTTATTTTGTTTCTACTTACAAAAAAATACTTATTGTTGCTATTTTTTTCAAGTTTTTTTGTTTTGTTTTCTGCATTATTTATTTTCTTTTGTTTTTTGCTTTATTTTTTAATTCTTTCTGGTAAAACCAATTCCAAACTTTCTGTTAGTGCAAGTAGTATTCAAATTTGAATAGTTTAAATTTGAATTTATTTGTTTTCTTTGTTGCTTTATTTATTTTATTTTGTTTCTACTTACAATGAAATACTTATTGTTGCTATTTTTTATTTTTTTGCAAGTTTTTTTTTGTTTTTTGCATTATTTATTTTCTTTTTTTTGTTTTATTTTTTAATTCTTTCTGGTAAAACCAATTACAAACTTTCTGTTAGTGCAAATTTGAATAGTACAAACGGACAATGGTATCATACTCGTTTGTTACAAAGTTGGCATGGTATCATCATAATAGTTGCAGAAAAAAGTCTTCATTTTTTCTTCGCTTGTGTCATTTGCTTATTGCGCCGTAACCATGGATAATCTTCATCGTTTATCAGGATGCTTGGGTCAGCCTTGACTTTGAAGGGAGGAATTTCATGAAACTTTTCATAATCTTCAGACATGTCTGTCTTGCCCTCCACTCCGAGGATGTCCCTTTTTCCTGAAAGAACTATGTGGCACTTTGGCTCATCGTATGATGTATTCGCTTCCTTATCTTATCTTTTTCTCGGTCTGGTAGACATGTCCTTCACATAGATAACCTGTGCCACATCATTGGCTAGCACGAACGGTTCGTCAGTGTATCCAAGATTTTTCAGATCCACTGTTGTCATTGCGTACTGTGGGTCTACCTGTACCCCACCTCCTGATAGATTGACCCATTTGCACTTAAACAAAGGGACCTTAAAATCATGTCCGTAGTCAAGTTCCCATATGTCCACTATGTAACCATAATATGTGTCCTTTCCCCTCTCGGTTGTTGCATCAAAGCGGACACCGCTGTTTTGGTTGGTGCTCTTTTGATCTTGGACAATCGTGTAAAATGTATTCCCATTTATCTCGTATCCTTTGTAAATCAATACAGTCGAAGATGGTCCCCTGGACAACAAGTACAACTCATCACAAATAGTGTTGTCATCTCTGAGACGTGTTTCCAACCAACTGCTGAAAGTCCTGATGTGTTCACGTGTAATCCAGTCGTCGCCCTGCTCCGAGTGTTTGGAGCGCAGACTGTTCTTGTGTTCATCGACATACGGGGTCACCAATGTAGAGTTCTGTAGAACTGTGTAGTGTGCTTGAGACCAAGAATATCCGTCCCTGCATATTATTGAGTCCCTTCCAAGCGTGCCTTTTCCAGTCAGTCTCCCCTCGTACCGCGATTTAGGGAGACCTATCTTATTAAGGCCAGGAATGAAGTCAACACAAAACCCGATGACATCCTCTGTTTTATGGCCCATGGAGATGCTTCCTTCTGGCCTTGCGCGGTTACGGACATATTTCTTTAGGACTCCCATGAACCTCTCAAAGGGGAACATATTGTGTAGAAATCCGGGCCCCAGAATGACAATCTCGTCGACTAGATGAACTAGGACGTGTGTCATGATATTGAAGAAGGATGGTGGGAACACAAGCTCGAAACTGACAAGACATTGCGCCACATCACTCCTTAGCCTTGGTACGATTTCTGGATCGATCACCTTCTGAGAGATTGCATTGAGGAATGCACATAGATTCACAATGGCTAATCGGACGTTTTCCGGTAGAAGCCCCCTCAATGCAACCGGAAGCAGTTGCATCATAATCACATGGCAGTCATGAGACTTTAGGTTCTGGAACTTTTTCTCTGCCATATTTATTATTCCCTTTATATTCGATGAGAAGCCAGTCGAGACCTTCATACTGAGCAGGCATTCAAAGAAGATTTCTTTCTCTTCTTTCGTAAGAGCATAGCTGGCAGGACCTTCATACTGCTTCGGAGGGATGCCGTCTTTTTCGTGCAAACGTTGCAGGTCCTCCCGTGCCTCAGATGTATCTTTTGTCTTTCCATACATGCCCAAGAAGCCTAGCAGGTTCACGCAAAGGTTCTTCGTCACGTGCATCACGTCGATTGAAGAGCGGACCTCTAGCTCTTTCCAGTAGGGTAGGTCCCAAAATATAGATTTCTTCTTCCACATGGGTGCGTGTCCCTCATCGTCATTCGGAACAGCTAGTGCGCCGGGGCCCTTTCCAAAGATTACGTGTAAATCATTGACCATAGCAAGTACGTGATCACCGGTACGCATGGCGGGCTTCTTCCGGTGATCTGCCTCGCCTTTGAAATGCTTGCCTTTCTTTCGACATTGATGGTTGGTCGGAAGAAATCGACGATGGCCCAGGTACACATTCTTCCTGCACTTGTCCAGGTATATACTTTCAGTGTCATCTAAACAGTGCGTGCATGCGTGGTATCCTTTGTTTGTCTGTCCTGAAAGGTTACTGAGAGCGGGCCAATCGTTGATGGTCACGAACAGCAACGTCTTTAGGTCAAATTCCTCATGTTTGTGCTCATCCCATGCACGTACACCGTTTCCATTCCACAGCTGTAAAAGTTCTTCAACTAATGGCCTTAGGTACACATCAATGTCGTTGCCGGGTTGCTTAGGGCCTTGGATGAGAACTGGCATCATAATGAACTTCCGCTTCATGCACATCCAAGGAGGAAGGTTATACATACATAGAGTCACGGGCCAGGTGCTGTGATTGCTGCTCTGCTCCCCGAAAGGATTAATGCCATCCGCGCTTAAAGCAAACCATACGTTCCTTGCGTCCTTTGCAAACTCCTCCCAGTACTTTCTCTCGATTTTTCTCCATTGCGACCCGTCAGTGGGTGCTCTCAACTTCCCGTCTTTCTTACGGTCCTCACTGTGCCATCGCATCAACTTGGCATGCTCTCTGTTTCTAAACAAACGTTTCAACCGTGGTATTATAGGAGCATACCACATCACCTTCGCAGGAACCCTCTTCCTGGAGGGCTCGCCATCAACATCACCAGGGTCATCTCGTCTGATCTTATACAGCAATGCACCACATACCGGGCATGCGTTCAGATCGTTGTATGCACCGCGGTAGAGGATGCAGTCATTAGGGCATGCATGTATCTTCTGCACCTCCAATCCTAGAGGGCATACGACCTTCTTTGCTGCGTATGTATTGTCGGGCAAGTCGTTATCCTTCGGAAGCTTCTTCTTCAATATTTTCAGTAGCTTCTCAAATCCTTTGTCAGCCACAGCATTCTCTGCCTTCCACTGCAGCAATTCCAGTACGGTACCGAGCTTTGTGTTGCCATCTTCGCAATTGGGGTACAACCCTTTTTTGTGATCCTCTAACATGCGATCGAACTTCAGCTTCTCCTTTTGACTTTCGCATTGTGTCCTTGCATCGACAATGACCTGGCGAAGATCATCATTTGGTTCCTCTTGATCTTCAGCAGCTTCACCCGTTGCAGCATCATTGGGCACATCGTCTGGTTCCTCTTGATCTTCACCAGCTCCCCCCATTGCAGCATCACCGTATTCAGGGGGCACATAGTTGTCATCGTACTCTTCTTCTTCGCCGTCTTCCATCATAACCCCTATTTCTCCGTGCCTCGTCCAAACATTATAGTGTGGCATGAAACCCTTGTAAAGCAGGTGGGAGTGAAGGATTTTCCGGTTAGAGTAAGACATCGTATTCACACATTTAGTGCATGGACAACACATAAAACCATTCTGCTTGTTTGCCTCAGCCGCATTTAGAAACTCACGCACGCCCTTAATGTACTCGGAGGTGTGTCTGTCACCGTACATCCATTGCCGGTTCATCTGCGTGCATTTATATATAATTAAGTGTGTCAAAAACCATTACAGAACATCATAAATAGATAATTAAGTGACCAAATGTATAAAAGTTCATCATCACATTAAAACCAAAGTACATACATATATAGTTCTCATCTAACAACATATAGCTCTCCATACACATCAAAACTATGTAAAACATTTCAACGCGAAAACAAATGCTATCATAATCGCAACCAAGGTAACAATTGATCCAACGGCATAATGATACCAAGCCTCGGTATGAATGGCATATTTTCTAATCTTTTTAATCTTCAACCGCATTGCATCCATCTTGATCTTGTGATCATCGACGACATCCGCAACATGCAACTCCAATATCATCTTCTCGTCCACACTTTTTTTTATTTTTTCCTTCAAGAATTTGTTTTCTTCTTCAACTAAATTTAACCTCTCGACAATAGGGTCCATCTTGATCTTGTGATCATCGATAACTTCCGCAACATGCAACTCCAATTCCATCTTCTCCTCCTCCATTTTTTCCAATTTTTTCTTTAACGAAATGTTTTCCTCTTCAACTAAATTTAACCTCTCCACAAGAGGGTCGGTTGGAATTTCTGGTTCAACTACCTCCTAGACATAATAAAACATCTATGCATGTCAGGTTGGTCGGCATAACTATCATAAGCACTAAAACAAATAGTTATAAATTAAAGATAATATACCACATCCGAATCGTAGACCGGACGAGGGCCCACGTGGGCGGATATCAAAACCATCGCACTATATAATAACAAGCAATAATAAACTTAAGAAAATTAGACAAATATCTATCTAAAGCAATAATAAAAGTAAGAAAAGCATGGACATAACAAGAGGCTCACCACGGTGGTGCCGGTGATGAGATCGGCGGGGGCGATCGACGGCGGCGAAGACGGGGACGGGACGTGACGGACCGCTAAACCTAGACAAATCTCGGAGAAAATAGAGCTTCGAGAGGAGAAAAGCTTAACTAGTGTGGCTCGGGCATTCCACCGAACACGTTCTGTGCATAGGAGGTGAGCTAGAGCACCACTAACCCCTCTCCCCCTCGGCCAGAAAAAAAAACAGAGCAGTGAGCTCTGCTCTTGAGTGAGGGGGTTTATATAGGCAACTCACTGGTCCCGGTTGGTGCTACAAACCGGGACTAAAGGGGTGCCTTTGGTCCCGGTTCATAACACCAACCGGGACCAATAGTGGTGGGCCAGGAGCAAGAGCCATTGGTCCCGGTTTTTAGCTCCAATCGGGACCAAAAGGTCCAAACGAACCGGGACCAATGGCCCACGTGGCCCGGCCGGCCCCCTGGGCTCACGAACCGGCTCCAGTACCCCCATTGGACCTGGTTCTAGATTGAACCGGGGCTAATGGGCTGGACCAATGCCCTGTTTTCTACTAGTGAAGTATTATACAGGAAGAACCGCGGAGGTTTTCTACAGATCAAATCGAAGCTGTTGAACTAGAGAGACTAAAAGCGTAAGCGCGGGGCAGGGGCGCACGCAAAATGAAACTAAGTAAGGGTTGAATCTACCGCAAGGTCAACCTACATGGATGAACGATGAAACTTCATAGTTTCATGGCGGAAGCCATGGAAGGAACCCTAGATTGGGATCTACAGTGAGGAAGAAAGAATACCTGATGAAGAAGCAGACGGCGGTGAGTTGCTCTGGACACAGCTCAGGGTGATGCAGCGGCCTGGCTTGACGACGGCGACGGGCTCGAAGAGTGCCGGCGGAGCTTCGGGCGACGGAGGAAGACGAAGGCAGGAGGAATAAAAAGGACAGGCCTCAACGGTATTTATAAGCCAAAGAGGTGAAATGGCAAGCGCGGGAATCAAGGAGGTCAGAGATTGGATAAAGATTATGCTGTCGCCTCGATCTTTGGGATAGCATTTAACCAAGGTAACAAACAGAGGTGAGCAATAAATACGGAGGTGACGTCATGACGGATTAAGATGATTCTCGGAGATGACGTCATGGTCGGTTTACGAAGCAGATGAGCTGCAAAGAAGAAATTCATGCAAAGACTTAGAAGACTGACATGAACAAGTTCAAATCAATCAGGGGCCTAATGTCAGGGATATTACTAGCAGGTATAAACTGGCCCGAAAGATCTGGATTATGCTAACATAGTTGTATTATCATAAGCCCAGTAGAATATGAATCAGAGGTTACGACCCATAGAGGCTTAGGGCCCATATGTAAAGCTTACGGTTTATGAACCGTCATATCATGTAACTTGAGGTATAAGATAGAAAGAGTAGAGACCGAGGCGGACACGATTATGAGCCAGCCTCAGGACTCTGTAAACCGGACCGGGCGTCGCCTCCAATACAAAGGGACAACCCGGTGACGGTTCAAGGACAAGCAACAACCCGTCGAGACACAAGCAAGCGATCCGCTCCCTGTTCATCGACCCCCAAGCAATACCAAACCAAACTAGACGTAGGCTTTTACCTTCATCGAAGGGGCCGAACTAGTATAAACCCTCTGTGTCCTTTGTGTGCTTTAACCTCTTCAAGATAACCCGCGCGATGGCTCCACACCTAAGTCCTTTAAACTGGTCATCTGCCGTGCTAATTCCACGACAAAAGCTGTTCTGCCGGGGATAGTTTCCTCTGGGAGGGGGAAATGGTCACCGCCGTCATCACCAGCAACTCTCCCATCTTGGGGAGAGCTATCTTCATCAACATCTTCACCAGCACCATCTCCTCTCAAACCCTACTTCATCTCTTGTATCCAATCTTTGTATCCAAAACTCAAATTGGTACATGTGGGTTGCTAGTAGTGTTGATTACTCCTTGTAGTTGATGCTAGTTGGTTTATTTGGTGGAAGATCATATTTTCAAATCCATTATGCATATTAATATATCTGATCATGAATAATATTATGTCTTGTGAGTAATTACTTTTGTTCCCGAGGACATGAGAGAAGTCTTGTTATTAGTAGTCATGTGAATTTGGTCTTCGTTTGATATTTTGATGAGATGTATGTTGTCTGTCCTCTAGTGGTGTCATGTGAACGTCGACTACATGACACTTCACCATTATTTGGGCCTAGAGGAAGGCATTGGGAAGTAATAAGTAGATGATGGGTTGCTAGAGTGACAGAAGCTTAAACCCTAGTTTATGCGTTGCTTCGTAAGGGGCTGATTTGGATCCATATGTCTCAGGCTATGGTTAGGTTTACCTTAATACTTCTTTTGTACTTGCAGATGCTTGCATTAGAGGTTAATCATAAGTGGGAGGCTTGTCCAAGTAAGGGCAGCACCAAAGCACCGGTCCACCCACATACCAAATTATCAAAGTACCGAACGCGAATCAAACGATCGTGATGAAAACTAGCTTGACGATAATTCCCATATGTCCTCGGGAGCGCTTTACCTTGCATAAGAGTTTGTTTAGGCTTGTCCTTTGCTACAAAAAGGATTGGGCCACCTTGCTGCACCTTATTTACTTTTACCTTTTGTCACTTGCTACAAATTATCTTATCACAAAGCTATCTGTTACCTATAATTTTAGTGCTTGCAGAAAATACCTTACTGAAAACTGCCTATCATTTCCTTTTACTCCTCGTTGGGTTCAACACTCTTACTTATCGAAAGGATTACGATAGATCCCCTGCACTTGTGGGTCATCAGCTTGCAATGACAATTAGAGATCATAGATGCCTATTCAATGCTTAATTAGCTGAGAGTTTATAATGGTCTATCTTGTGTGCCAACATGATATTAAAATGGTTGTGATGTGGTATGATAGGGTGGTATCATCCTTTGAATGATTCAAGTGGTCTGACTTAGCACATGTTCACGCATGTAGTTGAAGCAAATCAACATATCCTCCACGGTATTCATGTTCATGGTGATTTATATCCTACTCATGCTCGCATTCATTGTTGAATAATTTTAATGCATGTTCATGACTGTTGTCGCTCTCTAGCTGGTCGCTTCCCAGTCTCTTTCTAGCCTTCACCTGTACTAAGCGGGAATACTGCTTGTGCATCCACTTCTAGAAACCCCAAAGTTATTCCATTGAGTCCACCATACCTTCCTATATGTGGTATTTACCTGCTGTTCCAAGTAAATTTGTATGTGCCAAACTCTAAACCTTCAAATGAAATTCTGTTATGTATGCTCGAACAGCTCATGTATCAACTAGGGCTGTCTATATCTTCCATTCTAGGTGGGTTATTCTCATGATGAGTGGGCTCCGCTCATCATTCATGAGAAAATGGCTGGTAACCGGGATGCCCAGTCCCATGCTCAAATCATAATAATTAAACAAAACTCCCCCAGGGCTCTTGCTGGTTTGGACGGTACCCGTTGTTTCGGGCTAGCCGTGGAGTGTGGTTGTTGGTGGTTGGGGGAGTACAAACTTTACCATTCTGTTTGGGAACCGCCTATAATGTGCGTGGCATGGAAGATATCGAGATTCTTGGTTGTTATGTTGACAATGAGAGTATACCGCTCAAAATGTTATTAATCTCTATTTAAAAATCGAGCTCTGGCACCTCTACAAATCCCTGCTTCCCTCTGCGAAGGTCCTATCTATTTACTTGTATGCTAAGTCATCATCCTCTTATTAAAGAGCACCAGTAGGAGAGCACCTTTGTCGTTTGCATGCATTACTATTAATTTCCATTGAGTATGATCATGACTGGATCTCTTTTACCATGAATTACAACGTCTAGTCAGTCCTTGATCTTTAAAGGTGCTCTGCATTTATGTTTTGCGGTCTCACAAAGGGCTAGAGAGATACCATCTTGTTATATCATATTATGATTGTTTTGAGAAGTGTTGTCATTCGAGGTTTATTATTATTGCTCGCTAGCTGATTATGCCATTGATATGAGTAGACAAGAGACCTGAATAAGTCATTGTGAATGTGGTTAGTTCATGATCTTGCTGAAAACCTGAATGCTGGCTTACATATTTGCAACAACAAGAGCAAACAGAGTTTGTCAAACTTTTTCTTTATCACTTTCAATTTATCAACTGAATTGCTTGAGGACAAGCAAAGGTTTAAGCTTGGGGGAGTTGATACGTTTCCAACGTATCTACTTTTCCAAACACTTTTGCCCTTGTTTTGGACTCTAACTTGCATGATTTGAATGGAACTAACCCAGACTGACGTTCTTTTCAGTAGAACTGCCATGGTGTTGTTTTTTGTGCAGAAATAAAAAGTTCTAGGAATGACCTGAAAATCCATGGAGAATTATTTTGGAAAATATAAAAATATATGCGGAAACATCCAGAGCAGGGGGCCCACACCATATCCATGAGGGTGGAAGGCGCGCCCCCTGCCTCGTGGGCCCCCTGATGCTCCATCGACTTACCCCCGGACTCCGTATATTCACTTTCGGGGAGAAAAAAAATCAAGGAGGAAGAATTATCACATTTTACGATACGGAGCCGCCGCCAAGCCCTAATCTCTCTCGGGAGGGCTGATCTGGAGTCCGTTCGGGGCTCCGGAGAGTGGAGATCGTCGCCATCATCATCATCAACCTTCCTCCATCACCAATTCCATGATGCTCACCACCATGCGTGAGTAATTCCATCGTAGGCTTGCTGGACGGTGATGGGTTGGATGAGATTTATCATGTAATCGAGTTAGTTTTGTTAGGGTTGATCCCTAGTATCCACTATGTTCTGAGATTGATGTTGCTATGACTTTGCTATGCTTAATGCTTGTTACTAGGGCCCAAGTGCCATGATTTAAGATCTGAACCTATTATGTTTTCATGAATATATGTGTGTTCTTGATCCTATCTTGCAAGTCTATAGTCACCTACTATGTGTTATGATCCGGCAACCCCGAAGTGACAAAATCGGGACCACTCCCGGTGATGACCGTAGTTTGAGGAGTTCATGTATTCACTATGTGTTAACGCTTTGGTCCGGTACTCTGTTAAAAGGAGGCCTTAATATCCCTTAGATTCCAATAGGACCCCACTGCCACGGGAGGGTAGGACAAAAGATTTCATGCAAGTTCTTTTCCATAAGCACGTATGACTATATTCGGAATACATGCCTACATTACATTGATGAACTGGAGCTAGTTCTGTGTCACCCTAGGTTATAACTTTTACATGATGAATTGCATCCGATATAATTCCCCATCACCGATACAATGCCTAAGAGCTTTTCACATATTGCTTGTTGCTTATTTACTTTTCCATTGCTACTATTACAATAACTTCAAAAACACTATCGTTACTTTTATTGCCGGTACCACTATTATCATATTACTTTGCTACTAAACTACCTTGCTGCAGATACTAAGTTTCCACGTGTGGTTGAATTGACAACTTAGCTGCTAATACTTAAGAGTATTCTTTGGCTCCCCTTGTGTCGAATCAATAAATTTGGGTTGAATACTTTACCCTCGAAAATTGTTGCGATCCCCTACACTTGTGGGTTATCACTTCACTCGAGACGAATTGGTCTGTCTTTTTCATCATCTGGTAGAGAGGGATAGCTTTTTCTCCCAATCGGCTGATAAACCGGCTCAGCGCTGCAATGTGGCCTGCCAGATGTTGGACATCATTGATACACGCCGGTTTAGCCAGGGACGTAATAGCTTTGATTTTCTCCGGATTAGCTTTGATGCCCCTGTTTGACACCAGAAACCCCAAGAGCTTGCCTACCGGAACACCAAAAACACATTTGGCCAGATTAAGCATCATCTTATAAACCCGAAGATTATCAAAGGTTTCCTTCAAATCATCTATTAATGTCTCCTCCTTTCTGGATTTCACCACAATATCATCCACATATGCATGAACATTACGCCCAATCTGTTTATGAAGACAATTCTGTACACAACTCTGATAAGTTGCCTGGGCACTCTTGAGCCCAAAGGGCATAGACACATAGGAGAAGGCTCCAAAGGGAGTTATAAAGGCTGTTTTCTCCTGGTCCTTAACTGCCATTTTGATATGATGATAGCCAGAATAAGCATCCAGAAAACTCAAGCGCTCACAACCCGCCGTAGCATCAATGATTTGATCAATACGAGGGAGAGCAAAGGGATCCGCAGGACAAGCCTTGTTCAAATCTGTGTAGTCAACACACATACGCCAAGTGTTGTTCTTCTTAAGTACCAGCACCGGATTAGCCAACCATTCAGGATGAAATACCTCAACGATAAACCCAGCCGCCAAGAGCCTGGCTACCTCTTCACCAATGGCTTTGCGTCTTTCTTCATTGAAGCGGCAGAGAAACTGTTTGACCGGTTTAAACTTGGGATCGACATTAAGAGTGTGCTCAGCGAGTCCTCTCGTTACACTTGGCATGTCAGAAGGTTTCCATGCAAAGATGTCCCGGTTCTCACGGATGAACTCGATGAGCGCGGCTTCCTATTTCGGATCTAGGTTAGCGCTAATGCTAAACTGCTTGGATGAATCGCCAGGAACAAAATCAACTAGCTTAGTCTCATCAGCCGATTTAAACTTCAAGGCCGGATCATGCTCTGTAGTTGGCTTCTTCAAAGGAGACATATCTACCAGATCAACATTGTCCTTATAAAACTTCAACTCCTCTGTTGCACAAACCGACTCAGCATAGGCAGCATCACCTTCTTCACATTCCAAAGCAATCTTACGACTCCCATGTACCATGATGGTCCCCTTATGACCCGACATTTTGAGCTGCAGATAGACATAATAGGGCCTCGCCAAGAACTTAGCGTAAACCGGCCGTCCAAACAGGGCATGATATGGGCTCTTGATTTTTAGCACTTCAAAGGTCAAAGTGTCAGATCTTGAGTCATGCTCATCTCCAAAGGTAACCTCCAGATCTATCTTACCAACCGGATACGCCGATTTACCAGGTACTACACCATGGAAGACAATGTTTGACGGTCTAAGCATTTTTATCTGTTAACCCCATGTGACATAAGGTTTCATAATAAAGGATGTTGATGCTGCGCCCTCCGTGCATGAGCACCTTGGTAAACTTATACCCCCCAACCTGAGGTGCAACCACCAGTGCCAGCTGACCCGGATTATCAACCCGGGGCGGATGATCCTCACGACTCCACACAATGGGCTGCTCTGACCAGCGTAAATAATGAGGCACCGCCGGTTCAACAGAGTGCACCGCCCTTATAAACCTTCTGATTACGCTTACACAGGCTAGTGGTGAAGACATGATATTGCCCACTATTCAACTACTTCGGGTTGCTTTGATAACCTGACTGTTGCTGCTGATGATTATAACCACCTTGGCTGCCTTGACTACCCTGATTGCCGTCCACTCTGGTTGCCTTGGAATCCTGAGCCAGGACCACCATCGTGATAACCCGACCCATGAGAACCAGGCCCTGAACCGCCAGACGGCCCATGATCATATTGGAAACGATCTGAATTTTTGAACTCCCGCATAATAAAGCAATCCTTTCAGACGTGCGTAGCCGGTCTTTCCTTCGTCCCGTGCCTAGGGCAAGGCAGATTCATCTGGCGCTCAAGATTGATATTTGATCCTCCGCTCCGCGGGGGCGGCCAACCTTTTCGACGCTGGCCATCATTCTGTGTGCTAGTGTTAGCCACAAAATATGAATTATTATCTGCTTTACGCTTACCGCTGTATCCATGGCTCGCCTGACTAGGCTACGGCGCTTTACCGTTCTTCTTTCCCTTTCCCGAATTTTCGTCGTCAGACTCTGGGTCCTTGGTACTATCAGAATCGGCGTACTTCACCAGGGCTGCCATGAGCATCCCATGTCATCGCAGTGACATTTGAGCCGCCCTAACTTCAGCTTCAGAGGCGTGAACCGGCAATTGCCTTCCAATGTTAAGACTGTTGTGTCAGGGTTGATGCGGTCTGATGAATGCAGGATCTCTGAAACCCGGCGCACCCAATGACTTGTTGACTCGTTCTCTCCTTGGACACATGCAGATAAGTCCACAATTGACATGGGCTATTTGCATGTGTCTTAGAAATTCTGGATAAACCGGTGCCTTAGCTCGGCCCATGATCCGATGGAATTAGCTGGCAAACTTTTCAGCCAAGTGCGAGTCATTCCTTCCAGCATCATGGTGAAGTACTTAGCACACGCCGCATCGTCCACATCCAGCATCTCCATCGCCATCTCATAGCTTTCAACCCTCGACTCGGGGGATAAATCGGCAGTATAATTGGGCACATTTTGCGCTCCTTTGAAATCCTTAGGCAGATGCACATTATGTAAAGCGGGGGTGAGGCACGGCACTCCCAAAGAGCTGGAAGAAACTCTTGGTTCCACCGAGGTGGTTGGACAAACCGGGGTAAGCTGATGGGTCATGTATTGTGCTACTAATTCGGCTTCCCGACGATGTCTACCCTGATCCACTACATCCTGAGCATTTGCACCACCACCTGCCGTATTATCCCCCAGAGGCGGGTTATGATTCCGCGCACTGCTCGACACGGCCGGTTCATCAATATGCCTGATGTAACTGCAGCTTAGGCGGAGGTGGTGTCGGTGTACTAGAGTAGGGGTACCCTAGTATCCCAAACTTGTGCACGGGCAGCCGTAGCACCCCGCGGCAAGGCTTGTCGGGTGACCGCCAAGGTCCTCCGTGGTTCCTTTGGAGCCATTCAAGAACAAAGTATTTAAGCCAAGGAGATAAGGCCCCGGTGAGAGGAGCTTGCCGAGAAGGCCACTCAAGGCACAAGACCCCGGCGAGAGGAGCTTGCCGGGAAGGCCAACCAAGACATCTCGAGGAACTTGCCGCGACGCGCCACACGTCCCGGCAAGGCCCGGTGAGCGACAAGCTCCCCGGACGCGACAAGACAACGACCACGGCAAGGCGCTTGCCGCGGCAAGCTACCACTTTGTACCTGCGCTCCAGCACATCCACCAACGTGTCTCTCTGGGACCCTTCCAGGCGTACGTGGCGGGAGGCTGTGCAGACAGCGGTACGCGGTGGCAAGCGTCGCTGACAAGGTGGTCGTCGTGGCGAACGGTGGCATCCCTGACGGTCCCTTTTTGCACTGTTTGGGCGACACAGACGGGCATTTAATGCTCTTGTCCCCTGCCGTCAGGGTTAGGTATGATGCACTGTACAGGTAGTTGTACCAACTACAACACCTTTCCATTTTTACCCTTATCTACGTTGCCACCTGTCGGTGACCCCTTGAGCATATAAAAGGAGGCCCATGCGCAACGTAGAAGGGGGGTTCGAAGCCAGAGAACACTCACGCTCGGTCTCGTTAGCGGCTAGAGTGTACTGTAGCACTCAGCGCTCCCGAGCAAGAACTCAATACAAACCACAAAGCAGGAGTAGGGTTTTACGCATCCGTGCGGCCCGAACCTGGGTAAACTGCTCGTGTGCCTCGCCTCGATCTGCTCTTCGCGCGATCTCCGCCCCCGCCAAACCGAAAGGGACTCGGTCCGCCGGTCCCATAGGTGTTCGTGGATCAGTTTCCCCGACATCTTTGGCGCGCCAGGTAGGGGTGCGTCGAGATTGTGTGAACCTGATCCGGCCTGCACACGAGCTAGATCTTCATCATCTTCATCGACATGCCGCCGAAGAAGAAGGCTTCGGAGGCGGCTGCTCCGTCCGCGTCGAACCCACCACGGCCGGAGCCAACGGCTGGTGGGGTAGACGCCGGCGGAAGAACGGGCGTCGACGAGGGAGCTCACGGTGCTGCCCGGTCCAAGGACAAGGCCGCGCTGCCCATTGGCGGCGTAGGCGACTCCCACAACGACCGGGCGCACTCCAAGACCTCGGCGTCCATACATGCACCGTGCCCATCTCAGGAGGCGCGGGACCGGCAGCGTCATGGTACTCACGGTACCATACGTTTGCTGGACCAAGATCGAGCTGGTGGATCTCGGAATGCTCAGGGCCAGCATGCACGCCAACATGCTGGCACGAGCGAGGCACGGTCGCTTGGACGAGATACTGCTCGTTCTAACATGGTTAGAAGTCCGAGCATATCTCGCTCCTCACACCGTTCGCCACCGCTACCCACCACTCTAGCAGAGGCTTTGGTGCGAGCTCAACTGCTCCTGGACTACCCTCCAACGGCAGACAAGATCGACGACTGGAGGGCAGCCATTCAGAGTCTCATGAGCTTCACCAACGGCGACACTCCACGGCAGCCGAGCACATCGCAGCCGCGGCAAGTCACCCAGGCGCGAGCCGATGGCGACAAGACCGGTGGAGGTGCAACCACCGTGCACTCTCCGCCCCGAAGACCAAGATCGCCGACTCGTCGGATCAACCTCGACAGCGACTCCACCGCGTCGTCAGATCCATGAGCTCGTCGCGATCAGCGCCAAGTTCTTCACGAATGACAGCAAGAGGACGCTCGTACTCGCATCGAGCGCCGAAGAGAAGCGCGGCGTCAATCCGACCAGCGCGCTGGGCCCACTGTCGACATGCATGCGCCAGGGGAACCAGGCGACTTGTCGTACGCGGTAGGTTGCCCTGCGTTCACTCGTGAGCTGCGGCAAGTCCAGTGGCCCAGCATGAAGAATTTCAAGCCAGACGTACCAGATAAGTACAACGGCAAGACGCATAAGTCGGAGTTCCTCAGCACCTACACCATCACGGTGCAAGCTGCCGGGGGGCGAGACGACAAGATCCTTGCCAACTACTTCCCGCTGGTACTCAAACCCAACGTCAGATCCTGGCTCATGCACTTGCCGGACAACTCCATATCCTCCTGGGCAGACCTGTGCCATCAGTTTGTCGGCGCCTTTACAAGCGGCCACAAACCTCATGGCCAAGAGAGTGACCTTCACCTGCTCGCCCAGAAGGAAGGAGAGCCCATGCGCAAGTATATTCAGAGGTTCAGCCGTGTACAGCACAACATCCCCGATGTCCACCCTGCCGCGGTGATTAGCGCGTTCCATCAGAATGTGCGTAACCGCAGGATGAGGGAGGAGATGGCGATGTGCAAGATCAGAGACGTCAGCGAGTTATATGCCCTAGCCGACAAGTGTGCACGTGCTGAGGAAGGAAGGAAACTCCCTGGAGAGAATACATGAGCAGGAGGATCTGACAGCGAGGATGCTGCCCCGGCAAAGAAAAACCGGTGGCGGAACAATAGAAAAAAGAAAGGCAAAGAGGTGCTAGTTGTTGAGCAGTCCGACAACGAAGGTGGCGCCAAGAAAGCCAAAGTTGGTAGCTCCGACAAGGAAATTGCCGCATGCACCAACTGCCAGGCTGTGGCGGCCGCCGACAAGCAGGATGGCAACGACAAGCAGTACTGCAACATCCACCGCACCAAGGGTCATGACCTCCAGAACTGCAAGAGGGTCGAGCAGCTTGTCGACCAGCAAAAAGCTGAGTACAAGCGACGCGACAAGGAGAAGGCCCAAGGAGGTACTGGAGGATCCAGCCAGAAGCGCGCCGGCCGGGGAGGACGCCGCGACAAGGCCAAGCAGCGGCAAGGAGACAGACCTCCCCGCGGCCGCGACAAGGATGAAGACGACGATGACGATGAAGACATGGATGATGTCGAGACCGGTGAGCAGGAGTTCCAGAAAGCCACAGAGGTCTTGTGCGTTGACGGCGGTGCTTCTCTGCATACTTCACACCGCCAACTCAAGCAGTGGGTGCGGGAATTCAATGCGGCAGAATCACTTGTCGAATCACGCAAGCTTCTGAAATGGTCCAGCACGCCTATCATCTTTGATATTGAGGACCACCCTGATCGCACAACTGCGGTCGGGTGCTTGCCGATGTTGGTCTCACCAACTATCCGCAACCTCAAGGTCACTAAGATGCTAGTTGACGGCGGGGCCGGCTTGAACCTGATATCCTCCGCTGTACTCTAGAAACTCCAGATCCCTGACAGCGAGCTCGAAGAGACCGGCACTTTCCAAGGAATCAACCCGGGAAGGAGCAAGCCGAAGGGGAAGATCACGTTGCCAGTGACATTTGGCGGCAAGTTGAACTTCAGGACTGAGAGGGTCACCTTTGACGTTGCTGATTTTCCATTGCCTTACAATGGGATACTCGGCCGTCCAGCACTCGCCAAATTCATGGCAGCCTCTCACTATGCATATAACATGCTGAAGATGCCAGGCCCGATAAGCGTCATCTCTGTCCCTGGCGACAATAAGGATGCCCTTATCTGCACCGACAAGATCTACCGGGAAGCAGCAGCCGCGACAGATAGCAAGTCACTTGCCGCTGAAGCTCCCGGGGGGAAGAAGAAGACCAAGTCCGGCAAGAGTTCTGATGCCCACTCCGGCAAGCGCACCTCTTCGGAGTGCTGCGCTACCGTCGAGGACGCACCATCGAGCTCCACCGGCAAGTGTAAGAAGACGATGGCAGCTCCGCCAGAGACCAAGGTGTCCGCCAAGGAGGACGGCACTGGTGGTACCTTCACCATCAGTGCCACTCTTGACCCTAAATAGGAAAGTGCGCTCATTGCTTTCCTGCGGGCGAACGTCGACGTGTTTGCGTGACAACCGTCTGACATCCCCGGTGTTCCCAGGAAAGTAATTGAGCACCATCTTGCCGTCTGTCCTCATGTGCGGCCCGTCAAGCAGAAAGTCAGGAAACAAGCAGTGGAGCGCCAAGAATTCATCGCAGAAGAAATCTAGAAATTGGAAGCAGCAGGCCTCGTCAGAGGAGTGCTCCATCCTACGTGGTTGGCCAATCCTGTAGTCGTGCGCAAGGCAAACGGGAAATGGAGGCTTTGTATCGACTTTACCGACGTCAATAAAGCTTGTCCCAAAGACCCATTTCCCTTGCCGCACATTGACCAGATTGTTGACTCCATGGCTGGATGTAACTTGCTTTCATTTCTTGACGCGTACTCAGGATACCATCAGATCTTCATGGCAGAAGAGGATGAGGAGAAGACCGCATTCATCACTCCATGTGGCACGTACTGTTTCATACGGATGCCTTTCGGTTTGAAGAATGCTAGTTCAACATTTGCAAGGGTAGTCCATACCGCTTTTGAGCCACAAATACACATAAATGTAGAAGCATACATGGATGACATAGTGGTCAAGAGCAAGGAAAAGGTGACCCTGATTCAAGATTTAGACGAGACCTTTGCAAATCTGCGCAAGATCAGCCTCAAGCTCAACCCCGAGAAGTGTGTGTTTGGAGTCCCTTCCGGCAAGCTTCTCGGGTTCTTCGTGTCTCAGAGGGGAATTGAAGCCAATCCCGACAAGATCAAGGCCATTGAGCAGATTGAAGCACCAAAGCGCGTCAAGGATGTACGAAGACTTGCCGGTTGCGTGGCTGCTCTCAACAGGTTTATCTCTAAGTCTGCTGAGCGCGCCCTGCCGTTTTTCAAAATATTGAAAAAGGCAGGTCCAATGAAATGGACTCCGGAAGCGGAGGCTGCGCTGCAAGACTTGAAGAGATACCTATCCTCTACTCCAATACTTGTCGCACCTAAGCCACAAGAGAAGTTGCTGCTGTATCTAGCGGCAACCAATCAAGTGGTTAGTGCTGCGTTAGTAGCGGAGAGGGAGGCAGATGATGAGCCAGCAACCACGACAGGCGCATCCAGCGACAAGCAGGGGGCTTCCCCGACAAGCTCTGGTCCCGACAAAGATGGATCTGCGCAGGCACAAGAGGAGATACGGAAGAGAATGGTGCAGCGCCCAGTTTACTTTGTCAGTTCCCTTCTGCAGGGGGCTAGGTCAAGGTACTCTGGTGTGCAGAAATTGCTTTTCGGCCTCCTCATGGCCTCGAGAAAGCTGCGCCATTACTTCCAAGCACATGAGATCACAGTTGTCACTCGCTTTCCGCTGAAGAGGATACTGCAGAATCCAGAAGCAACAGGCAGGATTGTTGAGTGGGCACTGGAACTGTCAAGGTTTGGCCTCAAGTTTGAAAGCACTTCAACTATCCAAAGCAGAGCATTGGCAGAATTCATAGCAGAGTGGACGCCAACACCAGTTGAAGAGATTCCAGAAACGAGCATCCTCGTCAAAGAAGCAAGCAAAGAGTGGCTGATGTACTTTGATGGTGCCTTCTCGCTGCAAGGCGCCGGTGCTGGCGTGCTGCTTGTCGCACCCACCGGAGAGCACCTCAAGTACGTAGTCCAGATGCACTTTCCCAAGGAGCAAGCAACAAACAATGCCGCGGAGTATGAGGGTTTGCTTGCCGGTCTCAGGAACACGGCAGACCTTGGGATCAAGAAGCTCATTGTCAGGGGTGACTCGCAGCTTGTCGTCCGCCAAGTGAACAAGAATTATTAGAGTTCGTTGATGGAAGCTTACGTCGATGAAGTGAGAAAGCTAGAAGAGCACTTTGACGGCCTACAGACGGAGCATGTTCCAAGAGCTCAAAACGACATCGCCAATGGCCTTTCAAAGTGCGCCGCACTTAAGTTACCTGTGGAACCAGGGATCTTTGTGCTCAAGCTGACTCAACCGTCTGTAACGCCATCAACTGGACAGAGCAAGAAGAGGAAGTTGATTTCTGGTGACTATTTTCCGGCAGAGCTTCCCGAAGCCGCCGCCAAGAAGGTCCCCAAGATCAACACCAAGAGCGCTGAGGAGCAGTTTGCTCCGGCAAGCCCTAGGGTTTGTTCCGTTGAAGCAGACGCTCCCGACAAGTTTTGCTCCGGCAAGCTTGCCGGGGAACATCAAGCTCCCGCTGAGCCGCAGGTTCTCGCCGTAGAAGCAGATGTTCCCGCAGCAGCAGATGTGCCTTTAGTCCTTGTTGTCGAGCCACAAGCTCCAGCATGGGCACAACAGATTGTCCGTTTCCTTCAGACAGGAGAACTTCTCGAAGAGCAAGAAGAAGCCGAAAGAGTAGCCCGGCAGTCAAGTATGTACCAGTTTGTCGACAACACACTGTACAAAAGAAGACTCAACGGTGTGAAATTGAAGTGTATTCACCGGGAAGACGGACAAAAGCTGTTGGCAGAGATACACGGAGGCATATGTGGTCACCACATTGGCGCAAGAGCACTTGCCGGCAAAGCATTCCGGCAAGGTTTCTTTTGGCCGACAGCCCTCCAGGATGCAATTGCACAAGTAACCAAGTGTGAAGCGTGCCAGTTCCATTCCAAGCAAATACACCAGCCAGCTCAAGCTCTCCAGACGATCCCTTTATCCTGGCCATTTTCGGTCTGGGGGCTCGACATCCTCGGCCCCTTTCCCCGCGCAGTCGGGGGCTTTGAGTACTTGTACGTTGCAATCGACAAGTTCACAAAGTGGCCGGAAGTGGAACCAGTGAGAAAGGTGACAGCACAGTCAGCAGTCAAGTTCTTCAGGTCGATTGTTTGCCGCTTCGGGATCCCTAACAAGATCATCACCGACAACGGTACGCAATTCACGAGCCGCACCTTCATGCAGTACGTCCAAGATCTTGGCGCCAAGGTCTGCTTCGCTTCTGTTGCTCACCCGAGAAGCAACGGTCAAGCGGAGAGAGCAAATGCTGAAGTGCTGCGTGGACTCAAGACCAGAAATTTCGACAGGCTGCACAAGTGTGGAAGAAACTGGATCGAGGAGCTGCCGGTGGTTCTTTGGTCGATCAGGACGACGCCAAATCGAGCCACTGGACAGACACCTTTCGCTCTAGTCTATGGTGTAGAGGCAGTTCTCCCCACGGAACTCATATACGGGTCACCTCGAGTACTCGCTTATGATGAGCTTGAGCAAGAGCAGCTGCGACAAGATGACACACTGCTCCTTGAGGAAGACCGTCTTCAGGCTGTTGTACGAGCTGCTCGCTACCAGCAAGCTTTGCGCCGCTACCATAGCCGCAAGGTTAACGCCAGAAGTCTCGAGGAAGGCGACCTTGTTCTTCGGCGCGTTCAGTCCGGCAAGTATTCCAACAAGTTGACGCCGAAGTGGGAAGGCCCTTACCGGGTGAAACGAGTCACTAGGCCTGGCGCTGTCCGCCTTGAGACCGAAGATGGCATTCCTGGAACATTGAGCATCTTCGTAAGTTTTACCCGTAAGGCGCGGTTGCCGGACCCTGTTCCGGCAACCACCTTTTGTACAAGTCTTGCCGCTGTTGCATGTAATCCTTTGTACAAAGCCGAGCGCAGACCCCGTGCATAAGTAAATCTCATGTGCTCCGCACATCTTGTCAATTTCATGCTTTCTATTTTTTGCATGTGTTATGTGACAGTTTGTGCAGAACCTACCCCCGGTAAGCAATAACGAGCCTTAAGGCTCCATATCTTTGTTTTCTCTTCTTTCTTTTTCTCAAGGAAAGGAAGGTTCCCTCGCCCACAAGTTTGCCGGGGGGAAGGAGAAGATAGTGGTATGGACCAGGCGTCTTTCAAGAAAGTTTCGCCTTGCCGGGAAGCAAACAACAGAAAAGCTAAGTTGCCAAGGTTTGAGCAATCAGATTTTTAAATTTTTAAGTTATCTTCCTTGAATGACCGTGCTTTGTATGGAAGACCTGTGCGCGGAGGAACCAACTCGTAGCTAGTTGCGCCCTTAACTTTGTTTCGAGCCCGCTCAACAACTTTGTTTCGAGTCCGCTCAACAACTTTGTTTCGAGTCCGCTCAACAACTTAAGTGAGCTGCAGCTAGCTGCGACAAGGTTTCTTGTCGGTAGCGGCACCGCCAGCAGGCTACTGACGTCCCGCACTCAGCGCTCGCGGCTAAGGTGCCTACGTCGGCAAGTTCCCTAAAAGCGTAGGGAAGAAACATACAAAGGGAGGAGTCAAGTAAAGGAAATAACATTGCAATCACTACCCAAAATAGAGTTATATTACAAAGTAGCTTGTCGCAGCTCTAATAGATTGTTCTCGTAACATAACCAGCAGCGACAAGAGAAGAAGAAAACGGGCGGCCTAATCTACGCGACCGCCCTCAACCCTCTTGATCCCGCTCACCTTGTCCACAATGGGTGCGACAAGGGCCTTGAGCGCCTCCAGATCAGCATCCTGCGGCAGGGACTTGAGGACGTTCGTGAGGTTGAGGCCCAGATTGCGGAAGGCCACCTTCACCAGCACCTTCTGAAGAGCTCTCGCGCAGAGCTTGCGCGACTCATCGGCCAGCTGCTTTGGGATCCTCTCCCGGAGTCGCTGCAGGGCCGTCGCCACGCCTTTGAAAAACAAGGTGAGCTTGGCGCTGGGCTGGAGGCTCTCGTCGGAGGGATACCCGAGATCCTCCATCCCCAGCTACGCCAGCTCCCTGTCAATACCCGCGGCAGCGTTCACAAGACCCTCCGTCCAGTGCTTGACGGTCTCCCTAAAAGTGTTCTGGATGGCAGCAGCACTCGCCAGTAGCGCCTTCTCGGCCTTGATCTCCTCCTTCAAGGCCGCCTCCCGCTCCCTGGTGCCATCCAGCGTCTTGGTCAAAGTGGTCAGTTTCAACTCAAGATCGGCGTTGGAGTCCTTGGTGGCGCTGAGCTCCTTGCCCTTCTCGGCGAGACGAACCTGCAGCTCTGAGTGGCTGTGGGTGTCCTTCTCCCGCTCGTGCTTGAGCGCGGCAAGCTCTTCACCTCTCGCCCTGAGATCGGCCTCCAGCTGCGCCACCTTTGTCTCCAACTCCTTCTTGGCGGCCTCGGCAGCTGCGGCAGCGTCCTCTGCTTGCTTGAGGGCTCCGCCAAGTGATCGCTCGCGCGCGGCAAGCTCCTCCTCGTGGCTGTCAAGATTGACCTTCCGCTGCGCCAGCTCGCCCTCCCGCGCGGACAGCTTCTCAGCGGCAAGCCGCTGCTGTTCTTCGACCTCAGCCTTCTCGAGGAAGAAGGCCTGCTGCTCCTCGGCAAGTTGCTCCCGCTCCTCTGCCAGGGACCGGAGAGCTGCCTGGTTGAGGGCCAGGAGCTCCTCCGCGTGCTTCTCGATATCGGCTCCCGCCTGCGCGGCAAGCGCCTCGCGGGACTCCAGCTTGGCTTGCCGAGCGCGGTAGAGCGGCAACATCTTCCGCAGCAGCCGCTCCTCCTCGGGCTCGCCGCTGCTGCTGCTCGGCGCGTCAACTAACGTCAGCCCAGCGGAGGCAAGTACTTCTCCATCAAAGACTTCTCCCTCCACCGGCCCTGGAGCTTGACGCCCAGGGGAGCTTGATGAAGACGCCATCGCCGGCCTTCAAGTAGGCGCCCGGCTGGGGCTCTTCGGAGCCTGGCGCTGCGGCGGCGGCGGAGGGCTCGGCGGTCGGCGTAGCGCCTGGCGCTCCTGCGGCCTCAGAGCCGTCAGTGCGATCGTCAGACCCTTCGCCAGCTGATGCGGCGGCAGCCTTGGCGGCCTCTGCGCCGGCGGGATCATCTCCGCCGGCTGCTTCTTCGGTAGCGGCGGCGTCGTCAGCAGCAACCTCCGTCTCCATCGGCTCCGCAGCAGATGGGTCTGACGGCAGGAAGGGGGAGAAAAACAGTCAAGCAAATACCCAAAAAGAAGAATCAAAAGAAGAAAATCCCAAGGGAAGTTTGAAGCGAGAGGATTACCTGCGCGAGCCGGCTCCTCGGCAGGCTCCTTTGCCGGAGAGCTTTCCCTTGGCGGCACAGTCGTAGTCTCCGTCGGCGGGGGGCCGCTGGTACTCTCCTTTGCCGGAGAGCTCTCCCTTGCCGGAGGACTCTCCCTTGGCGGAGAACTCTCCCTTGCCGGAGAACCCTCCCTTGGCGGCGTAGTTGAAGCAGATGGCACGTCGGGGGCGGTCTTCGGGCGCTCCTGGTGTGGCTGCTCTGCTCCTACACAAACCAACAATCAATATGTCAGCAAAGAAAGAACACCCACGCGCGCCTAACAGCGGAAAGTGAACCATACACTTACGCTGGGGGCTGCGCTGGGGGCTGCTCTGAAGATTAGTTGCCGGTTCCGGCAAGGTGGTCTCGGTGGGTTCGTCCTCGACGATGATCATCTCTTCTCTCCTCGCCGGGACCATGGCTCTCTTCGCCGCTCTCTGAGCCAGAGTCCTGAAAAGGGATAAGTTCAGAGTAAGGCAAATGAGATACAAGACAAAACAGCAAGAATTGAAGCAATGCAAGCATGACAAGAATCTTACTCTTCTTCTTCCTCGTCGGAGCTGAGCGCGGAGAAGTCAAAGTCCGGCTCACGTCCGGCGCGAGGAGGCGGAGGAGTAGGCTCCCTTGGCCGCTTGGCGGGAGCAGTGGCGGTGGTCTGAGACGACCCCGCTCCGGCTGCCGCCGTGGCATGAGGAGCGGCAGGAGCAGAAGCGGTGGTCCGGGAAGACCCCGCTCCAGTTGCTGCAGCAGCGCGAGGTGCCCCCGCGGCAACAGTGCTTGCCACGGTGGAGCGTGTCGCGCGGCGCGGCTGCTGTCGACTCGTCTGCTGCTCCGTTACGTCCCCGGCCTTGCGGAGACACCTTCTTGGTGGAGTTGAGGGCTCTGCTAGCGGCGAGCTGCCTGAAGATGAGGAGGAAGAGGAGTCGATCTCCAACGAGCCGCTCGTGTCCTCGGCGGGCTCGCTCGACTCGACGCCCTGCTCGGCGGGCTCGCTCGACTCGGCGTCTTGCCCGGCAAGCTCCTCCTCGCTGGCAAGCTCCCCTCGCTCGGCAAGGCTTGTCGCCTTTGCTGCCTCTGCCTCCTCCACGGTGAATCCGAACTCGCCCGCGGCAGCGGCTGCCGCCGCCTCTTCCAGCCTAGTGGCGATGCACGCCAGCTCCGTATCAGTGATGTCGCGGGTGAGGCCTTTCTTCTCGTCGGATCGAATCGGCACTTCTTCCAAGCTGTCGAAGAACTGCTGCACGGCGTCATCTGTAGGCTCTTGCCAAGTTGGGTCAATCCCATGCGAGTCGCACAGCGGCATCATTGCACGAATGCGGCTGAGCGCAGAGTTGTTGCACAGCGGAACGACACCCTGCGGCAACCTGAACACTTCGGGATGCTGAGGGTCATACTTGACCAGCTCCTGGAGCATTGCGTTGAGCTCCAGGACAGTGAAGTTGAAGTTGAGGCCCGGGCGCAGCCTCATGATGTCCGCCGCATTCTCGAACTCCCAGGCGGGTCTCTTCCTCTCCTGCAGGGGAGCGATGCGGCGGCGAAGGAAGTCTGCGCCAACTGCGCCTAAAGTGAGCCCGGCAAGCCTGAGGCGTTGGATCCGGGTGACGGCAATCTTCAGCCTGTCATCTTCCGGGGCCACGTTGCTCCAATCGTTGCCGCGCACTACTGGGGTTTGGCGCCAGGCAGTAAATGGATGCGGGTTCTCCTCGACGATCCAACACCAGTTTGCTCTCCACTCCTCCCATTTGCTGCGGAGCTCTCCCTCCAGATAAGCTTCTTTCTTGTGGGCTCTCGAGATCCAGGCGATTCCACCGGATAAGGGCTCTCCTCTCTCAACACGAGGCATAAAGAAGTGGAGGAAGAGGGCTACGTTTCGATGGACCCCGACAAAGTTTTCGCAGAGGTGTGCGAAAATGGCCATGGTCAGAACGGCGTTGGGGGTGAAATCAAGGAGGCGGAACCCGTAGGTCTTCATAATGTCATAGAAGAATTCAGAGAAGGGCGGGCAGAGCCCGCAGTGGAAGAACAAGGCGAAGAAAGGGTATCCGGTTGGAGCCATTTTCCAGGCGACGGCTGGAAGTACCTTCGTGCGTGGGTGCGCCCGCGTCTCCCCCGACCAGAAGAGGTAGTAGTTCTCCCTCAGCTCCCTTGCGGCAAGCTTGGGGGGAAGACAGCCCGCTCCTTTCGCAGCGCCGCGAACCGCTGCGCCTCGGCCGACTTCGCGCCCTTCTCCTTGTCGGTTTTCGGAGCCATGGCGGAAGTGGTGAGGGAGGTCGGCGGCGTTGGTGGTGCTGGTGGCGATGGGGGGCGGAGTGCTGCTCTCTTTTAGCTCTGGGAAAAGGGGAGCGGCGGGGGTTTTCGAGGTTGGAGTAGCAACGGGCGGATGGGCGAACTACCCCTGTTTCCCCTGCTTATAAAGAGGGAGGGGGCGGACGTTGCGCCTTTCCGATTAAAGAAACCACCCACGATCTCTCCCACGACGCCGCAATCAACGCGTGCCGTTCGGGGAGGGCGCGGTGGATACGGAGAAAGATACGGCGTGAACCAGGCCGCGCGTGCCCGTGCCCTGTTTTGGGCCTGGCCCAATAGCGCTCGGCACCGTGTGTGGCCCAGGCCCGGGGGCTCCTGTCGGTGTACTAGAGTAGGGGTACCCTAGTATCCCGAACTTGTGCACGGGCAGTCATAGCACCCCGCGGCAAGGCTTGCCGGGTGACCGCCAAGGTCTCCGTGGTTCCTTTGGAGCCATTCAAGAACAAAGTATTTAAGCCAAGGAGACAAGGCCCCCGCGAGAGGAGCTTGCCGGGAAGGCCACTCAAGGCACAAGACCCCGGCGAGAGGAGCTTGTCGGGAAAGCCAACCAAGACATCTCGAGGAACTTGTCGCGACGCGCCACGCGTCCCAGCAAGGCCCGGTGAGCGACAAGCTCCCAGACGCGACAAGACAACGACCGCGGCAAGCTACCACTTTGTACCTGCGCTCCAACACATCCACCAACGTGTCGCTCTGGGACCCTTCCAGGCGTACGTGGCGGGAGGCTGTGCAGCCAGCGGTACGTGGTGGCAAGCGGCGCTGACAAGGTTGCCGTCGTGGCGAACGGTGGCGTCCCTGACGGTCCCTTTTTGCACTGTTTGGGCGACACAGACGGGCATTTAATGCTATTGTCCCCTGCCGTCAGGGTTAGGTATGATGCACTGTACAGGTAGTTGTACCAACTACAACACCTTTCCATTTTTACCCTTATCTGCGTTGCCACCTGTCGGTGACCCCTTGAGCATATAAAAGGAGGCCCATGCGCAACGTAGAAGGGGGGTTCGAAGCCAGAGAACACTCACGCTCGGTCTCGTTAGCGGCTAGAGTGTACTGTAGCACTCAGCGCTCCCGAGCAAGAACTCAATACAAACCACAAAGCATGAGTAGGGTTTTACGCATCCGTGCGGCCCGAACCTGGGTAAACTGCTCGTGTGCCTCGCCTCGATCTGCTCTTCGCGCGATCTTCGCCCCTGCCAAACCGAAAGGGACTCGGTCCGCCGGTCCCATAGGTGTTCGTGGATCAGTTTCCCCGACAGGTGGAATGAATCCCTTCGTGGCTGTAGGAATAGGCCTGCTGCTGAGTCAAATCTGTTTGAAGGAACTCCCTTGCTCGTCGCGTCTCCATCGCCACGGGGGATCCACCTTCGACAGGAAGGGCTACTAATCGTGAAGCGGCTGCGACTATGTTATCCAAGGGGTTGGAGTAATGACCCGGAGGCATCGGTACATGTTCTGATGGAATGATCTGATGAGGCGGATCCGTTGCGTGTGGCTGGACCGACGCCCCCGTTCTAGGTGCTTCTGCCCGGTTTACCACTGGTTGATTGCTGGTTCCTTCTCCAGGCATGCTAAAGAGATTCATTGCTTCGTAAACCGGAGGTAAATGACATTTGTACCTTATCCTCTTTACATTGTTTGACGCGTTCTGATCCAACATGAGCCGATAAGCCTGAGCATCCAACACAACCTGCTTAGCGGCCATCCTGGCGTTTTCAGCAGCTAGATCTGCCTTGGCTTGATCTATTCGGCCTTTTACCTTGGCAACTTCTGCGTCATGCTGCTCCTTGTCTGTCTGGTTGACCTCTGCGGTTAACAGTGTCGTCAAAGTGTTGAATAAACCAGACAGGACCTGAGCCCGCGGATGCACAGGGCCTCCTGCCCCAGCTGCTGCTGCCGCTGCTAAATCGGATGTCAGCGCTACCGCGGACGAAGAGTGTTGCACAGACTGTGATCCGGCCATAAAGACTGCAACCCGGCTCGGTGGATCAAGGGGGTCCGGAATACTGTCACCATCGGAACAGCCCCCAAACCAGCCATCTTGCAGTAGGTACAAAGACTCAGTTACTCCGGTAGATGACTCGTCCCCAGAATAAACAACTGTCTCACCACCAGATTCCGATCTAGCTACAAATTCCGCTCCGCGGACAACTCCCACAAAGACACACTTCACGGCAAGCTGAACCCGGCAGGCCTTGCACGCTGAGCCGACTCAACGATGTTGGTGCAGATGTCCAGCTGACGGCCCGGTTCGTCGATCTTGCCAATGAAGACGTGGATGCCGCCGAAGGGGACCCGGTACCCATACTCGATTGAATCGGCCTCGGGGCCCCAGCCTGCGTCATAGATGTAGATCTTGCTACGACGACTCTTAGTCATCCGGCCCACTGCATAGCCCTTGAGTCATTCAAAGCTGACCTCTAAGAACACGAAACCATCATGCGATAGCCCCACGGTGGGCGCCAACTGTCGTTGTTTTGTCACGACAGATGTCCTAGTATAAGGGCTTACACTAGTGCAGAACCAGGCTATAGCACCGGTTCGTAAGGCCCTTTCGTGCCGGTTCTACAACCGGCACTAAAGGGTGGGGACTAAAGGTCCCCCCCCTTTAGTACCGGTTCAACACGAACTGTCACTAAAGGGTCACCACGTGGCACGAGCCCGCGCCGGGGCGGGGAGACCTTCAGTACCGGTTGGTATTTTGTTGTTGTTGAAATAAAGCAAAAACAAGGGTGGGGACTAAAGGTCCCCCCCTTTAGTACCGGTTCAACACGAACCGTCACTAAAGGGTCACCACGTGGCACGAGCCCGCGCCGGGGCGGGGAGACCTTCAGTACCGGTTGGTATTTTGTTGTTGTTGAAATAAAGCAAAAACAGCCCGCCTACTGGGCCTGCACGGCTTCCATACGACTAGAAACCCAACTTCTAGTTGGGCCAGGATGCAGGCCCATACGGCCCAGTTGGCCCCACAGGGCAGAAGACTTGCGATAGGCCCACAAAGGCCTTCTTAGAGAGGAGTTCGACACGATAGCCACGGCGCGGCTTATAAACCGGTGCGAACTCCTCTCAACTAGCAAGGTGGGACTAAACATTGTGCACTACGGGTGGCAGCGCACCCCTTTAGTACTGGTTGATGGCTCCAACCCGTACTAAAGGGGGGATCTTTAGTACCGGTTGGAGCCACCAACCCGTACTAAAGGCCATCACCTCTTTAGTACCGGTTCATGGCACAAACCGGTACTAAAGGTTCGCCACGAACCAGTACTAATGAGCGCCGCCCGGCTAGCCGTTTGAACCGGCACTAATGGTCACATTAGTGCCAGTTCAATTACAATCCGGGACGAATGAGATTCACATTAGGTCTTTTTTCTACTAGTGTTAGTCATGGAGCCATCGCGACGGGTTGGCTTAAAAGGGTTAAAGCGGACAAAGGACGCAAGGGATTTTTATACTAGTCCGGCCCCTTACGATGAAGGTAAAAGACTACGTCTAGTTGTTGTGGTATTTCTAGTCTTAGATGACCAGGGAGCGAATCCGCTTTGCCTGTGTCTCGAGCTGTTGTCTCTCGTCCTTGAACCGCCGCCAGGTCGTCCCATTATATACACAGGATGACGCCCGGCCGGCTTACAGAATCCCGAGGTCGGCTCATAAACGTGCCCGGCCCGGTCTCTACCTCCCCTATCTTATAATACAAGTTACACACCGTATGCGGGTTTATGTCTATGGGCCCTAATACCTTTTGGGCACTGGGATTTTTTGTATTCTATAAAAAAATGCCATATTCCATGTCTTGATGGGCTTCCATAGGAGTGATTCATCATAGGCATAAAACGGCCCCTCCTGGGCGGTTTATACCTAGTAGTTATATCACTGAGAACCCCCAAGCTTGGGATTTTGCATATTAGCATAACTGATATTAATGGAATTTATTATGACACCCTTGCAATCATGCTTGTCATTCAAGGAGCTATCATGAGTCACTTCATAAATTTCTTCTTTTATCACTTCATCACAATTTTCAGATTCATGAATCTCAAGAAAAACTTCACAAAGATAATCCAGTGCACTCAACTCACTAGCAATTGGTTCATCATAATTGGATCTTTTAAAAATATTAGCTAGTGGATAAGGATCCATAAACATTTTCTTTCTGATTTCCAATAAACACACAATTATACCAAACAACCAAGAAATCCAACCAAGTAAGACATAAGGGCAAACGAAAAAGCCAAATGGGAAGAAGGTAAATAAAATGACAAATATTTTAGTGTGAAGTGGGGGAGATGAAAACGAGAGGCAAATGGTAAATAATGTAAATTGCAAGGATGCGAGATTTGTGATTAGGAACCTGGTAAATGTTGATGATGTCTCCCCAGCAACGACACCAGAAATTCCTTTTGATGCACCTTGAAACTGCGTCGGTATTCCCCAAAGAGGAAGGGATGATGCAGTACATCAACGATAGGTATTACCCTCAGATGTGAAACCAAGGTTATCGAACCAATAGGAGAATCAAGCAACACTATGTAAATGGTACCTACACACAAAGCACAAATACTTGCAACCCAACGTGTAAGAGGGGTTGTCAATCCCTCCTCAGTAAAAAGATAGATTTGTTTGTATAAGGCTGGATGAATATATCGCGCAAGAACACAAAATAATAGATGCAAATAAAAAGTGCAGCAAGGTATTTTGGGGTTTTTGGAATAATAGATCTAAAAGCAAATGCGATGAAAAATAGATCAAAAAGAAATATGATAAAAGATAGACCCGAGGGCCGTAGATTTCACTAGTGGCTTCTCTCGAGAGAATAGCATACAGTGGGAAAACAAATTACTATTCGGCAATTGATAGAAGATCAAATAATTATGACGATATCCAAGGCAATGATTATTATATAGGCATCACATCCAAGATTTGTAGACTGAAACGATTCTACATCTACTACCATTACTCCACACATCGACCGCTATCCAGCACGCATCTAGTGTATTATGTTCATGGAGAAATGGAGTAATGCAATAAGAACGGTAACATGATGTAGACAAGATCTATGCATGTAGGAATAGATCCCATCTTGTTATCCTTAATAGCAATGATACATACGTGTCTCGCTACCCCATATGTCACTAGGTGAGGACATCATAAGATCGAACCCATCACAGAGCACCTCTTCCCATGGCAAGAAAAAATTGATCTAGTTGGCCTACCTAAACTAAAGATTCGAAGAAGAAATACGAGGCTATGAATAATCATGCATATCAGAGATCAAAGAAGACTCAAATAATATTCATGGATATGGATCTGATCATAAACTCGAAATTCATCGGATCCCAACAAACACACTGTAAAAAGTCATTACATCAAATAGATCTCCAAGAGACCATTGTATTGATAATCAAAAATAGAGAAGAAGCCATCTAGCTACTGGCTATGGATCCGTAGTTCTATGATGGACTACTCACTCATCATTGGAGAGGTACCAATGAGGATGATGAACCCCTCTGTAATGGTGCTAGATTGGATCTCGTGGTTCTGGAACTTGCGGTGACTGGAATTGTGTTTCGTTTGCTCCCCCAGGGTATCTGGAATTTATGAGGATTTATGTAGCGAAGAGGCAGTCGAGGAGACCCCGTGGGCCCCGCAACCCATCAAGGCGCGCCTGGGGCCTCTAGCATGTCCTGGTATCTTGTGGGCCCCACGGGCCTCTCCTTGGTGCTTCCGTGGCTCCCAAGTTGTCATGTGGTCCGAAAAAATCTCCAAAAAGTTTCGCTGCGTTTGGAATGTGTTTGATAGGGATATTCTGCGAAGTAAAAAACAAGCAAAAAACGACAACTGGCACCGGGCACTATGTCAATAGGTTAGTCCAAAAGATGATATAAAGTTGCTATAAAATGATTGTGAAACATACAAGAATGATAATATAACAACATGGAACAATTAAAAATTATAGATACGTTGGAGACATGTCATGCAGCAATGAGGATAATCCTCAAGTTACGGACCCGGTCCATGTAGTTGCTACCATCATCTTTCCACTTAGCTTTCTCCAGGAACGCATGAAAATTCAAGGGAACTGTAGCACGGGCCATTGATCTACACCATAGATTTGCAAAGACTTTTATGATGAAGTTCATAATAAATTTAAGTTCAATTAATCAAATTACCAATGAACTCCCACTTAAATCAAAATCCCTCAAGTTGTCTAAGTGATACATGGTCCAAATCTAACCCATGTCCGATCCTCACATCAGATCGGGTAGTCTTCAATTGTGATCATCTCCATGTTCATCATATGTACTATATGATTCATGTTTGACCTTTCGTTCTACAATGTTTGTCCATGCTCGGCTCGTCAAGATTAACCCAAATATTCTGCTGGTGTAAAACTGGCTTACACCCGTTGTATGTGAATGTAGAGTCAGTCACACCCAATCATCATGAGGTGCATCGAAACGACAAACTTTAGCAATTGTGCATACTCAGGGAGAACACTTTTCTCTTGAAATTAAGTGAAGGGATCATCTTATAATGCTACTGTCGTTCTAAGAAAAACAAGATGCATAAAGGATAAACATCACATGCAATCAAAATATGTGACATGATATGGCCATCATCATCTTGTGCTTTTGATCTCCATCATCACCAGCGCGACACCTTGATGTCCATTGTTGCGTCGGGTCATCTCACCAACTATTGATTCAACAACTATTGCTAATGCATAGCAATAAATTAAATCAATTATATGGCGCTTAAGAATTGACACGCAGGTCATACAATAAGTTAAAGACAACCCTACGGCTACTGCCGATTGTCGTACTCATCGACATGCAAGTCGTGAACTTATTACAAAACATGATCATCTCATACAGCCACCTATATCATATCACGTCTTGACCCTATCACATCACAAGATACCCAGCAAAAACAAGTTAGACGTCCTCTACTTTGTTGTTGCAAGTTTTATGTGGTTGCAACGGGCAACTAGCAAAAACCGTTATTACCTACGCAAAACCACGACGATGATTATCAAGTTGCGATTTAACCTTCTTCAAGGACCTCTGTAGTCAAATAAGATTCAACTAACGTGGGACAGACACCTGCCAGCCACCTTTATGCAAAACAAGTTGCATGTTGGTCGGTGGAACCGGTCTCATGTACGTGGACATGTAAGGTTGGTCCGAGCTGCTTCATCCCACAATACCATCACATCAAAATAAGACATTGGAGGTAAGCAATATGAACATCACCACCCACAACTCCTTTGTGTTCTACTCGTGCATATCATATACGCATAGACCTGGCTCTGATACCACTGTTGGGGAATGTTGCATGGAAAACAAAAACAATCTATGCGACGGCAAGATCTATCCATGGAGATGCATAGCTATGAAAGGGGAGAGCAACTACATACCCATGTAGATTGCTAAGCGGAAGCATTTATCAACGCGGTTGATGTAGTCATACACCTTCACGATCTGTCCCAATCAAATACCGAACGTACGACACCTCCATGTCCAGCACACGTTCAGCTTGATGGCGTCCTCGCTTTCTTGATCTAGCAAGAGAGGCAAAGTAGTAGATGAGTTCCGCCAGCTCGATGGCGTGGTGGCGGTGGTGGTGAATCTTTTCCCATGGCTTCACCAAGCATAACGGACATGGAGGAGGAGAAACTAGAACTAGAGGGACAGGGGGCGCCGCACACGGCTTTGGTATTGTGGTGTGTGTTGCTCCTCTTCCTCCTCTCATATATATAGGTTGAGGGGGGAGGGGAGGATGCCTGGGCGTGCCCCCAAGGGGTCCGGCGGCCGCCCTGGTTGCCTGCCTGAGGCGCCCCTCCCCTTCCTTCTTAGGCGCGTGGGGAGAAGGCAGGAGGGGAGGCGCCCCCTTTCCCTTCCCTGCATGTGGAAGAGAAGGAAAGAGGGGGTTGACCCTCTCCCTTCCTTCCCTAGGGCCAGCGCCATGAGGTGGGGTGCACCAGCCCAATGTGGGCTGGTGTGCTCTCCCTCGTTGGCCCGTTTGGCCCAATATGCTCCCGTGGCCTCCCGAAACCCCTTATGGTGATCTGATAAATACCGGTGCATTCTGAAACCTTTTCGGAGACAAAATAGTATCGTCCTATATATCAATATTTACCTCTAGATCATTCCGGAGCTCCTCGTCATGTCCGTGATCTCGCCCGAGACTCTGAGCAACATTCGGTCACAAATTCAAATAACTCAAATAATACTATATCGTCCACGGACGTTAAGCATGCGGTCCCTACGGGTTCGAGAATGATGTAGACATGACCGAGACACTTCTCCGGTCAATAACCAATAGCGGTACCTGGATTCCCATATTGGTTCCTACATATTTTACAAAGAACTTTATCGGTCGAACCTTTGTGACACTATACGTAATTCCCTTTGTCTGTCGGTAGGTTACTTGCCCAAGATTCGATCATCGGTATCTCCATACCTAGTTCAATCTCGTCACCAACAAGTCTCTTTACTCATTCCGTAATACCCCATCTTGCAACTGACTCCTTAGTAACTCTGCTTGCAAGCATCTTCTGATGTTTATTACCGAGAGGGCCCAGAGATACCTCTCCATCATACGGAGTGACAAATCCCAATCTCGATTCATGCCAACTCATTAGACACCTTTGGAGATATCTGTAGAGCACCTTTATGATCACCCAGTTACGTTGTGACGTTTGATAGCACACAAGGTGTTAAGGCATATTTCACTCTAATTGGTTTTGGTGATTGATGACAATGCTTTTGTGGACTAATCGTGTGAATTGAGCATTTGAGAAATTCATTCATATGGCACGAGACGATTACCAGCCCTCGGTGTTTAAAGTGAAGACGGTGTTTTTTCCTTTGTTTCATTTTCGGTGGACTTGAGTCATAGGATATACCGTACTATCGAGAGGGGGTCTATATCGGAAAGGTTAGGTTGGAATCAACACGTACACATCTCATTTGCACCCCCAACTATTTCACGAATCTCTGGAGTGTCCTTAGTTATGTCAAAATGGGGTGGAGTAGAGCTAGCGGTAGTACCACAGATGACAGTGGTAGTACCGCTCCCAGTACCACTCGTATTACCATCTTGAATTTTGGGTCAGTTTTCTCGTGTCGGGTTCAGCGGTAGCCCATCGATGGTCCCTCTCGAATACTACCACTGACCCCAACCAAACCAAATTGAGCAGCGGTATTAGTAGTCGTCGTAGGAGCGGTAATACCGCTTATAAGCGGTAGTACCGCGCCTACTACCGCTGCTACTACTTCTCGTGGATCTGATCCACCCCTGCGCTCTCGAAGGGGCCGTGTGCTGGCCCGAGTGGTACTACCGCCGGGGCAGGTGGCAGTACCGCCGGGGCAAGCGTTAGTACCGCGCGCTGCGGACTGAGAGGTATCATAATGGTTGGATCTTTTACCCCACTATAAAAGGGGGTCTTCTTCTCCAAGAAGACTTACCTCTTCCTCCCCAAACTCCATTGTTGCTGCAAAGCTCATTTTCACCCGATCTCTCTCCCCAGCCAATCAAACTTGTTGATATTCTAGGGATTGATTGAGAAGGCTCCGGTCTACACTTACACCAAGAGAAATTTGATTGCCCCCACTAATCCCTTGCGGATCATGTTACTCTTGGGTGTTTGAGCACCCTAGATGGTTGATGTCACCTCGGAGCCACATTCCAGTGTGGTGATGCTTCGTGGTGTTGTTGGGAGCCTCCAATTAAGTTGTGAAGATTGCCTAAATCTTGTTTATAAATGTTCGGTTGCCGCCTTCAAGGGCACTGCTACTTCTCGAGCTTGCGTTGTATTCCCTCGAAGAGGAAAGGGTGATGCAGCACAGTAGCGTAAGTATTTCCCTCAGTTTTTGAGAACCAAGGTATCAATTTAGTAGGAGACCACGCGCAAGTCCTTCGCACCTGCACAAACAAATAAGAACTTCGCAGCCAACGCGATGAGGGGTTGTCAATCCTTTTACGGTCACTTATGAAAGTGAGATCTAATGTAGGATAGTTTGATATTTTTGGTATTTTTGGATATAAGAACAGAAAGTAAATAAAGCAAAGTAAAGTAGATTGGAGATTAATATGTTGAGAATAGACCCGGGGGCCATAGGTTTCACTAGTGGCTTCTCTCATGATAGCAGAATTCTACGGTGGGTGAACAAATTACTATCAAGCAATTGATAGAAAAGCGAATAGTTATGAGAATATCTAGGCATGCTCATTATATATAGGCATCACGTCCGTGACAAGTAGACTGAAACGATTCTGCATCTGCTACTATTACTCCACACATCGACCGCTATCCAGCATGGATCTAGAGTATTAAGTTCATAAGAATAGAGTAATGCTTTAAGCAAGATGACATGATGTTATAAAGGGATAAACTCAAGCAATATGATATACACCCCATCTTTTTATCCTTGATGGAAACAATACAATACGTGCCTTGCTGCCCCTGCTATCACTAGGAAAGGACACCGCAAGATTGAACCCATAGCCAAGCACTTCTCCCATTGCAAGAACTATAGATCTAGTAGACAAACCAAACCAATAATTCGAAGAGACTTGCAAGGATATTATAATCATACATAAAAGAATTCAGAAAAGAACCAAATATTTCTCATAGATAATCTTGATCATAAACCCACAATTCATCGAATCTCGACAAACACAACGCAAAAAGATTACATCGAATAGATCTCCTCGAAGATCGAGGAGAACTTGGTATTGAGAACCAAAAAGAGAGAAGAAGCCATCTAGCTAATAACTATGGATCCGAAGGTCCATGGTAAACTACTCACAACTCATGGTGAGGCAATGGTGTTGATGTAGAAGCACTCCGCGGAAGATCCCCCCTCCGGCGGAGCTCCGGAACAGGCCCCAAGATGGGATCTCACGGGGAAAGAAGGTTGCGGCGGTGGAATTAGGGTTTTCTCTGTTGCCTCGATGTTTTTAGGGTACATGGGTATATATAGGAGGAAGAAGGGCATCGGGGGAGCCAGAGGGGTCCACGAGGGTGGGGGCGTGCCCTGTACGCTCGTGGCCGCCTCCTTCGTTCCCTCGCATGTACTCCAAGTCTTCTGTGTTGATATTGTTCCAAAAATAACTCTCGCGAAGGTTTCATTTCATTTTGACTCCGTTTGATATTCCTTTTCTGCGAAACCCTGAAATAGGCAAAAAAAACCAGCAATCTGCACTGGGCCTTGGGGTTAATAGGTTAGTCCCAAAAATAATATAAAAATGTATAATAAAGCCCATTAAACATCCAAAACATAATATATAATAGCATGGAACAATAAAAATTATAGATACGTTGGAGACGTATCAAGCATCCCCAAGCTTAATTCCTGCTCGTCCTCGAGTAGGTAAATGATAAAAACAGAATTTTTGATGTGGAATGCTAACCAACATAATTTTCAATGTAATTCTCTTTGTTGTGGTATGAATGTTCAGATCCGAAAGATTCAAGACAAAAGTCTATATTGACATAAGAATTAATAATACTTTAAGCATACTAACAAAGCAATCATGTCTTCTCAAAATAACATGGCTAAAGAAAGTTATCCCGACAAAATCATATAGTCTGGCTATGCTCCCTCTTCATCACACAAAATATTCATATCATGCACAAACCTGGTTTTCAGCCAAGCAATTGTTTTCATACTCAATTTTTCAAACCTTTCAACTTTCACGCAATACATGAGCGTGAGCCATGGATATAGCACTATAGGTGGAACAGAGTGGTGGTTGTGGAGAAGACAAAAAGGAGGAAGATAGTCTCACATCGACTAGGCGTATCACCGGGCTATGGAGATGCCCATCAATAGATATCAATGTGAGTGAGTAGGGATTGCCATGCAAAGGATGCACTAGAGCTATAAGTGTATGAAAGCTCAAAAAGAAACTAAGTGGGTGTGCATCCAACTTGCTTGCTCATGAAGACATAGGGCATTTGAGGAAGCCCATCGTTGGAATATACAAGCCAAGTTCTATAATGAAAATTTCCACTAGTATATGAAAGTGACAAAACAAGAGACTCTCTATCATGAAGATCATGGTGCTACTTTGAAGCACAAGTGTGGAAAAGGATAGTAGCATTGTCCCTTCTCTCTTTTCTCTCATTTTTTTTTATTTTTTTGGAGGGGCTTTCTCTCTATTCTTTTTTTGCCCCTCTCTATATATATTTTTGGGCCATCTTTTTTTTATTTGGCCTTTCCTCACATTGGACAATGCTCTAATAATGAAGATCATCACACTTTTATTGACTTACAACTCGAAGCTAGAACAAAATATGACTTTATATGAATGCCTCCGACGGTGTACCGGGATGTGCAATGAAGCAAGAGTGACATGTATGAATGAAATGTGAATGGAGGCTTTGCCACAAATATGATGTCTACTACATGATCATGCATGGCAATATGACAATATGAAGCGTGTCATATGAACGGAACGGTGGAAAGTTGCATGGCAATATATCTCGAAATGGCTATGGAAATGCCATGATAGGTAGGTATGGTGGCTATTTTGAGGAAGGTATATGGTGGGTGTATGGTACCGTCGAAAGTTGCGCGGTACAGGAGAGGCTAGCAATGGTGGAAGGGTGAGAGTGCGTATAATCCATGGACTCAACATTAGTCATAAAGAACTCATATACTTATTGCAAAATTTACGAGTCATAAAAACAAGGCAATCAACGCATGCGCCTAGGGGGGAGGTTGGTAGGAGTTAACCATCGCGCGCCCCCGACCTCCACACAATGGTTGACACTCAATAAATACCTCATGCTCTAACTTTGTCACATAGCGGTTCACCATACATGCATGCTACGGGAATCACAAACTTTAACACAAGTATTTCTCAAATTCATAATTACCCCACTAGCATGACTCTAATATCACCATCCTCATATCTCAAAACAATCATCAAGTATCAAACTTCTCATCATATTCAATGCACTTTATGTGAAAGTTTTTACTACATTCATCTTGGATGCCTATCATATTAGGACTAGTTTTATAACCAAAGCACATTACCATGTTGTTCTAAAAGACTCTCAAAAGGATATAAGTGAAGCATGAGAGATCAACAATTTCTACAAAATAAAATCACCACCGTGCTCTAAAAGATATAAGTGAAGCACTAGAGCAAAACTATCTAGCTCAAAGGATATAAGTGAAGCACAAAGAGTATTCTAGCAAATTCTAAACAGTATTTCTCTCTCTCAAAAGGTGTGTCCAGCAAGGATGATTGTGGCAAACTAAAAATAAAAGACTCAAATCATGCATGATGCTCCAAGCAAAACACATATCATGTGGTGGATAAAAATATAGTCCTGAGTATAGTTACTAATAGAGGAAGACGAAAGAGGGGATGCCTTCCCAGGCCATCCCCAAGCTTAGGCTTTTGGTTGTCCTTGAATTTTACCTTGGGGTGCCTTGGGAATCCCCAAGCTTAGGATCTTGCCACTCTTTGTTCCATAGTCCAGCAAAGCCATACTCAAAACTTGAAAACTTCACAACACAAAACTTAGCCAAAATTTTCGTGAGCTCCATTAGTATAAGAGAACAAACCACCACTGAAAGGTACTATAATGAACTCATTCTTTGTTTATATTGGTGTTAAACCTACTTAATTTCCAAATTCTCTATGATTCATACTCCCCAATACTACTCATAGATTCATCAAAATACGCAAACAACACATGAAAACAGAATATGTCAAAAACAGAACAGTCTGTAGTAATCTGTAACTTTCGAATACTTCCGTAACTCCAAAAAAATTGTTAAACATGAGGAATTTGTCTACTAATCATCTAAAAAGAATCAACTAAATAGCACTCTCCAGTAAAATATGGTGACTATTCTCGTGAGCACTAACGTTTCTGTTTTTTACAGCATGATCATATAAACTTCACACAAGTCTTCCCAAAGGTTCTACATGGCACAAACACTAATTAAAACACAAAACCACATCTAAACAGAAGCTAGATGCAATATTTATTCCTAAACAAAAGCAAAAACAAAGAAAATAAAATTGGGTTGCCTCCCAACAAGCATTATCGTTTAACGCCCCTAGCTAGGCACGATACAAGGATAGATCTAGGTATTGCCATTCTTGGAAGGCAATCCATAAGTGGATCTCATAATAGATTCATATGGTAATTTGATTTTCTTTCTAATAAAGTGTTCCATGCCTTTCCTTAACGGAAATTGGAATCTAATATTTCCTTCCTTCATATCAATAATTGCGCCAATCGTTCTAAGGAAAGGTCTACCAAAAATAATAGGACATGAAGGATTGCAATCTATATCAAGAACAATGAAATCTACGAGCACATAATTCCTATTGGCAACAATAAGAACATCATTAATCCTTCACATAGGTTTCTTAATGGTAGAATCCGCAAGATGCAAATTTGAAGAACAATCATCAAGCTCATGGAAACCTAACAAATCACACAATGTTTTAGGGATAGTAGAAACACTTGCACCCAAATCACAGAATGAAAAGCATTCATGATCTTTAATTTTAATTTTAATAGTAGGTTCCCACTCATCATAAAGCTTTCTAGGGATAGAAACTTCTAATTTAAGTTTTTCTTCATAAGATTGCATTAAAGCATCAACTATGTGTTTGGTAAAAGCCTTATTTTGACTATAAGCATGCGGAGAATTTTGTACGAATTGCAACAAGGAAATACAATAAATCAAAGAACAATTATCATAATTGAATCCCTTGAAATCCAAGATAGTGGGTTCATCACTATGCAAAGTTTAATCTCTTCAATCCCACTTTTAACAAATTTAGCATCAAGATCTAAAAACTCTAAATCATTGGGACGCCTTTTAATTAAAATAGACTCATCTCCAGTCCCATCTTTATCAAGATTCATACTAGAAAACAAGGATCCAATAGGAGACACAACAATAACTTTCATATCTTCATCTTTATTTTCATGATAACTAGAAGAACACGCTTTCATAAAGCAATCTTTTTTTGCACGCATCCTAGCGGTTCTTTCTTTGCATTCATCAGTGGAAATTCTCATGGCTTTGAGAGACTCATTGATATCATGCTTAGGCGGAATAGATCTAAGTTTCAAAGGATCAACATCAAGGGTAATTCTATCCACGCTTCTAGCCAACTCAGTAATCTTAAGCAATTTTTCTTCAAGCAAAGCATTGAAATTCTTTTGCGAATTCATAAACTCCTTAACACTAGTTTCAAATTCACAAGGCATCTTACCAAAATTTCCATAAGAGTTATTGTAGGAATTACCATAATTGTTAGAGGAATTACTAGCAAAAGGCCTAGGATTAAAGTTTCCTATATAAGCATTGTTACCAAAATTATTCCTACTAACAAAATTCACATCCAAAGATTCATTATTATTTTCAATCAACGTGGATAAAGGCATATCATTAGGATCAGAAGATGTGCTCTTAGCAGCAAACAATTTCATAAGTTCATCCATCTTTCCACTCGAAACACTAATCTCTTCAGTAGCATGCACTTTTTTACTAGTAGATCTTTCGTTGTGCCATTGAGAGTAGTTAACCATAATATTATCTAGGAGTTTGGTAGCTTCTCCTAAGGTAGTTTCCATGAAAGTGCCTCCTACGGCCGAATCTAAAAGATTTCTAGAAGCAAAATTCAAGCCAACATAAAAGTTGTGTATAATCATCCATAAGTTCAAACCATGTGTAGGACAATTACGTATTATTAATTTCATTCTCTCCCAAGCTTGTGCAGCATGCTCATGATCTAGTTGCTTAAAATTCATAATATCGTTTCTAAGAGAGATAATATTAGCAGGAGGGAAATACTTAGAGATAAAAGCATCTTTGCACTTATTCCATGAATCAATACTATTTCTAGGCAAAGAGGAAACCCAAGTTCTAGCATGATCACTAAGTGAAAACGGAAATAACTTCAATTTAAAAAAATCATTATCCGTATCCCTCTTCTTTTGCATATCACACAAATCAACAAAGTTGTTTAGATGGGTAGCGGCATCTTCACTAGGAAGGCCGGAAAATTGATCTTTCATGACAAGATTCAATAGAGCAGCATTGATCTCACAAGATTCAGCATCGGTAATAGGAGCAATCAGAGTCCTAAGTAAAACATTATTGTTGGTATTGGAGAAGTCACACAATTTGGTATTGTTCTGAGCCATAGTGACAAGCAAGCAATCCAACACACAAGCAAACAAGAAGCAAGCGAATGATAAACACAAGGCAGAAAGAAGGGCAAATAAAACGGTAAGGGTGAAGTGGGGGAGAGGAAAACGGGAGGCAAATAAAGGTAATGGAAAGGATAAGGGTTTGTGATAGGTACTTGGTATATGACTTTTGCGTAAGCCTCCCCGGCTATGGCGCCAGAAATTCTTCTTGCTACTTCTCGAGCTTGCGTTGTATTCCCTCGAAGAGGAAAGGGTGATGCAGCACAGTAGCGTAAGTATTTCCCTCAGTTATTGAGAACCAAGGTATCAATCCAGTAGGAGACCATGCGCAAGTCCCTCGCACCTTCACAAAAAATAAGAACTTCGCAGCCAACGCGATAAGGGGTTGTCAATCCCTTTACGGCCACTTACGAAAGTGAGATCTGATAGATAGGATAGTTTGATATTTTTGGTATTTTTGGATATAAGAACAGAAAGTAAATAAAGCAAAGTAAAATAGATTGGAGATTAATATGTTGAGAATAGACCCGGGGGCCATAGGTTTCACTAGTGGCTTCTCTCATGATAGCAGAATTCTACGGTGGGTGAACAAATTACTGTCAAGCAATTGATAGAAAAGCGAATAGTTATGAGAATATCTAGGCATGAACATTATATATAGGCATCACGTCAGTGACAACTAGACCGAAACGATTCTGCATCTACTACTATTACTCCACACATCGACCGTTATCCAGCATGCATCTATTGTATTAAGTTCATAAGAACGGAGTAATGCTTTAAGCAAGATGACATGATGTAGAGGGATAAACTCAAGCAATATGATATAAACCCCATATTATTATCCTCGATGCCAACAATACAATACATGTCTTGCTGCCCCTGCTGTCACTGGGAAAGGACACCGCAAGATTGAACCCAAAGCCAAGCATTTCTCCCATTGCAAGAACTATAGATCTAGTAGGCCAAACCAAACCAATAATTCGAAGAGATTTGCAAGGATATTATAATCATATATAAAAGAATTCAGAAAAGAACCAAATATTTCTCATAGAAAATCTTGATCATAAACCCACAATTCATCGAATCTCGACAAACACACCGCAAAAAGATTACATCGAATAGATCTCCTCGAAGACCGAGGAGAACATGGTATTGAGATCCAAAAAGAGAGAAGAAGCCATCTAGCTAATAACTATGGACCCGAAGGTCTGTGGTAAACTACTCACAACTCATGGTGAGGCAATGGTGTTGATGTAGAAACACTCCGTGGAAGACCCCCCCTCCGGCGGAGCTCCGGAACAGGCCCCCAGATGGGATCTCAGGGGAACAGAAGGTTGTGGCGGTGGAATTTGGGTTTTCTCTGTTGCCTCGATGTTTTCAGGGTACGTGGGTATATATAGGAGGAAAGAGGGCATTGGGGGAACCAGAGGGGGCCCACGAGGGTGGAGGCGCGCCCTATAGGAGGGGGGGTGCCCTGGACCCTCGTGGTCGCCTCCTTCGTTCCCTCGCATGTCCTCCTAGTCTTCTGTGTTGATATTGTTCCAAAAATAAATCTCGCGAAGGTTTCATTCCGTTTGGACTCCGTTTGATATTCCTTTTTCGTGAAACCCTGAAATAGGCAAAAAAAACAGCAATCTACACTGGGCCTTTGGGTTAATCGGTTAGTCCCAAGAATAATATAAAAGTGTATAATAAAGCCCATTAAACATCCAAAACATAATATATAATAGCATGGAACAATAAAAAATTATAGATACGTTGGAGACCTATCAGGCACCACTAGTGGAATCACTACATCTCGCATTGTGTGAGGGCGTGAGGAGAATACTATTGCCCTAGCTGCTTCTTGGGGAGCATTATGCCTCCACACCGCTCTAATGGAGACGTACTCCCCCTCAAAGCGAAGGAACTTCAGTAATATATTATCGTCTCCATCGGCTCCACTTGTGGTTATTTATTACCTTTACTCTGTGCAAGTTATTATTTTGTTGTATCCTTTGCTTGCTTGTGTTGCTTGTGTTGTTAGCATCATATAGGTTTCTCACCTAGTTGCATTTCTAGACAACCTATTTGTTCCTAACCCTAATTTGTTAAGAAGCGCTAAAAATTGGTAGTTGCCTATTCACCCCCCTCTAGTCAACCATATCAATCCTTTCAATTGGTATCAGAGCCTCATCTCTTTATTAAGGGTTTCACCACCCGACGAGTAAGGTTGACGATGGAGGAAATGTGGATGAAGTGCCCGAGGCCGTGGTGTTGACTTCGATCACTCGAGACGACTTAAATGAAGGTACGACCTCACTTAAGACGTCTATGATGACCGAAGTCAAGTCCATGCTTAAACAATTGCTTGAGGGGTTGAGAACCACTCACAATCCTTTGCTTATGGTTAATCCCACTGCATCAGAGTTGGAGGCCAATTCGAGCAATGAAGCAGCTAAAGGTACTCAAACTTCTTCTCCTCACGACAAGAACAGGACGAGAACCTTTGCCCTGGTTCCCCCTCCCACGGTCTATGGAGGACCGGTCCCTACACCTCATATTAACCACCTTGGTCCTCCTCCTAAGATTGTAAAGGGTGAGTTTGCTAATTGGTTTTTTGTATCAAGTCTCATTTGAATCACATCTCAACGAACCTTTGGAGAATCATTGAGCAAGGCTTGTACCCACATGATCCAAACAATTTCACTCCAAGGAAAGAAGCGGATAATCAATACAATCACTCTCCTTTGTTCATCCTCTAACCCGCGGTGCTGCCCGAAGATCTCTCACACTTGCGGCCCTTCTCTCGTGCAAAGGATTGTTGGGAGCACATCATATCCATGCAGATGGGGAGCTCAAGCATACAACGGTCAAACTTTGAAGTGGTCCTTGATGAGGCCGATGAGTTTGTGATGTAAGAAGATGAGGACACCCATGATCTCTACCAGAGGGTGACAACTATTGTTGTGGCTCTTCAAGACCATGGGAGCAAGGATACATATGGCATTTGGATCAAGCGCAAGTTTCTCAAGGCCATCATGCCATTCAAAAAAGCCATGTCCTCCGTGATTCGTTAAAGGCCGGATTTCCACACCCTAACCTCAAGTAAAGTGTTGCATGAGCTTATTGCCACAAACATCATGAACAAGACTGCCGACAATGCTCTAGCTTGTGTGCGGTCCAAGAAAAGGCCACCCACTCTTGCCTTGAAGGCCAACACTGGTGCGCGTCGGTCCTAAACAAACAGTTTAAAACCACTTTCCGCAATGGCATTTGGAACCGTCACCAAGTGAGTGTGGGCGATAGGGGGGTCCTTCCCACACGACCCAGAAACCGTTGGGGATATGCCCTCCTAGCACACATGTTCGACAAAATGAGGTCGTGTGCGACCGGCGTGCACTCAAATACGTAAATACGTATAGTAGAGCTAAAAAATACAATTATATGGCGAAATTGTTTCCGGTCGCAAGTACATCCCACACAGCCAGTCCCTGGTAAACGTTTCCATTCGCATGCACATCCCACACGGTCGCTCCAAGGAAAACGTTTCCGTTCATAGGTACATTACACACAAATTTTCCTTTAAATCGTTTGCGTTATTGAATGTATCACACAGGGTTCGTAGAAGAAACTGTGTGGCAAAGGCTGTTCATCACACATAGTTTTTATGTGGTAAATGTTTGTGCAAGGTGGCCTAATGCAAAAAGTTTTCAAGAGAAAGTCGTGTGTGATTGTTCATTGATCCAACAAGGTTTATTCCTAGAAACTTTATGCGTTGCATGAGGTCATCGCCCACGGTATTTTTTTGAACAACCGTTTGCAATAGCAAAACATAATTAATAGACTGATTATTCATAATCCATTTATTAATCTAATTGACATTTCATATTAAGCACACGATATATTTCATTTCCATATTACGGAAGCGGAATTTCAAAATTGAAATACATCAGAGTACAACATGACATAGCTTCAGCACTCAGTTACCCCATTACACAATTGCACCAGCAGCAAGTTTCACATGCAACATCAAGAACCTTTCAAAATTAGCATCATAGACGGTACATAGAGAGATGCATCTCATCTGGAAAATTGCTGAAGCGGAAGGCGAATATTGTGCTTAGATTCATGTTGAAGGTCTTTGCAACTTTAGGCCAGTGCTTGTGGATTTCTGACCGTCCATCCTTCGACCTCTTCAGGAACACTTCAATATTGAATTGTGGTTGTTGTATGAAAACTTTCCTCGCCTCCGGAACACAGAGCTGGTTTGAGAGGTAATCATCAGTGAAGCCTGAAAACAAGGATGTGCGTAAATATCTTCTCTATATTGGAAATGAGGTAAAGGAATACAAAAAGGCAAGGTATAATAGTTAGTACCATGTTGTAAACCTCAGTGCTTCCTATTATTTCCCCGCAACACATATAAGGTAGTTCGTCATCAGGTTAAGTAAGGGTTCGCATGCTATTAGTAAAATATGTTGATGATAAATAAGCACATTGCAGATTCATTAGATTAATTCAAGCCACATGGAAAATCCATTTATCCAAACCAAGCATGATTAAGAACTAGGAAATATAGCACTTGTATATGTTTCTCATGTATTAAGTGCAGCCAAATTCGATTTATTCCTCACATGGTATACAATAACAGAATGCAGCCACAACAATTGAACATCGCATTGCAGAATTGAACCAAGCAGTTAACTAGACACCACAACAAATGAACCAAACATTAACTAAGCAGCACATTGCACAATATAACATACTCTTGATAGAAGATCAGACAGTTAACCAAACCAAGCATCCTTAACAACTTGGAAATATAGCAATTGTATTTGTTTCTCATGTATTTACTACAACCAAATTCGATTTATTCCTCCCATGGTATACAAGAACAGAATGCAGCCACAACAATTGAACATCGTATTGCAGAATTGAACCAAGCAGTTAACTAAACAACCCAACAAGTGAACCAAGCCACAACAAATGAACCAAGCAGTTAAGTAAACACCAATTAAACAATATAACATACTCCTAATAGAAGATCGTACAGTTAACCAGACCAAGCACGCTTAACAACTTGGAAATATAGCAATTGTTTTTGTTTCTCATTTATTTAGTACAACCAAATTTGATTTATTCCTCACATGGTGTACAATAAGAGAATGCAGCCACAACAATTGAACATCGCATTGCAGAATTGAACCAAGCAGTTAACTAAAGACCACAACAAATGAACCAAACGTTAACTGAGCACCACATTGCACATCATAACATACTCCTAATAGAAGATCAGACAGTTAACCAAACCAAGCATGCTTAACAACTTGGAAATATAGCAATTGTATTTGTTTCTCATGTATTTAGTACAGCCAAATTCGATTTATTCCTCACATGGTATACAATAACAGAATGCAGCCACAACAATTGAACATCACATTGCAGAATTAAACCAAGCATTTAACTAAACACCACAACAAGTGAACCAAGCCACAACAAATGAACCAATCAGTTAAGTAAACACCAATTGAACAATATAACATACTCCTAATAGAAGATCAGACAGTTAACCAAACCAAGCATGCTTAACAACTTGGTAATATTGCACCCTTAAGAATTGAACATCACATTTGTAGAATTGAACCAAGCAGTTAATCGAACACCACATTGCACGACATATAGAACATATACACTATAGGATAAGATTGCATGGTGAAAGTAGATAGCACAATTCACTAGAATTGGTTACGGAAAGGAAGTAGCTAGCAAACTGAACATGGGTCCTTATAGTGAGCTAATAAGACAACTACTCCTCATTGTCGGAGATATCGATGACGATTGGCTCCTTGGACATGGAAGAGGGCGAGGCCTCCACATCGTGGGTGCCCTCGTTTTGCTGCTTGCATAGAGCAGCCATGGCAGGTGTAGTGATGCCATGCCGATGTATTCCCCTTGTACCCAGATAGATTGTAATAAAGAGTTGATTTGTTCTATGCTAAGCAGTGCAGTATTCTAGAAGACTTCTCCTCGATCTCTGGGATGGAATACAGGGTGTTCCTCTTTTATGCTGATTGAACACATGAATGATTTACATTACATTGTTGTAAGTAGGCGAGGGTCAATCTGCATAGTCACGACAAGCAAAGCTTGCTTGCGCTTTTCAAGGAAGCATTGCAGCAGTAACGGTGTTACCTGAGGAAAATACACTTTGATGGCAAGTCTATAAATGAATTTCCGGTGAAGTCTCATGTGCTAAATTTAGAAGACATTGAATGGAAAAACCTTGTTATGCAGTGGTCTCGTTCCCAGGATGAGGTACTGTCTATGATATCACATGACAATTTGAACTTCTACTTTTTCGCATGTGCCATACGGATTTCTTTTGCAGGAAATCTGCTTGAAGAAGAATTCCAGTTTGAAAAGGACAACTGGATATCGCAAATATGCTGCTCGCTGCTTTTCTCTTGTTGGTACCTGTTGTCCTGTATAACTGTACTTGCATTCATAACTGGTTCATTATGTGATTGCAGTATGCATGATAGATTGCTTACCAATTGTTCGCTCCAACTTAACACATATGTATTAATGGTTACATTAATGTAGAATATACCCCATGCCAGTTAAATGGTTTAGCTCTGCATTGTTCTTCTAAGTACATGTTGTCCTTCATGTACAATCACTCTGCAGCTTATTTTCGTTTTCCTTCCATTTTCTACACATCAGATCTATATTTACTCTTACATAAGGTCGGATAAAACCAATGGTACTGTAGAAGTTTAGCTCTGCATTGCTCATGGCAGTACCTTTTATAGCTAGTTGGTTATGTAGCATCACTCTTCATCTTGTCTTAAATGTTCTCTATTTTTTCTTATATTATCACATCTATATTTACTCTTAAAAAAACGTAGAATAAAGGAAATGCTTAGGAAGAAGATTATGTGGTAAACTTCTTGCATTGTCCCACCATCAGTATGGACAAGGGCTTTATAGAGCCAGTCTTCACCACTAATGTAAGTTTGTCCGTTTGAAGCCTTCAAACTTTGTTGTGTATATTTTGTTAGGCATAACTGCAAGAGCTGTTTATTTTTGCTGTTTGCGTCAAATTCCATGTTTAAAGTTTATTATAAAGTTCATAAACATAAGTGTGTCCTTCTCAGTTTAAGTTTTCAGCTGCACAACCAAGTTCCTTCTTCATACCATGTAAACTAAACTATACAGAGCAAGTGATCTTCTTTTGCACTGCATGTATGCATTTGTTCTTGATCTGTAATCCAGTGGTGTTGTGAAATTGCCCACTACAGCACAATGTCATATTCTGCAATGTCTTAACCATGAACAATGTCATATTATTCTACTATTATTTTAATTGTCTATTTATTTCCCAATCTGTAATGGGATAAATTGATAGCACACTAACTATTGATACTTATGTGTTCTTTAGCACCGCATGTATGCTTGAGTTCTTGATCTATAATCCAGTGGTGTCTTGAACCTGCCAACTCCTTCACAATGTCATTTCCTGCCATGTCTTAACCTGAACAATACCATAATGTGTTTATGCTACTTTAAACTGTGTCTCTTTATTCGCTTATAAGAAATGTGATGAATTGCCAACACTGATACTTATATGTGCAAAACCTCTCATCGGTCTGCTTGTTTCTCTTTCAGAGTGATACCTCTGACCCCCTGAAGAACTGCCACAATGATAGTTAGACGAACCCATTGCATGTCCCTCTAACAAATATTGCAGGGAAGAAGGCAACACATATTGGAGATAGCGATACAACTCCAAAGTCATGTCTTGATGTAGCGTTGAAGTTACTTGCTAATAGAAGTGACACAAGCTCGATGAAGTCGCCACCTGAATCTGTAATACTTCTTCAGTCTCAACTTCAAGCAACACGACATGGTTTAGCTGAACCCCTGCTTTAACTCCAATCTCTATGGAAGATCAACGAGAAGTCCAGTGCATCCATTGATGTTATGCAGCAAGAGTTGGAGGATATAAGCGTCAAACAAGCGCAGTCTCATCAGCTTGCTTAGCTGCTTGCGCTGCAACTCCCGAGCAGGGCTAACCTTTCTTGAACTCTATTGAAGTGCTGTCGGTTTTGTATATTATTTTGTCGGTGTGTTTATTTGCATTGGTGGCGATCTTTGATGCGTAGTGTATGTAATCTGCTGTCTACTCGTGCTTTATTATCACTGGTGGCGAACTTTGATGCCCAGTGAATGTAATATACCGTAATTTATATATTGTATAGTCTAGGTTTTTTCTTATTTGGCCCAATCAGGTTATCGGTTGTGAGCAGGCCGGATGCAAAGAAGGCCATAATTAGGCCCAACTATATGACGGGCTTTTAGCAGGCCGATATAAATATAGGGCTGAAATGTTAAACGGGCCTTTAACAGGCCGAAACTAATACTAGGACGTACTATTAAATGGGTTTTAGCAAACATAAATCCTAACCGGGCCTCAAGGGGCCCAAAAGCACGTCATCCAGTTGACGGGCCGAATCAAACATGGGCCATAATTTAGCCCAAAGATTGAAAGGCTCTTAAAGGGCCGGATCTGATACGGGCCGTAATATGGACCAGAACGTGATAGGCTACTAACGGGCCGGATCTCTTATGGGCCCTTATTAAGCCCAGAACGTGGCAGGTTGTTAATGGACCGGATCAAATATGGGCCGGCATTTGGCCCAAAAGATGGCAGCCTCTTAACGGGCCAGCCCACTAGTGTCTTGAAAATCTTGTGGTCCTTTAGCTGGGCCGGCCCGTTACGGTTTGCTAAATCTTGTGGGCCTTTAGCTGGGCCAGCCCATTATGGCCTCCAAAATCTTGTGGGCCTTTAGCTGGGCCGGCCCATTGAATCTTTATGGGCCACTTTTGGACCCGTCCACATGTCGACATATCATAGGCGCATATCGCCCATTGGATGAGTGACATCTGTGCCAACGCGGAGCTGACACGTGGTCCCTTCGGCCAATGAGAATTTTACACGTGGAAAATCCCCATTGGTCATGGCTCTTAATGGGTTATCGGATCCAGAACCGGACCTGATAGGGTTAACGGCGTGCCGTTATGGTGGATGCCACGTGTTGGTTACCCTTGACGAAAGCACTTCCATGACGCGCTATTTATCGTCATGGAAGTGAACACTTCAGTGATGATAATTTTGGTATTGTCATGGAACACATCTACGACAACACATGTATCACTATCTTGATTCTGTCATAAAATCGTCATGGATGTACATGCATGACAGAAAACGTGACCTACTATGACAAACACGTATTATCACGAAAGTTGTTTTCTTGTGGTGCATGCAACCCAACAGATACCTTCGGAGATACCTGTAGAGAACCTTTATGATCACCTAGTTACGAAGCGACGTTTGATAGCACACAAGGCATTCCTCTGGTATCCAGGATTGGCATGATCTCATGGTCTAAGGAACTGATACTTGACATGAAGAAAGTAGCGTGTAACTAAATGATCTGATGCTAAGCTTACGGTTGGGTCTATCCATCGCATCATTCTCCTAATGATGTGATTCCATTATCATATGACAACTCATGTCCATGGTTAAGAAACCTTAACCATCTTTGATCAACGAGCTAGTCTAGTAGAGGCTAGGGACACGGTGTAGTTTATGTTTTCACACATGTATTTAAGTTTCTGATCAATACAATTATAGCACGAATAACAAACATTTATCATGAACGGGAAATATGATAATAACCATTTTATTATTGGCTCTTGGGCATATTTCAACCGTCTCCCACTTGCACTAGAGTCAATAATCTAGTTTACATCTCCATGTGATTAACACTGAATGGGGTTTGATCATGTTTTTCTTGAGAGAGAGGTTTTAGTCAATGGGTCAGCAACATTCAGATCCATGTGTACTTTGCAAATCTCTATGTCATACTATAGATGTTGCTACCATTCTCCACTTGGAGCTATTCCAATTGACAATTTCACTATACGTGTCCAGTTTGTGACTCGGAGTCATCTGGACCAGTGTCAAAGCTTACATCGATGTAACCCTTTACGATGAACTCTTTATCACCTCCATAACCGAGAAACATTTCCTTAGTCCTCTTTAAGTACCTATGGATAATTTTCACCACTATCCAATGATCCACTCCTGGATCACTCTTGTACACCCTTGCCAAACTCATGATAAGGGGCAAATCAAGTATGGTACACAGCATGCCATACATTATAGAGCCTATGGATGAGGCATAAGGGATGACCTTCATCCTTTCTCTTTCTTCTGCCGTTAGTGGAGCTTTGAATCATACTCAACTTCACACCTTACAATATAGGAAATAACTCCTTGGACTGGTCCATTTTGAACTCCTTCAAAATCCTGTCAAGGTATGTGCTCTATGGAAGTCTTATCAGGTGCATTAATATATATCTATAGATTTCATGCCCAATATTTAAGCAACTTTACCCAGGTTTTTCTTTGAAAAACCTCCTTTTGAACGACCCTTTATGCTTTGCAGAAATTCTACATCATTTCCAATCAATAGTATGTCATCCACATATACTATCGGAAATGCTACAGAGCTCCCACTCACTTTCTTGTAAATACAAGTTTCCTCATAAACTTCGTATAAACCCAAAAGCTTTGATCACCTCATCAAAGTGTATATTCCAACTCCGAGAGACTTGCACTAGTCCATAGATGTATCGTTGGAGCTTGCATACTTTGTTAGCATCCTAGTATCGACAAAACCTTCTGGTTGCGTCATATACAACTCTTCCTTAAGAAACCCGTTAAGGAATGTTGTTTTGACATCCATTTGCCAGATCTCATAATCATAAAATGTGGCAATACCTAACATAATTCTAACAGACTTAAGCATCGCTATGGGTGAGAAAGTCTCATCGTATTCAACACCTTGAACTTGTCGGAAACCCTTTAAGGCAAGCCGAGCTTTATAGACGGTGTCATTACTATCAGCATATATCTTCTTCTTAAAGATCCATTTACTATCGATGGCTTGCTGATCATTGGGAAAGTCCACCAAAGTCCATACTTTATTCTCATACATGAATCCTATCTCGGATTTCATGGCCTCAAGCCATTTGTCAGAATCCGGGCTCATCATTGCTTCTTCATAGTTTGTAGGTTCACCGTTGTCTAACAACATGACTTCCAGGACGGGAATACTATACCACTCAGGTGCAAAATGTGTCTTGGTCGACGTACGATGTTCGGTAGTAACTTGATCTGAATTTTAATTATCATCATCATTTGCTTCCTCTATGGTTGGTGTAGGCATCACAGGAACTACTTACTGTGATGTGCTACTCTCCAATTCAAGAGAACATACGATTACCTCATCAAGTTTTACTTTCTTCCTCCCACTCACTTCTTTCAAGAGAAACTCCTTCTCTAGAAAGGACCCATTCTTTGGAACAAAAATCTTGCCCTTATGTCACGCCCAAGATGTGATTCTATCCCGATCACATGGTGAACTCGTGATTGGGGCACAACCGCATTTCGGGCGCTTAGCAAGATGGATATCATTACATCATACCATTACATAAATACACGGGGATACATACAAGTCATACAAACTTCCACAGGAATACAACAATTCATACACAAGACATTCGACTACGGATGAAAACATGAAAAGCACAACGACATCCATCCTGCTGTCCCAGGCTGCCGACCAGGAACCTATCCCAAGAACGACGACGAAGAAGAAAGAACTCCAACACAAGTAAACATCGCTCTCACATCAAGTCATCGGAAACCTGCACCTGCAACTGTTATTGTAGTATCTGTGAGCCACGAGGACTCAGCAATCCCAGAACCATGGGTATCAAGACTAGCAAAACTTAATTGGTATCGAAAGGTTAAGTGGTGAGGCTGCAGCGGTGACTAAGCATTTGTATGGTGGCTAACTTACGAGTACAAGAATAAGATGAGCATCTACGCAAATGGTCGCAAACTAGTAATGATTGCTAAGTGATCCCGAACTACCTATGAGTCAAACATAACCCCACCATGTTCTCCTCTCAAAATGAAAAGAGACGGTCACGGTTACCAACGCGGTTGTGTATTTTATTTCGGATCCTCTGTCAAGTTTTCTACAACCGGACATTAACAAATTCCAATCTGCCACATAACCGCAGGCACGGCTTTCAAAAGATCATAACCCTGCAGGGGTGTCCCAACTTAGCCCATCACAAGCTCTCACGATCAGCAGAGGTAAAAACGCCATATATTAGGGACCATCCGGTCAGACTCGGAATACCGGTGCACAAGACATTTCGACAATGGTAAAACAAGTCCAGCAAGACCTCCCGGCGTGCCGATACCCAGATAGTAGCCACGCGTATCTCGTCTCAGGCCACGTCAGGATGAGCACTACGTACAGCAACCGGAAGCCCCAGTAACTGGGTGGCACCGCAAGTGGCTCTAATTTGGGACCAACCCCATCAGCACTGGCCCCCTGTTATGTGGAATTAAGAACCCGGGGACGCGACCCCCTATGCAATTTAATTAATTAATTAAGTTTTATTATGAGGCAAATGGTAAAATCAAATTTGGGCCTTGCTGGAGGAGTTTTATTCAAAGCGAACTGTCAAGGGGTCCCCATATGCCCAACCGCGTTAGGAACGCAAAATCAAGGAACATAACACCGGTTTATTGGTTCGTAAGGCGGCATGAGTGGAACAAAACACCGAGCAAAAGGCCAAGCCTTCCACCCATTGCCAAGTATATAGGTGCATTAATTATAGTAATAGATATTGTGATATTCCAAAAGTATCCAAGTTCCGACATGGCGCAATCTTCATATTCACCTGCAACTAACAACGCGATAAGAGGGGCTGAGCAAGCAGTAACATAGCCAAACAATGGTTTGCTGGGATGGTGTCAAAAGTTAGAGGTTTCATGGCAACAAGGAAGGGCTGACATCAAATAGATAGGTAGCGCGACATATGGCGATAGCATCGAGACAACTAGCCACTAGTAGAAAACAGGGCTTTGGCACAGGCCTGCCCAGCCCATTAGTCCCGGTTCAATCAAGAACCGGGACCAATGGGGGCATTGGACCCAGTTCGTGATCCCAGGGGGCCGGCCGGGCCGCATGGGCCATTAGTCCCGGTTCGTCTGGACCTTTTGGTCCCGGTTGGTGCGACGAACCGGGACCAATGGGTCTTGCTCCTGGCCCACCACCTTTGGTCCCGGTTGGTGACTTGAACCGGGACCAAACGCTCCCCTTTAGTCCCGGTTCATATCACCAACCGGGACCAATGAGGTGCCTATATATACCCCCTCGCGCAAGAGCAGAGCACACTACTCTGTTTTTTCTGGCCGAGGGGGAGAGGGCTTGGTGGTGCCCTAGCTCACCTCCTATGCACACAACGTGTTCGATGGAATGCCCGAGCCACACTAGTTAAGCTTTTCTCCTCTCGAAGCTCTATTTTCTCCGAGATTTGTCTAGGTTTAGCGGTCCGTCACGTCCCGTCCCCGTCTTCGCCGCCGTCGATCGCCCCCGCCGATCTCGTCACCGGCACCACCGTGGTCAGCCTCTTGTTATGTCCATGCTTTTCTTACTTTTATTATTGCTTGTTATTATTGCTTTAGATAGATATTTGTCTAATTTTCTTACGTTTATTATTCCTTGTTATTATATAGTGCGATGGTTTTGATATCCGCCCACATGGGACCTCGTCCTGTCTACGATTCGGATGTGGTATATTATCTTTAATTTATAACTATTTGTTTTAGTGTTTATGAAAATTACGCCGACCAACCTGACATGCATAGATGTTTTTATATGTCTAGGAGGTAGTTGAACCGGAAATTCCAACCGACCCTCTTGTGGAGAGGTTAAATTTAGTTGAAGAGGAAAACATTTCCTTAAAGAAAAAATTGGAAAAAATGGAGGAGGAGAAGATGGAATTGGAGTTGCATGTTGCGGAAGTCGTCGATGATCACAAGATCAAGATGGACCCTATTGTCGAGAGGTTAAATTTAGTTGAAGAAGAAAACAATTTCTTGAAGGAAAAAAAATTGAGGACGAGAAGATGATATTGGAGTTGCATGTTGCGGATGTCATCGATGATCACAAGATCAAGATGGATGCAATGCGGTTGAAGATTAGAAAGATTAGAAAATATGCCATTCATACCGAGGCTTGGTATCATTATGTCGTTGGATCAATTGTTACCTTGGTTGCGATTATGATCGCATTTGTTTTCGCATTGGAATGTTTTACATAGTTTCGATGTGTATGGAGAGCTATATGTTGTTAGATGATAACTATGTATGTACTTTGGTTTTAATGTGATGATGAACTTCTATTAATTTGGTCACTTAATTATCTATTTATGATGTTCTGTAATGGTATTTGACACACTTAATTATATATAATGCACGCAGATGAACCAGCAATGGATGTACGATGACAGACACACCTCCGAGTACATTAAGGGCGTGCATGAGTTTCTAAATGCGGCTGAGGCAAACAAGCAGAATGGTTTTATGTGTTGTCCATGCACTAAATGTGGGAATATGATGTCTTACTCTAATAGGGAAATCCTTCACTCCCACCTGCTTTACAAGGGTTTCATGCCACACTATAATGTTTGGACGAGGCACGGAGAAATAGGGGTTATGATGGAAGACAGCGAAGAAGAAGAGTACGAAGACAACTATGTGCCCCCTGAATACGGTGATGCTGCAATGGGGGGAGCTGGTGAAAATCAAGAGGAACCAGATGATGTGCCCAATGATGCTGCAACGGGTGAAGCTGCTGAAGATCAAGAGGAACCAGATGATGATCTCCGCCGGGTCATTCTCGATGCAAGGACGCAATGCGAAAGTCAAAAGGAGAAGCTGAAGTTTGATCGCATGTTAGAGGATCACAAAAAAGGTTGTACCCCAATTGCGAGATGGCAACACAAAGCTCGATACCGTACTGGAATTGCTGCAGTGGAAGGCAGAGAATGCTGTCGCTGACAAAGGATTTGAGAAGCTACTGAAAATATTGAAGAAGAAGCTTCCGAAGGATAACAAATTGCCCGACAGTACATACGCAGCAAAGAAGGTCGTATGCCCTCTAGGATTGGAGGTGCAGAAGATACATGCATGCCCTAATGACTGCATCCTCTACCGGAACGCATGCCCGGTATGCGGTGCATTGCGGTATAAGATGAGACGAGATGACCCTGGTGATGTTGACGGGGAGCCCGCCAGGAAGAGGGTTCCTGCGAAGGTGATGTGGTATGCTCCTATAATTCCACGGTTGAAACGTTTGTTCAGAAACAGAGAGCATGCCAAGTTGATGCGATGGCACAGTGAGGACCGTAAGAAAGACGGGAAGTTGAGAGCACCCGCTGACGGGTCGCAGTGGAGAAAAATCGAGAGAAAGTACTGGGAGGAGTTTGCAAAGGACCCAAGGAACGTATGGTTTGCTTTAAGCGCGGATGGCATTAATCCTTTCGGGGAGCAGAGCAGCAATCACAGTACCTGGCCCGTGACTCTATGTATGTATAACCTTCCTCCTTGTATGCGCATGAAGCGGAAGTTCATTATGATGCCAGTTCTCATCCAAGGCCCTAAGCAACCCGGCAACGACATTGATGTGTACCTAAGGCCATTCATTGAAGAACTTTTACAGCTATGGAATGGAAACGGTGTACGTGCATGGAATGAGCACATACAGGAGGAATTTGACCTAAAGGCGTTGTTGTTCGTGACCATCAATGATTGGCCCGCTCTCAGTAACCTTTCAGGACAGACAAACAAAGGATACCACGCATGCACACACTGTTTAGATGACATTGCAAGTATATACCTAGACAAATGCAGGAAGAATGTGTACGTGGGCCATCGTCGATTTCTTCCGACCAACCATCAATGTCGAAAGAAAGGCAAGCATTTCAAAGGCGAGGCAGATCACCGGAAGAAGCCCGCCATGCGTACCGGTGATCACGTACTTACTATGGTGAATGATTTACAAGTAATCTTTGGAAAGGGCCCCGGCGCACTAGCTGTTCCGAATGACGCTGAGGGACACGCACCCATGTGGAAGAAGAAATCTATATTTTGGGACCTACCCTACTGGAAAGACCTAGAGGTCCGCTCTTCAATCGACGTGATGCACGTGACGAAGAACCTTTGCGTGAACCTGCTAGGCTTCTTAGGCGTGTATGGAAAGACAAAAGATACAGCTGAGGCACGGGAGGACCTGCAACGTTTGCATGAAAAAGATGGCATGCCTCCGAAGCAGTATGAAGGTCCTGCCAGCTATGCTCTTACGAAAGAAGAGAAAGAAATCTTCTTTGAATGCCTGCTCAGTATGAAGGTCCCGACTGGCTTCTCGTCGAATATAAAGGGAATAATAAATATGCCAGAGAAAAAGTTCCAGAACCTAAAGTCTCATGACTGCCACGTGATTATGACGCAACTGCTTCCGGTTGCATTGAGCGGGCTTCTACCGAAAAACGTCCGATTAGCCATTGTGAAGCTATGTGCATTCCTCAATGCAATCTCTCAAAAGGTGATCGATCCAGAAATCATACCAAGGCTAAGGAGTGATGTGGCTCAATGTCTTGTCAGTTTCAAGCTGGTGTTCCCACCATCCTTCTTCAATATCATGACACACGTCCTAGTTCATCTAGTCGACGAGATTGTCATTCTGGGGCCCGTATTTCTACACAATATGTTCCCCTTTGAGAGGTTCATGGGAGTCCTAAAGAAATATGTCCGTAACCGCGCTAGGCCAGAAGAAAGCATCTCCATGGGCCATCAAACAGAGGATGTCTTCGTGTTTTGTGTTGACTTCATTCCTGGCCTTAATAAGATAGGTCTCCCTAAATCGCGGTATGAGGGGAGACTGACTGGAAAAGGCACGCTTGGAAGGGACTCAATAATATGCAGGGACGGATATTCTTGGTCTCAAGCACACTACACAGTTCTACAGAACTCTACCTTGGTGACCCCGTATGTCGATGAACACAAGAACAGTCTGCGCTCTAGACACCCGGAGTAGTGCGACGACTGGATTACATGTGAACACATCAGGACTTTCAACAGTTGGTTGGAAACACATCTCAGAGGTGACAACACTGTTTTTGATGAGTTGTACTTGTTGTTCAGGGGACCATCTTTGACTGTATTGATTTACAAAGGATACGAGATAAATGGGAATACATTTTACACGATTGTCCAAGATCAAAAGAGCACCAACCAAAACAGTGGTGTCCACTTTGATGCAACAACCGAGAGGGGAAAGGACACATATTATGGTTACATAGTGGACATATGGGAACTTGACTACGGACATGATTTTAAGGTCCCCTTGTTTAAGTGCAAATGGCACTACTAGAAAAAAGGCTATTAGTGGCGCACCCAATATTGCCATTAGTGGCGCACCATGGGTGGGCCACTAATACCACGCCACTAATAAGGAATAGTAATGGCGCACCTATGATGCGCCACTGTTAATCCCAATAACAGTGGCGCACCACTGGTGCGCCACTGGTATGCCCCCCGGGTGCGCCACTGATATTTTTTCAAATTTTTTTTTCAATTTTTTTTTTCAAATTTTATTCCAGAATTGCTACAGGTGCGCCACTGATATTGCTACAGGTGCGCCACTAGTAACAATTTTTTTTTTCAAATTTTTTTCCAGAATTTTTTTCAAATTTTTTTTTCAATTTTGGCGGGAATTTTTTTTCCTTAATCTCGGGTCACTATGGCTTAATCTCGGGTCAAATCGCACTCCGTGGTCAAACTTCCCAGAAGGTCACCCATCCTACACTACTCCAGCCCAAGCACGCTTAACTTCTGAGTTCTATCCAACCCCAGCACCAGCTCACTTAGCAGGCACTTGTTGATATATCTATCATATCAATCCTATTAAACCTTGTTAATGTCTGGGAGTTTGTTCATGTTCATGAGTGTGATGAAATTTTGAAAAAATATTTCAAACTTCCCGGTCATTTTACATATCATATTTTTCAAAAAAACTATTTTTCTCAAAAAAACATTTTTTCAAAAAAAAAACATTTTTTCAAAAAAAACCATTTTTTTCCAAAAAAAAATATATTAGTGGCGCACCACACCCACGGTGCGCCACTACTATTTTTGAATTTTTTTGAATTTTTTCAAAAAATATTTATTCCAAAAAAATAGTTTTTCAAAAAAAAAACTATATTAGTGGCGCACCACACCCACGGTGCGCCACTACTATTTTTGAATTTTTTTGAATTTTTTTGCCTGTAGATCTTAAAAGCCCCGTAACTTTTTTTCTGTTAGGTTTTTGGGGATTTAGAAAATGTTTAACGGGGTTTCGAGTAGATGCTTTTTCATATAAAAAACTTTTTCATCGGAGTTCGTATGCAAAAGTTATGCCCATTTTACAAATTCTCGAGAGATTTTGCAAAAAAAGTCGAAATTCATGTTTGTAAATTTTGCTAACAACTAGACCACAAATCACATTGGAATCTTATTTTTTTTATTTTTTTGACATTTCTATCATTTTCTTTTATTTATTTTTTTAACTGAAAAGGCGGTCCACGGGGAGGGGGGGTGCATTTGGTGCAAAAAAACATAGCAGTGGCGCACCCCTTCACTGGTGCGCCACTAGTAGCCAGGAATACTAGTGGCGCACCAGTGAAGGGGTGCGCCACTGCTATGTTTTTTTTTGGACCACCATGCCCAGCCTTACCAGTGGCGCACCAGGGCAAGGTGCGCCACTACTATCAAAAATAGTAGTGGCGCACCTTGTCCTGGTGCGCCACTGGTAAGCCTGGGCATGGCTGGTTACTGTTCAAAAACTTAGTAGTGGCGCACCCCACACCTGGTGCGCCACTAGTAATGTCACTATTAGTGGAGCACCTGTTTGTGGTGCGCCACTGCTATATAGTAGTGGCGCACCACATCTCTGGTGCGCCACTAATAGTGATATTACCTATAGCCTTTTTTCTAGTAGTGTGGGTTAATCTGTCAGGAGGCGGGGTACAGGTAGACCCACAGTACGGAATGACAACAGTGGATCTGAAAAATCTTGGGTACACTGACGAACCGTTCGTCCTAGCCAATGATGTGGCACATGTTATCTATGTGAAGAACATGTCTACCAGACCGAGAAAAAGAAAAGATAAGGAAGCGAATACATCATACGATGAGCCAAAGCGCCACATAGTTCTTTCAGGAAAAAGGGACATCCTGGGAGTGGAGGGCAAGACAGACATATCTGAAGATTATGAAAAGTTTCATGAAATTCCTCCCTTCAAAGTCAAGGCTGACCCAAGCATCCTGATAAACGATGAAGATTATCCATGGTTACGGCGCAATAAGCAAATGACACAAGCGAAGAAAAAGTGAAGACTTTTTCCGCAACTATTATGATGATACGATGCCAACTTTGTAACAGACGAGTACGATACCATTGTCCGTTTTCTACATGCACATGCTATGCAAACTTTTTCAGAGTTCATTTGAAAACTATGAATTTAGGTCTAATTTTCTCTATAGGTGCATCTATGTTCATTTCTTTTGTAAAGTTAACCACAAACTTGTGATTCACACAAATTTCAAATAATTCAAATTTTAATTATTCAAATTTGAACACTAATGGCACTAACAGAAAGTTTATAATTTTTCTAAAACTAATGGCACTAACAGAAAGTTTATAATTTTGCTGACCTAAAAGCAAAAAGAATTAAAAAATGAAGCAAAAAACAAAAGAAAATAAATAATGCAGAAAACAAAACAAAAAAACTTGCAAAAAAATAAAAATAGCAACAATAAGTATTTTGTTGTAAGTAGAAAAAAATACAAAAAATAAAGCAACAAAGAAAACAAATAATTTCAAATTTAAACTATTCAAATTTGAATACTACTGGCACTAACAGAAAGTGTGTAATTGGTTTTACCTAAAGCAACAAAGAAAGTATTTTGTTGTAAGTAGAAACAAAATAAAATAAATAAAGCAACAAAGAAAACAAATAATTTCAAATTTAAACTATTCAAATTTGAATACCACTAGCACTCAGAAATAAATAAAGCAGAATAATTAAAAACAAATAATTGGTTTTACCTAAAGCAAGAATATTCACAAAGAAACTCTAAATACAGCAAAAAACAACTCAGAAATAAATAAAGCAGAAAAGGGAAAAACTACATTTAAAAAATAGGGCGCTGCCCAGTGAGCCTGCAAGGCCTATTGCCTAGCATGCAGCTAGACTATAAGGCCCAGCAGACTCACAGGGCAGCGCACAAAGTTAGGCCCAGAAGCCTGCAATAGAGAGGAGTTCAATACAGCCACCGCAGTGGGGCTTATAAACCACTCTGAGCCCCTGTCAACTAGCGAGGTAGGACTAAAGATTTTGGCCGCGGGGCAGGACAAGGGCTTTGGTCCCGGTTGATGGCATCAACCGAGGCTAAAGGGGGGGCATTGGTCCTGGTTCGTGGGACCAACCGGGACCAATGCCCCCCTTTAGTCCCGATTGGTGGCACCAACCGGGACCAAAGGTCTCTCCTTCCCGCCCTTTGGGCTGCTGAAAAGAGACCTTTGGTCCCGGTTGGTGCCACGAACCGGGACCAAAGGGGGCATTCATCCCGGTTTCTGCCACGAACCGGGACCAATTCCCTGGGTATATAAGTGGCACTTAGCAATTTTCAGTTTCCAATCCCATTTCCCCCGACGCCGCCGAGCTCTCGTCCCCATCGCCCCGCGCCTCTGCGCCGTGCTCGCCGTCTCTGTTGCCCCGCGCCCCTGCGCCGTGCTCGCCGTCGCCATCGCCCCGCGGCCCTGCGCCGTGCTCGCCGTCGCCATCACCCTGCCCCTGCCCCGTCTCGCCCCTGCGCGCCGGTGCCCTCGCCACCCCCGCCGCCGCCTCGAGTTCCCCTGCCACGGGCCGTCCTCGTCGCCGGCCTCCAGCCCGCCGGCGCCCTCGCCGCCCCCGCCGCCGCCTCGATCTCCCCTCGTCGCGCGCCGTCCTCGTCGCCGGCCTCCAGCCCGTTGTCCTCGCCGAGCTCCCCTGCCACAGTGAGCCCCCATGTATATGTATATGTTTTTTTTCATGTATATGTGTATATGTTCATGTATATGTGTATATGTTGATGTATATAAGTATATGTTTTTTTCATGTATATGTGTATATGTTCATGTATATGTGTGTATATGTTCATGTATGAGATGAGCTAGATAGATAGATAGATAAATTTTCATGTATATGTGTGTAAATGTTCATGTATGAGATGTATATGTGCTCTTTTGTACCGAATCCACCGCATTTTCATAAAGTTTTTCCACCGAGTCCACATCGCACCGAGCACCCGCGGCCAAGTCTTTTTTCTAGGTAGTTTTCTTGTTAAAATGACAGGCGACGTTGGACATGACATGAGGGGGGACGTTGGATATGTGATGAGGGACTAAGCGTCGTTGTCTTCTACCCCCTCCCCGATAACATCGACATGAGAGGGGACGCCGGACATGACATGAGGGGTGATGTCAGACATGACATGAGGGGGTCGAGGGTCGTCGAGGGGTTGAGTATCGAGGATCGCCGAGGGGTCGAGAGTCGCCGAGGAAAAATAGGAGGAAAAAAATAAGAAGAGAAAGAAGGAGAAGAAGGGGAAGAAGAAAAAAAACAAGGAGAATAAGAAGGAATAGAGGAGAAGAAGAAGAAGGAATATATAGAGGAGAAGAAGATAAAATAGAATAATATATTCTGTTTTTTCTTCTTCCCCTCTATTCATTTCTTCTTCTCCTCGTTTTTTTTCTTCTTCCTCCTCTTCTTCTTTTTTATCGAATCGCCGAGCAGTCGAGGGTCGAGGGGTCGAGAGGTTGCATAGTGTCAAAGTATTGAAGAAATCCATGCCTTCATCATTTGCTAGAAGTAACCGGGGCATGTTGGTATGAAGTTCTGGAAAGTTATCTTGGAACGGAGTTCCTGATAGGATAATCCGTCTTTTGTTACGAATTTCAGCAAAGCCTTCCAAATAGCGATATTTGGAAGGCTCTTGCTGAACTTTGTACCAAAAAGCGAATTATCCTATCTGGGACTCCGTTCCAAAATAACTTTGGAGAGCTTCGTACCATCATGCACTTGTTACTTTCGCCTAATGATGAAGACATGGTTTTGTTGAATCCTTTGACACTAGACAAAATGTGACCTGAGGGGGTCTAGGGTTGTGGATCGCCGAGCAGTCGAGGGTCGAGGGGTCGAGAGGTTGCCTAGTGTCAAAGTATTGAAGAAATCCATGCCTTCATCATTTGCCAGAAGTAACCGGGGCATGTTGGTACGAAGTTCTGGAAAGTTATTTTGGAACGGAGTTCCTGATAGGATAATCCGTCTTTTGTTACGAATTTCAGCAAAGCCTTCCAAATAGCGATATTTGGAAGGCTCTTGCTGAACTTTGTACCAAAAAGCGAATTATCCTATCTGGGACTCCGTTCCAAAATAACTTTGGAGAGCTTCATACCATCATGCGCCTCTTACTTTCGCCTAATGATGAAGAAATGGTTTTGTTGAATTCTTTGACACTAGACAAAATGTGACATGAGGGGGTCTAGGGTTGTGGATCGCCGAGCAGTCGAGGGTCGAGGGTCGTCCAGGGGTCGACGGTACTAAAAAAATTATTCTATCGGGAACTCCATCCAAAACAACTTTGAAGAGCTTCTCGTACCATTATGCGCCTGTCATTTTGCCACCCCTAACCCTTGAAGCGTTGTCGAGGCCACCCGAAACCTAGAGAAGCAGTGTCGAGGCCACAAATTAATATATATGATTCCTTACTGTGATTAGCTAGCTAGTTCTACGTTTCCCATTAATATATCCATCTGTCATGTTTGAATAATAATTGGCATGTTGTAAATATTTGTAGAAACTATGGACGACAACCCCCGAGACGAAGCACAAGAAGCGATGTTGCTGGACATAATCGCAGACGGACAAGATGCCATCTTGTCGTTTCTCAACGACACCAATGAGCTGCTGGAAAGAGAGGAGGAAGAAGCAGGCTATGATTATGATGGCTCCGGTGACCCAATGCACATGCAAGAAGTAGACCATTAGGACGGCTCCGGTGACCCAATGCCGGTGCAGGAGATCGTGATGATGGCTCCGGTGACCGAACCGAGTCCGGCCAGCAGGTATATATATTAGTTAAGCCTGTGCTGACTAGTTAATTGATGCATCCATTGTTCTGGTATGTACACATATTAATTAATTAACTCTCGTCTTTGTTCTTTTTTCTAGCCCTCCGGATCGAGCAAATCTTCGGTAAGGAGACGAGGCGCGAAGAAAAAGTTGAGCTCGGATGAAAAGTTTGAGATCACAGAAATCGCGCGCACCGGCGAACGATTGAACCCATCCGGATGAAGAACGCATTTGTTAATCAGTGTGGGGTTCTGGTTAGGGACAAGATCCCGATCAGCATCCATCAATAGTTAAAGCCGGTTGCAGAAGACGCTCAGGTGTCTTATGTCACTGATATGCAGAAAGAAGATCTTTGGACTGAGCTGAAGTCAAATTTCACCCTACCGCCAGAGGCTGATCCGGCGAAGCCAGTTACAGAGGATTTAATCAAGTCTTTTGCTCTTACGAAGATGGCAGAACTATTCAGGGGGTGGAAGAAACACCTGAATAAGTTTGTCCGCAAAAAAGAGACTATAGAATTCCAGGGCATATATGAGAAGATCAGAGATGACTGGCCCGCATTTGTGGCCTATAAGACATCGGAAAAGAGTAAGAAGATGTCGGCGACAAACCAGAAAAATGCTGCAAAGAAGATGCATCACCATCGCACGGGGTCAGGTGGCTACCTCAGAGCCCGGCCTAAGTGGGCCAAGGCTGAGAATGATCTGCTTCAGAAAGGGATCGAACCAGAGACAATGAACTGGCCAGACCGTTGCCGGACTTGGTTCTTCGGGGCTGGCGGAACCTTGGACCCTGTATCAGGGATGTGCATTTGGACGAACAAGCAATTGGAAATACCACTCAAGAAGCTTCGGCACTATATCAAAGCAGCGCAGCAAGGGACGTTCTTTCCCGACAGAGAGAACGACGAGCTCACAATGGCCCTCGGGAATCCTGAGCACCCTGGACGGACACGAGGCACGCCAGGCTCCGTTCCGTGGAGTGCTGGGTTTTCGGACGCAGGCGGTTACAAATGCCACGAGAGGAGGAAGAAAGTGCAGTAGACCGAAATGCAGGCGCAGCGTGCCAGAATACAAGCGATAGAGGAACGAGAAGCAAATGGAGACAAAAGAACTGCCGAAGCTTCCCCTGAAGCTACCCCGCCATCTCAGCGGAGATGCAGCGTGGCTTCCACCGAGCTGCTTCAGCCGGAGCATGTCTTGACGGCTCCTGCCAGCTATCCCGTGGATGCTATCACGGAGTCTCAAAATTGCCACCTTATGACGCAATGGATAAATATGAAGGTCAAGGCGACTGCTGGCTCTGTTTATCCTACTGGACCCGGCGCAACTTTTCACTACCGACCGATTCGAGAAGGATATGCTAGGGTGATGGTGGATGAAATAATGGAGGGATTTGAGGACCTCCAGCTTGACCACCCTACCGGTGAAGGGGAGACTCGGCTGAGTTCTTCACTGAGGACTCCATGCCTATGGAGGAAGGACCTCATCAACATTCTCAACTAGACGGCTCCGCCTCCTCCTCCTCCTCCGGCGAGTCAGGGCACTCCGCCTCCTCCACCGCCTCCTCCTCCGGCGAGTGACGATCAGGGCACTCCGGCTCATTCTCCGGCGCGTGGCGGCACTCCACCTCCTTCTCCACCTGCGCCGGCACGCCCGAGCAGCCAGCCTCCTCCTTCTCTGCCTAGTCAGCAAGGGCGGAAGAGACCTGCCGCCGCTCCGGCTGCTCCGGCGCGTAAGCAAGGAAAGAAGATAGCCGCTTCGTCTGGTCTGCCGGTGTCTAGCAGTACAGCCAGAGGCGGGACGCAATACAGATTCGGTCCTTCTCTCACGCCTCTAGAGAAGTTACCATACGAGAGGTCTGACGAGGAAAACACGAAGATCGCTAAAGGCGAAGTGAAGGACTGGCTTGAAGAGTTGAAAGCACAGAGACATCCACCTCCGGAGGAGAAGATAGATCCAGTGAAAGCAAAGCGCACTCTTGCTGCCATGAAGAAACCAGCGAAAAGTCAGCCGAAAGACAACTATGACCGCATTATTGAAAAGTCATTTCACGAAGTGAAGCGGTCGGGAAGTACTAAAAGTAATCAAAGGTTAGCAGAAGGACGAGCTGGGAAACAAATTGCCCAGCTCGGCGAACAAGTGGACCAACCGTGCCCCCCGCTCAAGGTGTCTAGCGACATGGTCGCTAATGATCCGAGGATGGTGCCCGGTTATAGCAATCTTGGAGATTACCTGCCCGACGATGTACATTATGATTTCTTGGAGGTGCAGATACAAAGATACGAGTACGGGAAGCCTCTCGTCAAAGATGAAAGATCTTTAGCAACGATGATGCGAAGATTGCATGATTGGTACTTGAAAATCTGCAGAGAGTCTGGGGGAGGGATAGTTTGTATGTGAGAGTTAAACCGGAGCATGACCTCGTTGGAATTGAACTATTGCCTATTCCATTTGAGGAGTTCTATCAGTTTTTCAATCAATTGGCCCTCGATAAAGCAACGGTCACCTGCTACTGTCTGTAAGTAGTACTACTTCTGTCATTAAGTCTCTCTATATAGCTCAGCTCTTTCATTGCATGTATTTATAATTATCCTCACTATATTATGCAGATTGAAGATCGTCGAATTGAAGAAAAGACAAGTCGGTGATATTGGGTTCATTAACACATACCTCATAGATGCAACCGAGGTTACATTGCGTGCCTCAGATACCGAGGCCAACTTGCTATGATCGTTGGTGGTAAATGAAAACAAAGATATAATACTCTTTCCTTACAACTTCAAGTGAGTGTTACTGTCTTGTGCATATTCGGTTTCCCTTATATATCAGTCAAGGTTATAGTAATGTAATTGATGAGTTCATGCATGCGTGCGCAGCTTCCACTATATTCTCCTAGAGATTAAGCTTGAGCAGGAAGTAGTAACTGTCTTGGACTCTAAACGAAAAGATCCCAAGGAGTATGCGGACATGACTCAAATGCTCGAGAAGTAAGTTAAATCGATCATTATCCACCATGCATATCAGCAACTTTGTTCATTTCTGATATCAAGTAATTGTTTTCTTTGTCTGGTAGGGTTTTGAGAAAATTCACCAAAAAATCTCCGGGACTGCCGAAGATGCTGGAATTTAGACACCCGAAAGTAAGTACTATATAGTAGCATGTTCCGCGCATCTCCTATTGATTCAAGCGCTAGTTTCATCAATACCATTTGGCATTCTTGCTTATCAGTTTGATTGACCTCTATTTCTTGTAAAGTGGTTGTGGCAGGAATAAGGGAATGATTTCTGTGGATACTACATTGGCAAGTACATCCGCCACACGACCTGTGAGCGGGGCTACTCTGACGCACAATTTGAAGTGCGTAAGCAATTAATAATATTCACAATTTTATTTCATTACCATCATTTGTGTTGAGTTTCATTTATATATGTGTGTGTGTGTGTGTATTGACCCCCTTCTTCAAATTAGATCTTTCGGATGCGGAATGAACTCCTAGCACCAGATCGTCTGCGAGCAATTCAAGAGGAATTGGCGGCATTCTTCCTTGACCACGTGATCGCGCCAGACGGAGAATACTATGTGGACCATGCGTCCATCGTATAGGAGATTATATTTGTAAGAGATAATTATTGTATATATGTACCCGGTAGTGTCGGATAGATATACGAGAACTTGTTGTTCGACCAATCTCTCGGAGAAGGAGAGGTGGTCGATATTACTTCTCTCTGTATGCATATATATGTTGATTACGATCTTCTGTTTCCTTCGTTTGCTTACTAGCTAGCTAGCTAGCGTGTCTAGTCCTCTCTATACGTATGTGTAGTATGTAGCGTCAACCAAGCACAGACATAAGAGAGGACACTTCTCTCTATTAATTAGCTAGCTAACACAATATATGAAACACATAAATTAACCCCCAAAAACCTCCAAC
>LR738712.1:631018140-631139748 GCA_902687465.1 Secale cereale
AAAAACAAAAAACGCAGCCACAGAAATGCTGACGCGTGGATGCCTTTTGGTCCCGGTTGGTGCCACCAACCGGGACCAAAGGCCCTCCTGCCTGGGCTCCGCGCACAGGCCACGTGGAGACCCATCTGCCCCGGTTCTAGATTGAACCAGGACTAAAGGGCTAGGGCATTAGTACCAACCCTTTAGTCCCGGTTCAAGAACCAGCGCAAAAGGCCCTTACCAACCGGGGCAGATGGTCCTTTATCTACTAGTGAGCATAGCAATGATAGTAATGAGATCCAAGGTGACGGTCATCTTGCCTGAGATCCCGCAAGGAAGAAGAACGAGTCCATGAAGAAGAAGAAGAAGAAAAATCCACGAAGACGATCCAAGGTTAGTCGAACGAATCATCACTATCGCAACGAAATAGGAACTAACGAGAAGAAGCAAACAACATGGTAAACACACAACACATAAACAAGACAAGATGCTCAACCAAGTATGATGCATGACAAGGCTACATGACGCAAAACATGGCAAGAGATGAAGCATACAAGCACATTACACAAGGCAAGTTTAAATGAGGCAGGAAACAATATATAACAATTCCGGTAAGCCTTCATACGCACATTTCGAAATGGGTCCAGAACTGAACAAACCTTAAGTTCAAGTTGTTAAACAGCAAGTTAACATGCACCATGATGATCAACACGAAATTCTAGTCAAGTTACATATACAGTTTATTTTAATCAAAACTACGGCCTAGAAGATATGAGCAAAACAAGTCAAGCATGGCATTGATGCAAAACACATACAATCATCAAGTAAACACACTCCAAACATATATACAACATGTTATTATGCATCTACATGCAAAAACTCACAAGTTTCATATAGAGCATAGTCAAAACGGAGCAATGGTTCAACACATACACATGAAACAAGATTGAAGGACAAGCTGCCCACAACAGCAACTAGGCACTTTGCCATCATTAAAACAACAGGCTACATGAACATTTCGTGGCATTAAAGGGCAAGGCAAGCATTTACATGTCAAGCACTACAAGCATGATCACTGAGCTACTACCAAACACCACTAGAACATGCTCAAAACATCATGGCAAGACTTCAAATAATAATAGTTTCATAGACTTAGTGAAATAAAACGAACATGGCAGCAACAACGACAAGTAGGCATGTTTGCAAGCTTGCGCAACTCATCTCAAAGAATAGCATGGCATGTGAATATAACCAACAGCAAAAATACATGTTTATGAAGCTACTCATGGCAAGAACATGGTCATGGGATGCATAGAACACTAGTTATTCACATGGCAAAATTGAACTTACTGATAACAGGCTGACAGAAACATTTTATAATAATTTGAGAGCAAGAAAGAGACAAGCTACAACAACCTATAATTGCAAACAAGGACATGGATGGATAGAGCATAACATGGGCTTCAAGACATGATCATTGGACATCTCCAAATGTTCATATATATGACTGGGGCATCAAGCAAACATGGCATCACAATATAACAGTTTTAGACTTAGCAATTTTTAACAAAGTCTCAGAAATCAAGAAACAGCGTGTAGGCCCCTTTGCAAGCTTGTAGCACTCACCACAAGGCTTCATGAAAAGTGGATTGCACCACAGAAAATATGACATGATTGTTCTCCTAACACATGTTGACATGATGCTCAAACAAAAATCACACGAAAAGATATGAAAAAGACAAATCAGCAAGTTATGATAGTTTTCAGCACTTAATAGCCACTTGCACTCTTGCAACAGATATAAACATGTCATAAAGCATTCTAACACGAATGCAAGTCACACAATCATGTAGAGTACTTCACAATGAACATTTTGACATATCATACACTCCATTTGGACCAACAAGCACAAAGTTACACCATGTTAAACATGCATACATGTTGTTGACAGACAAGAAAGACTGAGCAGTAACATCACATAGCAGTTTTGCAACGAGCATTAAGGCATCAAGATGAATAGTAACATGCATGAAAATGCAACTAACATGTAGAGCATTCAGAGACAAACATTTTGACATATAATACATCATCATTGGACAAACGAGCACAAAGTTACATCATGATGAAAATGCCTATATGAAGTTGAAAACCAAGGACTTAGCAGAAAAACAACCTCGGGGGGGGGGGGGGGGTCAGGCGGACACTATCCGGGTTCGGGCAGACATGTCCGTCGGTGCTGGCTCGCTGGCCCACCTGGCGGCGACACGGCGAGGAGAAGGGTTGCACACGTCCGGGCTCCTCCGGATGTGTCCTGCGCACCGCGGCGCGGACCGGATCTAGCCCGATCCGGCCGGCGACGATTCCGTCGATGGCGATGACTCTGGCGGCGAGCTTCGGCGGTGGGACGGCGAGTAGGTGATACGTCTCCGTCGTATCTATAATTTTTTATTATTCCATGCCAATATTATACAACGTTCATATACTTTTGGCAACTTTTTATACTATTCTTGGGACTAACATATTGATCCTGTGCCTACTGTCGGTTCCTGTTTGTTGCGTGTTTTTTGTTTCACAGAATATCCATATCAAACGGAGTCCAAATAGGATAAAAATAGACGGAGATTTTTTTCGGAATATATGTGAATTTTGGGAAGTGGAATCAACGTGAAACGATGCCTGAGTGGCCCACGAGGGTGAGGGGTGCGCCCTGGGCCCACGTGGTTGTCGGAGTCCTGGGAACCAGGGTACCCAGACTTGCCTGCATGTGGGCCGCGACGCGCTCCTACTACGGCCTGGTACAGCCCAACTGATCGACCAGCTGCTCAAGACCCTCGCGAGGGGGCTAAGCCTCGCGAGGAGAATGCCACCAAGACCCTCTCAGGAGCGGCCTCGGCTAGGCTGCTCCGGAGGGGCGGAGATCCCAAGGCCAAGCCTGCCTCAGGAGGAGGCAGTGATGCAAGCAGTAATGCATCGCGCGAGCAGGTGCTAGCGCATGCCAGCGGTGCAGTTGCCGCTTTGGTGCAAAGGAGACATCGCAAGCAGGTTCCCGAGGGCGCGAGACAAAGGTTTCCCCTTCGGTGCAACAAGACCGAAGACCGCAAGGGCGACATGGAGGATGTCACCACCGAGCCCACCACCGCGTCACCGTCTGATCTCTTTGCAGGCGGAGACCGCTTTTGTCAGGATATGATCGTCCTTGTGTTCCTGCTCAAAATGGCCGTTGTGGGGTCCCTTCCCGCCTAAACATTTTGGGGGAAGAGGACCCTGGCCGCCTATATAAGTAGCTAGGGTTTCCACTATGGAGGGGAGGGGGCATTTGCATCTGGATCCGGATCGACCTCATCTCAAACACCCCACCTCCACTTCAAGGAGTAGGAACACTTGCCTCCTGACCCTCTTGAGCTCTCCTCCTGAGCTCAAGAACCACTGTACTTGTTCATACTCAAGCCCTCTAGAGGCTAATGCACTCAAGCAGGACGTAGGGTTTTACACCGCAAGGTGGCCTGAACCTGGGTAAACTCGTGTGTGCTCACATCTCACCACCGGGCGAGGGCGAGGCGCTAGGTAGACATGAGTGGGAGAGATCTTCGTTCATGCCCCTGTGTTAGAACTTCTTTGGTTTGCGGAGCCCGTAATCCGACATTTGGTGCGCCGGGTAGGGGGCATGCTGAAAGCTCACCTCTCCGACGACCTTGTCCCACTCTCGTCCGTCGACCTCGCTTCACCCCGCCTCGACGGATCGCGACTCTGATGGCGGAGGCGCATCAGATGCGAGCAGAAGCCCGCGGCGCTCGCACCGCTCGAGCGTCGCCCTTCGGCCACAGGACACGCCGTCACCCAGCTTTGGTCGGGGTTGATGGCATGATGAGCATCACCAACCCGCCACCTGGGGACCGGCAGCACCCACCTCCCACACGGCGCCAAAGCCACGCAGTAGTGCGGGTCGCCGAGCATGTGGCGGAAAGCTCACGGGACCGGCGCGAAATGGCAAACATGAGGGATGCGCTGTTGGTGGCAAGGGAGCTGCTAAGGTGCTGGTTGCTCGACGCCGGCCATGATGCGTTGCTCCTTAGGGTGGACGAGCTCCTCGCGGCCGCCAGCACCGGGCCCGAGCCATTCTGCTTCCGCACGACGACGCCCGGAATCGGAGGCTACGTCGGCCACGCCCGGTCACCCATGTGGGCAAGACCGACGGCGACCTACGAGTGTGACATGGGGTATGACCCCCTGAACCGTGCATATGACGCCGCCCCCTGCCTCGAAGCCCATTGTACCCAAGCACCGCCCCTTCCGGGGAACCGTCAGGAGGCGACCGCAGGACTACGCCCGACGCTGGGTGGGATCAGGGACCGGCACGAGGGGGCTCAGGGGCAGAAGGTCGGGAGGCTGAGCCCACGCTCTTAGCCCTTGACCCTCCGCCATCACCACCGACGGCCATGGAGCACGAATGAAACGCACGCGGGTGCCTGCGGAGGCCGGCACTCGCGGCACTAGCCATAGGTCTCGGGCCAATGGTGTCTCTGGCCCCGAGCCTCGGCAGGCCAAGGAACCACCCCAGGTGCCGCATCAAGACAGAAAGGGAGGGAAGGCCCGGGTCAGGCCCTCGTCCCCTCACGGATGACCCGTCGCGCATGAGCCCGCCCTGGATTTCACCAGGGGCTCGCCGGCGGCTGGTATGATGCGCGTGGGAAGGGTCCTCCTCTCCCTCCACTCAAGCTCAAGATGCCGCACCTCCTAGCATACCATCCCCCGGGCTGCGGAGGGTACGTCTGGAGGCGGTACGGCAGCCCGTCCTACGCACGCCAGGAGGGCCCAAGACCGCGGCTCCGTCCCCCCGCTCGCGTAATCCCGTACCCTATGCGCCCGGCCCTGACCAGGAGGGCTCAGTGGTCATTAGGAGCATGAGTGGGGTGGGGTCCCCCTCGCACCTCAGGACGACGTGCCTTCAGACGACGTTAGCCCCTCGGGGCGAAGCGCGCCCTTAGGTCGCGTAAGCGGTGTGCCTAGTGCTCGGCAGGGGAGCCTATATCCAAGGTCCCATCCCCCCACTATGCAGTGTCCCACCTCATGAACGCCGCCTTCTGGTGAGCTCATGGCGGGAACGGACTAGTGCGGGGCGGGGCCCTCAAAGTGAAGGGGCGGGCACGTCAGAAGATCTTCGCTCGTGACACTCTCACGTAATAATGAGTGGGGCTTTACATGCCCCAGAGTCTCCTGAGTGCCGCCCTAGGGCCTCACGGGGGCTCCCTCCCACATCTTAGTGGTAGCACCATGCTCCGCGCTGGCCATCGACACTGCCCTCCAATGGCTATGCCCACATCCACCGGTGGTAGCCCTACGCTCCGGGCTGGGGAGAAGACTGAAGACATGCTCAGGGGCCGGACGCAGCCCCTCCTTTTGTCATTCGCCTTTGCCTCTTTTGTATCTGCCTTCTAGAGTCGAGCTCGTGGCGGCGTGACTTATCTTTGAAACAAAAAGGGGGGAGTTTTTCGTCCGCGTCTTGCGTTTTTGACTGAGTTTCTTTCGCCCAATCCCTTCTTTGCCTCGCTCAGCTAAGCTCGACTACAGCTACGACCCCACCCAATCGCCCCTCGCGAGCAGGGGCCGGGGCATGGGCGCACGTTCTGTCTGGCCCGCGGCCAGACCACCAATCACTCTTGCACCAGCTGCAGGTACTCGCGAGACGCGCTCAAACGGGGTCGGCAGACGCCCCTCTCGGAAACACAATAAGGGCCTGAGGTCCCAGCTTTAGGAGGGAACGTCACAAGGGAGTGCTTAAACCCATCCTTACATCATCAAAAGCTTAAGTTTCACGATATTCATCTTACCCGGCTCTGGAGCCACAACCAAAAATCAAATCTATAGTAGGAGCTGGAATAAGCATCCGCCTCGTCGTCAGGACCATCGGCGTCGCCTCCCCTCCCCCGGGCATCGGCGCATCGTCGATGGCTGGAACAAGCTCCGTCACCAACACGTCCACGTGATCGCTCACCCACCCCTCCATGGGGTCGGCGACCATCACAGGCATCAGCTCTAGCAAGGCCCCGAAGTCCGTACGCGGGTCAAGAGAGAGCAAGTTGCCGAAGATGCGTGAGACTGCAAGCCTGAGGATATTGCGGCTCTACTCCTCAACGAGCTGCCGTGCCCTCATGACCTCGCCTTCAAGACGCTCCACCACTCTGGTGAAGAACCCGAGATATCCGGCGTCATCATCAACCAGAGGGTCATCGACCCTCGAGTCAAGGAGCTCGTTCAAGGCTCGGCCGGCCATGTGCCCCAAAGCTTCCAACATCTTCGAACAGATGTGTTGCATTCCACGAGCTCGCGCAGCCTCCTCGGAGTTCCGGGCCACGATAGTGGAAATGTCCTCCACCTGCTTGTGGAAGCAGGACAACTTTGCTCTAGTGGCGGCGCGAGCCTTCTCCGACACCCGCTTGCGGCGCTCTGCAGCGGTACATGCCTCCTTTGACACCCACTCACGATGCTCAGAAACGGCGCGAGCCTTCTCCGACACCTACAGACGGTGCTCGACATCCGCTAGCTTGCCCTCGAGAGCTGCGACCTCCTTCCGGAGTTCCTTGCGCTTATCAGCGAAGCGAGTCTCGTGAAGCCCCAACTTCCCGTGGTAATCCTTCCACAGGCGCTCGGTCTCCATGGCAGCCTTCCTCGCGACATCCTCTCGATCATCGAGGTTGCCCTCGGCTTCGGCCACCTAGCACTCCATGGTCTCCAGGTGCTCGCGCTCCACGTTCAGCTCCATCATCTCGAGTGCTAGAGCCTCCTCCCGCGCTGAGAGGCCCGTTGGGCTGTCATCATCGGCCGCGGGCGCCGCGAGGGTAGCCCTTCAAGTACAAACCTGACACTCGAGCACGGCAATCGAGACTTCGAGCTCACGCTCACACTCCTCGGCTGCTACGCGGTGGCAGTCGGCGTCTTGAGCCTCTTTGAGGCCGCGGTCACGGGCCTCCTAAGCTGTGGCGACAGACGCTTTCGCTTTCTTCAGGACGGTTTTATGCTGCAGCTGGCTCAAGTTAATGGCAGCCCGCAACTGGCGCCAACCCTTCGCAAGAAGCAGGCCCTCGGCCTCGATTCGCGCATCCACTTCAGCGACCTCGACCTCAAGGTGCTTCAGGGCATCTGATGCCCCCCCTCACAAGATCATGACGAACCACACTCCTGCGCAGCGCGAGTTCCAGGAGGCGGCGGGGCTCGTCCACGACGTTCGGGCTGCCCAAGGGGGGCTCTTTGTCTCCCTCAGCATGCGCCCCAGGGCTAACCCCAGGAGCGCATGCTGCCTCCGGCGCGAGGGGCAGGTGTGGTCCTGATGGGCGGCCGGCCTCATGGGCCGCCTCAAGAGCTTGCTGATCTATGACGAAGACAAGCCTCGGGGCATGAGACGAACCCCCGACGCACTAAGAGCTGCCTTGCCCTAGAAGCACTCAGGGGCTGGGAGCGTGATCCACGTGGCATGGTCCGGATGCGGCCCCGTGGACCCACGCGAGGTCTACCGAAGACCCAGCATGGTCCGGAGGAGGGGTGCGGTCAGAAGTGGCTGCGAACCTCGCTGGACGGCTCAGGAATGAGTCAGGAGGAACCCTGCAAAGCAAGAGATCAGGAGAACAGTATCAGAAAGAACAGGAAAAGCTGAGGAACACGCACCTGCCTAGTACAGTCAGCTTCGTCCTCTTCAGAGCCCTCGGGGCAGGGCCATAACTGCCCCTCAGCCTCCGCCTTTTGCCCAGCACCACGAAGGACGGCAGGAGGCCGCTTGAGGCGGGCGTGCCTCGGGCTGGGGCAAGGCCACAGCGGACGCCCGCGACCGGCGCCCCATTCCCCGCCACAGCGTCCTCTGGACTCACCCCAGGAGGGGGTTGCCGCGCTCCATCTTCGGCCACCTCAGGAGCCGGCAGCACCTCGGCCACTTCGGCTACCTCCGGAGCCACAGGCACCCGCGCTTCGTCTGCTCGCTCCGGTGGCAGAGTAGACCCTAGGTCGGGAGTTCCACTTGACATATCCGCCACGGAAGGGAAAGTTGGGCTCGTGAGCCCTGGCGCCACCATCAGGGGATTGTCACTAGGGCCAGAGACGCCCTCCGGCAATAGCCCCCACGCATCAAAGCGGGGCATCTTCTCGGCAAAGGCTTTTCCGGCCATGGGAGCTAGGTACAAGGGAGTCGCGGAGACGGGGCATGCTTCAGGCACTCCGCCAATAAGCAGCCGCAACATCCCCTGGAGCGTCTCGGGAGGGAGCTGCTTCCGCTAAAGACGCGCGGGATCATCAAGACCGGAGAGGGCCCACATCGAGCAGGAATGGCGCTGAAGCGGGGCGACACGCAGAGCAAGGAAGTCCCTCACCACCATCGTCAAAGTCAGCCCATTCTTCCTCAGGCTGACCAAACAACGTGTGACCTGCTCTACCCGCGGATCTGAGAGGATCTCATGCTCCCAGCCCGAGCTCAACACAGGGGGATGTAAGTAACAGCATCAACATACACCCACTGCCGACGGAACCCCGCCGTGGTCGGGTGGAGTGTGAAGTCGATCCCGGAGGTGGCAGTCACATCCACCGTGCGCAGCGACACGCATCCCGAGCGATTCCCCCCATCGACCAGCTGGAGGGCAAATAAGTTCTGAAGCAGGGCCACGGACGGGGACACACCGACAAAAGCTTCACACAGAAACGTGAAGTCGGAGAGGATGATAATGGACACCGGATCCAAGTGCAGCGCCCGAATCTGGTAATGTGTGAGCACCACATTGAAGAAGGCAGAAAAGGGGGAAGGAGACCCACGAATATAGCGTGGAGGTGGAGCTGGTAATGTGTAATGCCCAGGATGGGACTATACCTCCTACGTGTCGAGGCACGACTTAAAGGTATAAGCCCATCCTAGAATAATCTAAAGTTTGGTATCTTTGCACGACTCATGTAAAAGAGGGATTAAATTGCAAAAGGAGATAGTTGGCTTACACTCGCCACTTCACACAATACATTACATAAGAAAAACATCATTCAAAACATCACAACCCGACTACGGGTGAAGATCCAAAAGAAAGATACCAAAACAACATAAAGCCACAGGTCAGGATCGAATCCAAGTAGAAACCACTACTGATCGTCGAAAACGTCACAGGCATACGGCCACACTCTTCGTCGAGCTCCCAGAGAAGAACTTGAACCAGCTCCTGCTTCATACTCGGTTGAACCTGCATCTGGTGTTGTAGTATCTGTGAGCCACGAGGACTCAGCAATCCCATAACCATGGGTATCAAGACTAGCAAAGCTTTGTGGGTAGGAAGAGGTAAAAGTGGTGAGGTTTCCGCAGCGGCTAAGCATAAATATGGTGGCTAACTTTCGAGTACCGGAATAAGAAGAGCATCTACGCAAACGGTCGCAAAAGTAGTGATCGCTAAAGATCCTAAACTACATACGAGTCAAACATAACCCCACCGTGTTCTCTTCTCAAAGTGAAAAGAGACTGTCATGGTTACTCACACAGTTGTGTGTTTTACTTCGGATCCTCTATCAAGTTTTCTACAACCGGACATTAACAAATTCCAATCTGCCACATAACCGCGGGCACGGCTTTCGAAAGATCATAACCCTGCAGGGGTGTCCCAACTTAGCCCATCACAAGCTCTCATGATTAGCTGAAGTGATAAATATAATATCATCACTCCTTATCTTAGGGAAATCCGATCAGGCTCGGCATCCCGGTAGCACAAGACATTTCGACAATGGTAAAACAAGTCCAGCAAGACCTCCTGGTGTGTCGACACCCTGATAGTAGCCGCGCGTATCTCGTCTCAGGCCACGACCGGATGGGCGATTCTACAGGTTATACCAGATACCTCGAGTTTCCCCGAGGCGGCCTCGCAGAACCCCCGTTTGGGACCAACACCATCAGCACTGGCCCCCCTGCTATGTAGAAAGAAACCTCGGGTAGCGCTAACTCCCTATACAATTTAATTAATTAAATAAGTTGTTATTATGAGCAAATTAAAACCAAAGTTGGGCCTTGCTGGAGGAGTTTTATTCAAAGTCGAACTGTTAATGGGTCTCCATCCACCCATCGTGTAAGGAACGCAAAATCAAGGAACATAATGCCGGTTTATCGGCGCCTAAGGTGGCATGAGTGGAACAAAACACCGAGCAAAAGGCCAAGCCTTCCACCCATGCCCAGTATATAGGTGTGTTAATAATAATTATAGATATTGTGATATAACAACAACAAGTTCCCACCTGGAACGATCTTCATCTTCACCTGCAACTAACAACGCTATAAGAGGGGCTGAGCAAGCGGGTAACATAGCCAAACAGTGATTTTGCTCGGAAGGTGTCAAAGGTTAGAGGTTTCATGGCAACAAGGAGAGGCTGACATAAAAGATGGGTAGCGCGACATGTAACGATAGCATCGAGACAACTAAGCATGGCAATGGTAGTAAAGGTATCCAAGGGTATGATCATCTTGCCTGGGATTCCGCAAGGAAGAAGAACAGATCCATGAAGTAGACGGAGCAACAGTCGAGCGAATCCTCACAACTCCGGAACGAAACCGAAGCTATCAAGAGAAGCAAACAGAAAGAAGAAAACAACACGGTAAACACACAAACATAAACATGGCATACGATGCACATCCAAGTATGAGGCATGTCCGGTTTAATTATGCAAGGCATGGCAAAGTGCACAAACAACACTACAAGTTAAGTGGAGCTCAATATGCAACGAGTTGCATATTGACGAAACACCACATTTTATTTATTTAGTTGACTCTCGTTTATTTACAAGACAAGATTAAATGTTTGTTACCATGGCAAGAGGTGAAGCAAAACAAACTCTAGACATTTTAAATGAGGCCGGAACTAACAACAACAAATTCCTGAAAATCCCCATGAGCATGTTTAGTAATTATAAGCAACAACAATTAAGCATTATAATGTTGTTAAATGATGCGGATGACATGATCAAGTTTATGCAATTTTTAGTAAAAGGGTTGACATAAGAGATATGAAGCATTTGTCACCGTGGTGGAAAGAAAGGGTGCCACGGCAACAATCCGAAAATGATGCAACGGCAACATATCGGTTCCGGAAAACTCGTTGAGAGACCGGTGCAAAAGAAGGATGGCGTGAGCGAGCGGAACAAGATGAAAGGTGGGGTGATCCCGTCACCGGGTTCCCACGGGTCGGCGACGCGGCAACCGAAGAGCACGACAAAAGATGAAACGGGCTTGGTGTACACAAGGGCAAGCATTTCATTCAACCACAAGCATCACACGGGTCATCGTCTCGGGGTTATACCTTCAGAACATCGTTCTTAGAGGGGTTCGAGGTCGTCGAGGGACGTAGTGGTAGTAGACGTTACGCCGTGTAGTCGAACTTGAGGGTCGTCGACGTCGTGGTACATGAGGGTCGTCGTGGTACTTGGCGTGTCATCTTGCGTAGTCGTTCCCGTCCGTAGATGTTCGGGTCCAGAAGTAGATGTACTTGCTGCTCCATGTGTACTTGAGATAAACAATAACAGCAACAAAACAAAAAAAAACAAAAAAAAGGAAAAAAAGGCTGCGGGTCGGCTGCTCCTGGCCAGCCGGGAGGAGGCAGCAGGGGCGCACGGGAGGGCACGGCGCTGGCGCTGAGGACGGGCGAAGCCAGAGGAGAGGGCGCTCGGGGCCTTGCTGGGATGGAGGATAGGGCGCTCGGGGCGCTCGGCCTGCGGAGCTTGGCTAGCAGGGGCGGACCGGCGCTGGAGACGGAGCTGGAGGCGCATCCATGGCGCGAAGGAGGACGAGGCCGCATGGGGCTGTAGAGGAGGGGGCCCGTAGGCGCTGCGAGGAGGCCGGAGGGAGGAGATCTGGGCTCCGGCCTTGGCGACTTGGGCGATGGAGGGGCGCTGGGAATCGGGCGCTCGAAGGAACGGCCGATGAGGAGGAGGCGTCGCGACGGGGAGGCCAGAGCGCGTCGGGTACTTCGCTGGAGAGGAGAGCGATGCGGGCGACGGGGGAGGGAGAGATGGTGCGGGGGCGCGCGGGGTCGAGCGACTGGCGGCGCAGAGGGAGAGCGAGGGAAGATGAGAGGCTGCGGGAGGGAGGTCGGGCCTCGCTAGGGTTAGAGAGAAGGGATGGGCCGCTGGAGGGAGTTGGGCCCAAAAAAAACTAGGAGTGAGGTAGGGAACGGCTGGGCCAAGAGGACTGGCCTGGCTGGAAATTAAAATAAAGGGGTCTTCGCATTTGTTTAAAAAAATAGAGAAAGGCAAAAGGAGAGGATAGAGGGCATGGGGTTAAACATCTGGACTCACAAATAATGTGAGGAAATATAAATAAAATTGTTGGAGAGTTTTTGGAAGGACCTCAAAAAACGGGAAAAAAATATAGGGAAGGTTTAGATGGAGAAACTCGAAGTGAAATGGGCATGGGGAAATTATGCAAGTGTGTTGGGTTAATTCCAACGAATAGAATATTTAATATAGCTCCCTAAATATTGAGAGGCTTTTATATGTTTTAAAGAGAAGTCATCCTTCCCTCGGTTTAAATGGACCGAAGGTCCACACGATTTATTTAAGTTGAGATGCAAAAGAATATGACATGATGGCATGATGCTATGATGCAATGCAAAAGTAAATAAAGCAAGCACAACAGAAACACACGGGAGAAACCCGGAACATCTGGAATCTTCTGGAATCTTCTGGGATCTTCTGGGACGTCGGTCTTCGGGCGTCACAACTCTCCCACACTAACAGAGGATCTCGACCCGAGATCCTAGAGATATCACCGGGTAGAAACGAAAAAGAAGAGGTAAAACAAAGTTGCTTCTTTGACAGACGAGTGAAACCAAAGAACCTTGAGAGGTTGAACAAATTGAAAGAAGAATACAATGGAGATGAACGTAGATGAAACACTCCGTTAGAAAAGAGGAACAAGGAGCATTATGAGAACCTTGAAGGTTGAAAGACATTAAACAAGAGCTTACGAACCAAAAGAATATGAAATTGCAATGGTATGGCCAAGGAATAAGAATGACAGAATTTGGACAGCACTTCGTCTGAAAATGGAAGGAATTAACAAGAACTTGCCAAGTTGGGATGATACTTGATGAAAACAACAACAAACTGCCTCTGAAACAATTGAAAGAAAGGCACAAATGGTAAGAAGGATTCAGACAGCACTCCGGTTGAAAAGTGAGGCAAAACTAGATAAGATGACGGAACTAGAATGTTGGGCACAACACTCCAGTTAGATAGATAAACAAAGAAAAGAACATGATCTTGACAAAACGAGATTATGGGACCAAAAAGGGCAATATCACAATGCATCCGGAATGAAAGAATAGAATATATATCAACGAAAGAAATGAATGGAGAAGAAAATGACAACTTCTCTCAAAATTGAATTTGAAAGAGCAACCTTACGAAGAAGGGTTGAACAGAGTTGATGGAAAATCAACAACGAAACAAATAAGATCTTGTTGTGGGCTTATGGAAAACATCAAAATTATACGGTGATAACCAGCCACTGACGAAAACATTTAATTGGATTGAGATCAACAAGGAGATGATAAACTTATTTCACCGGAATGATAAATGAAGAACTTGGATCATTATGAGCACCATAATAGCAACAATTCTCAAGGAAAGCTTTTAGGTGAATTATAACCCAAGATAACTCCAACGAATAATTGAAGGGTTGAAAAGATCTCCTGAACAAAGAAAAAGATGGGTTTAAATATCTCATTTCTGACAACTTGGGATCATGAAACACGAAGGAATTGTCAAGAATGACATAACACCATCTAAAACAATAAGGGAGCAAGAATTGCACTTGGAAAGCATGATGAAGAATGCTTGAGCTCCGACAAGAATTTTGATGAAAACTTCGAGGATGAATTAAATCTTGATGAACCACCATGAGAACTCCGGTAATGAAAGCATGAGAAGTGGAGCTTTGGAATGATAATTGAGATAACTTGGAGCTCTGGAAAACAAGATGAACAACTTAGGACCGAGAATATGATATGATGAACAAGCTCCAGACAAAAGAATTAAATCACCTTGAAGGAATAAGAATAAGAATTATGTCATGCATCTCCTTCACCAATTTAAATTGATGACAACCAAAGGATTTGGCATACTACTTATTCTCGTTGCAAAGAATTAAAGAGAGATCTAGCACAAGCTTGGGTAAATCTTCAACGAACCACCGGTAGGATTGTGAAAAGAACAAATGAATTGATACGATAACAACGGAAGAGTAATCTTGAAAGAACCACTGGAGACGAACGAGTAGACATCAATGCAGAATATTTGGAGGACGAAGTTGAAAACTGAGAACGAACAAATATACTGAAATGATGGCCTTCGGAGGATCACAACGGAAAGAATTCATGAAATGCTTCGGATGGCATAAAAGAATTCCTCACAATCGAAACAATAATGAGGATGGCATGAAGCTAGAACCACGAATCTTCAAGAAGACGGGCCAAGATTTAAGTGAAACACTTCTCCGGTCTCCAAATGTTGAGAATGAAGACGAGAAATGCCATAAGAATTGTTGAGCACTCCGTAATGAAGAATTAAAAAGGTTGAACCAACGATCGAAAGAATTTGAAAGCGATCTTGGAGAAGGCATGTGACTGATGGGAATCATTCTTACGTCACACTTTGAAAAGAATTTTAGAATAACTCCGGAAAAAGAAGAGTCAGGTAAGATCTTGGGAAAAGACCTGTGGGTTAGGGCCCACTCAAAGAAATCACCATTGAAAAAGATTGCCTAAGAGATATTGCGCCAGTTGAATTAAATGGCTTGAATAGGATAACAATCCTCAAAATAGCTTGAATGGATTAAGAATGGAAACATGAATCTTCTGTGGTATCTTCAACACTCCGGATATGAAGAAATAAGAGAGCCTTCGGATAAGAAATTTCAACATGTGAAAACATGTGAAACAAGAGGAAGGATATAATGAACACCAAAGCTTGAACTACATCCACCGGCAGAATTTGAGAACAAAAGAATGATGAACTTGGAGTTTCCAGAGCATCTTCACGATAAATCACCGGATAAGAACATTGAAGGAAAGAATGAAGAAGTATCGCATGAATAAAATGGATACTTCATTTGAGAATTTCTGGCTCCAAGAAAAAGAAGGGTGGGAGGGCGGGTAAAACAAGACAACTTGAGACGAACAAAATGGACACCGGTTGAAAAGAATTTAACATGACCATCTTGATTATTAAGAAGGACTAGCACTCCCATAGAAATATGAGAATACCGATTAGGAAAGGTATGGAATCAACATTTGACATCGAAGCAACTCGAATACCAGAATCAAAACAAAAACAAAGGATAGATATGTTTATGAAGAATATTATGTTGCAACATATCTATCCGAACAGAGAATTGAACGAATGAATTCCGCAGGTACATCAACTTGACGAGAAGCCACTTGGAGAACAAAAGGTAAATAAAAAGGAACAAGGAACAGATAGAACAAATACAAGATAGAAGCTTCGTCCGACATATTCACGCTGAAAGCTCATGGAACGTGTTACAAAAGGGTTTTGCAATCCCCGGATCAGCATAGCCAAGGACCCTTTAAGATGCAACTCCCGATCGGAACAAGTCCATAAAACCACTTCACTCAATGTAGAACCCCGAACTTCATATCGAGCATCCGTTGGAAGAATGCCTAGAACTACTGGATGAACCCACCTATTAATTTCCGAAAGTTCCCAGTTATGCAATCAGGTGTTGGGGATACAGGGGAAGCACCGCGCACTCAACTCTAAACCTACATCCAGCTGTATCCATCCTTCAACACATAACCAGTCTTTCTCGGAAACCGTTTACCTCGGACCTTCGAAACGCATCTACTATACAAGCTATGGCAATACTCCCGAACTACCTCCCCAGTACTGGGTGATGTCGGGGTTATCTTGCCACTAACCGCATAGGAGAGTTTTCGATGTCGGCCGACTTAAGTATTCTAGTACTGCCGCGATGGATTTGTGACGACAACACCTCGGAGCTCAACTCCCCGGGACACTGCCACAACCCCTAATGACAGGAGGCATTGAGAACAATGTTCTCGTCACAAAGACATCGGAACAATCCAAACAATACTCGCGTGATCCTAAAAAAAATTGGTGCAATTTTTGAAAGTAGAAGAGGCAAGAGTAATCATCAGGAGTCCTCACCAGAGTGAAATGAGATGAGGAGCAAAAGAAATCCTACTCTCCGATATATATAGGACTCAAAACATTTTCAGTGTGTGCCTAGACTCAACCGTCAACAATTCGATCAATCAGTGGGGGCTTCTAGCTCGGAGAAGGCTCTGAATACCAACTTGTAATGCCCAGGATGGGACTATACCTCCTACGTGTTGAGGCACGACTTAAATGTATAAGCCCATCCTAGAATGATCTCAAGTTTGGTATCTTTGCACGACTCATGTAAAAGAGGGATTAAATTGCAAAAGGAGATAGTTGGCTTACACTCGCCACTTCACACAATACATTACATAAGCAAAACATCATTCAAAACATCACAACCCGACTACGGGTGAAGATCCAAAAGAAAGATACCAAAACAACATAAAGCAACACGTCAGGATCGAATCCTAGTAGAAACCACTACTGATCGTCGAAAACGTCACAGCCATACGGCCACACTCTTCATCGAGCTCCCAGAGAAGAACTTGAACCAGCTCCTGCTTCATACTCGGTTGAACCTGCATCTGGTGTTGTAGTATCTGTGAGCCACTAGGACTCAGCAATCCCATAACCATGGGTATCAAGACTAGCAAAGCTTTGTGGGTAGGAAGAGGTAAAAGTGGTGAGGTTGCCGCAGCGGCTAAGCATAAATATGGTGGCTTACTTACGAGTACCAGAATAAGAAGAGCATCTACGCAAACGGTCGCAAAAGTAGTGATCGCTAAAGATTCTAAACTACATACGAGTCAAACATAACACCACCGTGTTCTCTTCTCAAAGTGAAAAGAGACAGTCACGGTTACTCACACAGTTGTGTGTTTTACTTCGGATCCTCTGTCAAGTTCTCTACAACCGGACATTAACAAATTCCAATCTGCCACATAACCGCGGGCATGACTTTCGAAAGATCATAACCCTGCAGGGGTGTCCCAACTTAGCCCATCACAAGCTCTCACGATTAGCTAAAGTGATAAATATAATATCATCACTCCTTATCTTAGGGAAATCCGATCAGGATCGGCATCCCGGTAGCACAAGACATTTCGACAATGGTAAAACAAGTCCAGCAAGACCTCCCGGTGTGTCGACACCCTGATAGTAGCCGCGCGTATCTCGTCTCAGGCCATGACCGGATGGGCGATTCTACAGGTTATACCAGATACCTCGAGTTTCCCCGAGGCGGCCCCGCAGAACCCCCGTTTGGGACCAACACCATCAGCACTGGCCCACCTGCTATGTAGAAAGAAACCTCGGGTAGCGCTAACTCCCTATGCAATTTAATTAATTAAATAAGTTGTTATTATGAGCAAATTAAAACCAAAGTTGGGCCTTGCTGGAGGAGTTTTAGTCAGAGTCGAACTGTCAAGGGGTCCCCATCCACCCATCGTGTATGGAACGCAAAATCAAGGAACATAATGCCGGTTTATCGGCGCCTAAGGTGGCATGAGTGGAACAAAACACCGAGCAAAAGGCCAAGCCTTCCACCCATGCCCAGTATATAGGTGTGTTAATAATAATTATAGATATTGTGATATAACAACAACAAGTTCCCTCCTGGAATGATCTTCATCTTCACCTGCAACTAACAACGCTATAAGAGGGGCTGAGCAAGCGGGTAACATAGCCAAACAGTGGTTTTGCTAGGAAGGTGTCAAAGGTTAGAGGTTTCATGGCAACAAGGAGAGGCTGACATAAAAGATGGGTAGCGCGACATGTAACGATAGCATCGAGACAACTAAGCATGGCAATGGTAGTAAAGGTATCCAAGGGTATGATCATCTTGCCTGGGATTCCGCAAGGAAGAAGAACGGATCCATGAAGTAGACGGAGCAACAGTCGAGCGAATCCTCACAACTCCGGAACGAAACCGAAGCTATCAAGAGAAGCAACCGGAAAGAAGCAAACAACACGGTAAACACACAAACATAAACATGGCATACGATGCACATCCAAGTATGAGGCATGTCCGGTTTAATTATGCATGGCATGGCAAAGTGCACAAACAACACTACAAGTTAAGTGGAGCTCAATATGCAACGAGTTGCATATTGACGAAACACCACATTTTATTTATTTAGTTGACTCTCGTTTATTTACAAGACAAGATTAAATGTTTGCTACCATGGCAAGAGGTGAAGCAAAACAAACTATCTATCTAGACATTTTAAATGAGGCCGGAACTAACAACAACAAATTCCGAAAAATCCCCATGAGCATGTTTAGTAATTATAAGCAAAAACAATTAAGCATTATAATGTTGTTAAGTGATGCGGATGACATGATCAAGTTTATGCAATTTTTAGTAAAAGGGTTGACATAAGAGATATGAAGCATTTGTCACCGTGGTGGAAAGAAAGGGTGCCACGGCAACGATCCGAAAATGATGCAACGGCAACATATCGGTTCCGGAAAACTCGTTGAGAGACCGGTGCAAAAGAAGGATGGCGTGAGCGAGCGGAACAAGATGAAAGGTGGGGTGATCCCGTCACCGGGTTCCCACGGGTCGGCGACGCGTCAACCGAAGAGCACGACAAAAGATGAAACAGGCACGGTGCACACAAGGGCAAGCATTTCATTCAACCACAAGCATCACACGGGTCATCATCTCGGGGTTATACCTTCGGAACATCGTTCTCGGAGGGGTTCGAGGTCGTCGAGGGACGTAGTGGTAGTAGACGTTACGCCGTGTAGTCGAACTTGAGGCTCGTCGACGTCGTGGTACATGAGGGTCATCGTGGTACTTGGCGTGTCATCTTGCGTAGTCGTTCTCGTTCGTAGATGTTCGGGTCCAGAAGTAGATGTACTTGCTGCAACATGGGTACTTGAGATAAACAATAACAGCAACAAAACAAAAAAACAAAAAAAGGAAAAAAAAAGGCTGCGGGTCGGCTGCTCCTGGCCAGCCGAGAGGAGGCAGCAGGGGCGCACGGGAGGGCACGGCGCTGGCGCTGAGGGCGGGCGAAGCCAGAGGAGAGGGCGCTCAGGGCCTTGCTGGGATGGAGGAGAGGGCGCTCGGGGCGCTCGGCCTACGGAGCTTGGCGAGCAGGGGCGGACCGGCGCTGGAGACGGAGCTGGAGGCGCATCCATGGCGTGAAGGAGGACGAGGCCGCACGGGGCTGTAGAGGAGGGGGCCCGCAGGCGCTGTGAGGAGGCCGGAGGGAGGAGCGCTGGGCTCCGGCCTTGGCGACTCGGGCGATGGAGGGGCGCTGGGAATCGGGCGCTCGAAGGAACGGCCGGCGAGGAGGAGGCGTCGCGACGGGGAGGCCTGAGCGCGTCGGGTACTTCGCTGGAGAGGGGAGCGATGCGGGCGATGGGGGAGGGAGAGATGGTGCGGGGGCGCGCGGGGTCGAGCGACTGGCGGCGCAGAGGGAGAGCGAGGGAAGATGAGAGGCTGCGGGAGGGAGGTCGGGCCTCGCTAGGGTTAGAGAGAAGGGATGGGCCGCTGGAGGGAGTTGGGCCCAAAAAAACTAGGAGCGAGGTAGGGAATGGCTGGGCCAAGAGGACTGGCCTGGCTGGAAATTAAAATAAAGGGGTCTTCGCATTTGTTAAAAAAAATAGAGAAAGGCAAAAGGAGAGGATAGAGGGCATGGGGTTAAACATCTGGACTCACAAACAATGTGAGGAAATATAAATAAAATTGTCGGAGAGTTTTTGGAAGGACCTCGAAAAACGGGAAAAAAATATAGGGAATGTTTAGATGGAGAAACTCGAAGTGAAATAGGCATGGGGAAATTATGCAAGTGTGTTGGGTTAATTCCAACGAATGGAATATTTAATATAGCTCCCTAAATATTGAGAGGCTTTTATATGTTTTAAAGAGAAGTCATCCTTCCCTCGTTTTAAATGGACCGAAGGTCCACACGATTTATTTAAGTTGAGATGCAAAAGAAAATGACATGATGGCATGATGCTATGATGCAATGCAAAAATAAATAAAGCAAGCACAACAGAAACACACGGGTGAAACCCGGAACATCTGGAATCTTCTAGAATCTTCTGGGATCTTCTGGGACGTCGGTCTTCGGGCGTCACAAGCTGGGCAATTGACAGAATTATGTGCGCAAACCAATGCTAACTATGTTGCAAGAAAGGTAGAGGTTCAAAGCATGGGCGGTACGACAAGGCAAGTAGACCGAAATCCATCTGCATCTACTACTAATCATCCACCTTGAGATATCTATCCAGAACATCTCGCTGGTATTAAGTTGCGAGTCCCACCCATAGTGTAAACTCAAAGCAACAGACAACTGCATTAAAAGAACTTTGCGTAAAGTAAACAATCCTTGCACCCGCGGGCACAAGCAGCGTTGTTTTCCCCCTTGTGGCAACAGCACATCCCCTAGACTCATGTTTCTGTCACTCAAGCTAGTCATCGAGGGGCATGAACCCACAATCGAGCATAACGTTCCCTCTTGGAGTCACTACCTACTACTTGGCCAAAGCAATAAATAGCAACGGAGAACATGCAAGAATTACTTACGAACATAAATATAAAAGAGGTAAATCAAATATATTACTCAAACACAATCTGAACATAATCTCACAATCCATCGGATCCCAGCAAACTCATCATAGCAATAGCATAAGGATTACATATGTGCCTCGATCATGTAGGGCAGCTCACGAGGTCTAATTAGTGAAGCACAAGAAGGGGAGGAGAACATCACATAGCTACTGGTCATGGACCCATGGTCCAAGGGAGACTACTCACAACTCATCCGGGAGGCGTCCATGGTGGTGGAGAGGCTCCCGGTGGTGATCCTCCCCTACGGCAGGGTGCCGGGAAGAGTTCTCCTGGTGCTCCCTATCTTGGAAGCGCGGCGGCGGTGGAACAGAGATGAGATCGCGAAAAAGGGTTCCCCTCTCGAGGGTTTCGGGACGCGTGTTAAATATATGCCAAAGGGGGCATCAGCGGAGGCCTGGGGGGCCCAGGCGCCCCCCGGCGCGGCCAGGAGGGGGGCCGCGCCACCAGGGCGCCTAGAGCCCTGGTGGCCCCCCTACGGCTCTACTTTGGCTGCCGGGAAGCTTCTGGAACGCTCATTTTTTATATAATTTTTCCGGGATTTTTCTGGCAGTTTACGTGATGGGAAAACCTGAAATACAAAAACAGCAGAAAACAGGAACTGGCACTAGGGTGCACTGAGTTAATAGGTTAGTCCAAATATGATCAAAAGTGTATGGAAGTGTATAAATATCATAGCAATATCACCCAAAAGAGGCATGGAGCAAGCAGAAATTATAGATACGTTTTGGACGTATCAACATCCCCAAGCTTAATTCATGCTCGTCCTCGAGTAGGTAAATGATAACAAGAATAATTTCTGTGGTGACATGCTATTAACCATATAGGACTTTTTCATAGTCACATGACAAAAGCTTACTGAGACAATGAATCTGTAGTAATTAAGTTGCCTCATGAGAAAATCACAAAGAACTGAAAGTTTTACAATATGATACTGAAACATCAAATAGATTTGTAATGAGCATGGTGTGCAAATATGATAAAGTGATATCTCGCTTGCCCCCTTTAGTGAAGAAAAACGTAAATGCAGGGGCACCTCCAAGGTTTAAGTGATGACTAGATACAATGATTTCAGAATAAACGATATCATAATCATGCAAAAGACAATGCTACTTTGGGACAATGCACATTACACTCAGAATGACAATCATGCTCTTAGTAGTTGGTGCTTCAAAAGAAGGTGGAGACTCTCGAACCGTGGCTTTTGTTGGCAAGGTTGAAAACCCGTAGTCGGAAACAAAGACAAAACATGTACCAGAGCTCTTGGTTTTAAAAACAGAGGTAATAATATATATTTTTGGATATGCATGTTTCGTCAACGAATGCTAGCAGACAACTAAATCACTTCTTGAGATGGACAAGTTTCGAGGAACGGCTCCCAAATGAGGACGATCACATCCTCTTAATCTCCTTTGTTTATCACTGCCAAAGTTTTCTGATTTCTCATGAACAAAGCGTGAAGGAGGGTTTGTTTGTTTATATTATGTTTAATGAGCCGGGCGCACTCAATGCTAGTTCCTTCTCGTATTATGGGTTTGCACATTAGACATGCAATCCCGGGGTGAAGCTTGTCCAACTTAAAAAGATCATGAATTAACTACTACTTCCTCATGAACTAAAACAGAAGCACAAAACAGAAATGCATTTTTTTGAATAATTTCGAGATGGTACATGAAAGTCTCCGTTAGGAATGGTAGGTAAATACCATGTATAGGAAGGTATGGTGGACTCATATGGCATAACTGGTTTAAAATATTTTGGATGCACAAGCAGTCAGTCCGCTTAGTACAGGCGAAGGTTAGCAAAAGACTGTGAGCGACCAACTAAGAGAGCAATGACAGTCATAACCATGCAGAGCGACAAAGCAACATTGAATCAGGCATGGAAGTTATATCGCTACTCAGAAACAAAAGATCATCAAGGCTTGACAGACTTTCTTTACAGTCTTAGATATGCGTGAGCATACGCCAAGTCAATCAAAATAAATTCTTGAAGGAAGATATTACTAAACCATACCACATCATAGGCAAACAAATCATGTTGGTACTCCAATAACACATTGGGAACCCCCCAGCTATTTGAGACTAACCATAAGAAAACATGAATTACTAAGTACCATTATACACGTAGCATTTTTATCATAGACATATCGACCAATGCAACCGAAGCAAACTCTCTTCATAAGATAAGCATGATAACTAAAGAGAGTTCAAGCAACCAACTAAACAAAAGCTCTTTAAAAAGATAAGCATGAAAACTAAGAGCTAAGCATGTTAGTAGCTATCGAAAGACAAAGAACACACACAGCAAAGATAGACATGAAAATCCTATGTTATGTTCTAGGTAGAAGTGGAGCGTGTTTCTCTCCCACATAAAGAAAGCTGAGTTCCGACTCGTTATGAAAAGCTAAGGAAAACTAAAAAGGAAACTAAAAGCAAGACGCTCCAAGCATAGCACATACCACATGAAGTGATAAAAATATAGTGGAACGAAGGACGAACTGATAAAAGATGGAGAAGGGGATGCACGGGGGCATCCCCAAGCTTAGACGCTTGAGTCTCCATGAATATTTCTTGGGGGTGCATGGGGACATCCCCAAGCTTGAGCGTTTGACACTCCTGAACCTTTTTATCATCTTCCCTCGCACACTTGAAAACTCCCTTCATACATAACTCATCATAATCTGATTAGCGAGGTTAGTACCCATAATAATATAATTGTTCCTTGCTGGAAATAAGGATATTCTTGAAGGTATACTGTTTCTCAAGATTGCCAAAAGGTTTTTGCAAAGAAAAAGCAAGCTCTAGGTTTGCAAAATGAAGGAAAGGCAAAACAGGACAGAATCTGTGAAAAACAGAACAGCAGGTAGTAAATGATTTTTTCGGGGTACTTCTGCAACTCTAATCAAAAAACTCAGAACAGACGCCCGAAAGACAATTGTATAGAGCACGCTGTCGAAAACATTCAGACCAAAAAGATGATCTGGTAATTTTATACGAATTTTTCTATCCAAGGACAGAATCTGTTTCCTGGACAGCACGTCACAACTTTTGAACTTTCTTGCGATCAGAGGCTACACTTGGCAAAAAGTTGAAAAGCAAAGATACAATGATGATGCTACTGTAGTTGACAACATCAAGACACAACAAAAGCAAAATAAAATTTTATTCATGTGGGCTGCCTCCCAAAAGCGCTTTCTTTTATGCCTTTAAGCTAGGCATAATGCAAAGAGATCAAGTTTTATCAAGAGTAAAAGAATAGCTAGCCCGTATAACGGACTCAAAGGGTAACTTAATCTTCTTTCTAGGGAAGTGTTCCATCCCTTTCTTGAGAGGATATTGGAATTTCATATTCCCCTCTTTCATGTCAATGATAGCACCAACGGTGCGTAGAAACAGACGTCCCAAAATAATTGGACAAGAAGGTTCACATTCAATGTCCATAATAGTAAAATCAACGGGAACATAATTGTCATTGACAATGATAAGAACATCGTCGATCCTCCCCAAAGGTTTCTTTATGGAAGAATCAACGAGACGAACACCAAAAGAACAAGAATCAAAAGGTTTCAATTTAAGCATATCATATATTCTTCCGGGCATAACAGAGGTACTAGCTCCAACATCACATAAAGCATAGCAAGAGAAGTTATTCAACTTAATTTTAATCATCGGATCCCAACCATCTTCTAGCTTTCTAGGTATGGAGGCTTCTACTCTAAGTTTCTCCTCCCTAGCTTTGATGAGAGCATTAGTGATATGCTCTGTGAAGGCAAGGTTAAGCGTGCTAGTGCGGGGATCTCTAGACATCTTGTGAAGGAAATCAATAACTTCGGTAAGAGTGCAATTATCAAAATCAAGGTCACTACTATCAAGTAAAGTGGTAGCGATGTCCTTTAGGTTCACTTGTTTGGTAGTTTCTATGGTCATAGCATCACCATTAATAGGTCCAACGGGACCAGGAGTGCATTGGGTGCTAAGAGTTTGGATATCCTCAACAACTTGGATAGTAGCAACAGTGTGGTGGGTAGGAAGGTTCTTAATTCTATCTTCTTCCTCCCTTTCTCTAGCCCATCTCTCTTTAAGTTTAGCCAACATCCTAATGTTTTCATTAATTTGCACTTGAATAGCATTCATAGGAGTGACCTTCCTCTCCTCAAGAGGAGAAGTTCTAATTTTAAGCAATTCTACCTCATGGGCTAAATTGTCTACCTTCGAAGAGAGATCATCTAGTTTGTTTAGTTTCTCTTCTACACTCTTATTAAAGGCTTTTTGGGTAGTGATGAAATCTTTAAGCATAATCTCTAGTTCAGTAGTGGAGTTCTTGGTGCTAGGATAAGCATTGTTGTTCCCATAAGAATTAGAGGGGAACGGTCTAGGATTGCTACCAAAATTACTCCTATAAGCATTGTTATTAAAATTGTTTCTAGAGATAAAGTTCACATCTACTTGTTCTTGAGCAATCAAAGAATTTAAAGGAACATCACGAGGATCAACAGAAGATTGCTTCGAAAGTAGAGACATGATCAAGTCAACTTTTTCATTTAGGGAGGAAACCTCCTCGACAGAGTTTACCTTCCTACCTGTTGGAGCGCGTTCGGTGTGCCATTGGGAATAGTTGGTCATCATCTCATCGAGAAGCTTCGTGGCAGCACCAAGTGTAGTTGACATAAAGGTTCCTCCCGCGGCCGAATCTAACAAGTTCCGCGAGGTAAAGTTCAAGCCTGCATAAAAAGTTTGGATAACCATCCAAGTAGTCAAACCATGAGTAGGGCAGTTCTTGATAAGAGATTTCATACGTTCCCAAGCTTGGGCAACTTGTTCATTATCCAATTGTTTAAAATTCATTATGTTACTTCTTAGTTGGATAATTTTAGCAGGTGGATAGTATTTTCCGATAAAAGCATCTTTGCACTTGTCCCATGAATCTATGCTATTTCTAGGCAAAGATTGAAACAAAATTTTAGCTCCTCCTCGCAAGGAGAAAGGAAAAAGCTTAAGCTTAACAATATTACCATCTATTTCTTGGTACTTTTGCATATCACAAAGTTCAACAAAATTGTTTAATGTAAAGCAGCATCATCTCCAACATCGGAGAATTGATCTTTCATGACTAAGTTCAGTAAAGCAAGTTTAATTTCATAAGAAGGTGCTGAAGTGGCAGGTGTAGTGATAGGCGTGCAGATAAAGTCATCGTTGTTATGAATAGTGAAGTCACACAACTTGGTGTTCTCGGTGGAACCCATAGCAGCAAGCAAGCAAGATAACTATTTTTGTGATTTTCCATAAAAGATACTAAAGCAAAAAATGAAAGGTAAAAGATAGCGTGCAACTCCCCTATCTTGAAGAGTGGAGTCCCCGGCAACGGCGCCAGAAAACTTTGCTTGATGGCTTCTCGCCCCTCGTTGGTTACCCCAAGTGGAAGGTTTGAGATGCAGTGTAGCGGTAGTTTTCCCTTGGCAAAGATACCAAGGATCGATCTACCCTGAGACTCCTAGTTTCAACAAGAAGGTGTCAACTGCTAACGGCGCCAGATATTAGCAATCAACGTGGACCTGCACACATATACAAATAACTTTGCTCCCAACGAGTACAGAGAGGTTGTCAATCCCTCCGGCCTTGTCATCTACAAAGGATCAAACACAAGTGATAATAGTGATAGGTATAATTGCAAATAGTAAGTTAAAGCAGAAAGTAAATAGCGGATGTGATCAGTGATGGTAATATGGACCGGGGTCCCATGATGTTCACTAGTGATGTCTCTCTCCCAAAAGACGATAAAATAGCTATGTGAGGTGAACGAATGAATTACAGCTGGGCAATTGACAGAATTATGTGCGCAAACCAATGCTAACTATGTTGCAAGAAAGGTAGAGGTTCAAAGCATGGGCGGTACGCCAAGGCAAGTAGACCGAAATCCATCTGCATCTACTACTAATCATCCACCTTGAGATATCTATCCAGAACATCTCGCTGGTATTAAGTTGCGAGTCCCACCCATAGTGTAAACTCAAAGCAACAGACAACTGCATTAAAAGAACTTTGCTAAAGTAAAAAATCCTTGCACCCTCGGGCACAAGAACCGTTGTTTTTCCCCTTGTGGCAACATCACATCCCCTAGACTCATGTTTCTGTCACTCAAGCTAGTCATCGAGGGGCATGAACCCACAATCGAGCATAACGTTCCCTCTTGGAGTCACTACCTACTACTTGGCCAAAGCAATAAATAGCAACGGAGAACATGCAAGAATTACTTACGAACATAAATATAAAAGAGGTAAATCAAATATATTACTCAAACACAATCTGAACATAATCTCACAATCCATCGGATCCCAGCAAACTCATCATAGCAACAGCATAAGGATTACATATGTGCCTCGATCATGTAGGGCAGCTCACGAGGTCTAATTAGTGAAGCACAAGAAGGGGAGGAGAACATCACATAGCTACTGGTCATGGACCCATGGTCCAAGGGAGACTACTCACAACTCATCCGGGAGGCGTCCATGGTGGTGGAGAGGCTCCCGGTGGTGATCCTCCCCTCCGGCAGGGTACCGGGAAGAGTTCTCCTGGTGCTCCCGATCTTGGAAGCACGGCGGCGGCGGAACAGAGATGAGATCGCGAAAAAGGGTTCCCCTCTCGAGGGTTTCGGGACGCGTGTTAAATATATGCCAAAGGGGGGCATCAGCGGAGGCCTGGGGGGCCCAGGCGCCCCCCCGACGCGGCCAGGAGGGGAGCCGCGCCACCAGGGCGCCTGGAGCCCTGGTGGCCCACCTCCGGCTCTACTTTGGCTGCCGGGAATGTTCTGGAACGCTGATTTTTTATATAATTTTTCCGGGATTTTTCTGGCAGTTTACGTGATGGGAAAACCTGAAATACAAAAACAACAGAAAACAGAAACTGGCACTGGGGTGCACTGAGTTAATAGGTTAGTCCAAATATGATCAAAAGTGTATGGAAGTGTATAAATATCATAGCAATATCACCCAAAAGAGGCATGGAGCAAGCATAAATTATAGATACGTTTTGGACGTATCACTTGCCTGCCTGCGGGCCGCGACGCGCTCCTACTACGGCCTGGTACGGCCCAGCTGATCGACCAGCTGCTCAAGACCCTCGCGAGGGGGCTAAGCCTCGCGAGGATAACGACATCAAGACCCTCTCGGGAGCGGCCTTGGCTAGGCTGCTCCGGAGGGGCGGAGATCCGAAGGCCAAGCCTGCCTCAGGAGGAGGCAGTGACGCGAGCAGTGATGCATCGCGCTAGTGGGTGCCAGCGCGTGCCAGTGGCGCAGTTGCCGTTTTGGTGCAAAGGAGACAATGCACGCGCGGGTTCCCGAGGGGCGAGACAAAGGTTTCCCCTTCGGTGCAACATGACCGAAGACCGTAAGGACGACAGGGAGGATGTCACCACCGAGCCCACCATCGCGTCACCGTCTAATCTCTTTGCAGGCGGAGACCGCTTTTGTCAGGATAGGATCATCCTTGTGTTCCCGCTCAAAATGGCCATTGTGGGATCCCTTCCCGCCTACATATTTCGGGGGAAGAGGACCCTGGCCTCCTATATAAGTAGCTGGGGTTTCCACTATGGAGGGGAGGGGGCATCTGCATCTGGATCCGGATCGACCTCATCTCAAACACCCCACCTTCACTTCAAGGAACAGCAACAATTTCCTCCTGACCCTCTTGAGCTCTCCTCCTAAGTTCAAGAACCACTATACTTGTTCATACTCAAGCCCTCCAGAGCCTAATCCACTCAAGCAGGACATAGGGTTTTACACTGCAAGGTGGCCTGAACCGGGGTAAACTTTTGTGTGCTTTTACTTTTTGCTTGCTCGAATCTCACCACCGGGCGAGGGCGAGGCGCTAGGTAGACGTGGGTGGGAGAGATCTTCGTTCACGCCCCTATGTTCGAACTTCTTGGGTTTGCGAAGCCCGTAATCCGACAATGGCCACCCGGTAAGGCGGTTGGTGCCCTTCTTTCTCCACAAGAAAGCTAATATCCGGATAAAAATCGTGTCCAAAATTCATCCCAATCGGAGTTACGGACCTCTAGGAATTTAAGAAACGGTGAAAGGCCAGAATCTGGGAACGCAGAAATAGAGAGACAGATCCAATCTCGCAGGGGCTCTCGCCCCTCCGCCGCCATGGAAGCCAAGGACCAGAGGGGAAACCCTTCTCCCATCTAGGTAGAAGGTCAAGGAAGAAGAAGGAGGAGGGGGCTCTCTCCCCCTCGCTTCCGGTGGCGTCGGAGTGCCACCGGGCCATCATCGTGTGACGGCGATCTACACCAACACCTCCGTCATCTTCACCAACATCTTCATCACCTTCCCCCATCTATCTACAGCGGTCCACTCTCCCGCAACCCGATGTACCCTCTACTTGAACATGGTGCTTTATGCTTCATATTATTATCCATTGATGTGTTGTCATCCTATGATGTCTGAGTAGATTTTCGTTGTCCTATCGGTGATTGGTGAATTGCTATGATTGATGTAATTTTCTTGTGGTTATGTTGCTGTCCTTTGGTGCCCATCATATGAGCGCGTGCGTGGATCACACCATAGGGTTAGTTGTATGTTGATAGGACTACGTATTGGAGGGAAAGAGTGACAGAAGCTTCAACCTAGCGTAGAAATTGATGCATATGGGATTGAAGTTGGACCAATGTATCTTAATGCTATGGTTGGGTTTTACCTTAATGAACGTTAGTAGTTGTGGATGCTTGCTAATAGTTCCAATCATAAGTGCATAGAATTCCAAGTCAGGGATGACATGCTAGCAGTGGCCTCTCCCACATACAACTTGCTATCGGTCTAGTAACGTAGTCAATTGCTTAGGGACAATTTCGCAACTCCTACCACCACTTTTCCACACTCGTTATACTAACTTTATTGCTTCTTTATCTAAATAGACCCTAGTTTATATTTACGTGTTCTTTATTATCTTGCAAATATATCTCGTTAGACCTACCAAGTACTGCAAGTTTCATACTTGTTCTAGGTAAAGTGAACGTCAAGCGTGCGTAGAGTTGTATCGGTGGTCGATAGAACTTGAGGGAATATTTGATCTGCCTTTAGTTCCTCGTTGGGTTCGATACTCTTACTTATCGGAAGAGGCTACAACTGATCCCCTACACTTGTGGGTTATCAGTGGGGCCACGGGATCCGCTCGCCGGCGACGTCGACGGGGCGCAGAGGCGACGGAGGTGGCGGGACCTGCCGGCAACGGGGTCGGCAAGCGGTGGAAGTACTGGAGGCGGCAACGGATATGACCGGCCGGATCCGGCGCATGGTCAACGAGGCGGGGACAGCTCACACCGACGCCAGAGATTGAGGCGGAGGCACGCGCAGCGGCGAAGCGGTCGGGCAAGCAGGGCGCACGGGCGGCGAGGCGGCGAGGCGGCGAAGCATGGCAATGCGAGGAGCACGGGGGCGGAGATCCGGGGCTCGGGGCGCTCGGGCCCGTGGGCGCGGTGGCCTGCCCTGTTGCGGCCCGGGGCAGGCTTCCCTCGGGGCCTGGAGGGCCGCGGCGGTGGGGGAGGCATGTGAAGGCCCAGTGGCAGGCGGAGGTTGGCTGAGGCGCGTCCAGTGGCGGCGCTGGCTAACGGCAATGCGCCAAGTGGCGGGGAGGAGGTGGTCCGGTGCTAAAATTTAGGAGGTTGGCGGCGGGCTGCGAGGTGGGAGAAGCTAGGGGCTAGGGTTAGGCTAGATTTTTTCCAAAAATGGACTAGGGGGGCTGTTTAAATAGGCAAAGGGGCTAGAGGAGGGGGTTTATGGGTGAATTCGGACCCTCCGATCGAATCGGATGGCTCCGGTTGCGGCGAAAGTCTAGGTGGGCTGCCGGTGGCTGTGTAGAGGGCCTTAGACCGAGAAGAGAGAGATGAAGTGCGGCCCGGGAAGGTTTTCGGAGACCAAAACCGTTCGACGAATTAACTGGCGATGGTGCCGCTGTAGTTTAATGGTTGGGCTTTCAAACGAGCTCCGAATGCGGCGAAATTTGGCAGGCGGTCTGTCTACACTATAATAAGACCGCACGCCAAGTTTCAACCCATTCCGAGAACATTTTTTGGCCACTCACAAAAAGAGGTTTCGGAGGTGCTGCGGGCATGTGCAAGTGTGTTTGGGCTCAGATCGGACAACGAAGAGGACGGACGGACTCGGGCGGATGCAAGTCTTGAAAACATGCTGATGCAATGCACACGAAGACATGGCAAAGTGCAACACGCAAGCAGATGACATGGCAACGACAACGAATAACTGGAAGACACCTGGCGCATCGGTCTCTGGGTGTCACACCTTAGATCTGTGATAAAAGGCATACCAAATGGTCTCTTTAGGGTATCCTATGAGGACATGTTTCTCCGCTTTTGGTTCGAGCTTATTAGGCTGAAGCCCCTTTATATAAACGTGCCATACCCAAACTTTAAGAAATGACAACTTAGTTTTCTTGCCAAACTATAATTCGTACGGTGTCGTCTCAACAGATTTAGACGGTTCCCTATTTAAAGTGAATCCGACTATCTATAATGCATAACCCCAAAATGATAGTGGAAAATTGGTAATATACATCATAGAGTGCACCATATCCAATAAAGTACGGTTACGACGTTCAGACACACCATTACATTGCGGTGCTCTAGGTGGCGTGAGTAGTGAAACAATTCCACATTATCTTAAATGAGCACCAAACTCGTAACTCAAATATTCACCTCCACGATCAATCTTAGAAACTTTATTTTCTTGTTACGATGATTCTCCACTTCACACTAAAATTCCTTGAACTTTTCAAATGTTTTAGACTTGTGTTTCAATAATTAAATATACCCATATCTACTCAAATCATCTGTGAAGGTAAGAATATAACGAAATCCACCGCGTGATGCAACACTCATCGAACCGCATACATCAGTATATATTATTTCAACAAGTCACTAGCCCGCTCCATTGTTCCGGAGAACGGGGTTTTAGTCATCTTGCCCATAAGGCATGGTTCACACGTATCAAATGATTCATAATCAAGTGATTACAAAGTCCATCAGTATAGAGTTTCTTCATGCACATTACACCTATATGACCTAAGCGGTAGTGCCACAAGTATGTGGTACTATCATAATTAACTTTGCATCTTTTGGCATCAATATCATGAATATGTGTATCCGTACGATTGAGATTCAGTAAACCATTAATATTGGGTGCATGATCACGAAAAATATTACTCATATAAACAGAATAACCATTATTCTCTGACCTAAATGAATAACTATCTTGTAATAAACAATATCTACATATGATGTTTTATGCTTAACGCTAGCACCAAATAACCATTATTTAGGTTCAATACTAATCACAAAGGTATTACGAGCGCGCCGATGATGATCATATCAACCTTGGAGACACGTCCAACACTCATTGTCAACTCACCCTCAGGTAGTCTATGTTAATCCGCAACTCCTGCTTCGAGTTACTAATATTACCAACTGAATCAGTATCAAATACCCAGACGCTACTACAAGCACTAGTGAGGTGTACTTCAATAACATGTATATCAAATATACCTACGTAGATGTTGCCATCCTTCTTATCTGCCAAGTACTTGGGGCAGTTCCGCTTCAAGTGACCATTCCCCTTTCAGTAGAATCACTCAGTCTCAGGTTCGGGTCCAGCCTTTGGTTTCTTCACGGGAGCGATAACTTTCTTGTCATTCTTCTTGAAGTTCCCTCTCTTTCCCTTCCTTTCTTCTCGAAACTGGTGGTCTTATTAACCATCAACACTTGATGCTCTTTCTTAATTTCTACCTCCGCGACCTTAAGCATCGCGAATAGCTCTGGGATCATTTTCTCTATCCCTTGCATATTATAGTTCATCACAAACCTTTATGGCTTGGTGGCTGTGACTGGAAAACTTTGTCAACCGTTGTCTTATATAGAAGATTAACTCCCACTTGATTCAGTGATTGTAGCACCTAGTCACTCTGAGGACATTCTCACTAACTGATTAATCTCCTCCATCTTGCAAGCAAAGAACTTGTCAGAGGTCTTATAGATCTCAACAAGGGCATGAGCCTGAAATACCAATTTCAGCTCTGGCACTACTACAGGAAGCTGCTAACGCAACAGTACTACGATTAGAGACCCTTTGACGAAACTGTGTATGATGCATTAATCGCAAACGGGGTGTAAAAAATAGTTAACAAAGATGCAAAATGTTTGCGATGGCGGAGACATCAAACATGGTTCAGATTTGAGTTACATGTGCGGTGCAGGGCATACGGTTGATCCATACGAACTGTTTGCGATTAGACAAAACAATAGAAACGGGCATCCAATCAATGTGTATGCGATATACGGCATACAGTCCGCTCTGATGAACTGTTTGCTATTAGGGAGTGCAACAGAAACGGTTAGCCAGACCAAGGTGTGTGTGATATACGGCATACGATTAACTCGGATGAACTGTTTTAGATTAGGAAACACAACAGAAACGGTTCAACTTAACAAGATGTGTGTGATATGCGGCATATAGTTCACATAGATGAACTATTTGCGATGAGCCAAAAGAACAGAAACGAGTCATGTAAACAAGATATGTGTGATATGCGGCAAATAGCCGACTCGATGAACTGTTCGCGATGAGAAATTACAACATAGACGGTTACTACAATTAATTCATGTGCAATTATGTGCGTACAAAAAACTTTGAAAATTGTAAATTAGTTGCTTGCAGTGGCTAGGAATATCACGCATGATGCGTTTGCGAGTACTCGTGTGTGATGATTATTAAGTTAATCATATGTTTCCTTATGTTAACACGTGTGTGAATTTCCAATATGGACAACTAATATGGAAATGCCTTCTGGACATCGAACACACGCTTAAACTGAACTGTGTACGATACTAATACTTTCCATGAAAATTTAAGAACTTGGCTAACATCATTTGAGTAACACTTATATAATGGTTACACTATTCGACAAAAGGAGGATCTTCGTAACACGATTTTGACAACCCTACGGTCCATATCTACATACTTAACATTGTAACAACTATCACATTTTAAGAGACTGAGGACCAACAACCATATGGTTCATATCTACATACTTAACATAGTAACAACTAGCACATTTTAAGAGGCTGAGGGCCAATAACCACAACTATCCATTGGAAGCAGCTTGATCACGGTGACTCGACATCTCGTCAATGAAAAGGAAGAACCCTCATGTGCCTTGGTAGAGCATGAGTGGAACAATGTCTCCAATTTTCCAATATGGATGCATTTCCACGACAAGCGAGAACTTGTTAATTTGAATGGTTCCATTTCTACGAGAAATACAGTACCTTGCAATTACTTTGGCGTTACTAGCGGGCACAAGTGTAATTCAGCCATGCCGGGAAATCGATCCAGGAACTGCTACAGCGGGCAATTTCTGTTGAAATGTAGAATAGAAACCAATTGTAACATATTGTAGAAGATATATATATATATATATATATATATATATATATATATATATATATATAGTTTATGACCATCAACATAAAAATAAGACTTTGTACCAGCGTTTTGTGCAAACAATTGATCTTGTTCAATGTGTGCACCATAGGTATAATTAATCCCATCCAAAATCCAGCATTCATATGGTGTGCTATCTTTGTCAAATTATCAACAAAGTTTATGATATGTTTCAAGTCCTTCGAGTGAAATTTGGTACGCTTAGTAACATAAAGATCGTTCACTGTGCATCCAACATATCCTCCTTAAAAGTTGGAAAGGTATTATTTATTCAAAACATGGCAGAAGAAATATAGTGCGCATAAATTGTTAAATAGAATTTCTTACCGCCTAGGAACGGAGTCAGAAAATGAAATCACAATTGGTTGCTTAAATAGTGATCAATTAGTCAGAATAAATACCCCAATTTTGCTAAGTAATATGCCAGCATGGAGAAAGTTGAAAGGACACTAACCTGGATCAGACATTGATCGGCTGATGATGTTGGGGAAGTAAACATCCATGTTAGATAGACCAAGCTGTGGTGCATGCACAAGAATTTTATTGCCAGCTTTCATTTCATAACACTTAGACATTTTTCTCCAAAGGTCCGTGATGTCGCTTAAAGCTACGTCGGTTTTTCCCCAAAGAGGAAGGGATGATGCAGCACAGTGGCGGTAGGTATTTCCCTCAGATATGAAACCAAGGTTATCGAACCAGTAGGAGAACCAAGCAACACAACCTAAACAGCACCTCCACACAAAGAACAACTTCTCGCAACCCGACGTGTTAAAGGGGTTGTCAATCCATTTCGGGGTACGGCGCCTCAAGATAGGCAAACGGACGTGAGGAATTTGTACTAAATTGATAGATCGAACGCCAAATAAAATAAATAAGAATAAATTGCAGCAAGGTATCTAAAAATAAATGCAAGGAAAAAGTAGATCGCAAAGGCAAATATATGAGAGAAAAGACCCGGGGGCCGTAGGTTTCACTAGTTGCTTCTCTCGAGAAAAATAGCAAACGGTGGGTAAACAAATTACTGTTGGGCAATTGATAGAACTTCAAATAATCATGATGATATCCAGGTAATGATCATTATATAGGCATCACGTCCAATATTAGTAGACTGACTCCTGCCTGCATCTACTACTATTACCCCACAGATCGACCGCTATCCAACATGCATCTAGTGTATTAATTTGATGGAAAAATAGAGTAAATGCAATAAGAATGATGATATGATGTAGACAAGATCTGTTTATCTATTGCGTAGATATAGATCTCGTCGTTTTATCCTTAGTAGCAATGATACATACGTGTTGGTTCCCTTTCTATCACTGGGATCAAGCATCGTAAGATCAAACCCACTACAAAGCACCTCTTCCCATTGCAAGATAAATAGATCAAGTTGGCCAAACAAAACCCAAATATTGGAGAAGAGATACGAGGCTATAAGCAATCATGCATAAAAGAGATCAAAGAAACTCAAATACTTTCATGGATATAAAAATATATAGCTGATCATAAACTCAAAGTTCATTAGATCCCAACAAACACACCGCAAAAAGAGTTACATCATTTGGATCTCCAAGAGAACAATGTATTGAGTATTAAGCGAGAGAGAGCAAGCCATCTAGCTACTAACTACGAACCTGAAGGTCTACAAAGAGCTACTCACGCATCATCGGAGAGGCACCAATGGAGATGGTGAACCCCATCGGAGATGGTGTCTAGATTGGATCTGGTGGTTCTGGACTCTGCGGAGGCTGGATGAATATTTCGTTGACTCCCCTAGGGTTTCTGGGATATCTGAGTATTTATAGAGCAAAGAGGCGGTGCAGCCACCGAGGTGGGCACAACCCACCTGGGTGTGCCAGGGGGCCTGGCGCGCCCTGGTGGGTTGTGCCCCCTCGGGGCACCCCAGTTGCTGCTTTGGCCCATTGGGTGTCTTCTGGCCCATAAAAATTCTCCATGAAGTTTCGTGGTGTTTGGGATCCGTTTGATATTGATTTCCTTCGATGTAAAAAACATCCAGAAAACAACAACTGGCACTTGGCACTATGTCAATAGGTTAGTATCAAAAAATGATATAAAATGACTATAAAATGATTGTAAAACATCCAAGAATGGTACTATAACAGCATGGAACAAGCAAAAATTATAGATACGTTCGTATCAGTCCGCATCAAAATAGGAGTGACCATCTTTATCAAGTGTTACGGTAACCGTCATCGTAAATCCATGTTGTGTTGTCAATATAGCATCCATGGAGTCATCAACAAAGTAAAGCCCAAGATTTCTTTCAAATCATGTTCTTGCAAAGCAAGGGATGTACTGCTTGAAATGAAAATTAAGATCGTAAATTAGATATATTGAAATAACAGAGCAAGATGCAAATATGGGAGTAACTGATAGAACATATCAATATATAGATGAGAGCAAAGTAAAAAAAATAATTAAAAATAGTTAATGTAACAAAGATTTGATGCAAATATGAGAGTAACTGAATGAACAATACATCATATATTTGCCTAATATAAGGGGGGAATCGGCTTTGACATCTAGGCTGCATGTGGCACCGTACCTTTTATCCAAATGTATCAACAAGCGCTATATGTTCACAAATTTAGGCCATGCCGACCGTCGTAGGTTGAGAATTAACATATCGAGCGCTCACTGAAGTCATCTGGAATGGTGAGATAGAACTTCGTTCCGACTGGCCGCGACCACACATGCCTGATTTGTTCTCGCACTATGGACACATGAATGAAAACCCTCGAATCAGTTAGAAGAAAAATGAATCCACAACGATTTCTGCCGGTTGATTAATAGCGACAGACAAACTATGATCAAAGATGAGTGGATATTTCGCTAACTTTATTACCTTCTCCATGAGAAAAATCCCAGGCCTAATCCCCCAGAAAACCCAAGTCAACCAGAGTCTAGAATGTCAGTGTAGATAGGCGATGGCAAGTGGTAGGGGCGAAATCCCGTGCTGTTTGGAGCGCGACCTCCGCCCGCCGACGACAGCCGTCGAGCTTAGGCTGGCTGCCACGATAGAAGTTGATGAGGCGCAGAGTTGCGGAGGAGTCCACGACGAGTGGGTGGGGACAAAGTGGGCGAGGGTTTTGTTTTTCCTTTTGCATGTGTGGGTGAACATACACGGTTCACAGAGGCGACAGAGATGAATCATGTGTGATAGTAAATCAACGAGATTGAAGGGGAATCCAAATTTCCTTTTTCCTTTGTCCATGAGTTTTTTCTAAGATGAACATAAACCCAGCAAATTACCGTGTTCAAATTTGACACTTTTCTGGTTTCATTTACAATATTCAGGGGATTATGTGCATTTTCTAGGCACTAATGCACATAATTCAAATTCAAACAATCGGTGCATGAAAAGGTGCATGAAACCGTCTGGAAAACCATGACCGTGTTATTTAGTAAATTCACATGCCTTTTACAAGGAATGGGTAGATATTTCATGGAAATGTGTGGCAATAGTCAACCACAAACACGTCGTTTATTGGTTTTTCAACTGTAGAAAAATGAAATGCATGGTTGAAAAACATGACGGCTGGCATGGTGCCATGGTATGGCCTCACCATGCCCTGGTACAAATTTGAGAAGGTTTGGCTTATGTCGTTGTCCACGCCATTCATAAATCAAACCATCACCGAGGAATTTTCATGGTTTCGAGGGGGAAATCGGCAAGATTGAAGGGGCGGGAATCCAAATTTCCTTCCTAGCTTGTCATTCATTTTATCTACAATCATCATACCCCCTCGAATGCAACCTGTTCAAATTTGGCCTTTTTCTGGGCTCATTTACCATATTTAGGGGATTATGTGCATTTTCTAGGCATTAATCCACATAATTCAAATTCGAACAATCGGTGCATGAAAAGGTGCTGAAGAATGGTCTGGAAAAACCATACTCGTGGAATTTGGTAAATTCTCATGCCTTTTACGAGGAATGGGCAGAGATTTCAAGGCAATGTGTGGCAATAGTCAACCACAAATGCGTCATATACTGGGTTATCAACTATGGACAAATGAAATATGTGCTTGAAAAACATGACGTCTGACATGGTGCCATCGTATGGCCTCACAATGCCCTAGTAAAAAGATGAGAAGGTTTGATTTATGTCATCATGCACGCCCTTCATAAATCGAACCATCACCAAGGAAATTCCATGCTTTCGAGAGGGGAATCACCAAGATTGAAGGGGAATACAAATTCCTGCCCTAGTTTGTCAGTCTATTTTTTTGCAATGATCAACATACCCCCTCTAATGCAACGTGTTCAAATTTGACATATTTCCGGGCTCATTCACCATATTTAGGGGATTATGTGCATTTTCTAGGCATTAATGCACATAATTCAAATTCAAACAATCAGTGCATGAAAAGGTGCACAAGAATAGTCTAAAAAACCATGCTTGTGCTATTTAGTAAATTTTCATGCCTTTTACAAGGAATGTGTAGAGATTTCAAGGAAATGTGCCACAATAGTCATCCACAAATGCATCATTTACTGGGTTAACAACTATACAAACATGAAATACATGCTTCGAGAACATGACGCCTGGCGTGGTGCCATGGTATGGCCTCACCGGGGCCTTGTCAAAATTTTAGAATGTTCACCTTATGTTGTCATGCACGCCTTTCATAAATCGAACCATCACCAAGGAAGTTTCATGGTATATAGGGGGAAATCACCAAGATTGAAGGGGGATCCAAATTTCCTTTGTACTTTGTCCATGAGGTTTTTTCTACGATGAACATACACCCTGCAAATCACCGTGTTCAAATTTGCCACTTTTCCAAGTTCATTTACCATATTTAGGGGATTATGTGCATTTTCTAGGCATTAATGCACATAATTCAAGTTCAAACAATCGATGCATGAAAAGGTGCGCAAGAACAGCCTAGAAAACCATGCTCATGCCATTTAGTAAATTCTCATGCCTTTTACAAGGAATGGGGGTATTTCGATGAAATGTGTGGCAATAGTTAACCACGAGCGTTTGTTTATTGGGTTTTCAACTATAGAAAAAAATGAAATAAATGCTTGAAAAACATGACGCCTGGCATGGTGCCATGGTATGGCTCACCATGCCTTGGTAAATATTTGAGAAGCTTTGGCTTACGTCGTCATGCGCGCCCTTGATAAATCGAACCATCACCGAGAAAGTTCCATGCTTTCGAGAGGGAAATCACCAAGATTGAAGGGGAATCCAAAATTTCTTCGTTCTTTGACCTGGACGAACATGCACCCTGTAAATCATCGTGTTCAAATTTGGCATTTTTTTAAGCTCATTTACCATATTTAGGGGATTATGTGCATTTTCTAGGCATTTAGCGCATATAAACCCAATCCAGCTACATCTGCACGGGTGTGATGTGAGGGACGCGGATTGTCGTTCGATCACGACGCATTCTACGGTGCACATGCGCGATCCGCGTCGCTAGTGTTTCGGCCAATCATAACACAACACACAATAGGCTCAGCGCACACTATTTTTGGAGGTGACGGAGATGAACCGTCTACGATAATGAATGAGCCAAATTGGAAGGGTAGTCAAATTTCCTTCGTCATTTGTCGTTGAGCTCTTAAAAACCACCGCACTATACGGCTTCCTGGCCCCTCTGTCCCAGAGCTCTCTCCAAGTGTCGTTCATGGTACCACGGCGAAGCGATGGCATCCCGCCGCGCTGCGTTCCTCGCCGCCCGTGACCGCACACTTGGTAAGGAAGCGATGGCATCTCGCGTGCAGAGTTCATCGCCGCTGGCAGCCACACAGTTATGTGGGTCGACTTTGAGGCTGCCATGGCCGAATGGGCAGTGGATCTAGAGGCGGCCAAAGCCGCACATAAGGAGCAGAAAAGGCGGAACGCGGTCAAGAAAAGAGAGTCCCACCGTTGCAAGAAAGAAGAGGCCGCATGCCATGCAAAGCAGAGCTTGGCGGAGATCGAAGCATGGTGGGTTGCCGCCTACAAGGCCGGGAGGAGAACACCGGCTTCTAGCCAGCATACCCCAATGGCAGCATATCAGAAGTAGTTAGTGCGTGTATCACCCGTAGGTTTGTATAATTAAGTACGAGCATGTACCAGTGCTACATACGTACTAGTTATAGAGCAAGTTACCAGTAGTACTTTAAGTTGGTACTATCTATTATTAACGTGCAATGTCGGTAAGCACATCCTTTGAGGGCTCTGAGCGTTGATTAGCATGTGTTCACTGATGTTTCCTAATAAACCAGGCATACCATTGACCGAAAAATCAACTACACATGTACATTTTTTTGGACACGAGATCTGCCGATTTTCTCTTTTCTCGCACACGAGTATTTTACGCGCTTCGTCCGTGTTGTGTTTCCCCCGCCCAAGTTTCAAGTTTTGAAGTGAAATTTTCATTAGGCGCACAATTTTAGAATTTATTTCTCCAACCACATCCCCACCATCAAATTTCCTCACTATCTCCCCCTCCCCCACCTCCTCCCCCTACCGGCAGCTCAAACCGTCGCCGCCGCAACCACAGCTTCAACCACATCTATGTTCAGCTCGGATCTAGTTAGGTAACCCACTGATATCTATCATGGCCCTGACCTGATTGCTTAAATGGTGCCTATGAAACATCCACATGCCTCCAAATCCCCACCGCCTCTACTTCGAGAGCATCATCGCGCAAGCCCAACCACATATCACATGGAGGTCGAGGAGCTGATGGAGGTCCATGGCGCAATAGCGGTTGTGCGTGTTGGCCTGGAAGAACACCTCGCCTCCGTTGCCGACGACTTGGTGCAGGCTTTGGCCCAGATGAAGTTCCCCAGCGACTACCCCCAGGACTTAACAGGTATGATCTAACAAGCTCAAACTTACCAATACCACTTGCAATGGCTATGTTTTGTACGGTTGATGTATTAAGCATATTCGTGCCTTGCTTATTTTAGTACTGCACGCTATGTGATGTTCAAGTATTAACTGTCTAGCTCAATTTCACCAATACCAGCAATAAACTTACAATACATGACTCAGGATATCACTAGAGATTCTGCCCATTTGCTATTTTCTGTGGATGCTAACCCTGTTGTACTTATCATGCATGTCCATGTACTTACATAGGGTCATAACGGCCGATGCTATTCTTTGCCGTCGAGGTTAGCTGCATCCCATGTCTTGTAGTATTTCACATCATTTGTGCAATTGTAGTTTAACTTCTAACAGTTATTGGTTGCATGTAGGTACACATGGCAGTGGCACTGATCCACGCTTCGACCCGGAGGAATAGCTCGCCTCTGCCGCCGCTGACTTTGGGCAGGCTCTAGCCAAGATGAAGTGCCCCAACAATTACCTCTCAGGACTTACCAAGTATGTACTCACCAGTTCAATCTTACCAATACCAGTTGCAATTAATGGCTATGTTTTGTATGGTCGATGTATTAAGCATGTTGTAGTAAACATGCCTAACACGTTTTAGCTACTTTCCCTACCTTTTTATACACAACTGGGCCATTCTCTGCTCTGGCAGCACCTGCCTTGTGATGTTTAACTCTGACAATTGCATTTTCATCAGTACCGGTTTCAATGGTTATTAAGCATGTTGCAATTAATAGTTGTATCCAGTTTTAAAAAGTTGTATTTCCATGGCTACAAACTTACGCAACATGACTTAGGATGCCATTAAGCCAGTTGCAATTAACAATTGAATCCATTTTTCAATCTGTCCATTTGCTACCGTGCTACTCTCCGCAATGAAGATATATTAGAGATGCTACCCATTTGTTATTTTTGGTGGATGCTAACCCTGTTGTACTTAACATGCCTTTCCATGTACTTACACAAGGCCATAACGGGCGATGTTGTTTTTTGTCGTCGACGTTAGCTGCATTCCATATCTTACAGTATTTTACATCATTTGTGCAATTGCAGTTTGGGTACATAATTTACTTGCTTCTTCTAGGTACACATGTCGGCGATAGTGATCCACGCTTCAACCCGGAGGAAGAACTCGCCTCCACCACCGCTAACTTTGGGCGAGCTCTGGCCAAGATGAAGTGCCCCAGCAACTACCTCTCAGGACTTACCACGTATGAACTCACCAGTTCATTCTTACCAATACCAGTTGCAATTAATGGCTATATTTTTTACGATCGATGTATTAAGCATGTTGTAGTAAACATGCCTAACACATTTTAGCTATTTTCCCTACCTTTTTATAGACAACTGGGCCATTCTCTGCTCTGGCAGCATCTGCCTTGTGATATTTTACTCTGCCAATTGCATTTTTATCAGTACCGGTTTCAATGGCTATTAAGCCTGTTGCAATAAACAGTTGTATCCATTTTTAAACAGTCGTATTTCAATGGCTACAAACTTACAAAACATGACTTAGAATGATGTTAAGCTTGTTGCAATTAATAGTTGTATCCATTTTTAATCTATCCCTTTGATATCGTGCTACTCTTCCGCAATGAAGATATCACTATAGATGTTGTTGTTCTATTAGCATTTGCTATTTTTGGTGGATGTTAACCCTGTTGTAGTTAACATTGGCTTTCCATGTACTTAAACAGGGCTACAATGGGCGATGCTGTTGTTTGCCGTGGAGGTGAGCTGCATCCCATGTCTTGTACACCATTTGTTCCTAAATATAAGTATTTTTAGATATTCCAATATAGACTACATAAGGAGCAAAATGAGTGAATATAGATTCTAATCTAAACTATATCTATAATTCTATATACATATGTATGTAGTTCATATTGAAATCTCTAAAAAATACTCGTAATTAGGAACGTAGGTAGTTTATTTTACATCATTTGTGCAATCTCACTTGAGCTTCTAACATTTACTAGTTGCTTGTAGGTACATATGTGAGCGGTACTGATCTACGCTTCGACCCCTTTTGCATATGGGGCAATGAGATATTCATGAACAAGCATCAAGTGAGGAAACTAAGAAAGATTGTTAGGCAAAAAAACGGGTGATGGGAATTAAGCTCATTATTTACACTTTGTCCAAGACAACAGTGAACTTTAGGATGGTAAGTAATGTTTTGCCTTTTATATTAGGCCTTAGTATCTAATATTTTTCTCTTTTCAGTGGTTTCCGAAGCTATTTACTGATGATTACCTTGCAAACTACATGACCGGAGTGGAGGCAACTAAGGTTAAAGTATATGATTCATGCTACCATGACAATGCTCTAGATGTCCTTCTGAAGGCGATGAAGGATGGGCGGGCGATCGTCACAAGGGGTTGGACAAAATTTGTTCGTGCCTATGGCATGCAGGGAGGAAGGCACATTATGGGCATTCCACTTCTTCAACTCCATCGGCAGTCAAAATGATTTACACTTCTCTCTTCACCTTTACCGCCTCTAAATATTGTGGTTCATCATAGTTAATTGTTGTCTAATCCTGCAATTACTGAACATATTGTATTGACAATTTTACTTATGGATTCATTGTTGAACCATTGTGCTGAGAATTTGAATTCCACGTTTCATATTTCCAAATTTCCATTTCGAATAATAAATTACAGATAAAAATAAAATTATATAGGAGCGAATAAAATAATATGCACATGGCTAGAAATAAAACAGCGTGTGCGAAAGAGAGAGAACAGACGGTTCTTTGACGTGAAACGTTTGCGATGCCCGACGGATGCACACACGGTTTCGTATCATATGCGTGTGCGATTCATGGTAATACGGCAAACGTTTCAAGTCAGTGCGCTTGTGTGATAGGAATACCAATCGCACTCAATTATGAAAATGGACACATTGGCGTTAGTAGAGGCACCACACACATTTTACATTCTTCAACCATGTGTGATAACATACCTATCACAAACATATTGGTAGATTAAATGTTGATGTCCAACTTTTTCACACGACTATAGTGGCATAATCGTTTGGGGTGTCTCTCAGATCAGAAACCTAACGTCGAGATGTAACGTGTGGGACTGGGCGGCTTCTCTTACATTTATTCGATGGCGGTCGTCAGTAGCCGCTCGCTTATCCCCGACGGTTTCTGGGTCATGTGAGAAGGACCCCCCTATCGCGGTCACTTACTAGGCAACGGTTCCAAATGTCTTCATGGAAAGGGGTTAAAAACCGTTTGTATAGGACGATACGGTACCAGTGTTGGAACATCTCATATGCTCCATGGCATACAAAACGTATTTGGGGACCTAATTTCTGATATGATTTCCATGGTGTTCAAAACATCTCATATGCTCCATTGCAAAGTTATGATGGTATTTAAGGCAATGATTATGAACATAGGCATCGCGTCCGTGACAAGTAGACTGTCGGTGCACTAAGGTAGGGGTACCTTAGTGTCCCAACTTGTGCACGAGCAGTAGCAGCGTCCCGTGGCAGGGCTTGCCACGCGCCCGCCGAGGCCCATTGTGGTTCCTTTGGAGCCACCCAAGAGCAAAGTATTCAAGTTAAAGAAACAAGACTCCGGCAAGAAGAGCTTGCCGGGAAGGCCACTCCAGGCTCAAGACCACCCCTTTGGCACAAGACCCTGGCAAGAGGAGCTTGCCAGGAAGGCCAAAACATGGCATTTCAGGAGACTTGCCGTGGCGCATCGCGCGCCCCGGCAAGGCCCGGAGAGCGACAAGCTCCCAGGCGCGACAAGTTGACAACCGCGGCAAGGTGCGAGCCGCGGCAAGCTTCCACTACGTGCCCGCGCTCCAGCTCATCCAGCCACGCGTCGCCCTGGGGCCCTTCCAGGCGCACGTGGCGGAAGGCTGTGCAGCCTGGGGTACACGGTGGCAAGCTGCGATGACGAGGCCACCATCGTGGCGAACGGAGACGCCCTGACGGACGCTTTATGCACTGTTTGGGGCGACGGCGACGGGCATTTAATGCCCTTGACCCCTGCCGTCAGGGTTAGGTAAAGAGCACTATGCATACACTATTCCAACTACCACCATTTTTCCGTTTTTACCCTCGACTGCGTTGCCACCTGTCGGTGACCCCTTGACCTATAAAAGGAGGCCCATGCGCAACGTAAGGGGGGTTCCGATTTTCGATCACTCTCACGCTCGGTGTTGCTAGCTACAAGCACTGTAGCTCTTCTCGCTCCTGAGCCAAGAACTCAATACAAACCAAGGCAGGAGTAGGGTTTTACGCATCCGTGCGACCCGAACCTGGGTAAACTGCTCGCGTGCACGCTTCGATCCGCTCTTCGTGCATCCTCCGCCCCCTTGCCGTACCGAAAGGGGCTCCGGTCCCATAGGTGTTCGTGGGCGATCAGTTTCCCCGACATCTTTGGCGCGCCAGGTAGGGGCTGCGTCGAGGTTGTGTGAACCCGATCCAGTGTTCACGCGAGCGAAAACTTCAGCAACTTCATCTACTTCATCAGCATGCCGCCGAAGAAGAAGGCTTCGGAGGTAGCAGGCCCGTCCGCGTCGATCCCGCCACCACCAGAGCCAACGGTCGGTGGGGTAGACGCTGGAGGAAGGGCGGACGCCAGCGAGGAAACTCACGGTGTCGCCAAGTCCAAGGACAAGACGGACGACCGGGCGCATTCCAAGACCTCGGCGTCCGTGCACGCACCACGCCCCTCTCAGGAGGTGCCGGACCGGCAGCGACGTGGTACCCAAGGTACCATACGCTTGCTGGGACAAGGTCAAGCTGGCGGGTCGCGGGACGCTCAAGGCCAACGCGCTGGCACGAGCAAGGCGCGGTCGCCGGGGCGAGAACCTGCTCCTTCTAACGCGGTTAGAAGTCCGAGCATATCTCGCTCCTCGCACCGCTCGCCGCCGCTCCCCTCCACTCCAGCAGAAGCTCTATCCTGAGCTCAACTGCTCCTCGACTTCCCTCCAGCGGCAGACAAGGCCGACGACCGGAGGGCCACCATCCAGAGCCTCATCGCCTTCGCCAATAACGACACTCCGCAGCAGCCGACGACGTCGCGGCCGCGGCAAGTTAGCCTGGCGCGGGCTGATGGCGACAAGACTGCCGGGGGTGCAACTACCGTGCACTCCCCGCCCCGAAGGCCGAAATCGCCGACTCGCCGGATCAACATCGACGACGACTCCACGGCGTCGTCGGATCCACGAGCTCGCCGCGATCAACGCCAAGTCCTCGACGACAGACGACAAGAAGACGCTCGAACTCGCATCGAGCGTCGAAGAGAAACGCGGCGGCAATCCGACCAGCGCAGTGGGCCCGCTGTCGACGTGCACGCGCCCGGAGAACCAGGCGACTTGCCGTACGTGGCAGGTTGTCCTGCGTTCACCCGTGAGCTGCGGCAAGTCCAGTGGCCCAGCATGAAGAACTTCAAGCCCGACGTACCCGAGAAGTACGACGGTAAAACTCATCCGTCAGAGTTCCTCAGCATCTACACCATCGCGGTGCAGGCTGCTGTGGGACGAGACGAGAAGATACTAGCGAAGTACTTCCCGCTTGTGCTCAAGCCGAACGTCAGATCTTGGCTCATGCACTTGCCGGAGAACTCTATTTCTTCTTGGGCTGACCTGTGCCACCAGTTTGTCGGCGCCTTCACAGGTAGCCACAAGCCCCATGGCCAGGAGAGTGACCTTCATATACTCGCCCAGAAGGAAGGAGAGTCCCTGCGAAAGTACATCCAGAGATTCAGCCGCGTCCAGCACAACATCCCAGATGTCCACCCTGCCGCGGTTATAAGCGCGTTTCATCAGAACGTGCGTAACCGCAGGATGAGGGAGGAGATGGCGATGTGCAAGATACGAGACGTCAGTGAGCTCTATGCCCTGGCCGACAAGTGCGCACGCGCTGAAGAGGGGAGGAGACTCCCCGGGGAGGATACTAGAGCAGGGGGAAAAGATAGTGAGGATGCCGCCCCGGCAAGGAAGAACCGGCGGCGGAACAACAAGAAAAAGAAGAACAAGGAAGTACTGGTCGTTGAGCAGTCCGGCAAGGAGGCTGGCGCCAAGAAAGCTCAGGCTGGTGGCTCCGGCAAGGAAGCTGCCGCTGTAGCGGCCGCCGACAAGCAGGACGGCTCCGACAAGCAGTACTGCAAGATCCACCGCACCAAGGGCCATGATCTCCAGAACTGCAAAAGGGTCAAGTACCTCGTCGAACAGCAGAAGGCTGAGTACGAACGACGCGACAAGGAGAAGGCCCAGGGAGGTGGAGGAGAGTCCGGCAAGAAGCGGCCATTCAATGGCCGGGGAGGACGCCGCGGCAAGGCCAAGCAGCGGCAAGGAGATAGACCTCCCCACGGCCGCAACAAGGATGAAGACGAAGACGACGACGAGGACATGGACGACGGAGACAACAGCGAGCAGGAGTTCCAGAAGGCCATAGAAGTTTTGTGCGTCGATGGAGGTGCCTCTCTGCATACTTCCCACCACCAGCTCAAACAACGGGTGCGGGAAGTTAATGCAGCAGAGCCACCCGTCGAGTCGCGCAAACTCCTGAAGTGGTCCAGCACGCCCATCATCTTCGACATTGAGGATCACCCTGACCGCACAACTGCGGTCGGGTGTTTGCCGATGTTGGTTTCACCAACCATCCGCAACCTCAAGGTCACCAAGATGCTGGTTGACGGCGGGGCCGGCCTGAACCTGATCTCCTCTGCTGTAGTCCGGAAACTACAGATCCCCGACAGCGAGCTCGAGGAGACCGGCACGTTCCAAGGGATCAACCCGGGAAGGAGCAAGCCGAAGGGGAAAATCACACTACCAGTAACCTTTGGCGGATAGCTGAATTTCAGGACTGAGAGGATCACCTTCGACGTTGCCGATATCCCGTTGCCATACAATGGGATACTTGGCCGTCCGGCGCTCGCCAAGTTCATGGCAGCCTCTCATTACGCCTACAACATGCTCAAGATGCCAGGCCCGATAAGCGTCATCTCTGTCCCCAGCGACAAGAAGGACGCGCTTATCTGCGCTGACAAGATTTACCGGGACGCAGCAGCCGCAACAGATAGCAAGACACTTGCCGCTGAAGCTCCCGGGGGGAAGAACAAGACCAAGTCCGGCAAGAGCTCTGGGGCCCACTTCGGCAAACGCACCTCTTTGGAGTGCTGCGCTGCCGTCGAAGACGCACCATCGAGCTCCACCGGCAAGTGCAAGAAAGGAATGGCAGCTCCACCTGCAACCAAGAAGGTGTCCGCCAAGGAGGACGGCACTGGTGGTACTTTCACCATCAGTGCCACGCTCGATCCTAAATAGGAAAGCGCGCTCGTTGCTTTCCTACGGGCGAATGTCGACGTGTTTGCACGGCAACCGTCTGACATCCCCGGCGTTCCCAGGAAAGTGATTGAGCACAAGCTTGCTGTTTGTCCTCACGCGCGGCCCGTCAAGCAGAAGGTCAGAAAGCAAGCGGTGGAGCGCCAGGAGTTTATTGCAGAAGAAATCAAGAAGCTGGAAGCGGCAGGCCTTGTCAGAGGTGTACTTCATCTCACGTGGCTGGCCAACCCTGTTGTCGTGCGCAAAGCAAATGGGAAGTGGAGGCTTTGTATAGACTTCACTGATGTGAATAAAGCTTGTCCCAAAGATCCATTTCGCTTGCCGCGCATTGACCAGATCGTTGACTCCACGGATGGATGTGAGTTACTTTCATTCCTTGATGCATATTCCGGATACCACCAGATATTTATGGCCAAAGAAGACGAAGAGAAGACCGCTTTCATTACTCCATGTGGCACTTACTGCTTCATACGCATGCCCTTTGGATTGAAGAATGCGGGTTCAACATTTGCGAGAGTAGTCCACACTGCTTTTGAGCCACAGATACACATGAATGTAGAAGCTTACATGGATGATATAGTGGTCAAGAGCAAGGACAAGGATACCCTGATCCAAGATCTAGATGAAACTTTTGCGAATCTGCGCAAGATACAACTCAAGCTTAACCCCGAGAAGTGCGTGTTCGGAGTCCCCTCCGACAAGCTTCTCGGTTTCTTTGTGTCCCAAAGAGGGATTGGAGCCAATCCCGACAAGATCAAAGCCATCGAGCAGATCGAAGCTCCGAAGCGCGTCAAGGATGTACGAAGGCTTGCCGGTTGTGTGGCTGCTCTCAGCAGGTTCATTTCTAAGTTGCAGAACGCGCCCTGCCGTTTTTCAAAATCTTGAAAAAGGCTGGTCCAATGAAATGGACTCCGGAAGCTGAGGCAGCGCTGCAAGACTTGAAAGGGTACCTGTCCTCCACTCCAATACTTGTCGCACCTAGGCCACAAGAGAAGTTGCTGCTTTACTTAGCAGCAACCAATCAAGTGGTTAGTGCTGCGTTAGTAGCGGAAAGGGAGGCAGATGAGGAGCCCACAGCCCCGACAAGCACATCCAGCGACAAGCAAGGGGCTTCCCCGACAAGCTCTGGCCCTGACAAGGATGAGTCTGCGCAGGCGCAGAAGAAGATGGTGCAGCGCCTAGTTTTTTTGTCAGTTCCCTCTTGCAGGGGGCTAGGTCAAGATACTCTGGGGTGCAGAAGCTGCTTTTCGGCCTCCTCATGGCCTCGAGAAAGCTGCGCCACTACTTCCAAGCACATGAGATAACGGTGGTCACTCGCTTTCCGCTGAAAAGGATATTGCAAAATCCAGAAGAAACAGGAAGGATTGTCGAGTGGGCACTAGAGCTGTCAAGCTTTGGCCTCAAGTTTGAAAATACTTCTACTATCCAGACCAGAGCATTGGCAGAGTTTATAGCAGAATGGACACCAACGCCAGATGAAGAAATTCCAGAGACAAGCATCACCGTCAAAGAAGCAAGCAAAGAATGGATAATGTACTTCGATGGTGCCTTCTCGCTGCAAGGCGCCGGCGCTGGCGTGCTGCTTGTCGCGCCCACCGGCGAGAACCTCAAGTACGTCGTCGAGATGAACATTCCCAAGGAGCAAGCAACGAATAATACTGCAGAGTATGAAGGTTTGCTTGCCGGCCTCAGAATCGCAACAGAGCTTGGGATCAAGAAGCTGATTGTGCGGGGTGATTCGCAGTTGGTTGTCCGCCAGGTGAACAAGAGCTACCAGAGTCCATTGATGGAAACTTACGTCGACGAAGTGAGAAAACTTGAAGAGCACTTTGAAGGCTGATACGTCCAAAACGTATCTATAATTTCTGCTTGCTCCATGCCACTTTTGGGTGATATTGCTATGATATTCATACACTTCCATACACTTTTTATCATATTTGGACTAACTTACTAATCCAGTGCACCCCAGTGCCAGTTTCTGTTTTCGGCTGTTTTTGTATTTCAGGTTTTCACGTTACAAGAACTGCCAGGAAAAATCCAGAAAAATTATATAAAAAATCAGCGTTTCGGAAACAACCGTGCGTCCGAAGGACAGCAGGGGGGGCCACCAGGGCTCCAGGCGCCCTGGCGGCGCCCCCCCCCCCCCCTGGGCCGCGCCGGGGGGCGCCTGGGCCCCCCGAAGCTTCCCCGATGCCCCCCTTTGGCATATATTTAAAGCGTCCTCCGAAACCCTCAGAACAGGAAATCTGTTCGCGATCCCATCTCTGTTCCACCGCCGCCGCCGCTTCCAAGATCGGGAGCACCAGGAGAACTCTTCCTGGCACCCTGCCGGAGGGGAGGATCACCACCGGGAGCTTCTCCACCACCATGGACGCCTCCCGGATGACTCGTGAGTAGTATCCCTTGGACCATGAGTCCATGACCAGTAGCTATGTGATGTTCTCCTCCCGTTCTTGTGCTTCACTAATTAGTCCTCGTGAGATGCCCTACATGATCGAGGCACATATGTAATCCTTATGCTGTTGCTATGTTGAGTTTGCTGGGATCCGATGGATTATGAGATTATGTTCAGATTGATCTTGAGTAATATATTTGATTCACCTCTTTTATATTTATGTTCATAAGTAATTCTTGCATGTTCTCCGTTGTTATTTATTGCTTTGGCCAAGTAATACGTAGTGACTTCAAGAGGGAACGTTATGCTTGATTGTGGGTTCATGCCCCTCGATGACTAGCTTGAGTGACAGAAACATGAGTCTAGGGGATGTGATGTTGCCACAAAGGGGAAAACAACGGTGCTTGTGCCCGCGGGTGCAAGGATTGTTTACTGTACGCAAAGTTCTTTTAATGCAGTTGTCTGTTGCTTTGAGTTTACACTATGGGTGGGGCTCGCAACTTAATACCAGCGAGATGTTCTGGATAGATATCTCAAGGTGGATGATTAGTAGTAGATATTGATGGATTTCGGTCTACTTACTTTGCCGTACCGCCCATGCTTTGAACCTCAACCTTTCTTGCAATGTAGTCAACATTGGTTTGCGTTCGTGGTCCTGTCAATTGCCCAGCTGTAATTCGTTTACCTCACATAGTTGTTTTATCGTCTTTTGGGAGAGAGACATCACTAGTGAACATCATGAGACACCGGTCCATATTACCATCATTGATCACATCCGCTATTTACTTTTCGTTATTATTTACTATTGCAAACACTATCTATCACTACTATCATTTGCTTTTAATCCTTTATGAACTACAAGGCCGGAGGGATTGACAACCTCTCTGTACTCGTTGGGAGCAAAGTTATTTGTATCTGTGTGCAGGTCCACGTTGATTGCTAATTTGCGCCGTTAGCAGTTGACACCTACTTGTTGAACCTAGGAGTCTCTGGGGATTCGATCCTTGGCATCTTTGCTAAGGGAAAACACTTCCACAACACTGCATCTTTCACCTTCCACTTGGGGTAACCAACGAGGGGTTAGAGGCCCATCAAAGGCCTACAGATGGAGCATGTTCCAAGAGCTCAAAATGACATCGCAGACGGCCTGTCAAAGTGTGCTGCACTAAAGCTACCTATGGAACCAGGGATCTTTGTGCTCAGGTTAACTCAACCATCCGTTACACCATCAGTTGGACAAAGTAAAAAGAGAAAGTTGGTCTCCGGTGACTACTTGCCGGCAGAGCTTCCCGAAGACGCCGCCAACAAGGTCCCCAAGATCAACGATAAAGTTGCTGAGGAACAGTCTGCTCCTGCGAACCCTAGGGTTCGTACAGTTGAAGCAGGCATTCCCGACAAGCTTTGCCCCGGCAAGCTTGCCGGGGAGCGTCCAGCTCCGGCCGAGCCACAAGCTCTTGCCGTAGAAGCTGACGTTCCCGCAGCAGCAATGATGCCTTTAGTCCTTGTTGTTGAGCCTCAGGCTCCAGCATGGGCGCAACAAATCGTCCGTTTTCTTCAAACTGGGGAACTTCCCGAAGAGCCAGAAGAAGCAGAAAGAATAACCAGGCAGTCAAGTATGTACCAGTTCGTCGGCGATGAACTGTACAGAAGAAGACTCAACGGTGTCAGATTGAAGTGCATTCCCCGGGAAGATGGGCAAAAGCTGTTGGCAGAAATACATGGAGGCATATGTGGCCACCACATTGGCGCAAGGGCACTTGCCGGCAAGGCGTTCCGGCAAGGTTTCTTTTGGCCAGAAGCCCTCCAGGATGCAACTGCACAAGTAACCAAGTGTGAAGCGTGCCAGTTCCATGCCAAGCAAATACATCAGCCAGCTCAAGCTCTCCAGACGATCCCTTTGTCCTGGCCATTTTCGGTCTGGGGGCTCGACATCCTCGGCCCTTTTCCCCGCGCAGCCGGGGGCTTTGAGTACTTGTACGTCGCCATCTACAAGTTCACAAAGTGACCGGAAGTGGAACCAGTGAGAAAGGTAACCGCACAGTCAGCAGTCAAGTTCTTCAGGTCGATTGTTTGCCATTTCGGAATCCCTAACAGGATCATCACCGACAACGGCACACAATTCACAAGTCACACCTTCATGCAATACGTCCAAGACCTTGGTGCCAAGGTCTGCTTCGCTTCTGTTGCTCACCCGAGGAGCAATGGTCAAGCGGAGAGGGCAAACGCTGAAGTGCTGCGCGGACTCAAGACAAGAACTTTCGACAGGCTACACAAATGCGGAAGAAACAAGATTGAAGAGTTGCCGGCGGCTCTTTGGTCAATCAGGACAACACCAAATCGAGCCACTGGACAGACACCCTTTGCTCTTGTCTATGGAGCAGAGGCAGTTCTCCCCACGGAACTCGTATACGGATCGCCTCGAGTGCTCGCTTACGATGAGCTCGAGCAAGAGCAGCTGCGCCAAGATGATGCACTGCTCCTCGAGGAGGACCGTCTTCAGGCTGCTGTACGAGCTGCTCGATACCAGCAAGCTTTGCGCCGCTACCATAGCCGCAAAGTCAAAGCCAGAAGTCTCGAGGAAGGAGACCTTGTTCTTCGGCGCGTTCAGTCCGCCAAGAATTCCAACAAGTTGACGCCGAAGTGGGAAGGCCCTTATCGGGTGAGACAAGTCACAAGGCCCGGCGCTGTCCGCCTTGAGACTGAAGAGGGCTTCTCGGTGAGCAACTCCTGGAACATTGAGCACCTTCGCAAGTTTCACCCATAAGGCGCGGTTGCCGTGATCCGCTCCGGCAACCACCTTTTGTACAAGTCTTGCCGCTGTTGCATGTAAACCTTTGTACAAAGCCGGGCGCAGACCCCGTGCATCAGTAAAACTTATATGCCCCGCACAACTGGTCGATTCATGCCTTTTCGTTTTTCTTGCATGTATTATCTGACACTTTGTGCAGCACGCACCCCCGGTAAGCAATAACGAGCCGCAAGGCTCCATACCTATGTTTCCTCCCTTTTTCTTTTTCTCCGAAGCAGAAACAAGTTTTTCCTCGCGCACAAGTTTGCCGGGGGAAGGAGACAGTGGTGTGGATCAAGTGCCGTTGAAGAAAGCCTCGCCTTACCGGGAAGCAAACAGCACAACAGCTAAGTCGCCAAAGTTTCAGCTTTCAAAATTTTAAATTTTAAGGTTATCTTCCTTGAACGACCGCACTTTGTATGGAAAACCTGTGCGCGGAGGAACCTACCCGTAGCTAGCCGCGCCCTTACTTTGTTTCGAGCACGCTCAACGGCTTAAGTGTGCTGCGACTGATGGGCCTCTAACCCCTCGTTGGTTACCCCAAGTGGAAGGTGTGAGATGCAGGGTTGTGGAAGTTTTTCCCTTAGCAAAGATGCCAAGGATTGAATCCCCAGAGACTCCTAGGTTCAACAAGTAGGTATCAACTGCTAACGGCGCCAGATATTAGCAATCAACGTGGACCTGCACACAGATACAAATAACTTTGCTCCCAACGAGTACAGAGAGGTTGTCAATCCCTCCGGCCTTGTAGTTCACAAAGGATTAAACGCAAATGATAGTAGTGATAGATAATGTTTGCAATAGTAAATAATAGCGAAAAGTAAATAGCGGATGTGATCAATGATGGTAATATGGACCGGAGTCTCATGATGTTCACTAGTGATGTCTCTCTCCCAAAAGACGATAAAACAGCTATGTGAGGTAAACGAATTACAGCTGGGCAATTGACAGGACCACGAACGCAAACCAATGCTGACTACATTGCAAGAAAGGTTGAGGTTCAAAGCATGGGCGGTACGCCTAAGTAAGTAGACCGAAATCCATCAATATCTACTACTAATCATCCACCTTGAGATATCTATCCAGAACATCTCGCTGCTATCAAGTTGCGAGCCCCACCCATAGTGTAAACTCAAAGCAACAGACAACTGCATTAAAAGAACTTTGCGTAAAGTAAACAATCCTTGCACCCGCGGGCACAAGCACCATTGTTTTCCCCCTTGTGGCAACAGCACATCCCCTAGACTCATGTTTCTGTCACTCAAGCTAGTCATCGAGGGGCATGAACCCACAATCAAGCATAACGTTCCCTCTTGGAGTCACTACGTATTACTTGGCCAAAGCAATAAATAACAACGGAGAACATGCAAGAATTACTTATGAACATAAATATAAAAGAGGTAGATCAAATATATTACTCAATCACAATCTGAACATAATCTCATAATCCATCGGATCCCAGCAAACTCATCATAGCAACAGCATAAGGATTACATATGTGCCTCGATCATGTAGGGCAGCTCACGAGGACTAATTAGTGAAGCATAAGAACGGGAGGAGAACATCACATAGCTACTGGTCATGGACTCATGGTCCAAGGGAGACTACTAACAACTCATCCGGGAGGCGTCCATGGTGGTGGAGAGGCTCCCGGTGGTGATCCTCCCCTCCGGCGCGGCCCGGGGGGGCGCGCCGCCAGGGCGCCTGGAGCCCTGGTGGGCCCCCTCGGCTGTCCTTCGGGCGCAAGGTAGGTTCTGGAACGCTGATTTTTTAAATAATTTTTCTGGATTTTTCCTGACAGTTCTCGTAATGTGAAAACCTGAAATACAAAAACAGCCGAAAACAGAAACTGGCACTGGGGTGCACTGGATTAGTAGGTTAGTCCAAATATCATCAAAAGGGTATGGAAGTGTATGAATATCATAGCAATATCACCCAAAAGTGGCATGGAGCAAGCAGAAATTAAAGATACGTTTTGGACGTATCAACATCCCCAAGCTTAATTCCTGCTCGTCCTCGAGTAGGTAAATGATAACAAGAATAAATTCTGTGGTGACATGCTATTAACCATATAGGACTTTTTATAGTCATATGACAAAAGCTTACTGAGACAATGATTCTATAGTAATTAAGTTGCCTCATGAGAAAATCACAAAGGACTGAAAGTTTTACAATATGAAACTGAAACATCAAAAAGATTTGCAATGAACATGGTGTGCAAATATGATAAAGTGATATCTAGCTTGCCCCCATTAGTGAAGCAAAACATAAATGCAGGGGCACCTTCAAGGTTTAAGTGATGACTAGATACAATGATTTAAAAATAAACGATATCACAATCATGCAAAAGACAATGCTACTTTGGAACAATGCACATTACACTTAGAATGACAATCATGCTCTCAGTAGTTGGTGCTTGAAGAAAGAGGGTGGAGACTCAAAAAGTAAAAGAATGGTTATGTGCTAGAGCTTTTTATTTTGAAAACATAGAAGCAATTTTGTCAACGGTAGTAGTACTTCATATGTGTCATGCATAAGACATCCTATAAGTTGCAAGCCTCATGCATCGAATACCAATAGTGCTCGCACCTTGTCCTAATTAGCTCGGATTTCCATGGGTTATCATTGCATTTCATATGTTTCAACCAAGTGTCACAAAGGGGTACCTCTATGCCACCTGTACAAAGGTCCAAGGAGATAAATCGCATTTTATTTCTCGTTTTTGATAGATCTCAACTTGAGGACATCCATACCGGGACAACATAGAAAATAGATGATGGACTCCTCTTTAATGCATAAGCATATTCTCATAAGAGATTGAGGATTAATGTCCAAGCTAAAACTTCCACCATGATACATGGCTTTGGTTGGCGGCCCAATGTTCTTCTCTAACAATATGCATACTCATTCAACCCATGGCAAATCACCCTAACTTCAGACAAGACGAACATGCATAGCAACTCACATGATATTCAACAAAAGTGTGACAGTTGATGGCGTCCCCAGAAACATGGTTACCGCTCAGCAAGCAACTTATAAGAAATAAGATACATAGGCAACATATTCTTTACCACAATAGTTTTTAAGCTACTTTCCCATGAGCTATGTATTGCAAAGTTAGTCTGCTTAGTACAGGTGGAGGTTAGCAAAATACTGGGAGCGACCAACTAAGAGAGCAATGACGGTCATAATCATGCAGAGCGACAAAGCAACATTGAATCAGGCATGGAAGTTATATCGCTACTCAGAAATAAAAGATCATCAAGGCTTGACAGACTTTCTTTACAGTCTTAAATATGCGTGAGCATACGCCAAGTCAATCAAAATAAATTCTCGAAGGAAGATATTACTAAACCATACCACATCATAGGCAAACAAATCAAGTTGGTACTCCAATAACACATTGGGAATCCCCCAGCTATTTGAGATTAACCATAAGAAAACCTGAACTACTAAGCGCCATTATGCACGTACCATCTTTATCATAGACATATTAACCAATGCAACAGAAGCAAACTCTCTTAATAAGGTGAGCATGGTAATTAAAGAGAGTTCAAGCAACCAACTAAACAAAAGCTCTTTGAAAAGATAAGCATGAATACTAAGAGCTGAACATGATAGTAGCTATTAAAAGACAAAGAACACACACAGCAAAGATAGACATGAAAATTCTATGTTATGTTCTAGGTAGAAGTGGAGCGTGTTTCTCTCCCACATAAAGAACGCTGAGTTCCGACTCGTTATGAAAAACTAAAAAGAAAACTAAAAGCAAGACGCTCCAAGCATAGCACATAACACACAAAAGTGATAAAAATATAGCGGAACGAAAGACGAACTGATAATGTTGATGGCGAAGGGGATGCACGGGGGCATCCCCAAGCTTGAGCGCTTGACACTCCTGAATCTTTTTATCATCTTCCCTCGCACACTTGAAAACTCCCTTCATACATAACTCATCATAATCTGATTAGCGAGGTTAGTACCCTTAATAAAATAATTGTTCCTTGCTGGAAATAAAGATATTCTTGAAGTTCTACTGTTTCTCAAGATTGCCAAAAGGTTTTTGCAAAGAAAAAGCAAGCTCTTGGTTTGCAAAATGAAGGAAAGGCAAAACAGGACAGAATCTGTGAAAAATAGAACAACAGGTTGTAAATGATTTGTTCGGGGTACTTCTGCAACTCAAATCAAAAAACTCAGAACAGACGCACGAAAGACAATTATATAGAGAACGCTGTCGAAACAATTCAGACCAAAAAGATGATCTGGTGATTTTATACGAATTTTTCTATCCAAGGACAGAATCTGTTTCCTGGACAGCACCTCACAACTTTTGAACTTTCTAGCAATCAGAGGCTATACTTGGCACAAATATGAAAAGCAAAGATACAATGATGATGCTACTGTAGTAAACAACATCAAGACACAACAAAAGCAAAATATAAAAATTTATTCATGTGGGCTGCCTCCCAAAAGCGCTTTCTTTCATGCCTTTAAGCTAGGCATAATGCATATAGACCAAGTTTTATCAAGAGTAAAAGAATAGCTAGCCCGTACAACGGACTCAAAAGATAACTTGATCTTCTTTCGAGGGAAGTGTTCCATCCCTTTCTTGAGAGGAAACTGAAATTTTATATTACCCTCTTTCATGTCAATGATAGCACCAACGGTGCGTAAAAAGGGACGTCCCAAAATAATAGGACAAGAAGGATCACATTCAATATCCATAATAGTGAAATCAATGGGAACATAATTATCATTAACAACGATAAGAACATCGTCGATCCTCCCCAAAGGTTTCTTTATGGAAGAATCAACGAGACGAACACCAAAAGAACAAGAATCATAAGGTTTCAATTTAAGCATATCATATATTCTTTTGGGCATAACAGAGGTACTAGCTCCAACATCACATAATGCATAGCAAGAGAAGTCATTCAACTTAATTTTTATCATAGGATACCAACCATCTTCTAGCTTTCTAGGTATGGAGGCTTCTACTCTAAGTTTCTCCTCCCTAGCTTTGATGAGAGCATTAGTGATATGCTCCGTGAAGGCAAGGGTAAGCGTGCTAGTGCGGGGATCTCTAGACATCTTGTGAAGGAAATCAATAACTTCGGTAAGAGTGCAATTATCAAAATCAAGGTCATTAGCATCAAGTAAAGTGGTAATGGTGTCCTTTAGGTTCACTTGTTTGGTAGTTTCTATAGTCATAGCATCACCATTAATAGGTCCAATGGGACCAGGAGTACATTGGGTGCTAAGAGTTTGAACATCCTCAACAACTTGGATAGTAGCAACAGTGTGGTGGGTAGGAAGGCTCTTAATTCTATCTTCTTCCTCCCTTTCTCTAGCCCATCTCTCTTTAAGTTTAGCCATCATCCTAATGTTTTCATTAATTTGCACTTGAATAGCATTTATAGGAGTGACTTCCCCTCTCCTCAAGAGGAGAAGTTTTAATTTTTAGGAATTTTACCTCATTGACTAAATGGTCTACCTTACAAGAAAGATCATCTAGTTTAAGTAGTTTTTCTTCTACACTCTTATTAAAGGCTTTTTGGGTAGTGATGAAATCCTTAAGCATAATCTCTAGTTCAGTAGTGGATTTCTTGGTACTAGGATAAGCATTGTTGTTCCCGTAAGAATTAGAGGGGAACGGTCTAGGATTGCTACCAAAATTACTCCTATAAGCATTGTTATTAAAATTGTTTCTAGAGATAAAGTTCACATCTACTTGTTCTTGAGCAATCAAAGAATTTAAAGGAACATCACGAGGATCAACAGATTGCTTCGAAAGTAGAGACATGATCAAGTCAACTTTTTCATTTAGGGAGGAAATCTCCTCGACAGAGTTTACCTTCCTACCTGTTGGAGCACGTTCGGTGTGCCATTGGGAATAGTTGGTCATCATCTCATCGAGAAGCTTCGTGGTAGCACCAAGTGTAGTTGACATAAAGGTTCCTCCCGCGGCCGAATCTAACAAGTTCCGCGAGGTAAAGTTCAAGCCTGCATAAAAAGTTTGGATAACCATCCAAGTAGTCAAACCGTGAGTAGGGCAGTTCTTGATAAGAGATTTCATACGTTCCCAAGCTTGGGCAACGTGTTCATTATCCAATTGTTTAAAATTCATTATGTTACTTCTAAGTTGGATAATTTTAGCAGGTGGATAGTATTTTCCGATAAAAGCATCTTTGCACTTGTCCCATGAATCTATGCTATTTCTAGGCAAAGACTGAAACCAAATTTTAGCTCCTCCTCTCAAGGGGAAAGGAAAAAGCTTAAGCTTAACAATATTACCATCTATTTCGTGGTACTTTTGCATATCACAAAGTTCAACAAAATTGTTTAAGTGTAAAGCAGCATCATCTCCAGCACCGGAGAATTGATCTTTCATGACTAAGTTCAGTAAAGCAGGTTTAATTTCATATGAAGGTGCTGAAGTGGCAGGTGTAGTGATAGGTGTGCTGATAAAGTCATCGTTGTTGTGACTAGTGAAGTCACATAACTTGGTGTTCTCGGTGGAACCCATAGTAGCAAGCAAGGAAGATAACTATTTTTGTGATTTTTGATAAAAGGTACTAAAGCAAAAACTGAAAGGTAAACTAACAAGACTAAAAAGCAAAGGTAAAAGATAGCATGCAACTCCCCTATCCTGAAGAGTGGAGTCCCCGGCAACGGCGCCAGAAAAACTCCTTGATGGGCCTCTAACCCCTCGTTGGTTACCCCAAGAGGAAGGTGTGAGATGCAGTGTTGTGGAAGTTTTTCCCTTAGCAAAGATGCCAAGGATCGAATCCCCAGAGACTCCTAGGTTCAACAAATAGGTGTCAACTGCTAACGGCGCCAGATATTAGCAATCAACGTGGACCTGCACACAGGTACAAATAACTTTGCTCCCAACGAGTACAGAGAGGTTGTCAATCCCTCCGGCCTTGTAGTTGACAAAGGATTAAACGCAAATGGTAGTAGTGATAGATAATGTTTGCAATAGTAAATAATAGCGAAAAGTAAATAGCGGATGTGATCAATGATGGTAATATGGACCGGAGTCTCATGATGTTCACTAGTGATGTCTCTCTCCCAAAAGACGATAAAACAACTATGTGAGGTAAACGAATTACAGCTGGGCAATTGATAGGACCACGAACGCAAACCAATGCTGACTACATTGCAAGAAAGGTTGAGGTTCAAAGCATGGGCGGTACGCCAAAGTAAGTAGACCGAAATCCATCAATATCTACTACTAATAATCCACCTTGAGATATCTATCCAGAACATCTCGCTGGTATCAAGTTGCGAGCCCCACCCATAGTGTAAACTCAAAGCAACAGACAACTGCATTAAAAGAACTTTGCGTAAAGTAAACAATCCTTGCACCCGCGGGCACAAGCACCGTTGTTTTCCCCCTTGTGGCAACAGCACATCCCCTAGACTCATGTTTCTGTCACTCAAGCTAGTGATCGAGGGGCATGAACCCACAATCAAGCATAACGTTCCCTCTTGGAGTCACTACGTATTACTTGGCCAAAGCAATAAATAACAACGGAGAACATGCAAGAATTACTTATGAACATAAATATAAAAGAGGTAGATCAAATATATTACTCAATCACAATCTGGACATAATCTCATAATCCATCGGATCCCAGCAAACTCATCATAACAATAGCATAAGGATTACATATGTGCCTCGATCATGTAGGGCAACTCACGAGGACTAATTAGTGAAGCACAAGAACGGGAGGAGAACATCACATAGCTACTGGTCATGGACTCATGGTCCAAGGGAGACTACTCACAACTCATCCGGGAGGCGTCCATGGTGGTGGAGAGGCTCCCGGTGGTGATCCTCCCCTCCGGCAGGGTGCCGGGAAGAGTTCTACTGGTGCTCCCGATCTTGGAAGCGGCGGCGGCGGCGGAACAGAGATGAGATCGCGAAAAAGAGTTCCCGTCCCGAGGGTTTCGAAGGACGCTCTAAATATATGCCAAAAGGGGGCACCAGACGGGGCTCGGGGGGCCCAGGCGCCCCCCCCCCCCCCGGCGCGGCCCAGGGGGGGCGCCGCCAGGGCGCCTGGAGCCCTGGTGCCCCCCCCCCCGGCTGTCCTTCGGGCGCAAGGTAGGTTCTGGAACGCTGATTTTTTATATAATTTTTCTGGATTTTTCCAGACAGTTCTCGTAATGTGAAAACCTAAAATACAAAAACAGCCGAAAACAGAAACTGGCACTGGGGTGCACTGGATTAGTAGGTTAGTCCAAATATGATGAAAAGTGTATGGAAGTGTATGAATATCATAGCAATATCACCCAAAAGTGGCATGGAGCAAGCAGAAATTATAGATACGTTTTGGACGTATCAGCGACAAGTGTCGCGCCCTTACTTCGTTTTCGAGTTCGCTCAACAACCTAAGTGTGCTGCGACTAGCTGCGGCAAGGTTTCTTGCCGGTAGCGACATTGCCAGCAGGCTGCTGAAGTTCCGCACTCAGCGCTCGCGGCAAGGGTCCCTTTGCCGGCAAGTTCCCTAAAAGCGTAGGGTAAAAGCATACAAAGCAAAGAAGTCGAGTGAAGGAAATAACACTGCATTAACTACCCAAAATAAAGTTATGATACAAAATGACTTGTCGCTGTTCTAATAGACTATTGTTTGTAATATGGCTGGCTGCGACAAAGGAAGCGAAAAAGAAAACGGCCTAGTCCGCGCGGTCGCCGTCGTCTCTTGATCTTGCCCAGCTTGGCCACGATGGGTGCGACAAGGGTCCTGAGCGCCTCCTGGTCGGCGTCGGGCGGCAAGGTCCTGAGGATGTTTTCGAGGTTGAGTCCTGGGTTGCGGTAGGCGATCTTCATCAGCACCCTCTCCATGACTCCGGTGCAAAGCCTGCGCGCCTCGTTCGCCAGCTGTGTGGGGATCCTCTCCCGGAGCTGCTCGAGGGCCGGCACCACTCCCCTGAAGAATAAGCTCAGCTTGGCACTGTGAGGGAGGTTCGCGTCGGGGGAGTACCCGAGGTGCTCCGTCCCCAGCCCCGCCAACTCCCTGTCGATGTCAGCGGCGGCGGCGACAAGCCCCTCGGTCCATTGCTCCACTGTCTGCCTGAAGTTGTTTTGGGTGAGGGCGGCTCTGTCCAACAGTGCCCTCTCAGCCCTGAGGTCCTCCTTCATCTTCGTCTCCCGATTTCTCGCGTTGTCAAGTGATGCGGTGAGGGTGGATAGCTTCAATTCCAAGTCTGCAACAGAATCCTTGGCGATGGCGAGCTCCTTGCCCTTGTCGGAGAGACGGACCTACAGCTCGGAGTGGCTGTGGGCGTCCTTCTCCCTCTCCAATGTGAGCGCAGCAACCTTCTCCTCGCTCGTCTTCAAATGGATCTCCAACTGTGCCACCCTCGCCTCCAAGTCTCTCTTGGCGGTCTCTGCAGCTGCAGCGGCGTCCCTCGCTTCCTGCTGAGCTCCCCCAAGGGACTGTTCGCGCACGACAAGGTCGTCCTCGTGGCTATCGAGGTCGACCTTCCGTTACGTCAGCTCACCTTCCCGCCGAGACAGCTCTTCGGCGGCAAGCCGTTGCTGCTCTTCTGCTTCGGCCTTTTCAAGGATGAATGCCTAATGCGCCTCGGCGAGCTCCTCCCGCTCCTCCGCCAAGGATCGGAGGGCCGCCTGGTTGGCGGCCCGGAGCTCTTCGGCGCGCTTCTCCAAGTCGATGCCTGCCTTGGCGGCAAGAGCCTCTCGGGACTCCAGCTTGGCCTGCCTGGCGCGGTATAGGGCCAGGAGCCTCCGCAGAAGTTGCTCCTCCTCGGGCTCGCTACTGCTGCCGGGCGCGTCGACGAACTTCAGCCCGGCGGAGGCGAGGACTTCCCCATTGAAGACCTCTCCCTCCACGGGCGCCCTTGACGTAGATGCCCACGGGAGCTGAATGAAGACCCCGTTTCCAGCCTCTGGGTAGGCGCCAGTTTCCGCCGCGGCAGTAGCGGGGTCGGCGCTCGGCGCAGCGTCGGACGCTCCTGCGGCCTCAGGGCCATCAGTGCGACCGCCGGTCCCCTCCTCAACTACCGCGTCGGCGGCCCTGGCTGCCTCTTGGACGGTAGGCTCGTCGGTACTGATCGCCTCTTCGGTGACCGCGGCGTCATCAGCGTTGCCGCGCGCGGCCTCCTTGGTGGCGGCCTCCGTCTCCATGGGCTCTGGAGCGGACGAGTCTGAAGACAAGAAAAGAAGAAGAAAGAAGAAAATAACTACCAAGCAAATATCCAAAAAAGAGAAATCCAAGAGAAGAAAAGTACAAGGGTTACCTGCGCAGGCCTCTTCTTCGACGCGGTTCCTTGCTGGGGAGTCCTCCCTCAGCGGCGTAGTGGTAGCCCCCCCCCCCCCGGCGGAGGGCCGCTGACGCCTTCCCTTGGCGGGGTGCTCGCCCTTGGCGGAGTACCCTCCCTCGCCGGGGAGCTCCTCCTTGGCGGAGAGGTCGAGACGCGCGGCTCGTCGGGGGCAATCTCTTGGCGCTCCTGAGGCTGCTGCTCTGCTTCTGCACAAGTCAACGAACAAGCAAAATATTAACAAGGATAAGAATCCCAAGCGCGCCCGACAAGCGGAAAGTAGTCAGAGGACTTACGCTGGGGGCTACTCTGCGGAGCAGCTGCCCGGTCCGGCGAGCTTGTCACAGGCGCATCCCCTGCTGCTGCGACGGGCTCGTCCTCAAGATTGACCACCGGGATCTTGGCCCTCTTCGCCGCCCTCTGAGCCAAGGTCCTGGAAGACAGACAAAATCAGAGTCAGACGAAGAAAGTTCAAGACAAGAGCAACAAAAATCGAAAGAAACAAGAGTTGCCAATACTTACTCTTCCTCCTCCTCGTCGGAACTAAGCACGGAGAAGTCAAAGTCCGCCTCGCGTGTCCCGGCGCGAGGAGCTGGAGGAGTAGGCGCCCTCGGCCGCTTGGCAGGGGCAGGGGCGGTGGTCTGAGAAGACCCCGCTCCAGTCGTCGCCGAGGCGCGAGGGGCGGCGGGAGCATTGGCCCCAGCCCGGGAAGATCCTCCTCCAGCCGCTGCTGAGGCGCGGGGCACTCCCTTGGCGGCCTTGCCTGCCGCGGTGGCGCGTGTCGGACGGCGCTGCGGCTGCTGGCCCGCCGGCTGCCACGCCACGTTTGCGGCTTTGCGGAGGCACCTTCTCGCTGGAGCCGCAGGACTTGCCGGCGGTGGTGAACTTCCCGAGGAGGAAGAGGAAGAATCGAGGTTCAGAGACCCGCCTGAGTCTTCGGCGGAGTCGCTGGATCCGGCGCCCTGCTCGACGGGCCCGCTCGACTCCGTGCCTTGCTCGGCGGCCTCGCTTGTCCCAGCGGGCTGCCCGGCAGGCTTTATCAGTTTAAGGAGCTCTTCCTCCTCGGCCAGACTTACCGCCTCCGCTGCGTCCGCCTCCTCCAAGGTATACCCAAACTCGCCCGCGGCCGCGGCTGCGGCTGCCTCCTCCAACCTGATGGCGATATAAGCCATCTCCTGGTCGGTGGTGTCGCGGGTGAGGCCTCTCTTCTCGTCGGGATTGATTGGCAACTCCACCAAGTTGTCGAAGAACGTTTGCACGGCTTCGTCAGAGGGCTCCCGCCAAGTGGGGTCAATCCCATGGGAGTCACACCACGGCATCGCCGCGCGGATAGCACTAAGCAACGAATTGTTGCATAATGGCACTAGGCCCCGCGGCAATGCGAACCACTCTGGATGTTTGGATTCATGCTTGAACAGCTCATGGAGCATTCCGTTGAGCTCCAGGACAGTGAAATTATAGTTGAGGCCTGGGCGCAGCCTCATAAAGTCTGCCGCGTTACCTAACTCCCAAGCAGGCCTTTTCCTCTCCTACAAGGGAGCGATGCGGCGGTGAAGGAAATCTGCTCCGACAGCCCCTACAGTGAGCCTGGCTTGCCGGAGACGAAGAATCCTAGTGATGGCTATCTTCAGCTTGTCGTCCTCCGAGGCCAGGTCACTCCAGTCATTGCCGCGCACTATTGCAACTTGGCGCCGAGAAGTGAACTGCTGGGGTTCATCCTCCATGATCCAGCACCAGTTGGCCCTCCACTCCTCCCACTTGCCGCGGAGTTCCCCAGTCAAGTATGCCTCTTTCTTATGGAGCCTAAATATCCAAGAAATCCCGCCGGACAGAGGAGACCCAGACTCTACTCGAGGCGTAAAGTAATGGCGGAAGAGGGCTACGTTGGGGTACACTCCGACAAAGTTCTCGCACAGATGTGCGAAAACGGCCATGGTTAAGACAGCGTTTGGGGTGAAATCAAGGAGATGAAACCCGTAGGTGTTCATAATATCGCAGAAGAATTCGGAGTATGGTGGGCAGAGTGCGCAATGGAAGAACAAAGCAAAATAGGCGTACCCTCCCGGAATCATGTCGCAGGCCTCGGCGGGGAGTACCCTGGTGCGCGGGTGCGCTTTTGTCTCCCTCGACCAGAAGAGGTAGAAGGAGTCCTTCAGCTCCCTCGCGCCGAGCCTCGGTGGGAAGACCGCCATCTTCTTCCGCATTGCTGCTAGCTTCAGCGCCCTGGCAGTCTTCGCGGCTTTCGCCTTGTCGCCCTTCGGGGCCATGGCGGGGACGGCGGGGGAAGTCGACGGCGCTGAGGAGGCTGGCGGCGGCGGAGGAAGGGCGGAGCGCTGCTCTCTTTCAACCTTCGGGGAGGAGGGGATCAGCGGGGGTTTCTGGAGGTTGAAGAAGCAATGGGCTAATGGAGGGAACTGCCCCTGTCTCCCCTGCTTTTAAGGGGGAGAGGGGGGAGTTCCGCATTTCCCCCATTAAAGAAACAGGCCACGATCTCTCCCACGACGCCGCAATCGACGCGTGCCGTTAGGGAGGGGCGCGGCGGATACGGAGTGGGATGCGGCGCGCCGTGGGCCGCGTGTGCCCGTGCACTGTTTTGGGCCTGGCCCAACAGCGCTCGGCACCGTGTGTGGCCCAGGCCCGGGGGCTCCTGTTGGTGCACTAAGGTAGGGGTACCTTAGTGTCCCAACTTGTGCACGGGCAGTAGCAGCGTCCCGTGGCAGGGCTTGCCACGCGCCGCCGAGGCCCACTGTGGTTCCTTCGGAGCCACCCAAGAGCAAATTATTCAAGTTAAAGAAACAAGACCCCGGCAAGAAGAGCTTGGCGGGAAGGCCGCTCCAGGCTCAAGACCACCGCTTTGGCACAAGACCCTGGCAAGAGGAGCTTGCCAGGAAGGCCAAAACATGGCATTTCAGGAGACTTGCCGTGGCGCATCGCGTGCCCCAGCAAGGCCCGGAGAGCGACAAGCTCCCGGGCGCGACAAGTTGACAACCGCGGCAAGGTGCAAGCCGCGGCAAGCTTCCACTACGTGCCCGCGCTCCAGCTCATCCAGCCACGCGTCACCCTGGGGCCCTTCCAGGCGCACGTGGCGGAAGGATGTGCAGCCTGGGGTACATGGTGGCAAGCTGTGATGACGAGGCCACCATCGTGGCGAACGGAGACGCCCTTACGGACGCTTTATGCACTGTTTGGGGCAACGGCGACGGGCATTTAATGCCCTTGTCCCCTGCCGTCAGGGTTAGGTAAAGAGCACTATGCATACACTATTCCAACTACCACCATTTTTATGTTTTTACCCTCGACTGTGTTGCCACCTGTCGGTGACCCCTTGACCTATAAAAGGAGGCCCATGCGCAACGTAAGGGGGGTTCCGATTTTCGATCACTCTCACGCTCGGTGTTGCTAGCGACAAGCACTGTAGCTCTTCTCGCTCCTGAGCCAAGAACTCAATACAAACCAAGGCAGGAGTAGGGTTTTACGCATCCGTGCAGCCCCAAGCTGGGTAAACTGCTCGCGTGCACGCTTCGATCCGCTCTTCGTGCATCCTCCGCCCCCTTGCCGTACCGAAAAGGGGCTCCGATCCCATAGGTGTTCGTGGGCGATCAGTTTCCCCGACATAGACCGACTCCTGCCTGCGTGTACTACTATTACTCCACACATCGACCACTATCCAGCATGCATCTAGAGTATTAAGTTCATAAGAACAGAGTAACGCCTTAAGCAACATGACATGATGTAGAGGGATAAACTCAAGCAATATGGTATAAACCCCGTCTTTTTATCCTTGATGGGAACAATACAATATGTATCTCACTACCCTTTCTGTCACTGGGTGAGGACACCGCAAGATTGAACCCAAAACTAAGCACCTCTCCCATTGCAAGAACTACCAATCTAGTTGGCCAAACCAGACTAATAATTCAAAGAGAAATACAAATCTATCAAATCATGCATATAAGAATTCAGAGAAGAATCAAATAATATTCATAGATAATCTGATCATAAATTCACAATTCATTGGATCTCGACAAACACACCGCAAAAGAAGATTACATCGGATATATTTCCAAGAACATCAAGGAGAACATTGTATTGAAGATCAAAGAGAGAGAAGAAGCCATCTAGCTACTAGTTATGGACCCATACGTCTGAGGTAAACTACTCACGCATCATCGGAAGGGAATCAAGGTTGATGTACAAGCCCTCTGTGTTCAAGTCCCCCTCGACAGAGTACCGAAAAAGGCCTCCAAATGGGATCTCACGAAGTCAGATACCTGCGACGATGGAAAAGTATTTGCGTGGCTCCCCTCTAGGGCTTTGGAATATTTCTAAATTTAAAGTCCAAAGAAGGGGGTCAGTGGGTCTCCGAGGGCCAACAAGCCCTAGGGCGCGCCCCTGGCTTGTGGCCGCCATGAGGACTCTCTAACTTGTACTCCAAGTCCTACTTGTGTCTTCTGGTCCAGGAAAAATCATCGCGAAAGTTTTATTCCGTTTGATATTCCTTTTCTGCGAAACTCAAAAACAAGGAAAAAACAGAAACTGACACTGGGCTCTAGGTTATTAGGTTAGCCCCAAAAATAATATAAAATAACATATTAATGCATATAAAATAGGAAAAGTTGGTAATATAATAGCTTGGAACAACCATAAATTATAGATACTTTGGAGGCGTATCAAGCATCCCCAAGCTTAATTCATGCTCGTCCTCGAGTAGGTAAATGATAAAAACAGAATTTTTGAAATGGAATGCTACCTAGCATATTTAGCAATGTATTTATTCTTTATTAGCAAGAACGTTTAGATCCATATTCAAAACAAAAGTTCATTGACATCAAGACAATAATACTTCAAGCATACAAGAAAGAAAATTATGAAGCTTCAAAAATAACACGGCTAAAGAAAGTTATCCGTACAAAATCATATAGTCTTGTTATGCTCCCTCTTCTTAACACGAAGTATAAATCATGCCCACCCCAGTGTCAGCCAAGAAATTGTATTCATACTTTTATATTCTTAAACTTTTTCAACTCTTCACGCAATACATGAGCGTGGGACATAACACTATGGGTGGAATAGAAGGTAGTAGTGGACAAAAGTAGGGAGAAAGTCTCACATTGACTAGGATAATTAACGGGCTATGGAGATGTCCTTTAATTGATATCAATGTGAGTGAGTAGGGATTGCCATGTAACGGATGCAGTAGTGTTATAAGTGTATGAAAGCTCAAAAGAAAACTAAGTGGGTGTGCATCCAACTTGCTTGCTCATGAAGACCTAGGGCATTCGAGGAAGCCCATCGATGGAATATACAAGCCAAGTTCTATAATGAAAATTTCCCACTAGTAATATATGAAAGTAACAAAATAGGAGACTCTCTGTAATGAAGAACATGGTGCTATTTTGAAGCACATGTGTGGAAAAGGATAGTAAAATTGTCCCTTCTCTCTTTTTCTCTCATTTTTTCTTTTTTTTAGGCTCCTCTTTTTTTTGGAGACCCTTTTCTATTTTTTTGGAAACTCTTTTGGCCTCTTTATTCATGACCTCACATGGGACAATGTTCTAATAATGATGATCATCACACTTTTATTTACTTACAACTCGATACTAGAACAAAGATATGACTCTATATGAATACCTCCGACAGTGTACCGGGATGTGCAATGATCTAGCATAGCAATGACATCAAAAAACGAACAATCCATGAAAACATCATGCTAGCTATCTTACGATCATGCAAAGCAATATGACAATGATGTTGCGTGTCATAATAGACGGAACGATGAAGTTATACATGGCAATATTTCTCGGAATCGATATGGAAATGCCATAATAGGTATGTATGGTTGCTGTTTTGAGGAAGGGTGTAAGGTGGTTTGATGCACCGATGAAAGTTGTGTGGTACTAGAGTGGCTAGCAATGATGGAACGGTGCATATAACCCATGGACTCAACATTAGTCAAAAAGAACTCATATACTTATTGCAAAAAAATTATAAGCCCTTGAAGCAAAGTACTACTATGCATGCTCCTAGGGGCCATGTTGGTAGGAGTTAACCATCGTGCTCCCCGGACTTTCACGCAAAGATAAACAGTCAAGACACAATGCGCTTCAATTTGGTTACATAGTTAGGAGACCATACATGCATGCTACGAGAATCGCAAACCATAACACAATTATTTCTTTAACCTCACAAATTACCAGTAGCCTGACTCTAATATTACCATCTTAATATCTCAAAACAATTGAAAGGAATCAAACTTCTCATAAATTCAATGCTCTATATGAAAGTTTTTATTATACCCTCTTTGGATGCCTATCATATTAGGACTAAATTCATAACCCCGGAAAATTACCATGTTGTTTAGAGACTCTCAAAATAATATAAGTGAAGCATGAGAGTTCAAAATTTTCTTCAAAATAAGCTTCACCGCCGTGCTCAAAAAGATATAAGTGAAGCACTAGAGCAACTACCCTAGATCAAAAGATATAAGTGAAGCACAAAGAGTATTCTAATAAATTCACTATTAATGTGTGTCCCTCTCAAAAAGATGTATTCAGCGAGGATGGTTGCGACAAACTAAGAAAACAAAGACTCAAATCATACAAGACACTCCAAGCAAAACACATATCATGTAGTGAATAAAAATATAGCCTCAAGTAAATTTACCGATGGATTGAAGACGAAAGAGGGGATGCCATCCGGGGCATCCCCAAGCTTAGATGATTGGTTGTCCTTGAATAGTACCTTGGGATTCCTTGGGCATCTCCTAGATTAGGCTCTTGCCACTCCTTATTCCATTTTCCATGAAATCTTTACTCAAAACTTGAAAACTTCACAACACAAAACTCAACAGAAAACTCGTGAGATCCGATAGTAAAACAAAATTCAATCCTTACATGTAGGTACTGTTGTGAACTCATTCTTATTTCATATTGATGTAATTTATATTGTATTCCAACTTTTCCATGGTTCATACCCCCCGATACTAGCCATAGATGCATCAAAATAAACAAACAACACAAGAAAATGGAATCTATCTTAAACAGGGTAGTTTGTAAAGATGTGAATTGATGTAAAAGTTTTGTATCTCTCAAAATTCTGAAAAATTAGGACAACATGTGTAATTTGTAGGTCAGAGATGTGTAAAAAATTCAAGAATTTATCGTGCGCCAGTAATCGTAAAAAATCCTAACACTGGGCGCAAACGTTTATGTTTTTCAGTAAAACCAATCTACTATCTTCCAAACCATCCCAAAGGTTTTACTTGCCACAAACACTAATAAAAATTATAAAAACTTCTCTAACCAGAGGCTAGATAATATATTTGTTCAAGAACAACAAGAAATAAACTAAAAACCAAAATAAAATTGGGTTGCCTCCCAACAAGCGCTATTGTTTAACGCCATTAGCTAGGCATGAAGAAACGATCTAAGTGTTTCATCTTTGGTACTCAAACCATAAGTAGCCCTCACAATAGATTCATATGGTAACCTTATTTTTTCATAGGAAAGTGTTCCATGCCTTTCCTTAACGAAACTTGAAATCTAATATTTCCTTCTTTCAAGTCAATAATTGCACCAATCTATATCAAGAACAATGAAATCTACGGGCACATAATTCCTATTTGCAACAATAAGAACATCATTAATCCATCCCATAGGTTTTTAAATAGTGGAATCCGCTAGATGCAAATTTAAAGAGCAATCATCAAGTTTATGGAAACCTAACACATCACAAAGACTTTTCGGAATTGTAGAAACACTAGCACCCAAATCACACAAGGCATTACACTCATAATCTTTAATTTCGATCTTAATAGTAGGTTCCCAATCATCAAAAAGTTTTCTTGGGATTGAAACTTCTAACTCAAGTTTTTCTTCAAAAGATTTCATCACGGCATCAACAATATGTTTTGTAAAAGCTTTATTTTGATTATAAGCATGCGGAGAATTTAACATGGATTGCAACAAGGAAATATAATCTATCAAAGGGAAACTGTCATAATTAATTTACTTGAAATCCAAAATAGTGATTTCATTGCTAACTAAAGTTTTGACCCCTCCAATCCCACTTTTATCACTATTTCTGTTAAGATCATTATTCTCCAAATTATCGGACGCCTTCTAACTAAAGTTTTCTCATCTCCAGTCCCTTATTTTTCAAGATTAAAATAAGCAAACAAAGATTCAATAGGGAGTGAAGCCAAGCATTTTAAGAAATTCATCATTATTATCGCAAAAACTAGAAGAACACGTCTTTCCTAGCAATTCTCTTTGAGCACACAACCTAGCCATTCTTTCCTTGCACTCATTAATAGAAACTTACATAACTTTCAGAGACTCATTAAGATCATGCTTTGGTGGAATAGATCTAATTTTCAAAGAATCAAACTGATGATAAATTCTATCAATGTTCCTAGCCAAATCTTAAATCTTAAGAGATTTTTCTTCTACCATAGCATTGAAATTATTTTGAGAATTTGTGAATTCTTTAATTGTATTCTCAAGGTGAGAGGGCTTCTTATTATAATTTCCATAAGCATTGTTGTAGGAATTTCCATCATTATTAGAGGAATTACAAGGAAAAGGCCTAAGGTTGAAATTACCTCTATATGCACTATTACCAAAATTGTTCCTACCAACAAAATTCACATCCATAGATTCATTATTATTATCAAGAAAAGTAGAGAAAGGTATATCATTAGGATCTCTATGAGTACCCTTGCTAGCAATAAATTTCATAAGATCATCCATCTTTCCACTCAAAACATTTATTTCTTCAATAGCATGCACTTTTTTACTAGTAGATGGTCTTTCGATATGCCATTGAGAGTAATTTACCATAATATTACCTAGGAGTTTAGTTGCTTCTCCTGATGTGATTTCCATAAAAGTACCCCCGCGGCCAATTCTAAGAGATTTCTTGATGCAAAATTCAATCCGGCATAAAAAATTGTATGATCATCCATAAACTTAAACCATGAGTGGGGCAATTTCTTATCATTAATTTCATCCTTTCCCAAGATTGTGCAACATTCTCATAATCTAATTGTTTAAAATTCATTATATCGTTCATAAGAGAGATGATCTTAGTGGGTCGAAAATACTTGGAAATAAAGGCATCTTTACACTTATTCCATGAGTCAACACTATTTTTAGGAAAAGATGAAAACCAAGTTTTTTCACGATCACGTAGTGAGAACGGAAATAGCTTCATTTTAATGATATCATTACCCACATCTTTTTTCTTTTGCATATCACACAATTCAACAAAAATATTTAGATGGGATACATCATCTTCATTAGGACTACCAGAAAATAGTTTTTTCATAACAAGATTCGATAGAGCGGCATTGATTTCATAGGATTCCGCACTAGTGGTGGGAGCAATTGGAGTACTAATAAAATCATTATTATTGGTATTAGAAAAGTCACACAACTTAGTATTCTCTTGAGTCAATGTGACAAAGCAAGCGATCTAGCACACAAGCAAACAAGTACTTGGTAGGCTTGATATAGACCTCCCCGGCAATGGCGCCAAAAATTCTTCCTGCTACTTCTTGAGCTTGCGTTGATTTTTCCTTGAAGAGGAACGGGGGATGTAGCAAAGTAGAGATAAGTATTTCCCTCAGTTTGAGAACCAAGGTATCAATCAATTAGGAGGTACAAGCAAGTCACCAATATATGCACCTGCACAAACTAACAAACACTTGCACACAACGCAAAAAGGGGTTGTCAATCCCTTCAACGTCACGAACAAGAGTGTGATCTGATAGACATATGATAAACAAAATAAAGTAAATAAAATTCATCGAGGTATTTTTGTGTTTTGATTATATAGATCTGAATAAACGCTAAGGAAAATAGACCCGTGGGCCATAGGTTGCACTAGAGGCTTGTGACGCCCCAAGACCGACGCTCCAGAAGACTTCCAGCTATTCCGGGTTTTCCCATGTGTTTCATTTGTGCTTGCTTTATTTATGTTTGCATTGCATCATGTCATCATGCCATTATGTCTTTAATTTTTAAAACTCAACTAAATAAATTGCATAGATCTTTTGATCTATTTAATTCGAGGGAATTCACATGGTGATTTCTCTTTATAACATATCCTCCTAATAATTAGGGCGCTAGAATAAATGTTCCATTAGCTTGGAAGCAACCTCAACACATGTACAATTTAAATTCCTTTTAATTCCTTATTTCTAAATCCTTGCACAACTTTCTCCAGGAGCCAACTTCACTTCCCATTTCCCCTTTATCTAGAGTTTGGAGATTCAACTCGCCATTTTATAATCTCGGGTAAATGTTACCTACGTGCCCATGGATCATATTAATTATGTTGAGCCACATCCTCAAATTCTAGCCCTTGGATTCCATCAATGGGGATTTCTTAATTCAAACAGTTTGACTTTTATTCAAACTTGTTCGAATTTTCATCTTCCAAAAGTCTTCAAACAATTTTACTTAAATTCCTCACATGTTTGTGAATCTAGAGATTTTATCCCCATGCCCAAATTCCACCCCTACTGTAACACCCCAAATTTTTTAGTTTGGTTTTTCTTCCAAACTTTTGACCTTTTGGAAGGGGGTTGTTTGATCTTTTCTTAAGACCCTTCTAAAATCTCTTCTGGCCAAAGTTTATGTGTTTTCTCAAGCTTGGTTTTTGATCTTGAAGACTTTCTCTTGGGTTGGCTCAAGCACAAGTTAAACTTCAAAAGAGGTTGTTTGAATTTCCCCCTTCTTGATTTAAACCTCTCAGGTTTGACCTTGGACCTATCTTCCTCTCCAACCTTCATCTTGCCATGACTCCAACAGAAATATTTCTCTCCAAGACCCTCTTCACACCTTAGGACAAGTCTCTCATCAATTCCAGTAAGTTTTGACCTTATTGGGATTTTTCCTCTATTTATTTTACTCCAAAAACTATTTCTGTCTTTTATAGTGGACCTTGGTCATTTACAAAGGAACCACCAAATCCATCTTGTTATTTGATTCCAAACTAACTTTCCTAGATAGTCCTTAGTACCCACAACCTAGATCCATCATGTTTCACTGGTCCACAGTTCAAAATTTTCAAATTTCACCTGCTGCAAGTTTGGACCAGATTTGCAAATTTTGGTGAAATTCATATGTATCTTCTTCTAAAAATTTTGTGAAAAATCAGGCAGCCTCTAGATGCATCAAGAGGCCACTCCACCAAATATCAGCCCCAGAAACATTTCACACATGCCAGAATCATTTCATCGAACACATAGCATGCACTGTGCTGTCAGGTTCAGAAACTGTTAACTGAAACTGTCGACGGTACAGTTCGACAGTTCGTCAGTTCGTCACAACCGCAGCGACAATCTCGCCAGTACCTGCCTTGGATCGACGCACACTGCACCTCCTGCTTATCCAACACGCCGCACGCTCGCTTGTCTGCTTCTGGGCGTCGGTGGCACCCTGGCCCGACCACGCCGGCGACTTCCACGGCAACAGAACCGCCCGTGGCGGCTAGCAGAAGTCACCCCGCGGCTCAACGCCGTTTGGCGCCGCCCAAGTCACCCCAGCACTCCGCGTGGCCATCTCCACTGCCAGCGCACGCCTGCCGCACCGTCGCCATGGCCTAGCACGCGCAGAGCGCGTTTTCTGTCGCCGACGTGCCGCACGGCCGTTCCGTCGAGGACAGCCCGTGATCATCTCTCCCCTGCTGAGTTAGGCACGCGAATGGAACTACTACACCTCCTAGCCGATGCTCAAGCCCCTAAACCCGCCGTCCAACCACTGCATCGCCGTAATCGCTCGCCGGACTTATCCCGTTCACGGCAACTGCCTCGGGCTGGCTATATAAAGCACCCCCGAGCTCGTTCTCGAGCCCGCACACCTCCACCATCTCCCTAGACCGCGCCCAGCCTCTGGAAGAGCCTCGAGGGGCCCTTCTTCTCCAACTCCGGCCAACTCCGCCCGCCTCGGGCTCCAGCAGCGTCCTCTTCGGAGAGAGCTCCTCCGTCGCTGTGGACTCGAGCGTAGCACCCTGGCACCTACCTAAACCTAACCCCCACTCCAATTTGACCCCAGAGATCCTCTCCAACGAGGCCCACGACCACCCAAGCCACCGTCCGCCGGAGACAGGGTCAACGTCAACGTGGGGCTCGCCGACGCTCAACTCCACCACAAATCAACGCGGAAGATCACCGAGAAGCTGTACGTACCATTTTCTCCCCCTAGCTCGCCGTGGATCGGCGCCGGCGACCACCGCAGCGCCTGGCGCCGGCGCGACTCTGTCTCAGAGTTCAAACCCGACGAGTGGGACCCCTCGTTAGTCTCTCATCCCTCCCCGAACCGTTTTTCTTGAAAGCGCCTTCGGGCGAAGTACGTTTTCTTCTTCGTTTGGTGTACTGCGTACCGGTTCACTTTTCTGTTTTCTATTCTAGCCCCTGGAATTTTTCTGTTTCATTACAGATGAGTCCCTGGACAGACACTCTAATATCTTTTTAACTAAAGATGATTTTGAGTTGATTTTTTTTCTGTCCTCTTTAGTTTTCTATCTAATGTTTTGTCATATTTATGTGAAAAAATTTGGAGCAACTTTATTTGCACACACGGTATTTATGTTAGTATCCATTTGTTTGAATACGTAGATACCGAAGGACGTGACGGAGCCGCGAACCACACCGAGACTCCGACTTCTCAGAACCACGCAAGCATGTTTGAACCTTTGATATGATGAGTGGGTTGCATGTTTGCTCAAGTAGTTCTTCTCATAAGCATGGTCATATAAGCATGTGTGTATGGTTATATTTCATGCAAGCAAGCTTCGGGTGAGCCCTGAATGATAATGTTTGAACCACCTCGATCATGTGGTGACATGATGGGTGGTATGCTGACTCAGTATCAACGGAGATCCTGTCGAGATTCCGTTCATCTCCTTTTTGGTACTACCATAGGCCGTCTGTTAAGATTGCGGTCTAGTTAGTTGTAAACCACTTCCCAAGTACACACCAAGTAGAGGGGCCGGGATGAGGGTTCCATGGCCCTGGATTAAAGCCCGTCATCCGGTCAGGGGCATGGGTGTTTCCGGTTGGGACCGAGAGGGGGGCACCCCTTAGAGCGCGCATATATAAATTTGATCCCATGCTAATCGAGGTTGTAGCCTCCCCGTCTTAAGATTTTTCGTGAATGTTGTCGCGGGTGATTCCGGACAACAGGATGTGAAATGGGTGTGTACTGGTTAGTTGTGTTTCTGCTAAAACACCGTAGACGGAACTAGTCCCCGTGGCTAGTAGAATCTGTTGGCTATGAGTTAATAGTACAAGCTCTGCAGAGTTAAATCCTTCCAGTAGCCATGTTTATGGCCTAGGGTAAATCTTCGTGTCAACCCGGTGACCGTCTCTAGTAAATTCTTGATGGTAACAAGAGTAGTGATTTCGTCAAGTTCATTTGGTAGATGAACTCACCAACTATCTCTATATTGATTTACTTCCAGAAGTATTTCATCATTATACTATAGTTATTTATAAGCCCTTTATGTGATGTCGCTCAGACGTCCGACTGTGGCATTCTTTTTATTTATAAGCCCTTTATGCGATGTCGCTCAGATGTCCGACTGTGGCATTCTTTTTATTTATAAGCCCTTTATGTGATGTCGCTCAGACGTCCGACTGTGGCATTCTTTTTATTTATAAGCCCTTTATGCGATGTCGCTCAGACGTCCGACTGTGGCATTCTTCTTATTTATAAGCCCTTTATGCGATGTCGCTCAGACGTCCGACTGAGGCATTCTTGTTATTTATTTCTGCTACAAACCTTTTATGTGGTGTCGCTCAGACGCCCGAATGTGGCCTGCTTTCATTTATTATTTTCTCACGAGGCGTCACTCAGAAACTCGATTAGTCTCCTTCTTTTTATCTTATGGATTTCGGGAGGATTACTGCCCAATTTCTATTGTTGCATACCGCACATTAATATTTTTATCCGGTCGCATTTTTGTTGGGATACTCATATGCATCATGTTGGCATTTATTATATCTTAAGTCCGAACTGTCTTGCGAGTACATTCAAAGTACTCACCTGGCTTGTTGATTTGGCCAGATGTGGACGAAGGCGATCTCATGGATGAAGAGTTCGATAGCGAGTCCGACGTCTAGTGGAGTCCCAGCCAGTCTCTTGCGATCCTGGAGTTGATCACTGTGATATAACCGCTTCCGCCTACCACCAAATAAATTCATCGGGTCTCACTCCGACACTCGATGAACTGTAATATAAAGGAGTCACGTCACCCACTTCTTTGTGACATAACCACCACCTTTTATTACGAGTTCGTAGTATGCCAACCTGCCTTTGTGTCATATCCACCTTTATGTACAATATTGGCGCGCTTGTAATAAAATTGTTGAGCAACCCCAGCTCAACCTTGTATAATATTCAGTGTACTAGAATTCTCTATCAAGGAATTGTCTGCCAGCAAGAAATAATCTTCCTCGCTGGTTTAATAAAAAGGTCGGTCTTCCGGTAATTATTTTACTGAAGGACCGGTTCTGACAACCTTGGTATCAGAGCCAGGCTGACTGTAGGAAGCCACTAGGTGCACTCGCTAATCGTTTATTAGCAAAAAAATTGCTATTCAGCATTTTTACATCTGTAGCAATTTTCTGTTGGTCATCATAAAATTTATGACTTGACTATTCGGAATTTTTGTCTACTTTTGTAGATGGCTAGCAACGACTGTGATGCACAGTGTCGGTGTACTAAGGTAGGGGTACCTCAGTACCCCAACTTGTGCACGGGCAGTAGCAGCTCCCCGCGGTAAGGCTTACCACGTGCTCGTCGGAGACCTTTCTGATCCATATGAAGCCATTCAAAAACAAAGTATACAAGACAGAAGATCAAGGCCCCGGCAAGTGGAGCTTGCCGGGAAGGCCGTCCCAGGCTCAAGATTACCTCACTAGCACAAGACCCTGGCAAGAGGAGCTTGCCAGGAAGACTAGAAGATTACGTTTCAGAAGACAGGCCACGGCACAGCGTGTGCCCCGGCAGGGCCCGGGGAGCGACAAGCTTCGGGGCCCGACAAGCTTCCCGGCCCGACAAGGTCAATACCCCGGCAAGGTGCTTGCCGGGGGAAGTCTACACTGTGTGCCCGCGCTCCAGCTCATCGGTCCACGCGTCGCCCTGGGGCCATTCCAGGGACGCGTGGCGGATGGCTGTGCAGCCTGGGGGACACGGTGGCACTCCACGGTGATGAAGCTACCACCGTGGCGGACGGAGACGCAAGGGCGGGCGCTTTTGGGGTCGACGGTGACGGGCATTTAATGCTCTTGTCCCCCACTGTCAAAGTAGGTGATGACCACTGTTCATCCACTGTTCATCCACTGTTCCCGCACTGTTACAACTACCACCAAAGTTACGTTTTTACCCTTTCTTCTACGTTGACACCTGTCGGTGACCCCTTGAGCTATAAAAGGAGGCCCATGCACAACGTAGAAAGGGTTCGGAACCAAGATAGCTCTCTCGCTCGGTGTAGCTAGTTCTATAAGCTCCCGAGCTCCCCAACTCAATACAAACCAAGCAGGAGTAGGGTTTTACGCGTCCATCGCGGCCCGAACCTGGGTAAACTGCTTGCGTGAGCTCTACGATCTGCTCTTTGTGCTCCCTCCGCTCCCTTACCGCACGAACAAGGGGCTCCGGTCCCATAGGTGCTCGTGGTGGACAGTTTCCCCCGACACACAGGTGTTCGCCAACATTCCTGAGGGGTTTGTCAAGCTCCTCTTCGCCATCACCAAAGTCGCGATTGGGCCATCAACCCATCCAGAGTTTACACTCTACCGTCACAAGCTCAACGACAGCGCGTCCATGCACTAGGCCGTGGTGCACTTCAAGGGAGGTGATACGTCCAAAACGTATCTATAATTTCTGCTTGCTCCATGCCTCTTTTGGGTGATATTGCTATGATATTTATACACTTCCATACACTTTTGATCATATTTGGACTAACCTATTAACTCAGTGCACCCCAGTGCCAGTTTCTGTTTTCGGCTGTTTTTGTATTTCAGGTTTTCACATTACGAGAACTGTCAGGAAAAATCCAGAAAAAATATATAAAAAATCAGCGTTCCAGAAACTACCGTGCGTCCGAAGGACAGCCGGGGGGGGCCACCAGGGCTCCACGCGCCCTGGCGGCGCCCCCCCCCCCTGGGCCGCGCAGGGGGGGGCGCCTGGGCCCCCCGAGGCTCCTCCGATGCCCCCCTTTGGCATATATTTAAAGCGTCTCAAGAAACCCTCGAAACAGGAACTCTTTTTCGCGATCTCATCTCTGTTCCGCCGCCGCCGCCGCTTCCAAGATCGGGAGCACCAGGAGAACCCTTCCCAGCACCCTGCCGGAGGGGAGGATCACCACCGGGAGCTTCTCCACCACCATGGACGCCTCCCAGATGAGTTGTGAGTAGTCTCCCTTGGACCATGGGTCCATGACCAGTAGCTATGTGATGTTCTCCTCCCGTTCTTGTGCTTCACTAATTAGTCCTCGTGAGCTGCCCTACATGATCGAGGCACATATGTAATCCTTATGCTGTTGCTATGATGAGTTTGCTGGGATCCGATGGATTATGAGATTATGTTCAGATTGTGCTTGAGTAATATATTTGATCTACCTCTTTTATATTTATGTTCATAAGTAATTCTTGCATGTTCTCCGTTGTTATTTATTGCTTTGGCCAAGTAATAGGTAGTGACTCCAAGAGGGAACGTTATGCTCGATTGTGGGTTCATGCCCCTCGATGACTAGTTTGAGTGACAGAAACATGAGTCTAGGGGATGTGCTGTTGCCACAAGGGGGAAAACAACGGCGCTTGTGCCCGCGGATGCAAGGATTGTTTACTTTACGCAAAGTTCTTTTAATGCAGTTGTCTGTTGCTTTGAGTTTACACTATGGGTGGGGCTCGCAACTTAATACCAGCGGGATGTTCTGGATAGATATCTCAAGGTGGATGATTAGTAGTAGATATTGATGGATTTTGGTCTACTTACTTAGGCGTACCGCCCATGCTTTGAACCTCAACCTTTCTTGCAATGTAGTCAGCATTGGTTTGCGTTCGTGGTCCTGTCAATTGCCCAGCTGTAATTCGTTTACCTCACATAGCTGTTTTATCGTCTTTTGGGAGAGAGACATCACTAGTGAACATCATGAGACTCCGGTCCATATTACCATCATTGATCACATCCGCTATTTACTTTTCGCTTTTACTTACTATTGCAAACATTATCTATCACTACTATCACTTGCATTTAATCGTTTGTGAACTACAAGGCCGGAGGGATTGACAACCTCTCTGTACTCGTTGGGAGCAAAGTTATTTGTATCTGTGTGCAGGTCCACGTTGATTGCTAATATCTGGCGCCGTTAGCAGTTGACACCTTCTTGTTGAACCTAGGAGTCTCTGGGATTCGATCCTTGTTATCTTTGCCAAGGGAAAAACTTCCGCAACACTATATCTCACACCTTCCACTTGGGGTAACCAACGAGGGGCGAGAAGCCTAGCAAGAGTTTTTCTGGCGCCGTTGCCGGGGACTCCACTCTTCAGGATAGGGGAGTTGCATGCTATCTTTTACCTTTGCTTTTTAGTCTTGTTAGTTTACCTTTTAGTTTTGCTTTAGTATCTTTTATCGAAAATCACAAAAATAGTTATCTCGTTCTTTAGTTGTCATTATGTCGGGTCCTTTTGTCTTTGACGAGGCAGAAGTTCTCACCTTTAAACAAAGAGGTGGGGAAAGTTTAAAAGATGCTTGGTATAGAATTAATGATTCACAAAAAAGAGCCACCAAGAAGCAACCTACTACTATCTTGCTTAGAAATTTTTATGTTGGAATTACTTCTTGGAATAGGTTTATTCTAGATACTACTATGAATGGGAATTTCCTAGAAGCCCCAGTCTAGGAGTCCCTTAGTATTATTGAAAATCTTGTTGGGAATCTCCCTGTTGTTAGCATTCGAGAGGACATCACCCTAGCTCACATTATGAAAAAACTTGAAAAGATAGAGCTAGAGATGCCAAGCATTAATAAGATAAATGAGTTGGATCGTAAGATCCAAGGGAATTTGAATAGACTTGATAGCTCCATGCATAAAAATTTCAAAATTTTGGAGACCGTCAAATTCCATGACTTGGACTCTTCTAGGATAGACACGATTGAGGATATCTTTAATACTCTAGGAACCACCTTCTCCTCAATCAAAACCAAAAAGGTAGAAACTCCGGCAAAGAAGGAGCCTAAGTTCGTTCACATTCCAAAGGCTCCCCGTTCTAAAAGTAATCCATCTAATGCCAAAGGGGTTGAAACTGTAAAGACTTTGGAAGAAACACCTCTATGTGATGAATTTATAAATGAATCTTCCCTTGACTTTTATCCTTTTGGTCTTCTACCTAGAAGTATCTCTATGAGGCCTTTGTTTGAAAGTCCTCTTAAGACTAGTTGTATTATTGAAGAGCTTTTTGATGATCTTGATGATGGTTCAATTGATACAACTTGATCTATATGCATTATGCCTAGCTTAAAGGCATAAAAGAAAGCGCTTTTGGGAGGCAGCCCACATGAATAAATTTTTTGCTTTTGTTGTGTCTTGATGTTGTTTACTATAGTAGCATCATCATTGTATCTTTGCTTTTCATATTTGTGCCAAGTATAGCCTCTGATTGCTACAAAGTTCAAAAGTTGTGAGGTGCTGTCCAGGAAACAGATTCTGTCCTTGGATAGAAAAATTCGTATAAAATCACCAGATCATCTTTTTGGTTTGAATTTTTTCGACAGGGTTCTCTATATAATTGACTTTCGTGCGTCTGTTCTGAGTTTTTTGATTTGAGTTGCAGAAGTATGCCGAACAAATCATTTACTACCTGATGTTCTGTTTTTCACAGATTCTGTCCTGTTTTGCCTTTCTTTCATTTTGCAAACCAAGAGCTTGCTTTTTCTTTGCAAAAACCTTTTGGCAATCTTGAGAAACAGTAGAACTTCAAGAATATCTTTAGTTCCAGCAAGGAACAATTATTTTATTATGGGTACTAACCTCGCTAATCAGATTATGATGAGTTATGTATGAAGGGAGTTTTCAAGTGTGCGAGGGAAGATGATAAAAAGATTCAGGAGTGTCAAGCGCTCAAGCTTGGGGATGCCCCCGTGCACCCCCAAGAAATATTCAAGGATACTCAAGCGTCTAAGCTTGGGGATGCCCCCGTGCATCCCCTTCTCCATCAACATTATCAGTTCGTCTTTCGTTCCACTATATTTTAATCACTTCATGTGTTATGTGCTATGCTTGGAGCGTCTTGCTTTTAGTTTCCTTTTTAGTTTTTCATAACGAGTCGGAACTCAACTTTCTTTATGTGGGAGAGAAACACGCTCCACTTCTACCTAGAACATAACATAGAATTTTCATGACTATCTTTGCTGTGTGTGTTCTTTGTCTTTTAATAGCTACTATCATGTTCAGCTCTTAGTATTCATGCTTATCTTTACAAAGAGCTTTTGTTTAGTTGGTTGCTTGAACTCTCTTTAATTATCATGCTTATCTCATTAAGAGAGTTCGCTTCCGTTGCATTGGTTAATATGTCGATGATAAAGATGCTACGTGCATAATGGCGCTTAGTAGTTCAGGTTTTCTTATGGTTAGTCTCAAATAGTTGGGGGATTCCCAATGTGTTATTGGAAGTACCAACATGATTTGTTTGCCAATGATGTGGCATGGTTTAGTAATATCTTCCCTCAAGAATTTATTTTGATTGACTTGGCGTATGCTCACGCATATTTAGGACTGTAAAGAAAGTCTGTCAAGCCTTGATGATCTTTTATTTCTGAGTAGCGATATAACTTCCATGCCTGATTCAATGTTGCTTTGTCGCTCTGCATGATTATGACCGTCATTGCTCTCTTAGTTGGTCGCTCCCAGTCTTTTGCTAACCTCCACCTGTACTAAGCGGACTGACTGCTTGTGCATCCACATCCTTTTAAACCAGTTATGCCATATGAGTCCACCATACCTACCTATATGTGGTATTTCACCGCCACTCCAAGTAAATTTACATGTGCTACCTTTAAAACCTTCAGTCTTTTCAATACATAGCTCATGGGAAAGTAGCTTAAAAACTATTGTGGTAAAGAATATGTTGCTTATGTATCTTATTTCTTATAAGTTGCTTGCTGAGCGGTAATCCATGTTTCTGGGGACGCCATCAACTGTTACACTTTTGTTGAATATCATGTGAGTTACTATGCATGTTCGTCTTGTCTGAAGTAAGGGTGATTTGCGATGAGTTGAATGGTTTGAGTATGCATATTGTTAGAGAAGAACATTGGGCCGCCAACCAAAGCCATGTATCATGGTGGAAGTTTTAGCTTGGACATTAATCCTCAATCTCTTACGAGAATATGCTTAAGCATTAAAGAGAAGTCCATCATCTATTTTCTATGTTGTCCCGGTATGGATGTCCCCAAGCTGAGATCTATCAAAAACGAGAAATCAAATGCGATCTATCTCCTTGGACCTTTGTACAGGTGACATAGAGGTACCCCTTTGTGACACTTGGTTGAAACATATGTAATGCAATGACAATCCATGGAAATCCGAGTTAATTAGGACAAGGTGCGAGCACTATTGGTATTCGATGCATGAGGCTTGCAACTTATAGGATGTCTGATGCATGACACATATGAAGTACTACTACCGTTGACAAAATTGCTTCTATGTTTTCAAAATAAAAAAAGCTCTAGCACATGACCATTCTTTTACTTTTATGTTGAGTCTCCACCTTCTTTTAAAAGCACCAGCTACTGAGAGTATGATTGTCATTCTGAGTGTAATGTGCATTGTTCCAAAGTAGCATTGTCCTTTGCATGATTGTGATATCGTTTATTTTGAAATCATTGTATCTAGTCATCACTTAAACCTTGGAGGTGCCCATGCATTTATGTTTTGCATCACTAAAGGGGGCAAGCTAGATATCACATTTGCACATCATATTCATTGCAAATCTATTTGATGTTTCAGTATCATATTGTAAAACTTTTAGTTCTTTGTGATTTTCTCATGAAGCAACTTAATTACTATAGATTCATTATCTCAGTAAGCTTTTGTCATATGACTATGAAAAAGTCCTATATGGTTAATAGCATGTCACCACAGAAATTATTCTTGTTATCATTTACCTACTCGAGGACGAGCAGGAATTAAGCTTGGGGATGTTGATACGTCCAAAACGTATCTATAATTTCTGCTTGCTCCATGCCTCTTTTGGGTGATATTGCTATGATATTTATACACTTCCAAACACTTTTGATCATATTTGGACTAACCTATTAACTCAGTGCACCCCAGTGCCAGTTTCTGTTTTCGGCTGTTTTTGTATTTCAGGTTTTCACATTACGAGAACTGCCAGGAAAAATCCAGAAAAATTATATAAAAAATCAGCGTTCCAGAAACTACCGTGCGTCCGAAGGACAGCCGGGGGGGCCACCAGGGCTCCAGGCGCCCTGGCGGCGCCCCCCCCCCCCCTGGGCCGCGCCGGGGGGGGGGGCGCCTGGGCCCCCCGAGGCTCCTCCGATGCCCCCCTTTGGCATATATTTAAAGCGTCTCGAGAAACCCTCGAAACAGGAACTCTTTTTCGCGATCTCATCTCTGCTCCGCCGCCACCGCCGCTTCCAAGATCGGGAGCACCAGGAAAACCCTTCCCGGCACCCTGCCGGAGGGGAGGATCACCACCGGGAGCTTCTCCACCACCATGGACGCCTCCCGGATGAGTTGTGAGTAGTCTCCCTTGGACCATGGGTCCATGACCAGTAGCTATGTGATGTTCTCCTCCCGTTCTTGTGCTTCACTAATTAGTCCTCGTGAGATGCCCTACATGATCGAGGCACATACGTAATCCTTATGCTGTTGCTATGTTGAGTTTGCTGGGATCCGATGGATTATGAGATTATGTTCAGATTGATCTTGAGTAATATATTTGATTCACCTCTTTTATATTTATGTTCATAAGTAATTCTTGCATGTTCTCCGTTGTTATTTATTGCTTTGGCCAAGTAATACGTAGTGACTTCAAGAGGGAACGTTATGCTTGATTGTGGGTTCATGCCCCTCGATGACTAGCTTGAGTGACAGAAACATGAGTCTAGGGGATGTGATGTTGCCACAAAGGGGAAAACAACGGTGCTTGTGCCCGCGGGTGCAAGGATTGTTTACTGTACGCAAAGTTCTTTTAATGCAGTTGTCTGTTGCTTTGAGTTTACACTATGGGTGGGGCTCGCAACTTAATACCAGCGAGATGTTCTGGATAGATATCTCAAGGTGGATGATTAGTAGTAGATATTGATGGATTTCGGTCTACTTACTTAGGCGTACCGCCCATGCTTTGAACCTCAACCTTTCTTGCAATGTAGTCAGCATTGGTTTACGTTCGTGGTCCTGTCAATTGCCCTGCTGTAATTCGTTTACCTCACATAGCTGTTTTATCGTCTTTTGGGAGAGAGACAACACTAGTGAACATCATGAGACTCCGGTCCATATTACCATCATTGATCACATCCGCTATTTACTTTTCGCTTTTACTTACTATTGCAAACATTATATATCACTACTATCACTTGCGTTTAATCCTTTGTGAACTACAAGGCCGGAGGGATTGACAACCTCTCTGTACTCGTTGGGAGCAAAGTTATTTGTATCTGTGTGCAGGTCCACGTTGATTGCTAATATCTGGCGCCGTTAGCAGTTGACACCTTCTTGTTGAACCTAGGAGTCTCTGGGGATTCAATCCTTGGTATCTTTGCCAAGGGAAAAACTTCCGCAACACTACAACTCACACCTTCCACTTGGGGTAACCAACGAGGGGCGAGAAGCCTAGCAGGAGGGCGTTCTGAAGCGCGCCACCTCCGATTTGTGGGCAGAGCCATGCCTACGGAGAGGCATGCCATGCAAATGGCTGCCCGTGAGGCGATAGCTCGTCTCCGGGACATCCTTCCTTCAATGAAGACTCGTCGCTACCGCTACCTCCCATGCCACGTGCCCTACACGTGCCACTATGCATTTGCTTGCGCAAATGGGGAACATGATGAAGCCATTGAATCAATGCTTGAGTACCTCAAGGCACTTGAGGCAGCCTTTGATAATCTTGTGGACGACTTGGTGGCTACTCGTATGGAATTGGTCCAGAGTGGCTCCGCCAACAGGAGGGAGCTACTCATACAGCGCCACCAATGACATTCGTCTCGTCCGCCGCATCCTACGCACCTTCCATCTTAGCCACCGCTCGCCGTCTGCCTACCACTGAGGAGTTTGACCAGGTCATTGCTCCTACCCCAGTCAGAGCTGCACCACCTGCCGCACCTGCGTCAACACCTCATACCCAGACTCCGCGCCCGGAGCCTATTAGTGAGGAGGAAGTTGAGTCTCCAGCACCACTGGGCCTTACCCTCGGCAGGCCGAGGGAAATATTCAACATCTCCGACTAGTGCGTTATTCCGCGACACACTGTGCTTGCTTATAATATGTGTGTGATATGTAAAATAGGTTGATGGGAGTAGTCTGTTCGCGCATCATGTAGGATCTTGGAGGAGTGCGCTAGCATAAATAACAGGTCAGGATGTGTACGCACACCCTGAGTGACGTATGTATAATTAGAACCCACGTGTAAGATATGTACTAGCGGTCCTTCTTCATGCGCAATCCAGCAGTTAATTTTTAAAAATCCCCCCGGAGCTCCTGTTTTGTTGCCTTTGCAAATCTTGGTTGATTTTTGCTGCTCGGTTCTTCTCATGATTTCTGCAATAATACCCCAGAGTAAGAAATGACCCGTCCCTGGACGCGTTCCATGCCAAGTCAGCCGGAGGAAAATTATGGCACGCAGACAGACTACAATTTCACACAGGGGCAGTCAAGTCAGCAGGGCAGTAAAACAGCATTTTCTCAAGTGTGCCGTCTTTACGAGCAAAGTCAGCAACAGCACCAAGAAATGACGAACCATGTCATTAACATGGGAAATCACCGTGAGCCATACCAGCAGCACTCAAAATTATCTGAATTTCAGAAGACACGTCCAACGACGTTTTCGCACACAGACAAACCTCTTGAGGCCGATGATTGGCTTCGAGATATTGAAAGGAAATTAATTGTGGCACAATGCTCAGACCGTGAAAAGGTGTTGTACACACCACATTACCTTACTGGAGCAGCAGCGTCATGGTGGGAAAATTTTCTGCTTATGCATCCCGACATAAATAATATCACCTGGGAAGATTTAAAGGAAGGCTTTCGTGGGGCACACATCCCTAAGAGCATTATGAAGATCAAGAAAAGAGAATTTGATGACCCCAAGCCAAGAGGCATGACAGTACCAGAGTACAACAGTCAGTTTACGCAATTATCCCGTTATGCCAACGAAGAGCGAATGACTGAAAATAAAAAGATGGAAAAATTCCTGGACGGACTAGCACCAGCACTAAAATGCCAGTTAGTCGTACACACTTTTCCAGATTTCAAGACACTGGTAGACAAGACCATTACGTTGGAGAATGAACGTCGCAGTCTGGAAGACATTCGCAAGAGAAAAAGGGATCAGACCAACCACCCTCGCAACAACAGGAATAAGGTAAATTTCCAGAAAAATGGGACGCACAAACCCACGACAAATGACACACGTCCAAACAAGAATTTTCATGCAAGAGACAAGGATTTTACCTATCGCCCAGGTGTTACCTGCTACGCATGTGGAGAAGAGGGACACTATGCTAAACAGTGCCCAAAGCTAAGAAACTCAGCACCGAAGCCAAACAGCAACGGAAACAATTCCGCGCCCAAGCCTAACAACTTCAACCCCAATAACAATCACCGGAAAGGCCACCTGAACCACGTGACCAAGGAGCAAGCACAGGATGCCCCGGATATCGTACCTGGTACGTTCCCTGTCAACACAATACCTGCCACGGTTTTGTTTGATTCTGGAGCTTCTCATTCGTTCATTTCGAAGAGTTTTGCTTTACAACATGGTTTTTCAATACTTCCGTTGGGAAAATCAATGACCATCAAGTCCCCTGGAAGTAAGCAGATCACTCAGAATTACTGCCAAGGTTTGACAATCGAAATTGAAGGATTAAAATTTCACGCAAACCTCATCGTGTTGGAAAACAAGGGACTGGATGTTATCATGGGTATGGACTGGCTAACAACCAATAAAGGATTTATCGACTGCTTCAACCGGACTATGATTCTTACTCATCATCACGGAAAGACAATAAGAGTCGCAGCTCAAGAAAGGCCAGTATCGCGGCAACCAAAATTAAACAAGGTAGATACTTCTGAGTTAAGCAAGGTTCCAGTTGTATGTGAATTTCCGGACGTATTTCCCGAAGAGTTACCGGGCATGCCACCAAACAGAGAAATAGAATTCACTATTAAGCTAGCACCTGGAACCACTCCCATATACAAGAAGCCGTACAGAATGGCACCATCCGAGTTGGTTGAACTAAAGAAGCAAATAAAGGAACTGCTAGACAAAGGATTTATACGGGCCAGCTCCTCACCTTGGGGTTCGCTGGTATTATTTGCCAAAAAGAAGGATGGGACCATGAGATTGTGTATAGACTACCGAGCGCTCAACATGGTCACAATCAAGAACAAATATCTGATGCCACGAATAAATGATTTATTTGACCCGCTCGCGCTAGCCAAGGTTTTCTCAAAAGTTGACTTAAGGTCAGGTTATCATCAACTGAAGGTACGAACAGAAGATATCCCGAAAACATCATTCACCTCCAGATACAGACTTTACGAATTTACAGTAATGTCGTTCGGACTGACCAACGCCCCCGCATATTTCGTCCACCTCATGAACAAAGTATTTATGAAATTCATGGACAAATTTGTGGTGGTATTTATTGATGATATCTTGGTATATTCAAGGACACTGGAAGAACATGCTGAACACCTCCGCACTGTACTGGGAGGATTAAGGAAACACCAACTTTACGCCAAATTCAGCAAATGTGAATTTTGGTTGAGGCAAGTGGGTTTCCTAGGACACGTATTAACACAAGAAGAAGTTGTTGTGGACCCAGATAAAGTCAAGGCTGTACTTGGCTGGAAGTCACCAGCCAGTGTAACGGATATACGAAGTTTCCTCGGTATGGTCGGATATTACAGAAGGTTTATTGAAGGATTTTCCACCATAGCCAAACCAATGACACAGTTACTCAAGAAGGATAAGAAGTTCGTATGGACCGAAGCATGTGAGAAAAGCTTTCAAGAACTCAAAAAGAAGTTAACAACAGCCCCAGTATAGATTGTACCAAACATACACAAGAGTTTTGAATTATATTGCGGGGCATCACGAAAAGGCCTCGGATGCGTACTAATGCAAGAAGGCAAAGTAGTCGCCTACGCTTCCCGGCAACTACGAAAACATTAAGAAAATTATCCTACTCATGATTTGGAGTTGGCAGCAGTCATTCATGCACTCAAGGAGTGGAGGCACTTTTTGCTTGGGAATCGCTGTGAAATATATACGGACCATGAGAGCCTCAGATATATTTTCACGCAGCCAAAACTCAATTTACGACAACGACGCTGGCTGGAACTGGTAAAAGATTATGACGTCGGTATACACTATCACCCAGGAAAAGCAAACGTGGTAGCAGATGCTCTCAGTCGTGACCCCAGCGCGAACAGTGGCAGCCTACAGAAACTGAGACCCGAATTTCAGCAAGAATTCGTCAGACTCAACCTAATGATGGTCACTAAAGGCGAAGTGTCAAATCTGGAAATACAGCCTACGCTGATAGATCAAATAAAGAAGGCTCAGCACGGGCACCCCAGCATCAAAGGTATAAAAAGAAAAGTAAGTCAGGGCAAGGCCTCATAATTCACCATAGACAGTGAAGGAATATTATGGTTCGGAGACAGACTTTGCGTACCAAATAACAACGACCTTAAACAGCAAATTCTAGCAGAAAGCCACACCGCTCCATACTCAATCCACCCTGGAGGGACGAAAATGTACAAGGACATTCCGGAAAGATTTTGGTGGCACGGCATGAAGAGGGATATAGCCACATTTATTGCATGCTGCGATTCATGTCAACGCATTAAAGCCGAGCACCAAAAACCCGCAGGGCTATTACAGCCAAAAAAGATACCAGAATGGAAATGGGACGATATTGGAATGGATTTTATTGTTGGATTACCACGGTCACAGCACGGTAATGATGCCATATGGGTCATCACAGATAGACTCACCAAGGTAGCACACTTCATACCAGTCAAGACAACCCACACCACCCAAAAGCTTGCCAATCTTTACCTCGCCCGTATAGTATGCCTACGTGGGGTTCCAAAGACAATAATATCCGACAGAGGCACTCAGTTCGTCTCCAAATTTTGGGAACAGTTGCAACAAGCCCTCGGAACGCAACTAACGTTCAGTACAGCTTATCACCCCCAGACTGGAGGACAAACAGAACGAGTAAATCAAAATACTTGAAGACATGCTAAGGGCATGTGTCCTCACATATGGGACCAGTTGGGAGGCAAGCTTACCATATGCCGAGTTTGCATACAACACTCCCTCTCTCTCCCATCGTCCCCTCCAGTCTCTCCCTCCCCCTCGAGCATAGCCTCAGACCAGCCAAGCCCCGCCGCTGGGCACCTCTCCACTGCCCAGTCGGATGGCCTCCTAAAGCCTCTTCCCTGCCACCAGCCAGTTTGGCCCGAGCGCTGCGCCCTCGTAGCCTTGCACCGCCAGAGCCACGTCCGCTTGTCGCCCCTCCCGCGACTCCGTCTCCACCTCGACACCTGCCGATGACCAAGGGTGCCGGTGCACGCCGGCCTCGCCGCCCCGCCGCTCCCGAGAGCTCCTCTACTCCATCCCTCCTCAGCTCCGCCGTCGGAGGCCGCCATGGGGACCAGGACCCGTGCCTGGACCGACCGGCTGCTCTGCTGCAGCTGTCAAGTTCCACCTCGATCCACATTTGCCTTGCCTCTATGCGCCTTGTCTCCTCTGCGTCCATGGTGCCCCTTGACGATCTGCACCACCACAAAGTCATGCCAATCTTGATGCTACGCTGTCGGGCATGAGCAGCTATGCCCCTATATCTTCCCACCTCATTGGCCTATTGATGTTGTCCACTCGAGGCCTCCCTGGTCTTGCTTTGATTCGGATTCATCAAGACCCAGACCGCCCCGAACCATGTCGTCTCGCCGGATCGTCGAGATCATCTCGGTTTTCGCAAGTACCTCTACGTCCGAAGATGTTGGATGCGCCAAGTTCCACTACTACATGTACATGTACTATCGCCGAGGGTTTCACCAAGTTCATCTACGAAATTTGTACGACGACTGTCGCCGAAGACCGTCGAGTGAACGACTACTTCCACTACGACCCGTGTACCACAATTTCCACTACCGCCGAACTCGAACCGCCCCGAAAATCACGCTTCAAAGGTATACCGTCGGAACGACACCCGTGGACGAATGCTGTGTGATGTATGAGATGAATCGCGTGTTTTCACCATGTCCAAGTTGTCCTTGCACGTTCCTCCTCGTTTGCCATGCTGTCGACCCGTGGGAACCCGGTAACCGGGATCACCCCACCTATCTCTTGCATGACTCGCACACGCCACCATTTCTTTTGCGCCGGCATTTCAATGAGTTACCGGAACCGATTTGTTGCCGTGGCACCATTTCGGTTATCACCGCCGTGTCACCTTTTCTTTCCACCACGGTGACGAAATACTCCATATCTTGCTCATGTCCACTTTTAATAAAAGTTGCATAAAACTTGCAAATGTCATCCGCATCATGATAACAACATTTAAAATGTTTAAATTGTTGTTTACTTTAATAAATTGCTAAATGACATGGCGATTTTCCAGAATTGTTGTTGTTATTTCCGACCTCATTTAAAATGCCTAGGTAGTGTAGTTTGCTCATGCTTCACCTCTTACCTTGTTAATAACATCTAATATTGTTGGGTACATAAACGAGAGTCAACTAAATAGAATGTGGTGTTTCGTCAATATGCAACTCGTTGCATATTGAGCTCCACTTAACTTGTAGTTTTGTTTGTGCACTTTGCCATGCCTTGCATTTAAACCGGACATGCATCATACTTTTGTATGCATCATGCCATGATTATGGTTGTGTGTTTACCATGTTGTTTGCTTCTTTCCAGTTTTCTTCTCTCGTTAGCTTCAGTTTCGTCCCGGAGTTTTGAGGATTCGTTCGACTATGTTTGTTTGTCTTATTCATGGACTCGTTCTTCTTCCTTGCGGGATCCTAGGCAAGATGACCGTTCCCCGATATCACCTCTATCTTTGCTTTGCTAGTTGTCTTGCTCCATAGTTATGCCTCGATGCATATTCTTGTCTTGTCAGCCTCATATGTTGCCATGAAACACTCTAACCGCCTTCCTAGCAAATCGATGATTGGCTAAGTACGCTTTTTCTCAGCCCATCTTATAGCGTTGTTAGTTACAGGTGAAGTTGAAGATTGCTCCATGTTTGGACTTCTGTATTGGGATAACACAATATATATCTTAATTAATGAATGCACATATATATTGGTAATGGGTGGAAGGCTTGGCCTTCTGCTTGGTGTTTTGTTCCACTCATGCTGCCTTAGGACCCGATAAACCGATGTTATGTTCCTTGATTTTGCGTTCCTAACACGGTTGGGGTTTATGGGCCCCCCTTGATAATTCACATTGCTTAAAGCTTTTCCAGCAAGGCCCAACATTGGTACTACCATTTGCCTGACAACTAAAAAAACTTGCATAGGGAGTAATTAACCCGAGTTCTTAATCAACCCCCGGGCCAGTGCTCCTCATGAGTGTTGGTCCAAACTAGAGACACTTGCGATGCCACCCAGTTTTCTGGGGTCTTTGGTTGTTGTACATAGTGCTTATCCGGTCGTGCCCTGAGACGAGATGCGCGCGGCTACTATCAGGGTGTCGGCACGCCGGGATGTCTTGATGGAGTAGTTTTACCTTTGTCGAAATATCTTGAGCACGGGATTCCGAGAGTACTCGGGTCTTCCCAATATGGAGTTGCGACTCCGCGGATCGTGAGCTTGTGATGGGCTAAGTTGGGACACCCCTGGAGGGTTATGAACTTTCGAAAGTCGTGCCCGCAGTTATGTGGCAGATTGGGATTTGTTAATATCCAGTTGTAGATAACTTGACACCATATCCTTAAGAATACACTACCTGTGTGAGTAACCGTGACAGTCTCTTTTCGAAGGGTTTCAGAAAGTGAACACGGTGGGGTTATGCATGAACGTGAGTAGCTAGGATCACTTATTGATCATCTTTGGCGACCGTTGGCACATATCCTCATCTCGCTCTGACTTTGTAAGCTAGTTACTTAGTGCTTGCTGCAGCCACTTTATTACCTCTCCACACCTAAAAGGCTTTGATAGTTTTGATACCCGGGAATGGGATTGCTGAGTCCTTGTGACTCACAGATTACAACACACAGCAGATGCAGGTACAACTGAGTACGACGTAGGAGATGGACAAGAACTTCACTAGGAGTTCGATGAAGAGCGTAGTCGTATGTATGTGAAGTATCCCGACGATCAGTAGTGGTTCCTACTAGGGGCGATCAGGACTCGTGGTTGTGGTATCTTTTCTCGTTTGATTTCGTCCGTAGCCGGACTCTGTGTTATTTGGATGAATGTATGAATGTTGAATTAATTGTGTGACGTGGCGAGTGTAAGCCAACTATTTATCTCTTTTATCCCTGTTCTTTACATGAGTTGTGCAAAGATACCACACTTGCGATCATTCCAGAATGCGATTATGCCTCTAACTCGTGCCTCGACACTAGGAGCTATAGTCGCATCCTGGGCATTACAAGTTGGTATTCAAAGCCTTCTCTGACCTAGGAGCCCCCTGATTGATCGAACCGCTGCCGATGTTGAGTCTAGACATACACACACAAATGTTTTTGAGTCCTATATATATCGGAGAGTAGGATTTCTTTTTAATCCTCTTCCCCTTCGTCGCTCTGGTGAGGATTCCTAGCGTTGTTTTAACATCACTATCCTCAATTTTCACCAAAAAAATTAGGATCACGCGGGTATTGTTTGGATTATTCCGATATCTTTGTGAAGAGAATTCTGTCTTGGTGCCTCCTGTCTGTTTAGGCTGAGTCCAGGGGAGTTGAGCTCTGAGGTTTTGTCGTCCCATTGTGTATTGTTACATTTCTAGAATACCAGACGCAGCCGACATCGAAAACTCTTCTATGCATGCCTGGTGGTGAGATAACCCCGACGTCACCCAGTACTGGGGGGATAGTTCAGGAGTATTGCCACAGCTAGTATAGAGGATGCGTTTCGAAGGTCCAAGGTAAACGGTTTCCGAAGGTGCCTGGTTATGTGTTGGCGGATGGATACAGCTGGATGTAGGTATTGCTAGTTGGGTGAGATATTGTTCTTCCTCTGTATCCCCAACACTAGATTGCATAACCGGAAAGCTTCGGGAATTAATAGGTGGGATTCAAGTAGCTCTTAGCTAATCTTCCAACCGGTGCATGATATGAGGTTTGGGTTCAACATCTAGTGGAGAGGTGCTACCTCTTGAGCTTGCGTTGTATTCCCTCGAAGAGGAAAGGGAGATGCAGCACAGTAGCATAAGTATTTCCCTCAGTTTTTTAGAACCAAGGTATCAATCCAGTTGGAGACCACGTGTGAGTCCCTCGCACCTGCACAAACAAATAAGAACTTCGCAGCCAATGCGATAGGGGCTGTCAATCCCTTTACGGTCACTTACGAAAGTGAGATCTGATAGAGATGATAGTTTATATTTTCGGTATTTTTAGTTTAATAAAACAGGAAATAAAAGCACTAAAAGTAAAGTAGATGTAGTTTGATATGTTGAGAATAGACCTGGGGGCCATAGGTTTCTCTAGTGGCTTCTCTCATGCACTACTAGGAAAAGGCATGCTAGTGGTGCACCACTTTTGCCTACTAATGGCGCACTAGTGGTGCGCCACTACCACCATGCCATTAGATTTTTTTACTAATGGCGCACCCCTGGTGCGCCATTACTATCTGGTGCACTAATGGCGCACCAGGAAGTGCGCCATTAGTATAGCGCACAGTGCGCCATTAGTATGCCTCCTAGAGGGCCATATGTACCCATGTGCTTTGGCATACTAATGGCGCACTGGTGGGTGATGCGCCATTAGTTTCATTTGGACAGTGCGCCATTAGTGTCTTGAGTGGTGCGCCACTAGTATGAATATTAGGAATTTGTTTTCTGATATTTTCACAGGATACAAAATATATTATTGGACAGAATTTAGACAACACCAGACAGCAACACCAGATTCATCGAATACAATAGAAGGTTAGTCTCCGAATACAATTCATCATATTAGTCTCCGAATACAATTCATCATATTAGTCTCCGAATACAATTCATCATATTAGTCTCCCAATTCAAAAGACGGAACAAAGATAGAACATTATATTACAAGTCTCGAGACCGCGAGTAGCGAGTTTGTCTTCACATTACAAGTCGATATCGATCATCTAAACTACCATCACATAGAAGAGAGATGCGGTCATCACGATGAGCATCATCGCGATGAAACTCATCTTCATCCGGTTCCTCCAACGCTCCCTCCTCTCTCCCGCTAGATAGCGCGCGTATCTAGATTCCGCCTCCGCCCTAGTGGTGTACCCTTTGTAACTGTTACCGCTGAAACGGTGAACCTGTCTTCGACACTCCTCCCAGTCGTCGTAGACTCCGGGAACCTTACCCTTGTACACGACATACGACGGCATCGCTATGCACTAGCCAAACGAAACGTTAGTACCAATTCACAGACAATACATAAGCAATATATAAGTATGCAACAAAAGGATCGGAAGAGAAAAGCAAGACATTAATAGCATCGATTATATCTAAGTTGAACGACTGTCCAAACCAAAGAGACATACAAGTTCATTAAAGTTTAATTACAACATGAGCCAATCGATGTTTCAGAACTAGACATAGCATCACTACTTTCGACACGACTCAAGGGACCGGAGCGTGGATGAAGCCGCCGTCTATCGTGGGAGTCATGAAATCGCGGGCGTTGTCAGCCTGCATTTGTAGCATTGTGTCTATGTCACTGTTGGACAGTTAATTTCTGAGGTTGAACTGCCCCGAGGTACGAAGGACATCTTGATGGATGATTTCCGCAAACTCCGACAGGATGCGAAAGAATTCTTGTCTGATGTCCACGTCCTGGATTGCCGACAAGCTCGCGGCCCAATCTTTGAGTTTATTTGGTAGCAGAAGGTGATGATGGTCCCGTACGATCGCCCACATGTGATGGATGGTGTAGTAGGCACCCTTCTGACCGCCAGGCGGCTGCTTGACGCAGCAGAACGTCGTATTGTGGGCGAACACGTGCTTGCCATACTTACGAACTATCCTGGTGAAGGTGCCTCCAAATTTGGCGTAGCCAAGGAGAACATCATCAAGAACTTTCTTGACATTTGTGTAGTCTACATTCGACTGATGGTCCGAGTCGAAATACGTGGCCATGGAATATTTCGGGTTTAGGAGGATGAGTGTGCAATGTGTGTCACTGCACAAAACACAGAAAGTTAAAAAAACGATCGAAATCTAAGAAATCATATGTTACGGGGTGGTTGAGGGGACGACTTACTCGGGAAAGTAAGGCACAAGGAAGTTATCCTTATCTCGGTTTGCCAGAATGACGCCTTCGAGGTAAGAACTCGCGACTTGCCGGTCCCCAGCGCTGCCCAAGATCTTGGCACGCATGTAGAAGGGGTCGACTATCACGATGTCCGGGGTCTTGTCTCTAATGATCCGCATCTCCAAACTCAGCGAAAATAGCTGAATGAAGGTGTAGTGCAGCGGATGAAGGTTAAACATAGCGAAGATGTCATCAAACCGCGGGACGATCGTACCCTCGATGGACTTATCCACAAAGCCCTTGCCCTCTGGCACCTTGGCCGTGAAAACCGGGTATGCCACATCCTTCTCTCTGAGACCCCGCTTCTCCAAAGAAAGAACATTGTCATGCAGACTCCACATAGCACCAGTTGCAGCATTGAGCATATTAGTCGGTAGCATCGGCCTACCCGCCACATGCACCCTCCTCATTATATCCTTAGGTGAAGGTGGCCTGTCCTGAGCACGGATCGTACTCGGTGTCGGCTGGCTCGCACCCTTGTTACTCCTTCTTTTGCGTCCCTTCTTCTTCTCCTGTAATGGGACCGAGTTCTGCTCACAGACCGCCTTCTTGAGTGTGTTGGGGCTGATAATATTTCGCACCTCGGCTATCTGAGGCTCGGTGAAGTCAGCAGCTGGATGCGTCTCCTGAGAACTGAACGCCAGACGACACATGTTTCAACTTGGTTTCTCCGTGGTACCAGCTAGATCGCGCACGTATTTTGTAGGGTTGGGTTCTTGAGAAGGAGGCCCCATGAATTCACCATCGTACCCATGATCGGCAAAGTACTTATCGACATTGGCAAATGTACCGTCGTCGTTGTCGTCGTCGTCGTCCGGATCCTGTGCCATATGCATGTTCGGATCCTGTGCCATAGGGATGTCCGGCAGCATTGCGGCGGTCTTGCCATGGCTTGGCGCCGGCAAGACTGGTGGTGTTGTCTTTCGGGTGGTGTCCCCCACACCCAAACAAATCTGGCTCTTCGACCAAAGCAGGGGCCAGCTTAGGCAGGCGCTGAGGGTCATCACATCATCTTCGTCGGCCCCGGCGGGTCGAATCGGAGGTAACAACTCGTCGCAGCCTGGCAGCACCCGAACCAGTTGAACCCTATACAAAGTTGGTGGCATCGGATTACCGTGGAACATGGAGTTGCCCGGTTGAACGATTCTTCCCTTGGCGACATCGACCAACTCGTCGTTCACGAAGTGCAGGAGAGTGCACGGAACGTCGGCGGCGCCCTGCGAAAACATGTAGGGCCTCAGGGAAGCCCAGTCAAAGGAAAGGAGATGAAGTCCTCGGGCGAGAGGCTTAATTAGTTACCGTGATGGTGGCGTCGAGCTCGGCTAATGTCGAGACACCGCCAACGGCGGGTGTGCAATTGACGGAGGGGCCGCTTGCTGCAGAGGTGTCGGCCGGCGTACACCCGGGTGCATTAAGCTCCAATGCCCGTGCCGGCGTCAGAGACACCAATGCCGCCTCCGTCGGAGACACCAATGGCCCCGCCTGCGCGTTCTGCGAGTTGCTGGCCGTGAAGCTGGGAATCGGGGCGGCCCCTGTTGGCCGCCCACAATCCACGCCGTCAGCCCCTGAATCAAGGTAGGCATAATGCCAGTGAGCGTCGATCCCAGTTGTTGTTGCACTTGCTCTTGGACAATCTTAGGAATCCGCGCCACTTGTGCCTTGAGTTCTTGAACCTCGCGCGCCTGGTTTTCTGAGCTGGTCTTTTTCTCCTTTCGCCCACCAGCGTTATGGTATGACGACCATTTTGTGGACAAGCCTTTGCCGGCCACACGACCAGCTGACGACGGCTTACTGAGATTATCCTTTTTTCATTACATTCAACGCCCTATTTAGAGTGGTGTCCCAAGGGGTGTTCTGAGTCGACCCCGCGCTACTGCTTTTAGTCGCCTACGGAAGGAATGTGAACCATTTAGAAATTTGGCTTCATTAATTAGAATGCAACCATATGGAGCTAATTACGCGGGGTGTATTCCTTACCAGAACAACCTCAAGGGCCCTGGTCTTCGGATCCGTGGTGAGCTCCTTTGTTACCGGGTCCTCCTTGTATCGGGCCCTAACAAAGTTCATGGTCTGCTTGTCACCGTATTTATCGAAGAGGGGCGATAGGCCTTGCTCGGCACGCTCCGCGTCCTCCTTGTCCCATATAGGCTCCGCCACTCTGTAACCGCCGGGACCGAGTGTGTGTTCCCCTAAGTTCAACTGCCGCATTTCTTTCCCCCACTGACTTGATTCGGAGGTTGCGGTGCTCTCGCACTTGATCTTGAACTCCTTGTAGTCATCTTCGGTGATCGAAGGATTTTTCTCCTTGATCTTCTCATAACTAAAACCTTTGTCAATCATTCTCTTCACCGAGCTTCTCCAAGTAGACAGGGCCGTGCTCATCCTCGTGAGGGCGGCATTGTTCACTTTATTCCCTGTGAGGCTTGTGTTTTCAAATTCAGCAGGGAACTTGTATCGTTCGTGCAGCTTCGTGAAGAGGAGGTTGCGCAAATTCCCTCGGTCCTTATGCCTTAGGTTCTCGGTGTTGATCGAGATGGTGCTTCGGAGAATGCACCCAAGCTGAACCAAGTACCCCTTGACTATTTGTTTGGGCGTCGTTGGATTCCCGTCGGAGTCCACTTCAGTAAATTCCTCCTTGACGGTGCGGAGCACAGTCGGGCGCCGGTCCTTCCGTTGCTTCTTCGGTTGGCTGCCATCTATGCGTGCGCCGCCATCATCAGTGGTGGCAACCTCAGCGGCACCATCAGTGGTGTCATCCCCAACAGCACCATCAGTGGGGTCATCCTCGGCGGCACCATCAGTGGTGTCAGGATTGGTGTCTTTCGCAGCGTCCTCATAGAAGTGAGGTTGTTCCTCCATCTCCTGGGATAGCTCCCAGAATGCCTTGCCGCCCGAACCGCCGGCCTCATCGTTGTGGGCCATGTTTCTCTCTAAATAGGAAAAAAGTTTGGTCAAAAAGTTGGTTATTGTCAAGGAACAAGATCATGGTCTCATCATTTAGGATTTGTCGACACCGAGGCATCCTAAAAGCTAAGCTTTTATCATTTAGGGTTTTTCGACGCCGAGGCACCCTATTAGCCTAAGCTTTCATCATTTAGGTTTTTATCAACACCGAGGCACCCTAAAAGCCAAGGTTTTATAATTTATGGTTTGTCGACACCGAGGCATCCTAAAAGCTAAGCTGGGAAGGAGAATTCTAAGTTGGGCCTAATCACTTGGCTCTATTGCCGCCTATAGTTTAATGCAGCAAGAATAAAGGGGTAGTTGATCCTACTTAATTAAGTACTAAGATACCCCGGCCCATGCAGTAGTCACAAGTACCCCATATGTCCTATTTTTAGCAAAGTCATGCTAAAATTCACGGAAAATTTCAGCATGACCTTTGCTGAAAATAGGACATATGGAGTACCCGAATTTGCTAGAACGGAAGTTAATCGACATTCCAGCAAACTCAAGGGCCTCTCAGGGTACCTGCAAAATCATCACGACACGATGGTCGAAGACAAAACCCAGCAAAAATCTGGATGGAGTGCATCGGCTTTCAACTCCACTTTAGACTATTCAAATTCCAGTTTGCATAGGCTTGGGCATATCATTTTAAATAGAATATCATTTCAAATAGCTTTATAAAGACAAGCACCAACATTGTATAAGAGAAAATATAAGCAGCATTATCTGAAATAGGAGTGTATCAGTGTGGCAGCACAATTATCTGAAATTTAACATACAAAACCAGATCATGAAACTGCTTCAACTAAATGCATATGTTACAAATTATCTATCTATTCAAATTATCTAGCACTGCCAAATCATTTTTAATTTGGGTCACAAGCTGACAAGGAGCTTCACAAATGATATGCCATCTAACAACCCTGTATCTATCTTCTATCTACCTATCTATGTTTCTAGCTGACAAGGAGCTTCACAAGGAGCTTCACAAGCTGACAAGTCAATTTACTTAGTTACATCTAAAATGACAAACACTTGATCTCTGGGAATTAAACTGAGTCAAGCTCTTTAGTTCTCACATCTCCCTTGAGTTCATAGGAGAAGGCAGAAAGTTTCAGACTACTCCCTTAAGTTCTCACATCTCTCTCACATAGGTTGAATTCCTCGAGCCAATCAGCTTCTGCTAATGCAGGCTGACATGGTAAAAACCTTGACAGCAAGAGTACAGTATACAAACTGCAGGAGAAACATGGTAGCACAAGAGAAGGGCAGCACCTACTACTGTAAACTATAGCATGATCGATGCAAAGAAACTTTTTTGTGTGTGTGCGTGTTTCTGGAACGGCAGGAGAAACTTACTAGTTCAGTGTGACACTACAAGCAGAGGACAGTAACATGAGCTTTACATCTCTGACATACTGCCGCAGTTTCAATACAACTCCAAAACTGAGGCCTTGTTTGGACAAAACACAGTGAAATTGCACTACATCTAAAATGCACTACAGCAGCACTGTAACCAAAAAGTTGAGACCTTGTGTACATAGGATCAGGATGCAGTGAAGAATTTAACCAACACCCCCAGCTGGGCAATAGCTAATGCCTGCTACAACTTTCTGCTGCAATATGGTTAAATTAAGTATGCCAGCACACTACCCTGTTAAGCTCTCCAAGTCTCTATCCAACATGTACAAGACCGGCAACATGTAGTAATCCAGGCTGCACATATATATTTGGCTTCATCGACACTATGAGTAAACTGAACTTTCTGACACTGATGATGTGATGCGGGGAAACACACAGTTAAATGACACATATGCATCATGTATGATCCCCTTGATTTTCAGGAATTTACTAAGACGTTCCGTTGCGGCATAAACTGAAGAGAGATTTCAGCGATAAATAATACTAGACTTATGGAAAATTTACATAGACTTATTTTATGTAAAACTCTATTAACAAAAATTGAACCTGAATGCAAACAACTCCCAAGCCACATGGGAAGTTAACTCACTATCTGAGACCCTAATGACTATGGTTAGTTGCTGGTAACACAGGCTGTGACTTGCGAGCCGCAACAAATGTGACCTACCTAAACTAGGCTCATTCAATTGCAGGACTGAGGCAATACCAAAACACATGGTAAACTGAAGCAACAAACTAGCCACCTGCTCGATTTTCCCATTGTGTGCCAATTAACAAGCAGAAAGGGAAATAATTTCTTCTAGCACAGAGGCAGGATTCACTTGAGAGCTTCATTTGGAGTCAATAAAATTCACCCTTTGCCAACATAATTTGTGTGCGGATGTAATACACAAGTGCAGTGCGTTGAGAGCAGTTTATAGCAAGACCCAAACACGCAGCACTTGGCACTTAAACCCGGCGGAGAGGACCAGCCTAGGGAGAAGAGAAGCATCTCGCCCTCATCCATCAATTGGAAACTACTGTGCGTACCGAGCTGTGCAGCTTCACGCTGCTCCGGTCAAGATCCAGCAGCCGTGCCCCTCGTACAGCAGGTAGGGGCAGCTCACCGCCATCCTGTTTGATATTTATTTGTGTTTAAATATGTTCAAACTTGTTTAAATCATAACTAAATATCCATAGCTCCAAATTTGACAAACTTTATATGCTTTTGGGAGTAACATATAACCAAGCACTACTAGTCTTTTTTTTGGATTTTTAGTTGCATTCATTTGTGAATTGGTAAAACATTTATGAATATGACAAAATATCATCAAATTTGAAAAAATATTCATGAATTCAAAAAGTGCCCATGAAATTTTAAAATATTCATGAATTCAAAAAGTGCCCATGAAATTTAAAAATATTCATGAGTTCAAAAAATATTCATTAGGTAGGGTGGTCCTGCTTCTTCTTGTCGTGTATGCTGCTACTTCATCGTCGTCGTCATGTTCCATCTTTGGGTCGCCGTACTTGTCGAAGTCTTGCTCATTGGCGACTCCATCCATTCCAATGATCTTCCTTTTGCCTCTCCTCACGACAACATGACTGGGCTTTGACGGGTCGGTAATGAAGAAGCATTGGTCCACTTGGGAAGCCAGTACCCATGGCTCATTTTTCGTGGTGACGTTTGCGCCCGCGGTCTTGGATTTGGCTTCGGGTATAACCATGGTGGTGAAATACCGGTCTTCTTTTAGTACGCTCTTGGCCCATCTGACACGGAACATCGGGACCTTCTCTCCAGCGTAGCTCAGCTCCCAGATCTCTTCGATCCTTCCGAAGTATTTGTCCTTGTCATTACCGGTGTAGGATTCCATCGTTACCCCGGAGTTCTGATAACCATCACTCTTCATGTCCTTGTCCTCGGTGTAGAACGTGTACCCGTTGATATCGTACGCCTCATACGTCATCAGGTTGTGCTCGGCGCCCTGTGACAAGGTGAATATGAGATTTTCTTCCGCGGAAGAATCCTCATGTAAAGGGTACGACAGAAGCTTCTCCTTGAACCAACGCGTGAAACATGAGTTGTGCTCTTTGCTTATATCTCCGTCCGTCCTCTGTTGGCCTCGGTCATTGTACATCTTCTCAATAAAGGTTTTGTGCTCTACCACCCAAGGATCGACCACGTCTATGTGTTGTAGCGCGACTAGGTTTGCTCTTTCAAAGTTGGCGAGTCAACCCTCGAAGTCGACATGCATTTCGCGGCGACCCTCGCGGTGACCCCATCTAGCGAGCCTGTCGAGGTGCCTGTTGACGGGCAGACCAACGGGGTTCTCGATGCCTAGATAATTCGTGCAGTAGGAGATGCACTCTTCGGTCAGAAAGCCCCTGGCTATGCTTCCCTCTGGACGTGACATGTTGCGAACGTATCATTTGATGACACCATTCATCCTTTCGAACGGCATCATGTTGTGCAGGAACGTCGGCCCGAGTTGGATGATATCCTCCACGATATGGACCAGCAGATGCACCATAACGTCAAAGAATGCGGGCGGGAAGTACATCTCAAGCTCGCATAGTATCACCACGATCTCTTCATGTAGCCTTCTGAGTTGCATCATGCCAACCGACTTCCGAGAGATGATGTCGAAAAAGTTGCATAGGTGAAATAGCGTTTCACGGACGTGCGCATCCATGATCCCACGGATTGCAGGTAGAAGTATCTGCATGATCAGCACGTGACAGTCGTGAGACTTCATCCCGCTGAACTTCTGCTTCGCTGGGTCTAGGTATCTGCTTATCTTCCCCGCGTAACCATAAGGAAGTTTTACTCCTATGAGGCAGGTGAAAAACTGCTCGATCTCCTCCTGACTTAGAGTGAAGCACGCGGGAGGGTAGTCATTTCTGGTCTTCTTGGCCTTTTTGCCTTTGCGACGACTTTCCGTGTCCTGCTTCGCCTCATCATCATCATCATCATCATCATCATCATCATCATCATCATCATCATTAGCGTGAAGCTCCTGCCTGATGCCCATTGATTTCAAGTCTTCCCTTGCTTTCGGCCCATCTTTGGTCCTCTCTGGCATGTTGAGCAGGGTACCAAGCAGACTCTCGCACACGTTCTTCGTGATATGCATGACATTAAGGCTGTGAGGCACACGGTGGATCTTCCAGTACGGCAAGTCCCAGAAAACAGACCTCGTTTTCCATATCTTCAGCAGTGGCTCCGGCGCCTTTCGCTTCTTTCCCGGCTCTGGCGCCTGTTGCTTCTTTCCCAGCAGTGGGCAATCTTTCCAATTTTTCAACAGCTCGTCTATTTCCTCGCCGCTCCTTGTACGCGGGCGTCTTCGGGGTTTGGTTTCACCATCGAACAGATCCTTGCGTTTCCTCCACGGGTCATCTTCGCGAAGCCACCTTTGATGTCCCATGAACACGGTTTTCGAAGACCCGAGATCTCTATCTAGCTGGCGATACGTTGTTTCATCCATGGACCTAACGCATCCAGAAAATCCGTGGACCACCTGCCCCGCGGCATATCCGTAACCGAGATAGCCATGCACCGTCGTGAGCAGTGCGGCTCTCATAGGGAAATATTCTTTCTCTGCGGCGTCCCACGTATTGGCTGGCGTTTTCCACAGCGTGTCTAGCTCCTCTTTCAGCAGCCCCATATACAGATTGATGTCGTTCCTTGGTTGTTTCGGCCCTTCTATTAGCATACTCATGTGAATGTACTTCCTCTTCATTTACAACCAGGGGGGAAGGTTGTACATCCACACAAACACATGCCAGGTGCTATGTGTGCTTCTCTGGCTACCAAACGGATTGACTCCCTCGGTGCTCGCGCCCAGCACGATGTTCCTTGGATCGTTCCAAAATTCGAGGACTTCGAAGTTCAACGCTTGCCACTGGCTCGCATCCTTAGGGTGACTCAGCATCTTGTCTTTTTTATTTATCTCCGGATCATTTCCGTCATCTTCTCGCTTCTTCTCCTTCCTATCCGCGTGCCAACGCAGGAGCTTTGCTACCTTAGGGTCCGCGAAATACCGCTGCAGACGAGGAGTGATCGGAAAGTACCACACCACTGTTCGAGGAGCTTTCTTCCGCTTCTTGTATCGAGTGACGCCGCACACCGGACATATGGTAGACTCTGCGTGCTCGTCCCGATAAATGATGCAATTGTTCATGCACACATGGTACTTCACGTGCGGTAAATCCAAAGGACGCATGATTTTCTTCGCCTCCTCAAAAATGGTCGGGTACTTGTTCCCCTTGGGAAGACGTTCGTGCCAGAATGACATGTTCTCGTCAAAGCATGCGTCGGTCATTTTGTGTTTTACTTTCATCTCCAAAGCCATGAGCGTTACTTTCAGGCGGGTATCCTCGGGCCTGCATCCTTCATACAATGGAGTAATCGTGTCTGTCTCCATTTGATACAACTTGACTTTCTCTCGGGCGGAAGCTCTTGCGTTATCCGTCTGCTTGAGAAGCAGCTCTTGAATATGAGGGTCCTGCACACAACCTCCATCGTCGTCTGCTCCGGCATCTTCATCTAGATCATGATCATGCCCTTCGTCTTGATCTTCCTCATCATCATGTCTGGCATCTTCTACATGATGACTGTGTACAGCATCACCGTCGTGATCATGTCCTAGAGATTCTTCTTCTTCTCGCCCGCCCTCGCCGCAGTGGTTGTCCTACTGCCCTTCCTCATTTATTGCCCGGCCATGGACGACTTCATAGTCATCTTCATCACCTTGCCACTGATAGCCATCCATGAAACGACGCAAGAGCAGGTGGTCCCGCACCTGCCCGGAATCCGGGTCCGCAATAAGGCTCTTCAGCTTGCATCTTCGACACGGACATCTTATCTCCGTCCCGTTATTTTGAAGCATCTCGGCCTTCGCGGAGCTAAAAAATCTATTCACAATGCCTACGGTCATGGTGCGGACCATGGTCACCTGCGGGGTAGATCAAAACGATATTTTAGAACCAAGAAAAAATTTGGCATGACTTTCCCTAAAAATAGGACCAAAAAGAATGCATAGTGCCAAAATTCTCGCCGAAACGGAAATGAATCAACATTTCGGCAAAATATTGGCAACTATCGCATTTCAAATACCGGTACCTACAAACACAAACATATATGCAACACCACAAACATATGCAACACCACAAATATACATAGATCTAGCTAGGCCATAAAAAGTGCATGTGCACGGTTGTTGGAGCTCGAGGGAGAAAAAATGATCTACAACATAAAGATACCTTTCCCCCCTTACTTGCCTATCAAAAAAAGGTAATTTAACCACTTCATTTTGATGAATCTATGGTGCAAATGAGGTGAGGAGGAGGAGGCAGAAGACACAAGCTTGCAGGAGGAGATGGAGAGAATGAAGTGGGGAAAGTGAGTGTGTAGGTGTGGCTGTCCAAAATATCTAGCTGGTCCCAGTTTACTAATGGCGCACCAGTTACTAATGGCGCACCAGTTACTAATGGCGCATTAGTGACTAGTGCGCCATTAGAATTTTTGCAAAAAAAAAAATATAAAAAAATTAGTACTGGCGCACTGAGTTGGAGGTGCGCCATTACTAGTTAAATTAGTAATGGCGCACTGTGCCACGGTGCGCCATTAGTTTGTCTGGAATATTTAAAAAAAATTGTTACTAATGGCGCACCGAAGGTCTGGTGCGCCATTAGTATTTGGACACTAATGGCGCACCAACACATGGTGCGCCATTAGTATATAGTAACGGCGCACCACATGTCTGGTGCGCCATTAGTGGCCATATCATCTATAGCCCATTTCCTAGTAGTGATGATAGCGATATTCTACGGCTGGTAAACAAATTACTGTCGAGCAATTGATAGAAAAGCGAATAATTATGAGACTACCTAGGCATGATCATTGTATATAGGCATCACGTTTGAGACAAGTAGACCGACTCCTGCCTCCATCTACTACTATTACTCCACAGATCGACCGCTATCCAACATGCATCTAGTGTATTGAGTTCATAAGAACAGAGTAATGCCTTAAGCAAGATGACATGATGTACAGGGATAAACTCAAGCAATATGATATAAACCCCATTTTCTTATCCTCTATGGAAACAATAAAATACGTGCCTTGCTGCCCTTACTGTCACTGGGAAAGGACACCGCAAGATTGAACCCAAAGCCAAGCACTTCTCCCATTTTAAGAACTATAGATCTAGTAGGCCAAACCAAACCAATAATTCGAAGAGACTTGCAAGGATATTATGAGAACACATAAAAATTCAGAGAAGAACCAAATATCTTTCATAGATAACCTTGATCCTAAACTCACAATTCATCGGATCTCGACAAACACACCGCAAAAAGAGATTACATCGAATAGATCTCCTCGAAGACCGAAGAGAACTTTGTATTGAGATCTAGAGAGAGAGAGAAGAAGAAATCTAGATACTAGCTATGGACCCGAAGGTCTGTGGTAAACTACTCACAACTCATGGTGAGGGCGATGATGATGATGATGAAGGCCTCCGTGATGGATCCCCCTCCGGTGGAGCTCCGGAATAGGCTCCAAGATGGGATCTCCATGGGAACAGAAGCTACTGCGGTGGAATTATGGTTTTCTCTCTGTTCTCGGAGTTTCTGGGGTACGTGGACTTATAGAGGAAGAAGGAGGGCACTGGGGGACGCTCGAGGGGGCCTCGAGGCAGGGGGCGCGCCCTGGGAAGGGGGGTGCGCCCCCACCCTCGAGGGCCACCTCTTGATCCCCTGACGTGGTTCTCAAGCTCCGCGTGCATGATTTTCCCGAAAATATCTCTCGCGAAGGTTTCATTCCATTTGGACTCCATTTGATATTCTTTTTCTGCAAAACCCTGAAACATGCAAAAAACAGCAATCTCGACTGGGCCTTTGGGTTAGTAGGTTAGTCCCAAAAATGATATAAAAGTGAATGATAAAGCCCATTAAACATCCAAGACTTCATAAATAATAGCATGGAACAATAAAAAATTATAGATACGTTGGAGATGTATCAAGCATCCCCAAGCTTAATTCCTGCTCGTCCTCGAGTAGGTAAATCATATAGAAAGATATTTTGATGTGGAATGCTAACCAATATAGTTTTTCAATGTAATTCTCTTAATTGTTGCATGAATGTTCAAATCTGAAAGATTCAAGATAAAAGTCTATATTAACATAAGAAATAATAATACTTCAAGCAATACTAACAAAGCAATCATGTCTTCTCAAAATACTATGGCTAAAGAAAGTTATCCCTACAAAATCATATAGTGTTGGCTATGCTCCCTCGTTATCACACAAAAATATTCATATCATGCACAACCCCGATTTCTGCCAAGCATTTGTTTTCATACTCTATCTTTTCAAACCTTTCAACCTTCACGTAATACATGAGCGTGAGCCATGGATATAGCACTATGGGTGGAATAGAGGTGGTTGTGGAGAAGACAAAAAGGTGGGAGATAGTCTCACATCGACTAGGCGCATCAACGGGCTATGGAGATGCCCATCAATAGATATCAATGTGAGTGAGTAGGGATTGCCATGCAACGGATGCACTAGAGCTAAATATGAATGAAAGCTCAACAAAAGAAACTAGTGGGTGTGCATCCAACTTGCTTGCTCACGAAGACCTAGGGAATTTGAGGAAGCCCATCGTTGGAATATACAAGCCAAGTTATATGATGAAAATTCCCACTAGTATATGAAAGTGACTAAACATGAGACTCTCTACAATGGAGAACATGGTGCTACTTTGAAGCACAAGTGTGGAAAAAGATAGTAGCAATTGTCCCTTTTCTTTTCTTTTCCTTTTTTTCTTTTTTTTTGGGCCTTTTTTTTCTTTGGCCTTTCTTCTTTTTTTCTTTTTTTTTGCGGAGGGCCTTTCCTCCCATGGGACAATGCTCTAATAATGATGATCATCACACTTTCATTACAACTCGATATTACAACTCGATACTACAACAACAAAGTATGACTATATATGAATGCGTCCAGCGGTGTACCAGTATGTGCAATGAAACAAGAGTGACATGTATAAAAATTATGCATGGTGGCTTTGCCACAAATACTTTGTCAACTACATGATCATGCAATGGCAATATGACAATATGATGCGTGTCATACGAACGGAATGGTGGAAAGTTGCATGGCAATATATCTCGGAATGGCTATGGAAATGCCATGATAGGTGGGTATGGTGGCTGTTTTGAGGAACAATATGGTGGCCGTTTTGAGGAAGGATAAATAATGGGTTTATGGCACAGACGAAAGTTGCGTGGTACAAGAGAGGCTAGCAATGGTGGAAGGGTGAGAGTGCGTATAATCCATGGACTCAACATTAGTCATAAGAACTCATATACTTATTGAAAAAGTCTATGAGTCATCAAAACAAAGCAATCAACGCATGCTCCAAGGGGGGAGGTTGGTAGGAGTTAACCATCGCGCGCACCTGACCTCCACACAAAGGTTGGCACTCTACAAATACCTCATGATCTAACTCCGTCACATATCGGTTCACCATACGTGCATGATACGGGAATCAGTAACCTTAACACAAGTATTCCTCAATTTCATAATAACTCTACTAGCATGACTCTAATATCACTATCCTCATGTCTCAAAACAATTATCAAGCATCAAACATCTCATTCTATTCAATGCACTTGGTGTGAAATTTTTTACTACATGGACATTGGATGTCTATCATGTGAAGACTAGTTTCTTTAGACTAAACACATTACCATGCTGTTTTAATAGACTCTCAAAATGATATAAGTGAAGCATGAGAGTTCAATAATTTCTACAAAATATTACCACCACCGTGCTCTACAATATAAAAGTGAAGCACTAGAGCAAAAACTATTCAACTCAAAAGATATAAATGAAGCACATATAGTGTTCTAACAATTTCTAGTCCATATTTAAATCTCTCAAATAGGTGTGTCCAGCAAGGATGATTGTGGAAAACTAACAAGCAAAGACTCAAATTATACAAGACGCTTCAAGCAAAACACATAACATGTTGCGAATAAAAATATAGCTCCAAGTATAGTTACCGATGGATGAAGACGAAAGAGGGGATGCCTTCCCGGGGCATCCCCAAGCTTAGGCTTTTGATTATCTTGAATTTACTTGGGGTGACATGGGCATCCCCAAGCTTAGGCCTTTGCTACTCCTTGTTCCATAGTCCATCAAAGCAATACTCAAAACTTGAAAACTTCACAACACAAAACTTAGACAAAAATTCTCGTGAGCTCCGTTAGTATAAGAAAGCAAACCACTACTCAAAGGTACAGCAATGAATTCATTCTTTGTTTATATTGGTATTAAACCTACTGTATTCCAACTTCTCTATGGTTCATATCATCCAATACTACTCATAGATGCATCAGAATAAGCAAACAACACACGAAAAACACAATCTGTCAAAAACATAAAAGTCTATAGTAATCTGCAGGTTTCGCCAACTTCTGGAACTCCAAAAAATTCAAACTAAACTGTTAAATTTGCGGAATTTGTCTACCAATCATCTGCAAAAAGAATCAACTAAAAAGCACGCTCGAGTAAAATCTGAAGACCACTTTAGCTAGCGCTAACGATTCTGTTTTCCACAGCAAGATCACATAAACTTCACACAAGTCTTCCCAAAGGTTCTACTTGCCACAAACACTAAACAGAACATGAAACCACATCTAATCAGAGGCTACATGCAATATTTATTCCCTAACAGCAACAAAAACAAAAAATATAAAGTTGGGTTGCCTCCCAATAAGCTCTTTCTTTATAGCCATTAAGATAGGCTTGAGAATTCAATGATGCTCACATGAAAGATATGAGTTGAAGCACAAAGAGAGCATCATAAAACATGTGACAAACACATCTAAGTCTAACATACTTCCTATGCATAGGCATTTTATAAGCAAACAATTTATCATAGCAAGCAAGATTTAGCGTATGCAAGGAAGAAGAAAGAAACAAGATCAATCTCAACATGAAGAGAGTTAATTTAGTAACATGAAGATTTCTATGACCATATTTTCCTCTCTCATAATAATTGCATGTAGGATCATAAGCAAATTCAACAATATATCTATCACATAAATTACTTTCTACATGATCCATATGTATGCAAAGTTGATCCTCATTCAAGATAGTGGGATTAACATAGAACAAAGACATTACTTCTCCAAGCCCACTTTTATCAAAAAAAATATAAGATTGATCAATATCCAAAGTAGTGGGATCAAAAGTTGACAATCTTTCAGTCCCACTTTCAATATCATGGCAAACATTATTATCAGTCTCATATTCATCATGGGGCTTAAATATATTTTCAAGATCGTAAGAAGCATCACCCCAATCATGATCATTGCCACAGGTAGTGGACATAGCAATACTAGCATCCCCAAGCTTAGGGTTTTGCATATCATTAACACAATTGACATTAATAGAATGTATAATAACATCATTGCAATCATGCTTTTTATTTAACAATCTATCATGAATCACTTTTTCTTTTAACAATTCCTCACAATTTTTAGATTCATAAATTTCAAGCAAAACCCCATAAAGATAATCTAGTGCACACAACTCACTATCAATTGGTTCAACATAATGGGATCTATTAAAGAGATTAGCAAGTGGATGAGGATCCATACTTCAGCAAGCGAAGATGCAAGCTAATTGAGGGAACATAGCACACAAGCAAACAAGAGGCAAGCGGACGGTAAACACACGGCGGATGAAGGGCAAATAAAACGGCAAGGGTGAAGTGGGGGAGAGGAAAATGAGAGGCAAATAAATGTAATGCGAAGGATAAGGGTTTGTGATGGGTACTTAGTATATGACTTTTGCGTAAGCCTCCTCGGCAACGGCGCAAGAAATTCTTCTTGCTACCTCTTGAGCTTGCGTTGTATTCCCTCGAAGAGGAAAGGGAGATGCAACACACTAGCATAAGTATTTCCCTCAGTTTTTGAGAACCAAGGTATCAATCCAGTATTAGACCAGGCACGAGGCCCTCGCACTTGCACAAACAAATAAGAACTTCGTAGCCAAGGAGATAAGGGGTTGTCAATCCCTTTACGGTCACTTACGAAAGTGAGATCTGATAGAGATGATAGTTTATATTTTTGGTATTTTTAGTTTAATAAAACAGCAAATGAAAGCGGTAAAAGTAAAGTAGATGTAGATTGATATGTTGAGAATAGACCCGGGGGCCATAGTTTTCTCTAGTGGCGTCTCTCATGATAGCGATATTCTACGGCGGGTAAACAAATTACTGTCGAGCAATTGATAGAAAAGCGAATAATTATGAGACTATCTAGGCATGATCATTGTATATAGGCATCACGTCTGAGACAAGTAGACCGACTCCTGCCTGCATCTACTAATATTACTCCACACATCGACCGCTATCCAGCATGCATCTAGTGTATCGAGTTCATAAGAACAGAGTAACGCCTTAAGCAAGAAGACATGATGTAGAGGGATAAACTCAAGCAATATGATATAAAACCCATCTTTTTATCCCCGATGGCAACAATACAATACGTGCCTTGCTGCCCCTACTGTCACTGGGAAAGGACACCGCAAGATTGAACCCAAAGCCAAGCACTTCTCCTATTGCAAGAACTATAGATCTAGTAGGCCAAACCAAACCAATAATTTGAAGAGACTTGCAAGGATATTATGAGCACACATAAAAAGTTCAGAGAAGATCCAAATATCTTTCATAGACAACCTTGATCATAAACTCACAATTCATCGGATCTCGACAAACACACCGCAAAAAGAGATTACATCGAATAGATCTCCTCGAAGACCGAGGAGAACTTTGTATTGAGATCCAGAGAGAGAGAAGAAGCCATCTAGATACTAGCTATGGACCCGAAGGTCTGTGTTGGTAAACTACTCACAACTCATGGTGAGGGCGATTGTTGGGGGAAACTGTCCACCGCGAGCACCTATGGGACCGGAGCCCCTTGCTTGTGCGGTAAGAGGGCGGAGGTAGCACAAAGAGCAGATCGTGGGGATCACGCAGGCAGTTTACCCAGGTTCGGGCCACGATGGACGCGTAAAACCCTACTCCTGCTTAGTTTTGTATTGAGTTGGAGAGCTCGGGAGCTTGAAGAACTAGCTACACCGAGCGTATGAGCGATCTAGGTTCCGAACCCCCTCTACGTTGCGCATGGGCCTCCTTTTATAGTGCAAGGGGTCACCGACAGGTGTGAACGTAGGAGAAAGGGTAAAAATGTAAAAGAGGTGGTAGTTGTAACAGTGCGGGAATAGTGGAGCTACAGTGCGTGAACAGTGGTCGCTACCTACTTTGACAGTGGGGGACAAGAGCATTCAATGCCCGTCGCCGTCGACCCCAAAAGCGCCCGCCCTTGCGTCTCCGTTTGCCACGGCGATGGCTTCACCACCGTGGAGTGCCACCGTGTCCCCCAGGCTGCACAGCCATCCGCCACGCGTCCCTGGAATGGCCCCAGTGCGACGCGTGGTTCGATGAGCTGGAGCGCGGGCACACAGCACAACTCTCCCCGGCAAGCACCTTGCCGGGGTCTTGATCTTGCCGGGCCCGGGAGCTTGTCGGGCTCTGAAGCTTGTCGCTCCCCGGGCCCTGCCGGGGCGCATATAGCGCCGAGGCATGCCTTCTGTGATGTAATCTTCTAGTCTTCCTGGCAAGCTCCTCTTGCCAGGGCCTTGCGTGAGTGAGGTAATCTTGAGCCTAGAACGGCCTTCCCGGCAAGCTCCACTTGCCGGGGTCTTGATCTTCTGTCTTGTATACTTTGTTTTTGAACGGTTTTATATGGAGCAGGAAGGTCTCCGGCGAGCACGTGGTAGACCCTGCCGCGGGAAGCTGCTACTGCCCGTGCACAAGTTGGGGTACTGAGGTACCCCTACCTTAGTACACCGACAGCGATGATGATGATGAAGAAGGCCTCCGTGATGGATCCCCCTCCGGTGGAGCTCCGGAACAGGCTCCAAGATGGGATCTCCACGGGAACAGAAGCTATGGCGGTGGAATTAGGGTTTTCTCTCTGTTCTCGGAGTTTCTGGGGTACGTGGACTTAAATAGGAAGAAGGAGGGCACCGGGGGACGCTCGAGGGGGCCTCGAGGCAGGGGCGTGCCCTGGGAAGGGGGGCGCGCCCCCCACCCTCGAGGGCCACATCTTGATCCCCTGACGTGGTTCTCAAGCTCCGTGTGCGTGATTTTCTCCAAAAATATCTCTCGCGAAGGTTTCATTCTGTTTAGACTCCGTTTGATATTATTTTTCTGCAAAACCCTGAAATAGGCAAAAAAACAGAAATCTGGACTGGGCCTTTGGGTTAGTAGATTAGTCCCAAAAATGATATAAAAGTGAATGATAAAGCCCATTAAACATCCAAGACTTCATAAATTATAGCATGGAACAATCAAAAATTATAGATACGTTGGAGACGTATCAAGATGTTATCATTGTCGTTGTTACACTAGGGGTTTGCATCTTAAAGAGTCCTTGACTATGCTGACACGGGGATTGCAAGGCCCTTTGTAACACATGCCATGGGGCATCAGCACGAACATGTGGGACGAAACCTCTATCATGTATTTGTTCCATCTGTTACCTTGTAGTTTTATTCTATCATTTTGTTCTCCCAAGTGGCTTCTCAGCAAGTTGATGCACCATTAAGCTTATGGAATTCATTCATTCAATTCTCTGTTCGAATGATATTATGAAGATTATGTTGCAACATATCTATCCTTAGTTTTTGTTCTGATTGTGGTATTCGAGTTGCTTCGATGTCAAATGTTAATCCATACCCTTTCCTAATCAGTGTTCTCACATTCCTATGGGAGTGCTAGTCCTTCTTGATCATCGAGATTGTAATGTTAAATTATTTTCAATCGGTGTGCTTCTCTTCAAGTTAACCCGATCCTTTCAATATGTACAAGACCAATTTTTGGATTTGCATAATGGTGTTTGTTTTCCCCGTCCTAACTTGCCTTTGTTTTCCCCACCCTCCCACCCTTTTTCTTTATGTAGCCAGAGTCCTTAATCAAGTGTCCTTATATTCTTGTGATGCCTCTTCATAAATTTTCGGTAATGTTTCATCCGGTGATTTCTCGTGAAGATGCTAAGGAAGATTCAAGTTCATCATTCTTCGTTCTGTTTTTCTTCTCCGGTGGACTAAATCCAAGCTTCGGTGATGATCATATCTCTTCTTCTTGTTTCACATGTTTTCTCATGTTGAAATTTCTTATCCAAAGTCTCTCATGTTTATTCAACTCCCTATAATTCTTCTCTGGAGTGCTAAAGATATCTCAGAAGATTCGCGTTTCCATTCTTAATCCGTTCAAGCTATTTCGAGGTTGTTATCTCATCCAAGTCATTTAATTCCATCGGTGCAATCTATCTTTCAAGTAATCATTTCAACGGTGTTTCATTTGAGTGGGCCCTAACCCATAGGTATTTTTACGAGGATCTTACCTGACTCTTCTAAATTATTTTTCCGGAGTTATTCTGAAATTCTTTTCAAAGTGTGATGTAAGTATGGATTCCATCAGTCATATGCCTTCTCTAAGATCGCTTTCATTCATTGTTGCTTCAACCTTTATATTTCATTTTTTCAGAGTATCTCAAATTATGCATGGTATTTCTCATTGTTCTTCTCAACATTTGAAGACCTGACAAGAGTTTCTCTTAAATCTTGGCCCGTTCTCTTGAAGATTCGTGGTTCTAGCTTCATGACATCCTCATAGTTGTTTCGATCACGAGGAATCTTTTCATATCATCCAAAGCATTTCATGAATTCTTCCCATTGTGATCCTCCGAAAGCCATCATTTCAGAAGATTTCTTCATTCTCAGTTTTCAACTACATCCTCCAACTATTCTTAATTGATGCCTCTTCGTTCGTCTCCATATTCTTATGGTTCTTTCAAAAAATTCATTTTCCTTTGTCATCATATCAATTCATTCGTTCTTTCTGAAATCCTACTGGTGATTGGTTGAATATTTTCTCAAGATTGTGCGAGATCTCTCTTTAATTCTTTGCAACGGGAATAAGTAGTATGCAAATCAATTGCTTCTCATCAATTTAATTGATGGAGGATAAGCATAACATAATCCTTATTCTTGTCATCAAGTTGATTAATTCCTTCCTTCGGAATTTGTTCATGATGAATAAATTCTAATCCCAAGTCCTTACATTTTTTCTTTTCCGGAGTTCAAAGTTTCTCGGCCATCTCATCGGAAGCTCCATCTAATCTTTGCAAGGGTTCTTCTTGTTCTTTTCAACTTTAACTCCCTACCATTTCTTTTGTTACCGGAGTTCAACATGGTGGTTCATCATGATTTAATTCATCCTCGAAGTCTTCATCAAGATTCTTGTTGGAGCTCAAGTATTCTTCTTCTTGCATTATGAAGTGCAATTCTTGATCCCTTATCTTTTAAGGTGGTGTTATGTCATTCTTGACAATTTCCCTTCGTGTTTCATGATTCACAAGTTATCAAGAATGAGATATTTAAAACAATCATTTCTCTTTCTTGAGGAGATCTTTCGAGCCTTCAATCTTTTTTTTGGAGTAATCTTGGGTTGTATTTCACCGAAAAGCTTTCCCTAAGGATTGTTGCTATTGTGGTGCTTATAAATGACCCAAATTCTTCATTTATCCTCTCGGTGAAAAAAAATTCATCTCTTCATTGATCTCTAGCAACAATTGGTTTCCGTGAGTGGCCGGTTTTGGCCTCATAATTTTAAGATGGTTTCCATATACCCACAACAAGCTTATTCTTTTGTTGTGGATTATTTTCAACAACTCCGTTCAACCCTTCTTTGTAAGGATGATTTTCAAATTCAATTGTGGTAGAAGTTGTCATGTTCTTCTACTTTCTTTTCTTCCTATAGTCTAGCTTTGATTCTTTCGTTCTAGAGGTATTGTGGTCTTGATCTCTGCGTCTCATCATCTCGTTTGGTCAAGATCATGTTCTTTTCATTTCTGGTCCATTTAATGAGAGTGTCGTGTCCTCCATTCAAGTTCTCTCATCTTATCAAGTTTTGCCTCTCTTTTCAATCGGAGTGTTGTCTGAATCTTTCTTACACCATGTGTCATTCTTTCAGTTGTTATGGAGGTAGTCTGTTGTTGATTTCATCAAGTATCATCCCAACCTGGCAAGTTCATGTTCAATTCCTTCCATTTTCAGTCGGAGTGCTGTCTGAATTCTTCATTCTTGTTCCTTGGCTATCTCGTTATATCTCTGCAATTTCAAATTCTTTTGGTTCGTTAGACTCATGTTTCGTGCCTTTCAACCTACAAGGTTCTCATAATGTTCCTTGTCCCTCTTAGCTAACGGAGTGTTTGCAAGCTCTTTCATCTCCGATGTATTCTTTCTTACAATTTGTTCAACCTCAAGGTTCATGGTTTCACTCGTTTGTCAAAGAATCAACTTTGTTTTACCTCTTCCTTTTCCTATTCTATCTGGTGCCATCTCCAGGATCTCGGGTCGAGATCCTCTGTTAGTGTGGGAGAGTTGTGACGCCCCAAGACCGACGCTCCAGAAGACTTCCAGCTATTCTGGGTTTTCCCATGTGTTTCATTTGTGCTTGCTTTATTTATGTTTGCATTGCATCATGTCATCATGCCATCATGTCTTTAATTTTTAAAACTCAACTAAATAAATTGCATAGATCTTTTGATCTATTTAATTCGAGGGAATTCACATGGTGATTTCTCTTTATAACATATCCTCCTAATAATTAGGGAGCTAGAATAAATATTCCATTAGCTTGGAAGAAACCTCAACACATGTACAATTTAAATTCCTTTTAATTCCTTATTTCTAAATCATTGCACAACTTCCTCGAGGAGCCAACTTCACTTCCAACTTCCCCTTTATCTAGAGTTTGGAGATTAAACTCGCCATTTTATCGTCTCGGATAAATGTTACCTATGTGCCCATGGATCATATTCATTATGTTGAGCCACATCCTCAAATTCCGGCCCTTGGATTCCATCTAAGGGGATTTCTTAATCCAAACAGTTTGACTTTTATTCAAACTTGTTCGAATTTTCATCTTCCAAAAGTCTTCAAACTATTTTACTTAAATTCCTCACATTTTTGTGAGTCCAGAGATTTTATCCCCATGCCCAAATTCCACCCCTACCTTCTCTTTACTTTCTTTCTCTTTTCTGATTTGTTTTAAAATGGAAAGAAGAGTGAGAGAAGTGAATGAGAGCAACCCAACTGGGCCTCCCAGCAGCCAGAAGCCGCAGGCCACTCGCCTAGGCCGTCCCAACCTCATCCTCGCAGCCCACCAGACCCCTTCTCAACCCTAGCTACCCCATCGCTCGATCCCCATCTCCTTCCCGCAGTGCCGCCACCTCTTCCTCGATCCCTCGTTCTCTCTCTCTCTCCCATCGTCCCTCCAGTCTCTCCCTCCCCCTCGAGCATAGCCTCAGACTAGCCAAGACCCTCCGCCGAGCACCTCTCCACTGCCCAGTTCGACGGCCACCTAAAGCCTCTTCCCCGCCGCCAGCCAATTTGGCCCGAGCGCTGCGCCCTCGTAGTATTGCACCATCGGAGCCACGTCCGCTCGTCGCCCCTCTATAATGCCCAGGATGGGACTATACCTCCTACGTGTCGAGGCACGACTTAAAGGTATAAGCCCATTCTGGAATGATCTCAAGTTTGGTATCTTTGCACGACTCATGTACAAATAGGGATGAAATTGCAAAAGGATAGTTGGCTTACACTCGCCACGTCACACAATACATTACATAAGCAAATCATCATCCAAATAACATCACAACCCAACTACGGGTGAAGATCCAAAAGAAAGATACCAAAACATAAAGCCACATGTCTGAATCGCCCCTAGTAGAAACCACTACTGATCGTCGAAAACGTCACAACCATACAGCCACGCTCTTCATGGAACTCCAAGTGAAGTACTTGAACCAGCTCCTGCATCATTCTCGGCTGAACCTGCATCTGGTGTTGTAGTATCGGTGAGCCACGAGGACTCAGCAATCCCATAACCATGGGTATCAAGACAAGCAAAGCTTTATGGGTAGGAAGAGGTAAAGTGGTGGGGTTGCAGCAGCGACTAAGCATAATATGGTGGCTAGCTTACGAGTACAAGAATAAGATGAGCATCTACGCAAATTGGTCGCAAACTAGTAGTGATTGCTAAAGATCCTGAACTACCTACGAGTCAAACATAACCCCACCGTGTTCTCTTCTCAAAGTGAAAAGAAACAGTCACGGTTACTCACACAGTTGTGTGTTTTACTTCGGATCCTCTGTCAAGTTTTCTACAACCGGACATTAACAAATTCCAATCTGCCACATAACCGCGGGCACAGCTTTTGAAAGATCATAACCCTACAGGGGTGTCCCAACTTAGCCCATCACAAGCTCTCACGATCAGCTGAAGTGATAAATATAATATCATCAACCCTTATCTTAGGGAAAATCCGATCAGGCTCGGCATTCCCGGTGCACAAGACATTTCGACAATGGTAAAACAAGTCCAGCAAGACCTCCCGGCGTGCCAACACCTTGATAGTAGTCGCGCGTATCTCGTCTCAGGCCACAACCGGATGGGACATCCTACAGGAGCCAGATACCTCGAGTTTCCCCGAGGCGGTCCCGCAGTCTGCCCGTTTGGGACCAACACCATCAGCACTGGCCCCCCTGCTATGTAGAAAGAATCCCCGGGGACGCGACCCCTATGCAATTTTAATTAATTAATTAAGTTGTGATTATGAGGCAAATTAAAACCAATGTTGGGCCTTGCTGGAGGAGTTTTATTCAAAGACGAACTGCCAAGGGGTCCCCATATACCAATCATGTAAGGAACGCAAAATCAAGGAACATAATGCCGGTTTATCGGCGCCTAAGGTGGCATGAGTGGAACCAAACACCGAGCAAAAGGCCAAGCCTTCCACCCATGCCCAATATATAGGTGTGTTAATAACAATAATAGATATTGTGATATGCCAACAACAAGTTCCCACCTGGAACGATCTTCATCTTCACCTACAACTAACAACGCTATAAGAGGGGCTGAGCAAGCGGGTAACATAGCCAAACAATGGTTTTGCTAGGAAGGTTTCAAAGGTTAGAGGTTTCATGGCAACAAGGAGAGGCTGACATAAAACATGGGTAGCGCGACATGTAACGATAGCATCCAGACAACTAAGCATGGCAATGGTAGTAAAGGTATCCAAGGGTATGGTCATCTTGCCTGAGATCCCGCGAGGAAGAAGAACAGATCCATGAAGAAGACGAAGAAGAAACCTTGAAGAAGAACCACGGGAAGACGAACGAATCCTCACGAACGCAACGGAACAAGCACTAACGAGGAGAAGCAAGCAATACGGTAAACACACAACACGAGACACGACAATATGCTCAAACAAGTATGATGCAACACAAGTCTACATAGGATGCACTACAAGTCTATACAAGAAGCAAAACATGGCAAGGTAGGAAGCACAGCAAAACAACACAAGTCTATATGATGCAATACATGGCAAGGTATGATGCATGACAAGTCTATATAGGAAGCAATACATGGCAAGGTAGGAAGCACAGAAAAATAACACAAGTCTATATGATGCAATACATGGCAAGGTAGGATGCATGACAAGTCTATACAGGAAGCATTACATG
>LR738712.1:631139848-631181362 GCA_902687465.1 Secale cereale
TTACATGGCAAGGTAGGAAGCACAGAAAAACAACACAAGTCTATATGATGTATTACATGGCAAGGTATGATGCATGACAAGTCTATACAGGAAGCATTACATGGCAAGGTAGGAAGCACAGAAAAGCAACACAAGTCTATATGATGCATTACATGGCAAGGTATGATGCATGACAAGTCTATACAGGAAGCATTACATGGCAAGGTAGGAAGCACAGAAAAACAACACAAGCAACATGTTTAAATGAGGCCGGAAACTACAACAACAATTCCGGAAAATCCCCATGTGCATGTTTAGCAATTTTTAAGCAAACAACAATTCACACATTTTAATGTTGTTAACATGATGCGGATGACATGATCAAGTTTTATGCAATTTATTAAAAGATGACATGAAGAAGATAAGGAGTATTTGTCGCCACGACGGAAAGAAAAGAGGGTCGTGGCAGCGAAAACGGATACGATGCCACGACAATGTTCCGATGATCCGACACTCGTCGAGATGCCGGTGCAAAAGCAAGGTAGCGGGAGCGAGCCGAACAAGAAGAAAGGTGGGGTGATCCCGTCACCGGGTTCCCACGGGTCGGCGACGAGGCAACCGAGGAGCATGACAAAAGACGAATCGGGCACGGTGCACACAAGGGAAAACATCTCATACAACACACAAGCATTCGTCCACGGGTCATCGTCTCGGGGTTATACCTTCGGAACGTTCGTTTCGAGGAGGGTCAAGATCGTCGAGGGAAGTAGTGGAAGTAGTCGTGCACGTTTCGTTTCGAAGAGGGAAGTAGTCGTTCCGTTCGTAGAGGTACTTGACGAATCCATCGTTTCCGGGGTGACGGTAGTGGTACACGGTTCTTCGGCGACGGTCGTCGTACACGTTCCGTAGATGTTCATGTTTCCGTAGAGGTACTTGTCGCGGCACATCATGTAGTCGTACACGGGGTCGACGATAGAGGTACTTGGGGTCTCGGCGACGGTAGTGGTACATGGGTCTTCGGCGCGAGTAGTTGTACATGTCGTTTGAAGCCGTGTAGTCGAACTTGAAGGTCGTCGGCGACTCGTACTCATGTTGGTGTAGTGGAACTTGACGCATCCGAGGTCCTCGGGGTAACCAAAAACTCATTCAAGTTGGATTCGTACAGAGTTTGTAGGCGTCCAAGAGGGTCTTCTCGGAGCTGGGCCTCTCGGGTGGCTTTGCCTGCTGGAGGTTGATGCAGAGGGTCGGCACGCCAGGCAGCGAGGAGGATCGGCGACTGGGGAAGGAAGGATGCCGAGCGCGTGCAGCCCAGCGCGGTGGCATCAAGGAGCGACGCGGGAATGGAGACGGCACGGCGGAGGGATGGAGCTTCGACACGGCTGGCCCTGGTGATGAGCGGCGCTGAGGTCGCGCGGGGAGGAGGCCGTCGCTGGCGGCGGGGAGGCAGCGGCGGCTGCGCTTGACGACGGAGGCGCGGGCGAGCGCATCGCGCAGCCGCAGCGAGGAGCTCCTCTCCTCGGGCGACGAGAGCGAGGGAGAGCGTGAGAGGTGCGAGGGAGAGAAGGACGAAGGGGTTCGAGGCTCTGCGACGGTGCAAGAATGAGCGAGGGAGTGGTGTCGCAGGGACAGGGCGCTCGAGGGGCGCGGATCGGGCGAGGGAGTGATCGAGCAGGAGGGGGGTCGAGCGAGATGGAGAGGTGCGGCGCTGAGGGAGATGAGGAGTCGGAGATCGATGGGAGCGACGGGGGAATCGGCTAGGGTTACGAGGGGAGAAGGAGGCCGGGCCTTGAGGCTTTGCCAAATGGGCCGAGGGGGGAGGAGGTTGGGCCGGCTGATGAAGGACCTTAGGGAGGCCGGCGGCTGGGCCTCTTGTGCCTCCCTACTGCTGTTTTCCCAAATAAAACAGAAAAACAACAACAAGAAGAGAAAAGAAAGGAGGTGTTGGGGATAAAATTAGGGCATGAGGTTATTTTTCCTGGACTCGCAAAAATGTCCACGGTCCACGAAAAATAGGAGAGGCAAGAATGCAAGAGTAAAATTCAAACTCATTTGAATTTAATTCAAATGGCTTGAATTAGGACAAGGGTTTAGGAAGTGTCCAAAAATGTTGAGGTTTTTGGAGGAACCTCGATAAATGGGAAAAGAATTATAGAGAAGGTTTCGACGGTGAAACTTGAAGCAAAAGAGGTCTCGAGAATAATTGCAGGTGTGTTACGGTGATCCCAAACTAATGGGATATTTTTATAATAGCTCCATAAATATTAGGAGGATATGTTATAAAGAGAAGTCACTCTTCCCTCGATTTAAATAGATCAAGCGATCTATGCAATTTATTTGGTTGAGATGCAAAGATTAAAGTCATGATGGCATGATGACATGATGCAATGCAAAAATAAATAGAGCAAGCACAAGTGAAACACGCGGGAAAACCCGGAACATCTGGAATCTTCTGGGACGTCGGTCTTCGGGCGTCACACCCTCCCGCGACTCCGTCTCCACCTCGACACCCGCCGGCGACCAAGGCTGCCGGAGCACGCGGGCCTTGCTGCCCCTCCGCCCCCGAGAGCTCCTCTACTCCACCCCTCCTTAGCTCCGCCGCCGGAGGCCGCCACGGGGACCAGGACCCGTGCCCGGACTCGCTGCTCTGCTGCCGTCGTCAAGTTCCGCCTCAATCCACATTTGCCTTGCCGCCATGCGCCTTGTCTCCTCTGCGTCCATGGTGCCCCTTGATGATCTGCACCACCACAAAGTCATGGCCGATATTGATGCTACACTGTCGGGCATGAGCAGCTATGCCCCTATATCTTGCCACCTCGTTGGCCTGTTGCTGCTATCCACCCGAGGCCTCCCTAGTCTTGCTTCAATTCGGATTCATCAAGACCCAGACCGCTCCGAACCATGTCGTCTCACCGGATCATCGAGACCATCTCGATTTTCGCACGTACATCTATGCGCCAAGTTCCACTACTACCTGTACCAGTACTATCGTTGAGGGTTTCGTCAAGTTCATCTACGAAATGTGTACGACGACCGTCGCCGAAGACAGTCGAGTGAATGACTACTTCCAGTACGACCCGTGTACCACTACTTCCACTACTGCCGAACTCGAACCGCCCCGAAATGCATGCTTCGAAGGTATACCGTCGGAACGACACCCGTGGACGAATGTTGTGTGATGTATGAGATGAATCATGTGTTTGCACCATGTCCGAGTTGTCCTTGCATGTTCCTCCTCGTTTGCCAGGCCGTCGACCCGTGGGAACCCGGTAACCGGGATCACCCCTCCTATCTCTTGCATGACTCGCACACGCCACCATTTCTTTTGCGACGGCATCTCAACGAGTTACCGGAACCGATTTGTTGCTGTGGGACCATTTTGGTTATCGCCGCCGTGTCACGTTTTCTTTCCACCACGATGACGAAATACTCCATATCTTGCTCATGTTTACTTTTAATAAAAATTGCATAAAACTTGCAAATGTCATCTGCATCCTGATAACAACATTTAAAATGTTTAAATTGTTGTTTGCTTTAATAAATTGCTAAATGACATGAGGATTTTCGAGAATTGTTGTTGTTATTTCTGGCCTCATTTAAAATGCCTAGGTAGTGTAGTTTGCTCATGCTTCACCTTTTACCATGTTAATAACATCTAATATTGTTGGGTACATAAACGAGAGTCAACTAAATAGAATGTGGTGTTTTGTCAATATGCAACTCGTTGCATATTGAGCTCCACTTAACTTGTAGTTTTGTTTGTGCACTTTGCCATGCCATGCATTTAAACCGGACATGCATCATACTTGTTTGTGCATCATGCCATGATTATGCTTGTGTGTTTACCATGTTGTTTGCTTCTTTCCATTTTTCTTCTCTCGTTAGCTTCAGTTTCTTCCCGGAGCTGTGAGGATTCGTTCGACTACGTCTGTTTGTCTTCTTCATGGACTCGTTCTTCTTCCTTGCGGGATCCTAGGCAAGATGACCGTTCCCCGGTATCACCTCTATCTTTGCTTTGCTAGTTGTCCTGCTCCATAGTTATTCCTCGATGCCTATTCTTGTTTTGTCAGCCTCCTATGTTGCCATGAAACACTCTAACCGCCTTCCTAGCAAATCGTTGATTGGCTAAGTACGCTTTTGCTCAGCCCCTCTTATAGCGTTGTTAGTTGCAGGTGAAGTTGAAGATTGCTCCATGTTTGGACTTCTTTATTGGGATTACACAATATATATCTTAATTAATTAATGCACATATTAAGGACAGTATAACCGCACCTAAACCAAGCTCCCACAGCGATTTGAGTTTCTCGCCGTCCGTTTTCACGATCTAGCCATTTCTGGCCGTTGGATCTCATGTTTAAAGCCATCTCTCCTTCACCTGGCCTAGCAGTCCTATGAGCAGCTGCTCCGGAAGCCGAAAGGAAGCCATGTGGTTAACTGGGCCATCGCCCGCCCGACAGCCCATTCCAGCCGAGGAGGGGATCTTTGTCAAAAAAAACCGACAAGGGGATGCAGAGGAGCGACCCGTGTGCATCCATCCAGTTCCAATGCGTTCTTCCCTCAGTCGCCGCACTCACCATCCCGACTATCGTCGCGCTAGATCCGGAGCGGGAGGGAATGAAGCCGATGGGATGCACGCAAGGGAGCCGGCGGTCGAGTGGATCCAGTCGACGCGAGCCGCGCGAGGGATCCGACGCTCGAGGGGATCCACCCTAGGCGTGGGATGCGGGACAATCGGACGGAGGTCAATCCATCTGGCCCGGGCGACCGTCCTGCGAGGAAGAGGCGAACCCGACGGCGGTCATGGTGTTTTTCAGCGCTAAGAATGCATGTCTGCCTGACCACTTGCAGGCGCAGCAGGACAAGACCCTCGAGGAGACAGGAGTGCCAGGTCTTGCCTTGATCTGATTTCGGTGCCCCATAGTCAACTTTTTGGCCCCACGGTAGATTTTTGCAATTACATGGTTGGTCATGTTGTTTCCTTCGATAATCTAGGCCTTTTGCAATTACCTGTTTGCAATATGGATTTGTAAAGTGTAATGATCTGAAAATATGGTGATCACATACTGCAGTTAGCTACAGTTGGATGGCACAAACTGCAGTTGGAATCAACCCCGTGCGGAAAGCTTCGACTATCAGATTCGTTTGGTGGAGGCAGTGGTTGCAGAACAGACACGGGGTTTCGCCATAAGCTTTGGCACAGTCCGTAGGGAGGATGGATTCAAGAGCCTCATGACGGGCACATAGGTATGTTAGGAATCAAAATATTCAATTCAATAAATTAATAGTGCAACTATGGTTCAGCAAATACATATCCGAAGGAGTATGTGATTGATTGCAATTAGCAGAGTACAGACTAGGTAGAATAGCATCTCATTGTTGTAAATGTATACTTCCTCTATACCATAATATTTGTCTTTCTAGCAGTTCAAATTAAGTTGCTAGAAAGAAAAATATTACGGTACAGAGGGAGTAGATTTAATTAGGCACTTACTATTTGCTAGCATACATAGTGGCGAGGCACCATCGGCAGCAGGTGAGAGTACGGAAACAGAGATAGTTGAGGAGGAAGCCTTGACGGTCTGAGGCCGGGCGAGCTTGCCTACATGGTCAGAGTAGTCAAGAGGGAAGAAAATCCCAAAGTCGGCAAGACTAAGAGATTTGTGCCGAGATAACACGCTCCCCCTTTTTGATGTTGCGGGGGCAGTATTAATGATCTTGCGGATTTTTTAGAAGTAGTTAGTTTGCAATTCGTTCCTGTCCAACTACATGAACTTCATTGTTGAAGTTCATTGCTGGATGCGCTATTAAATGGTAGATTTAGCCATGTATGCTTGCTCGCACCTATGCAAAGTTTATTAGATTGTTAATGCTACCTCTTGAGCTTGCGTTGTATTCCCTCAAAGAGGAAAGGGAGATGCAGCACAGTAGCGTAAGTATTTCCCTCAGTTTTTGAGAACCAAGGTATCAATCCAGTAGGAGACCACGCGCGAGTCCCTCGCACCTGCACAAACAAATAAGAACTTCGCAGCCAACACGATAAGGGGTTGTCAATCCCTTTACGGTCACTTACGAGAGTGAGATCTAATAGAGATGATAGTTTATATTTTTGGTACTTTTAGTTTAATAAAACAGCAAAATAAAAGCGGTAGAGTAAAGTAGATGTAGATTGATATGTTGAGAATAGACCCGGGGGGCATAGTTTTCTCTAGTGGCTTCTCTCATGATAGCGATATTCTACGGCGGGTAAACAAATTACTGTCGAGCAATTGATAGAAAAGCGGATAATTATGAGACTATCTAGGCATGATCATTGTATATAGGCATCACGTCCGAGACAAGTAGACCGACTCCTGCCTGCATCTACTACTATTACTCCACACATCGACCGCTATCCAGCATGCATCTAGTGCATTGAGTTCATACGAACAGAGTAACGCCTTAAGCAAGATGACATGATGTAGAGGGATAAACTCAAGCAATATGATGTAAACCCCATCTTTTTACCCTCGATGGCAACAATACAATACGTGCCTTGATGCCCCTACTGTCACGGGGAAAGGACACCGCAAGATTGAACCCAAAGACAAGCACTTCTCCCATTGCAAGAACTATAGATCTAGTAGGCCAAACCAAACCAATAATTCGAACAGACTTGCAAGGATATTATGAGCACACATAAAAAGTTCAAAGAAGAACCAAATATCTTTCATAGATAACCTTGATCATAAACTCACAATTCATCGGATCTCGACAAACACACCGCAAAAAGAGATTACATCGAATAGATCTCCTCGAAGACCGAGGAGAACATTGTATTGAGATCCACAAAGAGAGAAGAAGCCATCTAGATACTAGCTATGGACCCGAAGGTCTGTGGTAAACTACTCACACCTCATGGTGAGGGCGATGATGATGATGATGATGAAGGCCTCCGTGGTGGATCCCCCTCCGGTGGAGCTCCGGAACAGGCACCAAGATGGGATCTCCACGGGAACAGAGGCTACGGCGGTGGAATTAGGGTTTTCTCTCTGCGTATGGAGTTTCTGGGGTACGTGGATATGTATAGGAAGAAGGAGGGCACCCGGGGCCACACGAGGGGGCCTCGAGGCAGGGGGTGCGCCCTCGAGGGCCCCCTCTTGATCCCCTGACGTGGTTCTCAAGCTCCGCGTGCGTGATTTTCTCCAAAAATATCTCTCGCGAAGGTTTCATTCCGTTTGGACTTCGTTTGATATTCTTTTTCTGCAAAACCCTGAAACAGGCAAAGCAATCTGGACTGGGCCTTTGGGTTAGTAGGTTAGTCCCAAAAATGATATAAAAGTGAATGATAAAGCCCATTAAACATCCAAGACTTCATAAATAATAGCATGGAACAATCAAAAATTATAGATACGTTGGAGATGTATCAAGCATCCCCAAGCTTAATTCCTGCTCGTCCTCGAGTAGTTAAATGATAAAGAAAGAATTTTTGATGTCGAATGCTATCCAATATAGTTTTTCAATGTAATTCTCTTAATTGTGGCATGGATGTTCAGATCTGAAAGATTCAAGATAAAAGTCAATATTGACATAAGAAATAACAATACTTCAAGCAATACTAACAAAGCAATCATGTCTTCTCAAAATACTATGGCTAAAGAAAGTTATCCCTACAAAATCATATAGTGTTGGCTATGCTCCCTTATTACCACACAAAAATATTCATATCATGCACAACCCCCATTACAGCCAAGCATTTGTTTTCATACTCGATCTTTCCAAACCTTTCAACTTTCACGCAATACATGAGCGTGAGCCATGGATATAGCACTATGGGTGGAATAGAGATGGTTGTGGAGAAGACAAAAAGGAGGGAGATAGTCTCACATCGACTAGGCGTATCAACGGGCTATGGAGATGCCCATCAATAGATATCAATGTGAGTGAGTAGGGATTGCCATGCAACGGATGCACTAGAGCTAAATATGAATGAAAGCTCAACAAAAGAAACTAGTGGGTGTGCATCCAACTTGCTTAATCACGAAGACCTAGGTGTAACGACCCGACCCAAATGGATCGAAGTCTCTGTGCTTAAGTGTCATCCCTGGATCGGTATGCTCACACACACAGTACTCGATGAATTATAACAGAGTTCAATCACACACTTTATTACATCGAGGTCATCAAAAGAGTATTTATTACAAAACCTCGTGGTACTATCTCCAATCGGAGATCTCTGAGATCATCAATTAACTCTTGAGGTAATCCTCCTGCTGTGAGGGTATTGACATAACTCTTGCGGCTCAATGCATCTGCCACAACATTGGCCTTTCCTGGGTGATAGTGCAATTTCATGTCATAATCTTTTATGAGCTCCAACCATCTTCTCTGCCTGAGGTTCAACTCCTTTTGCGTGAAGATGTATTTCAAACTCTTGTGATCCGTGTAAACATCACAATGATTTCTAATAAGAAAATGCCTCCAGGTCTTGAGCGCATGCACTACGGCTGCTAACTCCAAATCATGCGTGGCATAATTCCGCTCATGAGGTCGAAGTTGACGTGAGGCATATGAAAGAACTCTTCCTTCTTTCATAAGAACACCTCCAAGTCCCTGACGAGAAGCGTCGCAATATACTTGAAAATCCTTGCGTATATTCGGAAGAATTAGCACTGGGGCTGTGACCAAACGTTTCTTCAACTCCTGAAAACTAGCCTCACATTCTTCGGTCCAATTAAACTTGGTGTCTTTCTTCAATAACTCGGTCATGGGCTTTGCGATCTTGGAGAAATTCTCAATAAATATTCAGTAATATCCTGCAAGTCCAAGGAAACTGCGAATCTCTCCGACTGAGGTGGGTGCCTTCCATTCGGTGACGGCTTCAACTTTCGAAGGATCCACTGCTATTCCTTCCCCTGATATAACATGTCCGAGAAATCCAACTTCCTTCAACCAGAATTCACACTTGCTGAACTTTGTGTATAACTGATGTTCCCTGAGCTTCTCAAGAACCAAGCGCAAATGTTCCTTGTGTTCTTCTTCATTCTTTGAGTAAATCAATATGTCATCAATGAATACCACAACAAACTTATCCAAGAACTCCATGAATACCTTATTCATCATATTTATAAAATAGGCAGGGGCATTAGTCAAACCAAAAGACATGACCGTATACTCATAAAGCCCATATCTCGTGGTAAAGGCTTTCTTGGGTATATCCTGTTCTCAAATCTTCAGCTGGTGATATCCAGATCGAAGATCGATCTTTGAGAAAACTTTTGCTCCTTGTAGCTGGTCAAACAAATCATTGATCATCGGAAGAGGGTACTTGTTCTTGATCGTCACCTCATTCAATGCACGGTAATCCACAACCATTCTCAAGGATCCATCCTTCTTCTCAACTAGAAGCACTGGGGCTCCCCAAGGTGATGAACTCGGTCGAATATAACCTTTCTCCAATATTTCCTTAATCTGCTTCTTAATTTCCTCCAGATCATTTGCGGGCATCCGGTACGGTCTCTTGGATATTGGTCCAGTGCCTGGTAACAATTCAATCAAAAACTATATGTCCCGATCCGGTGGCATGCCTGGTAGTTCCTCCGGAAAAACATCAGGATAATCCTTCACAACTGGTACTTCTTCCTGAACAACTCCCGGAAGAGAATTCACTTGAGTCCTCCTTGGTGTATGCCTCGACACATACTTGATCCGTTTCCCCTCTGGGGTGGTGAGAAGAATCGACTTACTAGCACAATCAATATTCCCTTCATACTTGGATAGCCAGTCCATGCCTAGAATTACGTCCAATCCTTGTGATTCTAGGATGATGAGGTCTGTGGGGAAAACGTGTCTCCCTATGGTCAATGGCAACTGAAAACATCCCCGACTAGCCATATTCTCTGCTCCTGGAGAACTCACTAACATTGGTGTTTTAAGGGCTACGGTCGGCAACTTAAACTTATCCACAAACCCCCTTGATATGAATGAATGCGATGCACCAGTGTCAAAAAGAACAAGGGCTGTAAATGAATTAATGAAGAACTTACCAACAACGGCGTCAGGCTGGTCATAAACTTCCTCCACATTGACATGGTTCACCTGACCTCTGGTAAAAGGATTTGGCTTCTTTCCAGAGCTTCCATTGCCATTCCCGTTCTTCGCCTCGGGACATTCGGTGGCGTAGTGTCCGGTCTTTCCGCACTTGAAACAGGTAATGTGGCTCAGATCCTTCTTTGCCGGTGTAGTGGGGTTGGAGTGATGCTGATTGTTGTTTCCTCCATTTCCATTGCCATTCCTATGGCCATTATGGTTGTGTACATTCCCTCCATGATGTGAATGTCCTCCATGGTTATGGTGAGTGTGTCCACCATACTTGCCAGATCCTGATCTATTATTTCCCGAGTACGGGGTATAGCGGGGCTTCTGCTGAACTCCAGAGTTGTACTTTCCCTGTCCGTACTTCCTCTTGCGGTTTTCCACCTGCTGCTGCTTGCCTTCTAGAATGAGAGACTTGTCAACCAACTCTTGATAATTGTTAAAGGTAGCCACAGTCAACTGAAGTCCCAGATCATCGTTTAGTCCCTCCAGAAATTTCTCCTGCTTAGCGGCATCATCAGCTACGTCTCCGGGAGCATACCTGGATAACTTGCTGAATTCCTCCACATAATCACCAACAGAACGATTACCCTGGCGTAAGTTGCAGAACTCACGCTTCTTCAGACTCATAGCTCCGGCTGAAACATGTGCAGTACGAAACGCCTGTTGGAACTGATCCCAAGTCACATTTGCTATGGGGAATGTGGTGGTGTAATTATCCCACCACGAAGCTGCTGGTCCATCCAGTTGATGTGCGGCAAAGCGCACCTTCTTTGCGTCAGTACATCCTGCGGTGGTCAGCTCCCTTCCAATCTTGCGGAGCCAGTCATCTGTGACGATCGGCTCTGTGCTGCTAGAGAACACGGGTGGGTTCAACCTCAGGAAACGGGTAAGGTTGTCGACCGGGGGTGGCGGCTGTGGGTTGTTGTTGTTGTTCTGGTTCTGATTCTGGATGAGTAGCTGCATGAGGGCATTATGGTTCTGGATCAACTGGGTAAGTTCTGGCGGAAATTCCGGGTCACGTCTCGGAGGCATCTGTTAGGTTTAGAGTGGATGAGAAATTAGGATAGAATAAGGGCCTAATGAGAGAAATCACTACCCATATGCTTATGATAGCAATAAAACTTCAAATCAAGCAATTCACACAAATCACATCACACAAGCAAAACCTACAGGTAAGGTCATATCCACAAGAGATATGATCTCTTCATACTACCGCAATCATTCGTGGGACTACATTTGGTTGTGGTGGTCTGAACTAAATCTTCTCAAATCAAAGTCAACTCCAGCTTCTTCTTTTTCGTCAATGATGTCTTCATGGGTCTTGGTCTCATCAGCTGAGCAACTTGGTCATGGGGTTCAACAACTATCGAATTGAAGTAGAGAAGAGATAGAAATGAATAGAGAAGAGTACAGACCAACGGATATATAAGGAAGTGGTAAAATAGAGTTTTCTTCCTATGGTTTTCCATTTCCTAGTGGTCGCGTCTTATAGTCAGCGTGTGCTCTGATACCATCTTGTAACGACCCGACCCAAATGGATCGAAGTCTCTGTGCTTAAGTGTCATCCCTGGATCGGTATGCTGACACACACAGTACTCGATGAATTATAACAGAGTTCAATCGCGCACTTTATTACATCGAGGTCATCAAAAGAGTATTTATTACAATAATATGGCCAAAGGCCATCTAAATAAAAATAACTGCGGAAGCATCGAAGGTAAATGAGTCCATCCAACTCCACGGCAAACTGAGTGCAGAACAACGACCTATCGCACCTTTAATCCTCGTCGGAAAACTCTACAACATGAGACGTTGCAGCCGTGTAGGTCAGCACATGGAATATGCTGGCAATGTCACACCATAGAAATAAAATGAAAAGACTATCTCTATATGCAAATTTAGCTGGTGGAGGCTCTAAGTTAAATTTTTGCATAAAGCCAATTTTTCCCTACAACAAAGGAATAAATTTTTTTATTTACTACAAAATTAAAATGCCATTATTGAGAAGGTTCCTCCAACTCAATCCCAAAATTCCCAAGTTATTAGTAACCCAATAATTTCATTAAATAGAGTGATGAGATCAACCAATAATTCACTTCCAGATACTCAAGTTGTCCATAACCGGGGACACGGCTAATCATGATTAGTTTGTACACTCTGCAGAGGTTTGCGCACTTTTCCCACAAGACTCGACCACCTCCATGATCGGAAGATCGAGACATAGTCTTTCTGAAGTATTTCCTCCAAACCCTGGGTAGACCGGTACACCTACTTTCCCCTACATCAGCTAGTCTACCACGGAAAGAGGTCACACAACTTACTCAACTATGCCAGAGCCCATAATGGCTTGTGGCTGCACACGGAAGTTTCTAGGCATGAAATATCTTATGATCCCTTTGAGCCTGGGTGGCGGACCTAGGGTAATCACACGGGTACTCCGGGATTCTCCTAGGGCAAGCACTGGTTTCTCCAGGTGCCCCAAACAATCCACCCAGATGTGTATTAAAGTTGCCACCTTATGTTGTCCCGATAAATTATTATCTCTCGCAACTTGCATGTATCACACATACCAATCCCCGTCTACGAGCATGGCTAAGCAATATATGACATAACGAATATACCTGGGGTGATAAAAGGTCATAGGTTCCTACCAGTTAAACTACAAAGCATATCCACATGTTCCCAATCCTACTCATGCAATCTTTGAGGGTGAAACTAATGCATAGTAAAAACTGGGTATTGAAAATTATGATCAAAGTGTGAACTTGCCTTGCTGACGTTCGTTGAACTCTAAAGATTCGTAGAAGCAAGCTTCGCACTCCGGATGATCTAGCGTAAGCAAGCAATAATATACATAAGCATACAAGCAAGGATCCAAAAAGACAACAAATAAAAGACTTCGAAAAACTCCAAAAACACCAAAATAAAGTTTCTTTACAGAATATAATTTTCACAGCAACAAAAATAAATGGTTTTGGTTTTAATAGAAGGTACATGTCACAAGCTTCGATTTGCAAAAAGAATCACCCAAAACGGAGTTACGAAACTCAAGTTATGGCCTAACGAAGTTTGAATTCAGATCTGCTTTAATTCAAATTTTTAAAATTTTCAAAAATATATTTCGTTAGGTTCTCTGGATAGAGGATATTTCTATGAACCCGTAGGAAAAAGAATCAACTAAATCGGATCAATAGACTAAAAGATATACTAGAAACAAGATTTGGTATAGAATCTGATATTAGAAAAATTACTAAAAAAAACAAAAAAAATCGGCCAGAGACAAGTGGCGCTCTCTGATTGGATGGGGTCTTTGCTGCGGCTAAAAGAGAAAAATAAACCGGAGGCCGGTTCAATCTAAACCGAAGAAAACCAATCTAGCTGAATGAAACCGTTTTTTTTTAACTGAACGAACGAACATCTGTTCGTGTACATACAGAGAAGTACGTGGGTTGGGGAGGCTCGGGCGTGATGGTGGCGGCGGCTCCGGTGATCGTAAGGGGCGGTGGTGATGTCAGGAGGTTGCAGCGACGTGTGGCTCGTCCGGTGGTGGAGTTGGAGATGGTCGGCGACGACGAACGGCGATGGAACAAAGTGACGAAGCTCGGTGCTCCGGGTGCTCTGGTGATGACAAGGAGGTTGGTGCAGTGGCTGTAGATGTGGAGAGGGATCACAAAATCTTGTCAAAACGGTGATAGGGATCAAGAGAAGTCGGAACACAAAAGGATAGGGCTCGGGATGGCTCACCGGCGTCAGAAACTGACGATGAACTGGAGCTTCTCCTGCGAGATTGGAACGTCGAGTACGTGTTGTAGGGGTGGACTTGGCAAGGGATTATCGTCTGAATCGGTCGAGGAGGGTCGTGGCAATATATAGGACATCTTCCTTGGATGTGAAACGGGCTGGAATTAAGATTGCCAAGAATTGGAAACGAAGGGGCTTCGGGAGCACGAACGCGTACGTTTATGTTGGTCCGTTGGTGGAGAGGAAGAAGAAAAGAGGTGGGGTGGGGCCCAGGCGCCAGAGGGAGAAAGAAGAGTTACGTGAACGGGCGAGGGAACGAATGAGCAAACGGGAAACATACGTACGCGCTGAGGCGAACGACCTTTTTTTTAAGAGAAACACCACGTGAGAAAGGGAGGAGCGAGGGCACCGCCTCGGGCGCTCGCCTGGCTGGCTGGGCGATTGGCGTTGTTGTTGCCACAGGCCTTGCTAGCGCTCTCTCTCGCAGCTCACGGACGGAGGTAGAGGAAGGAGTACAATCAGATAATTTTGGTGGCCGGCCGCACATACAGCCTCAGCCTTTTCTCTCTTCTGCTCACCTCAATCCAAAGCAAAACAAAATTACAACTTATGTAGCTGACCCACACACGCACAACTAGACGCACCAACTCCACGACTTCCATGCGCTGCATGCACGCGCTGATCTGTAGCCTGCGCCCACGACGCGCTCGACTCGCGTGGCGTGGCCGGGCTCCAACGGATGGCAACGACTCCTACTAACTAACGCAGGCAGCTGGTCCATGCTACCGTATGCAGCAAGCTGCAGACCGACTCAACACGCACGCACGCCCCACAACTTGGATCGCCACACGATCAACATACGCGACACACGCGCACACACACGCTACGCTACATTTTGCCACGGCTTCCGCTGCGTCCCGCACGTCCCGCGCGTACCGACGCGCCCGACGAGCCCGACTGCACCATTGTGTCTCGCACGTCCCACGCGCACCCGACGCGCCCGACGAGCCCGACACACCACACGCCGTGGCTTATTCCAACAGGCGTGCCTGGTCCATGGCCTCGCTAGCAGCTGGCTGGGCTGGTTGGCCAGGCCCGGCGGGCTCTCTTATATATATATTTTTTGAATTAGACAGCGAGATAAAAAAAAGATAAAAATAATTAAAAGATAGGACATATATATATATCAAAAAATTCAAAACAAATAAATCCTACAAGATGAACTATTTTTCAGAGGCTAAATAAAAACTTTATAAAAAAACATTTTTTTTCTAAAAATCCAAATGAAACTCAAATTTGAATTCAAAATTTTCGGCATTGTTTTCTTCTGACTTTTTGAAGTGTCATGTTCGCTCCTCTCATACTTTTGAACAAGTATCTCGTCAGGGATCTTTGAAATAAATTTCAATTGCCAAGTAGAATTCAAAGTCAGATAAAATTCAAATGCCTCTGAAATTTCCAAATGACACTCAAATAAAAAAAATGCATAGATGCTTAGCTAATAATTGTAAAACATTCCAAATTGAAAATTTGGGATGTTACAAACCTACCACCCTTAAGATGAATCTCGCCCTCGAGATTCGGGTTGGCTAGCAAAAAGGTGTGGGTGATCCTGTCGAAGATCTTCTTCGCGTTCCCACGTGGCTTCTTCCTCAGTATGATGACTCCACTGAACCTTGCAAAACTTGATGACCTTGCTGCGGGTAACCCTGCTTGTTGTTTCGAGAATCTTGACGGGCTTCTCATCATAGGTCAGATCACTATCCAACTGTATGGCCTCCAGTGGTACTGTATCTCTCAAAGGAATATCAGCCATCTCTGCATGCCACTTCTTCAACTGGGAAACGTGAAACACATCATGAACTCCTGACAAAGCTTCGGGTAATTCCAACTTGTAGGCAACTTCACCCATGCGTTCCAAAATTCTGTATGGCCCCACAAATCGTGGTGCTAGTTTGCCTTTAACTCCAAACCGTTTAACACCTCGAAGTGGAGACACACGAAGATATGCTCTATCTCCGACTTCATAAGTTACGTCCTTGCGTTTAGTATCGGCATAACTCTTCTGTCTGGATTGGGTTATCTTAAGTCTGTCACGGATCAACTTGACTTTCTCCTCTGAATCTCTGATAAGGTCGGGACCAAATAATTTACGGTCTCCAACTCCATCCCACATTAATGGTGTCCTGCACCTCCTTCCGTACAAAGCTTCGAAAGGGGCCATCTTCAAACTAGCTTGATAGCTGTTGTTATATGAGAATTCTGCGTATGGCAAGTTATCATCCCAACTAGATCCATAATCTAGCGCACAAGCTCTCAACATGTCCTCCAGAATCTGATTGACTCTCTCGGTCTGCCCATCTATCTGCGGATGAAAGGCTGTACTGAACTCTAGCCTGGTACCGAAAGTTTCGTGTAACTGATGCCAAAACTTTGAGGTAAATTGTGTTCCTCTATCTGATACGATGGTCCTCGGAACTCCGTGCAGACATACGATCCTGGTCATGTATATCTTGGCCAATTTAGCACTTGTATATGTGGTTTTCACGGGGATGAAGTGAGCTACCTTGGTCAAGCGATCAACTACTACCCAAATAGAATCATAGCCTGATCGGGTCCTGGGTAATCCTGTAATGAAGTCCATGCCAAGCATGTCCCACTTCCAATCCGGTATCGGCAAAGGCTGAAGGAATCCTGCTGGTTTCTGGTGCTCTGCCTTAACCCTTTGACATACATCACATACTGCGACATACTCGGCAATATCCTTTTTCATACCTGTCCACCAGAAACTTTCCTTCAAGTCCAAATACATCTTGGTGTTGCCTGGGTGCATCGAGTAAGGCGAATCATGAGCCTCCTGAAGAATCAACTTCCTGATCTCTGTGTCATTTGGCACATAAATACGCTGCTCAAACCATAAGGTTCCGTGCTCATCCTCACAAAATCCTTCTGCCTTTCCTTGGTTCATCCTTTCCTTTATTTCCGTAATACCTTTGTCTAACTTCTGGGCTTCTCGGATCTTTCCCAATAAGGTGGATTGAATTGCCATTGCGGTAACAAAACCTCGTGGTACTATCTCCAATCGGAGATCTCTGAGATCATCAATTAACTCTTGAGGTAATCCTCCTGCTGTGAGGGTATTGACATAACTCTTGCGGCTCAATGCATCTGCCACAACATTGGCCTTTCCTGGGTGATAGTGCAATTTCATGTCATAATCTTTTATGAGCTCCAACCATCTTCTCTGCCTGAGGTTCAACTCCTTTTGCGTGAAGATGTATTTCAAACTCTTGTGATCCGTGTAAACATCACAATGATTTCTAATAAGAAAATGCCTCCAGGTCTTGAGCGCATGCACTACGGCTGCTAACTCCAAATCATGCGTGGCATAATTCCGCTCATGAGGTCGAAGTTGACGTGAGGCATATGAAAGAACTCTTCCTTCTTTCATAAGAACACCTCCAAGTCCCTGACGAGAAGCGTCGCAATATACTTGAAAATCCTTGCGTATATTCGGAAGAATTAGCACTGGGGCTGTGACCAAACGTTTCTTCAACTCCTGAAAACTAGCCTCACATTCTTCGGTCCAATTAAACTTGGTGTCTTTCTTCAATAACTCGGTCATGGGCTTTGCGATCTTGGAGAAATTCTCAATAAATATTCGGTAATATCCTGCAAGTCCAAGGAAACTGCGAATCTCTCCGACTGAGGTGGGTGCCTTCCATTCGGTGACGGCTTCAACTTTCGAAGGATCCACTGCTATTCCTTCCCCTGATATAACATGTCCGAGAAATCCAACTTCCTTCAACCAGAATTCACACTTGCTGAACTTTGTGTATAACTGATGTTCCCTGAGCTTCTCAAGAACCAAGCGCAAATGTTCCTTGTGTTCTTCTTCATTCTTTGAGTAAATCAATATGTCATCAATGAATACCACAACAAACTTATCCAAGAACTCCATGAATACCTTATTCATCATATTCATAAAATAGGCAGGGGCATTAGTCAAACCAAAAGACATGACCGTATACTCATAAAGCCCATATCTCGTGGTAAAGGCTGTCTTGGGTATATCCTGTTCTCGAATCTTCAGCTGGTGATATCCAGATCGAAGATCGATCTTTGAGAAAACTTTTGCTCCTTGTAGCTGGTCAAACAAATCATTGATCATCGGAAGAGGGTACTTGTTCTTGATCGTCACCTCATTCAATGCACGGTAATCCACAACCATTCTCAAGGATCCATCCTTCTTCTCAACTAGAAGCACTGGGGCTCCCCAAGGTGATGAACTCGGTCGAATATAACCTTTCTCCAATATTTCCTTAATCTGCTTCTTAATTTCCTCCAGATCATTTGCGGGCATCCGGTACGGTCTCTTGGATATTGGTCCAGTGCCTGGTAACAATTCAATCAAAAACTATATGTCCCGATCCGGTGGCATGCCTGGTAGTTCCTCCGGAAAAACATCGGGATAATCCTTCACAACTGGTACTTCTTCCTGAACAACTCCCGGAAGAGAATTCACTTGAGTCCTCCTTGGTGTATGCCTCGACACATACTTGATCCGTTTCCCCTCTGGGGTGGTGAGAAGAATCGACTTACTAGCACAATCAATATTCCCTTCATACTTGGATAGCCAGTCCATGCCTAGAATTACGTCCAATCCTTGTGATTCTAGGATGATGAGGTCTGTGGGGAAAACGTGTCTCCCTATGGTCAATGGCAACTGAAAACATCCCCGACTAGCCATATTCTCTGCTCCTGGGGAACTCACTAACATTGGTGTTTTAAGGGCTACGGTCGGCAACTTAAACTTATCCACAAACCCCCTTGATATGAATGAATGCGATGCACCAGTGTCAAAAAGAACAAGGGCTGTAAATGAATTAATGAAGAACTTACCAACAACGGCGTCAGGCTGGTCATAAACTTCCTCCACATTGACATGGTTCACCTGACCTCTGGTAAAAGGATTTGGCTTCTTTCCAGAGCTTCCATTGCCATTCCCGTTCTTCGCCTCGGGACATTCGGTGGCGTAGTGTCCGGTCTTTCCGCACTTGAAACAGGTAATGTGGCTCAGATCCTTCTTTGCCGGTGTAGTGGGGTTGGAGTGATGCTGATTGTTGTTTCCTCCATTTCCATTGCCATTCCTATGGCCATTATGGTTGTGTACATTCCCTCCATGATGTGAATGTCCTCCATGGTTATGGTGAGTGTGTCCACCATACTTGCCAGATCCTGATCTATTATTTCCCGAGTACGGGGTATAGCGGGGCTTCTGCTGAACTCCAGAGTTGTACTTTCCCTGTCCGTACTTCCTCTTGCGGTTTTCCACCTGCTGCTGCTTGCCTTCCAGAATGAGAGACTTGTCAACCAACTCTTGATAATTGTTAAAGGTAGCCACAGTCAACTGAAGTCCCAGATCATCGTTTAGTCCCTCCAGAAATTTCTCCTGCTTAGCAGCATCATCAGCTACGTCTCCGGGAGCATACCTGGATAACTTGCTGAATTCCTCCACATAATCACCAACAGAACGATTACCCTGGCGTAAGTTGCAGAACTCACGCTTCTTCAGACTCATAGCTCCGGCTGAAACATGTGCAGTACGAAACGCCTGTTGGAACTGATCCCAAGTCACATTTGCTATGGGGAATGTGGTGGTGTAATTATCCCACCACGAAGCTGCTGGTCCATCCAGTTGATGTGCGGCAAAGCGCACCTTCTTTGCGTCAGTACATCCTGCGGTGGTCAGCTCCCTTCCAATCTTGCGGAGCCAGTCATCTGTGACGATCGGCTCTGTGCTGCTAGAGAACACGGGTGGGTTCAACCTCAGGAAACGGGTAAGGTTGTCGACCGGGGGTGGCGGCTGTGGGTTGTTGTTGTTGTTCTGGTTCTGATTCTGGATGAGTAGCTGCATGAGGGCATTATGGTTCTGGATCAACTGGGTAAGTTCTGGCGGAAATTCCGGGTCACGTCTCGGAGGCATCTGTTAGGTTTAGAGTGGATGAGAAATTAGGATAGAATAAGGGCCTAATGAGAGAAATCACTACCCATATGCTTATGATAGCAATAAAACTTCAAATCAAGCAATTCACACAAATCACATCACACAAGCAAAACCTACAGGTAAGGTCATATCCACAAGAGATATGATCTCTTCATACTACCGCAATCATTCGTGGGACTACATTTGGTTGTGGTGGTCTGAACTAAATCTTCTCAAATCAAAGTCAACTCCAGCTTCTTCTTTTTCGTCAATGATGTCTTCATGGGTCTTGGTCTCATCAGCTGAGCAACTTGGTCATGGGGTTCAACAACTATCGAATTGAAGTAGAGAAGAGATAGAAATGAATAGAGAAGAGTACAGACCAACGGATATATAAGGAAGTGGTAAAATAGGGTTTTCTTCCTATGGTTTTCCATTTCCTAGTGGTCGCGTCTTATAGTCAGCGTGTGCTCTGATACCATCTTGTAACGACCCGACCCAAATGGATCGAAGTCTCTGTGCTTAAGTGTCATCCCTGGATCGGTATGCTGACACACACAGTACTCGATGAATTATAACAGAGTTCAATCGCACACTTTATTACATCGAGGTCATCAAAAGAGTATTTATTACAATAATATGGCCAAAGGCCATCTAAATAAAAATAACTGCGGAAGCATCGAAGGTAAATGAGTCCATCCAACTCCACGGCAAACTGAGTGCAGAACAACGACCTATCGCACCTTTAATCCTCGTCGGAAAACTCTACAACATGAGACGTTGCAGCCGTGTAGGTCAGCACATGGAATATGCTGGCAATGTCACACCATAGAAATAAAATGAAAAGACTATCTCTATATGCAAATTTAGCTGGTGGAGGCTCTAAGTTAAATTTTTGCATAAAGCCAATTTTTCCCTACAACAAAGGAATAAATTTTTTTATTTACTACAAAATTAAAATGCCATTATTGAGAAGGTTCCTCCAACTCAATCCCAAAATTCCCAAGTTATTAGTAACCCAATAATTTCATTAAATAGAGTGATGAGATCAACCAATAATTCACTTCCAGATACTCAAGTTGTCCATAACCGGGGACACGGCTAATCATGATTAGTTTGTACACTCTGCAGAGGTTTGCGCACTTTTCCCACAAGACTCGACCACCTCCATGATCGGAAGATCGAGACATAGTCTTTCTGAAGTATTTCCTCCAAACCCTGGGTAGACCGGTACACCTACTTTCCCCTACATCGGCTAGTCTACCACGGAAAGAGGTCACACAACTTACTCAACTATGCCAGAGCCCATAATGGCTTGTGGCTGCACACGGAAGTTTCTAGGCATGAAATATCTTATGATCCCTTTGAGCCTGGGTGGCGGACCTAGGGTAATCACACGGGTACTCCGGGATTCTCCTTGGGCAAGCACTGGTTTCTCCAGGTGCCCCAAACAATCCACCCACATGTGTATTAAAGTTGCCACCTTATGTTGTCCCGATAAATTATTATCTCTCGCAACTTGCATGTATCACACATACCAATCCCCGTCTACGAGCATGGCTAAGCAATATATGACATAACGAATATACCTGGGGTGATAAAAGGTCATAGGTTCCTACCAGTTAAACTACAAAGCATATCCACATGTTCCCAATCCTACTCATGCAATCTTTGAGGGTGAAACTAATGCATAGTAAAAACTGGGTATTGAAAATTATGATCAAAGTGTGAACTTGCCTTGCTGACGTTCGTTGAACTCTAAAGATTCGTAGAAGCAAGCTTCGCACTCCGGATGATCTAGTGTAAGCAAGCAATAATATACATAAGCATACAAGCAAGGATCCAAAAAGACAACAAATAAAAGACTTCGAAAAACTCCAAAAACACCAAAATAAAGTTTCTTTACAGAATATAATTTTCACAGCAACAAAAATAAATGGTTTTGGTTTTAATAGAAGGTACATGTCACAAGCTTCGATTTGCAAAAAGAATCACCCAAAACGGAGTTACGTAACTCAAGTTATGGCCTAACGAAGTTTGAATTCAGATCTGCTTGAATTCAAATTTTTAAAATTTTCAAAAATATATTTCGTTAGGTTCTCTGGATAGAGGATATTTCTATGAACCCGTAGGAAAAAGAATCCACTAAATCGGATCTATAGACTAAAAGATATACTAGAAACAAGATTTGGTATAGAATCTGATATTAGAAAAATTACTAAAAAAACAAAAAAAATCGGCCAGAGACAAGTGGCGCTCTCTGATTGGATGGGGTCTTTGCTGCGGCTAAAAGAGAAAAATAAACCGGAGGCCGGTTCAATCTAATCTGAAGAAAACCAATCTAACTGAATGAAACCGTTTTTTTTTACTGAATGAACGAACATCTGTTCGTGTACATACAGAGAAGTACGTGGGTTGGGGAGGCTCGGGCGTGATGGTGGCGGCGGCTCCGGTGATCGTAAGGGGCGGTGGTGATGTCAGGAGGTTGCAGCGACGTGTGGCTCGTCCGGTGGTGGAGTTGGAGATGGTCGGCGACGACGAACGGCGATGGAACAAAGTGACGAAGCTCGGTGCTCCGGGTGCTCTGGTGATGACAAGGAGGTTGGTGCAGTGGCTGTAGATGTGGGGAGGGATCACAAAATCTTGTCAAAACGATGATAGGGATCAAGAGAAGTCGGAACACAAAAGGATAGGGCTCGGGATGGCTCACCGGCATCGGAAACTGACGATGAACTGGAGCTTCTCCTGCGAGATTGGAACGTCGAGTACGTGTTGTAGGGGTGGACTTGGCAAGGGATTTTCGTCTGAATCGATCGAGGAGGGTCGTGGCTATATATAGGACATCTTCCTTGGACGTGAAACGGGCTGGAATTAAGATTGCCAAGAATTGGAAACGAAGGGGCTTCGGGAGCACAAACGCGTACGTTTATGTTGGTCCATTGGTGGAGAGGAAGAAGAAAAGAGGTGGGGTGGGGCCCAGGCGCCAGAGGGAGAAAGAAGAGTTACGTGAACGGACGAGGGAACGAATGAGCGAACGGGAAACATACGTACGCGCTGAGGCGAACGACCTTTTTTTAAGAGAAACATCACGTGAGAAAGGGAGGAGCGAGGGCACCGCCTCGGGCGCTCGCCTGGCTGGCTGGGCGATTGGCGTTGTTGTTGCCACAGGCCTTGCTAGCGCTCTCTCTCGCAGCTCACGGACGGAGGTAGAGGAAGGAGTACAATCAGATAATTTTGGTGGCCGGCCGCACATACAGCCTCAGCCTTTTCTCTCTTCTGCTCACCTCAATCCATAGCAAAACAAAATTACAACTTATGTAGCTGACCCACACACGCACAACTAGACGCACCAACTCCACGACTTCCATGCGCTGCATGCACGCGCTGATCCGTAGCCTGCGCCCACGACGCGCTCGACTCGCGTGGCGCGGCCGGGCTCCAACGGATGGCAACGACTCCTACTAACTAACGCAGGCAGCTGGTCCATGCTACCGTATGCAGCAAGCTGCAGACCGACTCAACACGCACGCACGCCCCACAACTTGGATCGCCACACGATCAACATACGCGACACACGCGCACACACACCCTACGCTACATTTTGCCACGGCTTCCGCTGCGTCCCGCACGTCCCGCGCGTACCGACGAGCCCGACTGCACCATTGTGTCTCGCACGTCCCACGCGCACCCGACGCGCCCGACGAGCCCGACACACCACACGCCGTGACTTATTCCAACAGGCGTGCCTGGTCCATGGCCTCGCTAGCAGCTGGCTGGGCTGGTTGGCCAGGCCCGGCGGGTTCTCTTATATATATATTTTTTGAATTAGACAGCGAGATAAAAAAAAGATAAAAATATTTTAATATAGGACATATATATATATATATCAAAAAATTCAAAACAAATAAATCCTACAAGATGAACTATTTTTCAGAGGCTAAATAAAAACTTTATAAAAAACATTTTTTTTCTAAAAATCCAAATGAAACTCAAATTTGAATTCAAAACTTTCGGCATTGTTTTCTTCTGACTTTTTGGAGTGTCATGTTCGCTCCTCTCATACTTTTGAACAAGTATCTCGTTAGGGATTTTTGAAATAAATTTCAATTGCCAAGTAGAATTCAAAGTCAGATAAAATTCAAATGCCTCTGAAATTTCCAAATGACACTCAAATAAAAAAAATGCATAGATGCTTAGCTAATAATTGTAAAACATTCCAAATTGAAAATTTGGGATGTTACACTAGGGCATTTGAGGAAGCCCATCGTTGGAATGTACAAGCCAAGTTCTATAATGAAAATTCCCACTAGTATATGAAAGTAACTAAGCATGAGACTCTCTACAATGAAGAACATGGTGCTACTTCGAAGCACAAGTGTAGAAAAAGATAGTAGCAATTGTCCCTTTGACTTTTTTTTTCTTTTTTTGGGCCTTTTTTCCTTTGGCCTTTCTTTTTTTATTTTTATTTTTTGCGGAGGGGCTTTATAGATTCAGCATTTCCTCCCGTGGGACAATGTTCTAATAATGATGATCATCACACTTTCATTACAACACGAAATTACAACTCGATACTACAACAATAAAGTATGACTCTATATGAATGCCTCCGGCGGTGTACCGGTATGTGCATTGAAACAAGAGTGACATGTATGAAAAGTTATGCATGGTGGCTTTTCCACAAATACGATATCAACTACAAGATCATGCAATGGCAATATGACAATATGATGTGTGTCGTATGAACGGAACGGTGGAAAGTTGCATGCCAATATATCTCGGAATGGCTATGGAAATGCCATGATAGGTAGGTATAGTGGCTGTTTTGAGGAACAATATGGGGGCTATTTTGAGGAAGGATATATAGTGGGTTTATGGCACCGGCGAAAGTTGCGCGGTACAAGAGAGGCTAGCAATGGTGGAAGGGTGAGAGTGCGTAGAATCCATGGACTCAACATTAGTCATAAGAACTCATATACTTATTGCAAAAATTTACGAGTCATCAAAACAAAGCAATCAACGCATGCTCCTAGGGGGAGGTTGGTAGGAGTTAACCATCGCGCGCCCCCGACCTCCACACAAAGGTTGGCACTCTACAAATACCTCATACTCTAACTTAGTCACACAACGGTTCACCATACGCGCATGCTATGAGAATCAATGACCTTAACACAAGTATTTCTCAATTTCATAATAACTCCACTAGCATGACTCTAATATCACTATCCTCATGTCTCAAAACAATTATCAAGCATCCAACATCTCATTCCATTCAATGCACTTGGTGTGAATTTTTTTTACTACATTGACATTGGATGTTTATCATGTGAAGACTAGTTTCTTTAGCCTAAACACTTTACCATGCTGTTTTGATAGACTCTCAAATTGATATAAGTGAAGCATGAGAGTTCAAAAATTTCTACAAAATATTACCACCACCATGCTCTAAAAGATATAAGTGAAGCACTAGAGCAAAAACTATTCAACTCAAAAGATATAAGTGAAGCACATAGAGTGTTCTAATAATTTCTAGGCCATGTTTAACTCTCTCAAATAGGTGTGTCTAGAAAGGATGATTGTGGCAAACTAACAAGCAAAGACTCAAATTATACTAGACGCTCCAAGCAAAACACATAGCATGTTGCGAATAAAAATATAGCTCCAAGTATAGTTACCGATGGATGAAGACGAAAGAGGGGATGCCTTCCCGGGGCATCCCCAAGCTTAGGCTTTTGATTATCTTGAATTTACTTGGGGTGTCATGGGCATCCCCAAGCTTGGTCCTTTGCTACTCCTTGTTCCATAGTCCATCAAAGCAATACTCAAAACGTGAAAACTTCACAACACAAAACTTAGACAAAAATTCTCGTGAGCTCCGTTAGTATGAGAAAGCAAACCACTACTCAAAGGTACAGAAATGAATTCATTCTTTGTTTATATTGGTGTTAAACATACTGTACTCCAAGTTCTCTATGGTTCATATCCTCCAATATTACTCATAGATGCATCGGAATAAGCAAACAACACACGAAAAACAGAATCTGTCAAAGACAGAACAGTCTGTAGTAATCTGCAGGGTTCGCCTACTTCTGGAACTCCAAATAATTCAAACTAAATTTGTAAATTTTCGCAATTTGTCTACCAATCAGCAGCAAAAAGAACGCTCCAGTAAAATCCCACGACTACTTTAGCAAGCGCTAACGATTCTATTTTTCACAGCAAGATCATATAAACTTCACACAAGTCTTACCAAAGGTTCTACTTGGCACAAACACTAAACAAAACATGAAACCACATCAAATCAGAGGCTAGATGCAATATTTATTCCCTAGCAGCAACAAAAACAAAAAACAAAAAATTGGGTTGCCTCCCAACAAGCGATATCGTTTTACGCCCGTAATTAGGCACGATACAAGATAGATCTAGGTATTGCCATCTTCGGAAGGCAATCCATAAGTGGCTCTCATGATAGATTCATATGGTAATTTGATTTTCTTTCTAGTAAAGTATTCCATGCCTTTCCTTAATGTAAATTGGAATCTAATATTTCCTTCCTTCATATAAATAAGTGCACCGATCGTTCTAAGGAAAGGTCTACCAAGAATAATAGGACATGAAGGATTGCAATCTATATCAAGAACAATGAAATCTACGGGCACATAATTCCTATTGGCAACAATAGGAACATCATTAATTCTTCCCATAGGTTTCTTAATAGTGGAATCCGCTAGATGCAAATTTAAAGACCAATCATCAAGCTCATGGAACCCTAGCAAATCACACAAAGTTTTTGGGATAGTGGAGACACTTGCACCCAAATCACAAAAAGAATAACATTCATGATCTTTTATTTTTATTTTTATAGTAGGTTCCCATTCATCATAAAGCTTTCTAGGTATAGAAACTTCCAACTCAAGTTTTTCTTCATAAGATTGCATCAAAGCATCAACTATGTGTTTAGTGAAAGCTTTATTTTGACTATAAGCATGCGGAGAATTTAGCACGGATTGCAACAAGGAAATACAATCAATCAAAGAGCAATTATCATAATTTACTCCCTTGAAATCCAATGTAGTGGGTTCATCACTATGCAAAGTTTTAATCTCTTCACTCCCACTTTTATCAATTTTAGCATCAAGATCTAAAAACACCGAATTATTGGGACAACTTAAAAGCAGAATCATCTCCAATCCTATTCTCATCAAGATTAATACTAGAAAACAAGGATCTAATAGGAGACACATCAATAACTTTCAGATCTTCATCTTTATTTTCATGATAACTAGAAGAACACGATTTAATATAATTCTCTCTTTTAGCACGCATCCTAGCGGTTCTTTCTTTGCATTCATCAATGGAAATTCTCATGGCTTTGAGAGACTCATTGATATCATGCTTAGGTGGGATAGATATAAGTTTCAAAGAATCAACATCAAGAGTAATTCTATCCACACTTCTAGCCAATTCATCAACCTTGAGCAATTTCTCTTCAAGCATATCATTGAAATTCTTTTGCGAGATCATAAACTCCTTAACACTAGTTTCAAATTCAGAAGGCATCTTTCCATAAGAGTTGTTGTAGGAATTACCAAAATTATTAGAGGAATTACTAGGAAAAGGACTAGGATTAAAATTACCTCTATAAGCATTGTTACCAAAATTATTCCTACCAACAAAATTCACATCCAAAGATTCATTATTATTCTCAATCAAAGTGGACAAAGGCATATCATTAGGATCAGAAGAAGCACTCTTAGCAGCAAACAATTTCATACGTTCATCCATCTTTCCACTCAAAACACTAATTTCTTCGATAGCATGCACTTTTTTACTAGTAGATCTTTCGGTGTGCCATTGAGAATAATTAACCATAATATTATCTAGGAGTTTGGTAGCTTCTCCTAAGGTGGTTTCCATGAAAGTGCCTCCGGTGGCCGAATCTAAAAGATTTCTAGAATCAAAATTCAAGCCAGCATAAAAGTTCTGAATAATCATCCATAGATTCAAACCATGTGTAGGGCAATTACGTATCATTAATTTCATTCTCTCCCAAGCTTGTGCAACATGCTCATGATCTAGTTGCTTAAAATTCATAATATCGTTTCTAAGAGAGATGATCTTAGCAGGAGGGAAATACTTAGAGATAAAAGTATCTTTGCACTTATTCCACGAATCAATACTATTTCTAGGCAAAGAGGAAAACCAAGTTTTAGCACGATCTCTAAGTGAAAACGGAAATAACTTCAATTTAACAATATTGTTATTTGTATCCCTTTTCTTTTGCATATGATACGTCTCAAACGTATCTACTTTTCCAAACACTTTTGATATTGTTTTGACCTCATTCTTGCATGATTTGGACTAAACTAACCCGGGCTGACGCTGTTTTCAGCAGAGCTGCCTGTATGGTTTATTTGTGTGCAGGAAAACGGATTTTTAAGTATCTCAGAAAAATCCACGAAAAATCACAGAAAATCCACGCACCCGAAGGAACCAGGTGCCAGAAGTGGGGCCAGAGGGGGGCCAGGGGTTTCCCAGGCGCCCTGTGGGCGCCCCCCCCCCCTGGGCCGCGCCGGGGGGCGCCTGGGTGGGGCCCACACCCCCTGGTGCCCTACTTTATCCCGTATTTTTACTCCCGACGCAGAAACCCCAGATCAGAAGTTCTTTCGCAGTTTTTCACCGCGGAGCCGCCGCCACCCTCTGTTCTTCCTCGGGAGGGCTAATCTGGAGGCTGATTTGGCCTCCGGAGAGGGGAGATCGTCGCCATCGTCATCATAATCACCACTCCATCATCCCTCCATGACTTCCCCCTTCATGTGTGAGTAATTCCCCTGCTGTAGGCGAAGGGGATGGTAGGGATTGGATGAGTTAGATCATGTAATAGTTCGTCAGATTGTTGGGGGCATGTTGCCTATCATCTACTGTGGTGTTTATCATCTTTGCTTCAACTTGTTATTCTTAATGCTTGACACTTAGGGCCCGAGTGCCATGATTTCAGATCTGAACCGTATGTGTTTGTATGAATATATTTGTGTTCGTGATCCTATCTATGAGTTGTTTGCACCTGTTACGGTTCGGAACCGGCGATCCCAAAAGTGACAGCTTCGGACACCAAAGGGGATGGTCCGTAGTTTGAGGATTACATGTATCCATTGAGTTCATTGCTTTGTTCCGGTGCTCTTTGACAGGAGCACCTTAATATCCATTAGTTCCTTTTGGCCCCGTTCGTAGCGGGATGGTAGGACAAAAGATGTTGTGCAAGTTCTTATTGCAAGCACGTACAACTACCTACGGGATACATGCCTAATGTTTGATATTTGCCTAGATAATCATTACTTTTCCGTGTGTCGTGCCCCAAGTTAGAATCTATCTCATCTATGCAGCGCCCAACCATCCATCTCCCTAGCCTACAGTATTTTAAACCTTGCTTGTCACTAGTTGCTACTTTTGCCATTTACTACTGCTATTTACTTTTGCTGTTTACTTTTACTATTACTATCATCACTATCATATCACTGTTACCACTTATCTTTTGTTGCAAGTAAGTATATTTCAGGTGCGGTTGAATTGACAACTCAACTGTCAAAGCTTATAAATACTCTTTGGATCCCCGTGTGTCGAATCAATAAATTGGGTTATTCTTACCCGCGAAGACTATCTCGATCCCTTACGGTTGAGGGTTATCAAGTACCATTTTCTGGCGCCGTTGCCAGGGAGCATAGCAATATTTACAAGTCTACTTGAGGTATCCTACCTGCTGCACTTTATCCACTATGGGTAAGAAAGGAGACCCCAAGGTTCCGATCTTACCATCCACTACAAGAAGAGGTACTGCTCTGAGCACTAGTGCTACACTTGATTCACCTTCCGTTATGAGTAAGTTTGCCTCACCACCACCACATGATGCTACTACTGAATCTGTTACTATGTCTGATACTCTTGATGATGCTTCTACTACTTTTGATGATATTAGTTTGCTTGGTTATGCTCTTGAGAAACAAATTGTTGCTGCTGCTAAAAAGTCTGGAATTGAACTCCCTGTTACTCGCTACCCTATTGGTGAAACTTATGATTATCCTGACTTGAGTAAACTCAAGGAGAGTCTCCTTGATGATGATTACTATATACTAGATGAAGAATTATGCAGGGAACTGATAGAGTTTTCTGGCTCTGACCCTGAAGTTATTAAGAAACTATTTGAAAAACACTCTTTGAAGAACAAAACCGTTCCTAATCCTGAATTTGCTACATCTCCTATATGCATTGATGATCCTAATTTTGATTTCTCTGTTGATCTTTCACTTATACCTATGGTTGAAGCTGACCCTTTTTATGGCAGAGAAAATGATGATGCTATTGCACACCTAACTAAACTTGGTGAGCTAGGTAGCCTGTTTACCACAGATGAAAAGATACGATACTTTTATGTGACCAAGCTTCTTCCTTTCTCGTTGAAGGAGGGTGCTAAAGCATGGTATGATTCACTCCCATGTGGTTCCATTAAGAGTCCTCAGGACTTAGCTCACTCTTTTGTTGATAAGTACTTTCCTGCTCACATGCAACATGCTGCTTTACAAAGAATTTATAACTTTAAACAGTTGCAGGATGAGTCCCTCCCTAAAGCTTGGGGGAGGTACTGCGGTCTGATTCGGGCTAGACCAGGAGATGAAATCCCTAAGAATGAATTAATCGATATATTCTATGCTGGTCTAACTGATGAATCTAGGTCCTATTTGGATAGTTGTGCTGGTTGTGTTTTCAGGAAAAGAACACCGGACGATGCGGAAGATTTAATGGGCAGGATTGCCAAAAACCATGAAGATCGGTCCGTCCCTGAACCACCTCCACCAACAAAGAAGAGGGGCATGTTTGTTCTGAGCCCCGAAGATATGCGAGAAGCAAAGAAGTCTATTAAAGAGAAAGGTATTAAAGCTGAAGACGTGAAGAATCTACCCCCTATTGAGAAGTTGTGTGAGCCTACCACTCACCCTCCTATGGTAGAGGTACACTCTCTTTTAGATTTCAACGCAAGTGACATCCCTCATGGTAAGCCTCCTGATCAATGTTTAGATGATTTTGATAATTTTATTATGAAACAGAATCATTTTAATGAGAGGATAGAAAGTCAGTTGCATGATAATTCCCTTGCTATCAAAAGACTGCTTGATGTTTTAGATAGAACAGTTAATGATGTTCAATGTCTTGTGAAGCATTTTCATATGGTTCAAACTCAGCTTGATCAAATTTCTAATGTGCAAAGAGATTTGCTTGCTAACAATGCCAAACAAGATAATTTGCAGGCTTTTGGGATTAAGACCAGAGGAGGAACTAGTACTCAAGATCCTCTCTATCCAGAGGGACATCCGAAGAGAATCGAGCAAGATTCTCAAATGCAGGAAGAAGAAATTGTTGTCTCTCCAAAGAAGAAGAAGAAACATAAAGAGACTGACAATTCTAATGATCCTATTGCAGATGAAGAGCCAGCTATTGATCCCAACAGTGTATCTATTTCCGATGCTGAGACTGAAGACGGTGCTGAACCTGAAGGTAATGATAATGAGAAGAATGATCCGCCTGAAGTTCGAGAAGAAGAAGCACCTGACAAACGTAAGAGGTACACTAAAGAAGACTTCATCACAAGAAAACATGGGAAGGAGAGAGAACCATGGGTACAGAAACCCATGCCCTTTCCAGGTAAGTCCATCAAATCCAAAGAAGAAGAGCATTATAATAAGTTTTGTGAGTGGATTAAACCTCTTTTTCTTCAAATCCCTTTGACTGATGCTATTAAGTTACTTCCTTATTCAAAATATATGAAAGATATTGTCACTAATAAAAGAAAAGTTCCTAATGATGCAATATCTACTATGCTTGCTAACTACTCTTTCAGTGGCAAGATTCCTGAGAAGCTCGGTGATCCAGGTATACCCACCATTCCTTGCTCCATAAAGAATAATTATGTCAAAACTGCTTTATGTGATCTCGGAGCAGGAGTGAGTGTTATGCCTCTCTCTCTCTTTACGAGAGGCTTTGTTTAGAGAAACTAATTCCTACAGATATCTCCCTTCATATGGCTGACAAGTCAACCGCTGTTCCGTTAGGTATTTGTGAGGATGTTCCCATAGAAGTTGCTAATTGTTTAATTCTTACTGATTTTGTTGTACTTGACATGCCCGAGGATGGGAGCATGTCCATTATTCTTGGTAGACCTTTCCTTAACACCGCAGGTGCTATTATTGATTGCAATAAAGGGAAGGTTACCTTCCATGTGAATGATAAAGAACACACGGTATATTTTCCGAAGAAGACCGACAGGAGGCATGCCCTCAACTCTATAGAGAATATCGAGACCGTGAAAATTGGAGAATGGGACTGTCCACTACATGTGCCTCACAAATATAAAACTATCATGGTGGGGACAATGTCCATCAAGGTAAAGGTTCAGTGATTACTTCGTAAGAGGTGAGACTTTTTGCTCTATATATCGCTTGTTTGTTGGTAAGACTTGATCAACCTTACTAGTGAACATGTTTTATATGGATAAAAAGTTGAGCTTATTATGTTTTCATTTGTTTTTAGTTTTGCCCTACTTGTTGTACCAAGTATTTATGTTTTTGAAGCTTCACGATACTACTAAATGCTTCAAGTTTTCAGAGAGTTTCGCAGCTTTTTGAACCTTGAAAAATTTTCAACAGTGAAGTTTTCAGAAAAATTCCAGAAAAATTATAATAAAAATTTCCACGACGGGAGAGACCCAGAAAGTCCTGGGGCCAGCCAGGAGGGGCCACCAGTGGCCCAGGAGGCCAGCTGGCGCGGCCCAGCCCCTGGCCGCGCCCACAGGGCGCCTGGGGCCCACGGGACCCCCCTCCAGGTATGTCTTCTTCCTCCCTCTCTCTTTTTCTCCAGAAACCCGAGTTCTGGTCTTGTTCTTGCGTTCTTGCTGTTCTTGGAGGCGATTCTTCGATCTCTCTCTACAGCCCCTCATTTGAGCTGAAATTTTGAGCAAATACTCCCTGGTATGTGACTCCTCCACCCCTCCAATTAGATTTTTGATTGGTGGCCTCATTTGTGAGTATTTAGTAGTTCTTGGTGCTGTAGAGATGAGCTTGCATGCATGTGTAGAAAGTCATTTTCCAAGTTTTGATGCAAGTTTATACCTTGGGCAAGTGAGTTGAGTAGTTTGCCTTAGCTCACTTTGTTTTAATCCTCGTTTTTGTAAATTGTAAAAAATTTCAGAAATGAGTTTGTTAGGAAGGGCAAAAGGGTGGCTTGAGAAGAGGAGGCTCGCACACTCCGATCGAGTCACTAGAGCCGCAGCTTCACCATCAACTGCTAGGGTGAGCTATAATGAAGATCATGTGCCCCTGGAGTTGTTGGAAGACACAAGTCCAGCACGTGCGATGACATTCCCATGTGATGAATTCATGGAAGCTGCGGGAATCAAGGATGAGTTTTATAATCTTTGTGCTAATGCAGGTTTGACATGACTCGTCACGAGCCGTGTTACTCAGTATCAAAAACTCACCTCCAGTTTCATTAACAGTTTTAGATATAATCCTGATTCAGGTGCTATTGAGTTTAAAATTTATAATGATCTTATCACCATGACTTTGGGAAATTTTTGTGAAATAATAGGAGTGCCGAACGTTGGGAGGACGGCAAGGATGGCCACTCAACCCTCCGAGCTGAAAACCGTCATCAACTCTCTCTGCAGCATGGGTACGAGGGATATTCATCGGTCGAAGATCTCCAGCATCTTATTTCCTCACCTCAGGTACTTTGCATATTATATTGCTAGAGGGGTGTTAGCTCGTGACAACACGAGCAGCATTTCTGCTCTGGATATTGCTATCTTGGCAGCAGCCCTCTCGGGGAGGTCTGATTATAATCTGGGTACCTTAATTGCTCGACACCTTGCTATGAACGGTAACAAGGGGGACTTATATGGTGGCGTTTATGCCACACTTATCTTAGAGCATCTTGGAGGCACCCCACACCCTGATGATACTCCTTTTACTTATTTAAGCTTTGATCTTGCTGCTATGAAAAGGCATAAGTTTGTTACCATGGGTTCTGAGCTTGATAACCTTGTTTATATCTTGCGTTTCGGGACTACCGCGGAACGCGAGATCCGTCTACCTGCACCTCTTTTGTTTGATTTTCTCGCAGGAACGGATGGTCCTTTGATGTTGTCCAGTTCGATGAGTTCATGGTCCAGCATCAGTTCCATAACCCCATGGAGGGGGTTGTGCCCGACGAGGAGAGGCACGGTGAGATACCACATTTTCCAGAAGAGACCGCCACCGAGTTTGGTGAAGGGTCTTCCTCTGTTTGGCGTTCGGAACCTTCCTTGTGGGAGACTCCGAGGAGTTCGGTGTACGCGCCAGCATCCTTCTACGACCCGTGGACTCACCACCATACCCCTGGAGCAGGAGGCTCCTGGGGGCAGTAGCTGCTACCAACTTAGGCCAAAAGCCTAAGCTTGGGGGAGTACGTGCCCTTCTCACCTTTCCATTGTATTATTCGTTTTATTCGCTTTGATCTTTTCGAAGTTTTTGCCCGTTCTTCTTTATTTCTCTCTTTGCAAAAACAACAAAAAGATTTTCTCTTTCTTTTGCTTTTATTCAACCTTTGAAAAAACCAAAAAGATTTCCTTTCTCTCTTTAGTTTGCTTTGTTTTCAGAGATCAGCTCGAGTCCGTGATGGCATTTGATTATATTTCCTATGTTCGATCGTGCAAGTGACAAGCAGTAATGACGAAAATCGACTGAAAGGAAGCAACAAGGAAAACCGGTATGAACTCTTATTGTTTCTTCTTTTGTACATATGCATGTACTTATGATCTAGAGACCAACTTGTAGCGACATAGTGCTATGTTTACAATGCTCTTCCAGTGGTTCATGCTTTCCTTGTGGCTAGTCCCGAATAACTAGAGTGTATAATGTGTTATTGAAATGATCTACATGCATTGCACTGTTCATAGTCTGGTATACTAAGGTGGTATTTCCCTTTAGAGAATTTTTGGATTGACTTGGCACATGCTTACACATGTTTAAGACTAAAATTCTACTTTTCCTTGATGATCTTTGAGTTTTAGAATAGTTATATAACTTTCATGCCCGATTCAATGTTGCTTTGTTGCTCTGCATGATTATGACCGTTATTGCTCTCTAGTTGGTCGCTTCCCAGTCTTTTGCTAAACCTCCACCTGTACTAAGCGGACTGACTGCTTGTGCATCCAAACCCTTTAAACCTGTTATGCCATATGAGTCCACTATACCTTCCTATACATGGTATTTACCTGCCATTCCTAACGAAGACTTTCGTGTACCATCTCGAAATTAATCAAAAGCATTTCCCTTTTTGTGCCTATGTTTTAGCTCATGAGGAAGTAGTAGTTAATTCATAATCTTTTTAAGTTGGACAAGTTTCACCCCTGGATTGCATGTATAATGTGCAAACCCCTAATATGAAAAGGAACTGGCATTGAGTGTGCCCGGCTCAAAAAGATAATATAACAAACAAACCCTCCTTCACGCTTTGTTCGTGAGAAATCAGAAAACTTTGGCAGTGATAAACAAAGGAGATTAAGAGGATGTGATCGTCCTCATGCGAGAGCCGTTCCTCGAGACTTGTCTAGCTTAAAAAGTGATTGAGTTATCTGCTAGCATTCCTTGACGAAATATGCACCTCTCAAAAACATATTTACTTCTGTTTTTAAAACGAAGAGCTCTGGTACATGTTTAGTTTTTGTTTCCGATCACGGGTTTTCAACTTGGCCAATAAAGGCCACGGTTCGAGAGTCTCACCTTCTTTCTTCAAAGCACCGACTAGGAGAGCATAATTGTCATTCTGAGTGTAATGTGCATTGTCCCAAAGTATTACATTGTCTTCTGCATACTTGTGATATGATTTATTCTGAAATTCTTAGTTCTAGTCTCCTTTAAAACTCTGGAGGAGTTTCTGCATTTATGTTTTGCTTCACTCATGGAGGCTAGCGAGATACCACCCTAATATGCTCAAGCTATGTGCAATGTAATCTTGTCTTGATTTTCAGTAATATATTATTTACTTTTAAGTATTTGTGACTGGTCACTTGAAAGAAGGATTGCTCCTTGCATTGTCCTCATAAGTACTGTTTCAATACTTGCTAAACTCTTTTCGTAGTACATGCTTATATACATCTAATGAAGCAAAAGAGTTTGTCAAAGTTTTCTTTGTCGCGTCCAGTTCGTTGAACTGAATTGCTTGAGGACAAGCAATATGCTAAGCTTGGGGGAGTTGATATGTCTCAAACGTATCTACTTTTCCAAACACTTTTGATATTGTTTTGACCTCATTCTTGCATGATTTGGACTAAACTAACCCGGACTGACGCTGTTTTCAGCAGAGCTGCATGTATGGTTTATTTGTGTGCAGGAAAACGGATTTTTAAGTATCTCAGAAAAATCCACGAAAAATCACAGAAAATCCACGCACCCGAAGGAACCAGGTGCCAGAAGTGGGGCCAGAGGGGGGCCAGGGGGTGCCCAGGCACCCTGTGGGCGCGCCCCCCCTGGGCCGCGCCGGGGGGGGCGCCTGGGTGGGGCCCACACCCCCCTGGTGCCCTACTTTATCCCGTATTTTTACTCGTGACGCAGAAACCCCAGATCAGAAGTTCTTTCGCAGTTTTTCGTCGCGGAGCCGCCGCCACCCTCTGTTCTTCCTCGGGAGGGCTAATCTGGAGGCTGATTTGGCCTCCGGAGAGGGGAGATCGTCGCCATCGTCATCATCATCACCACTCCATCATCCCTCCATGACTTCCCCCTTCATGTGTGAGTAATTCCCCTGCTGTAGGCGAAGGGGATGGTAGGGATTGGATGAGTTAGATCATGTAATAGTTCGTCAGATTGTTGGGGGCATGTTGCCTATCATCTACTGTGGTGTTTATCATCTTTGCTTCAACTTGTTATTCTTAATGCTTGACACTTAGGGCCCGAGTGCCATGATTTCAGATCTGAATCGTATGTGTTTGTATGAATATATTTGTGTTCGTGATCCTATCTATGAGTTGTTTGCACCTGTTACGGTTCGGAACCGGCGATCCCAAAAGTGACAGCTTGGGACACCAAAGGGGATGGTCCGTAGTTTGAGGATTACATGTATCCATTGAGTTCATTGCTTTGTTCCGGTGCTCTTTGACAGGAGCACCTTAATATCCATTAGTTCCTCTTGGCCCCGTTCGTAGCGGGATGGTAGGACAAAAGATGTTGTGCAAGTTCTTATTGCAAGCACGTACAACTACCTACGGGATACATGCCTAATGTTTGATATTTGCCTAGATGATCATTACTTTTCCGTGTGCCGTGCCCCAAGTTAGAATCTATCTCATCCATGCAGCGCCCAACCATCCATCTCCCTAGCCTATAGTATTTTAAACCTTGCTTGTCACTAGTTGCTACTTTTGCCATTTACTACTGCTATTTACTTTTGCTGTTTACTTTTACTATTACTATCATCACTATCATATCACTGTTACCACTTATCTTTTGTTGCAAGTAAGTATATTTCAGGTGCGGTTGAATTGACAACTCAACTGTCAAAGCTTATAAATACTCTTTGGCTCCTCGTGTGTCGAATCAATAAATTGGGTTATTCTTACCCGCGAAGACTATCTCGATCCCTTACGGTTGAGGGTTATCAGCATATCACACAAATCAACAAAGTTGTTTAGATGGGTAGCGGCATCTTCACTAAGAAGGCCGGAGAATTGATCTTTGATGACAAGATTCAACAAAGCAGCATTGATCTCACATGATTCAGCATCGGTAATAGGAGCAATCGGAGTGCTAATAAAGTCATTGTTGTTGGTATTGGAGAAGTCACACAATTTGGTATTGTTCTGAGCCATAGTGACAAGCAAGCAATCCAACACACACAAGCAAACGAAAAGGCAAGCGAACAATAAACACACGGCGGAAGAAGGGTAAATAAAACGGTAAGGGTGAAGTGGGGTAGAGGAAAACGAGAGGCAAATAAATGTAATGCGAAGGATAAGGGTTTGTGATAGGTACTTGGTATATGACTTTTGCGTAAGCCTCCCCGGCAATGGCGCCAGAAATTCTTCTTGCTACCTCTTGAGCTTGCGTTGTATTCCCTTGAAGAGGAAAGGGAGATGCGACACAGTAGCGTAAGTATTTCCCTCAGTTTTTGAGAACCAAGGTATCAATCCAGTAGGAGACCACGCCCGGGTCCCTCTCACCTGCACAAACAAATAAGAACTTCGCAGCCAACGCGATAAGGGGTTGTCAATCCCTTTATGGTCACTTACGAGAGTGAGATCTGATAGAGATGATACTTTATATTTTTGGTATTTTTAGTTTAATAAAACAGGAAAATAAAAGCAGTAAAGTAAAGTAGATGTAGATTGATATGTTAAGAATAGACCTAGGGGGCATAGTTTTCTCTAGTGCCTTCTCTCATGATAACGATATTCCACAGCGGGTAAACAAATTACTGTCGAGCAATTGATAGAAAAGCAAATAATTATGAGACTATCTAGGCATGATCATTGTATATAGGCATCACATCCGAGACAAGTAGACCAACTCCTGCCTGCATCTACTACTATTACTCCACACATCAACCGCTATCCAGCATGCATCTAGTGTATTGAGTTCATACGAACAGAGTAACGCCTTAAGCAAGATGACATGGTGTAGAGGGATAAACTCAAGCAATATGATGTAAGCCCCATCTTTTTATCCTCGATGGCAACAATACAATACGTGCCTTGCTGCCCCTACTGTCACTGGGAAAGGACACCGCAAGATTGAACCGAAAGCCAAGCACTTCTCCCATTGCAAGAATTATAGATGTTGTAGGCCAAACCAAACCAATAATTCGAAGAGACTTGCAAGGATATTATGAGCACACATAAAAAGTTCAGAGAAGAACCAAATATCTTTCATAGATAACCTTGATCATAAACTCACAATTCATCGGATCTCGACAAACACACCGCGAAAAGAGATTACATCGAATAGATGTCCTCAAAGATCGAGGAGAACTTTGTATTGGGATCCAGAGAGAGAGAGAAGAAGCCATCTAGATACTAGCTATGGACCCGAAGGTTTGTGGTAAAATACTCACAACTCATGGTGAGGGCGATGATGATGATGATGATGAAGGCCTCCGTGGTGGATCCCCCTCCGGTGGAGCTCCGGAACAGGCTCCAAGATGGGATCTCCACAGGAACGGAAGCTACGACAATGGAATTAGGGTTTTCTCTCTGTGTATGGAGTTTCTGGGGTACGTGGATATATATAGGAAGAAGGAGGGCACCGGGGGCCACACGAGGAGGCCTCAAGGCAAGGGGGCGTGCCCTGGGAAGGGGGGCGCACCCCCCACCCTCGAGGGCAGCCCCTCTGTCCCCTGACTTGGTCCTGAAGCTTCCCGTGCGTGATTTTCTCCAAAAATATCTCTCGCGAAGGTTTCATTCTGTTTGGACTCCGTTTGATATTCTATTTCTGCAAAACCCTGAAATAGGCAAAAAAACGGCAATCTAGACTGGGCCTTTCGGTTAGTAGGTTAGTCCGAAAAATGATATACAAGTGAATGATAAAGCCCATTAAACATACAACACTTCATAAATAATAGCATGGAACAATCAAAAATTATAGATAGGTTGGAGACGTATCAGTTAACTATGTATGAGGAGGTGGGTAATATAATGGAAAATATTATCCGTGGGTGTATGTAATAGTGAAACTAGAAGGGTTTCCTTGGAGTTTGACCACTGATTAATATCGAGCCGGCATTATGATTTAGCTTGTAAGAATGATCTTGAAGGTGCTATGTTGATTCTGTTTTTGCGTATGAAAAATGGATTGAACTGAAATAGCATACTAGAGAAAATTCAGGACATTTGTTGCATGTTTTGTAGTGCCAGGCGAAGCCCCTTGTCAACATTTCTTCCCTAAGAATTTGGACACAAAAGTGAGTCTTTGTGAGAAGAAGAAAAATAAAAATCATAGTCACTTGCTCTGAGGAAATGAAAAGAAGATGTATTTTCTGCCTCACTTGGATAAAGATGCGTGAGATTTGTATTCTTTCAACCTTTGACTAAGTTAGTGTTGGTTTCTGGATCAGCAGTTTCATCATCTATACTACTGGATCACATCGATGCCCCTCCGCTCTGGTCACTGGCCTATAAATCAGTTCTCTGGCGCGCTCCTACCCTCCACTTGGTTGTGTGCCCGCATGGTAAGATGAATTCATCCTCTTGTAGTCTTGTGCGTATGCTCTTTTAGCTACATGGTGTGTCTATTGTTTGTTTAGGTTCATATATTGCACAACTGAAGACAAGCGTTGTACGCCTTGAGAAAGTTCACTAACGATAGACTGTGTATTTTGAACATCCATTAAACATTGAACCGAGTAGAAAATAATTTGTAGAGAACTATTTGATGATGCAGTTGAGTTTAAACTGGACATTGCATCCCTAACACTATAGTGTAAAAATGAATGGGCGCAGCGACACGCGCCACCAATGATCTAGTATATTAGTAATGGGTGGAAGGCTTGGCCTTCTGCTTGGTGTTTTGTTCCACTCATGCCGCCTTAGGAACCGACAAACAGGTGTTATGTTCCTTGATTTTGCGTTCCTAACACGGTTGGGGTTTATGGGCCCTCCTTGATAATTCGCTTTGCTTAAAGCTTTTCGAGAAAGGCCCAACATTGGTACTACCATTTGCCTAACAACTAAAAAAACTTGCATCGGGAGTAATTAACCCGAGTTCTTAATCAATCCCTGGGCTAGTGCTCCTCATGAGTATTGGTCCAAACTAGAGCCACTTGTGGTGCCACCCAGTTTTCTGGGGTCTTTGGTTGCTATACGTAGTGCTTATCCGGTCGTGGCCCGAGACGAGATGCGCGCGGCTACTATCAGGGTGTCGGCACGCCGGGAGGTCTTGCTGGATTAGTTTTACCTTTGTCGAAATATCTTGAGCACGGGATTCCGAGAATACTCGGGTCTTCCCAATATGGAGTTGCAACTCCGCGGATCGTGAGCTTGTGATGGGCTAAGTTGGGACACCCCTGCAGGGTTATGAACTTTCGAAAGTCGTGCCCGCGGTTATGTGGCAGATGGGAATTTGTTAATATCCGGTTGTAGATAACTTGACACCATATCCTTAAGAATACACTACCCGTATGAGTAACCGTGACGGTCTCTTTTCGAAGGGTTTCGCAAAGTGAACACGATGGGGTTATGCATGAACGTGAGTAGCTAGGATCACTTATTGATCATCTTTGGCGACCGTTGGCACATATCCTCATCTCGCTCTGACTTAGTAAGCTAGTTGCTTAGTGCTTGCTGTAGCCACTTTATTACCTCTCCACGCCTAAAAGGCTTTGATAGTTTTGATACCCGGGAATGGGATTGCTGAGTCCTTGTGACTCACAGATTACAACACACACTAGATGCAGGTACAACTGAGTACGTGATACGTCCAAAACGTATCTATAATTTCTGCTTGCTCCATGCCACTTTTGGGTGATATTGCTATGATATTCATACACTTCCATACACTTTTGATCATATTTGGACTAACTTACTAATCCAGTGCACCCTAGTGCCAGTTTCTGTTTTCGGTTGTTTTTGTATTTCAGGTTTTCACGTTTCGAGAACTGCCCAGAAAAATCCAGAAAAATTATATAAAAAATCAGCGAACCGGAAACAACACTGCGTCCGAAGGGCA
>LR738712.1:631181372-631194800 GCA_902687465.1 Secale cereale
CTCCCCCGGTGCCCTACTTTGGCATATATTTAAAGGGTTCCCCGTAACCCTCAGAACAGGACTTCTTTTCGCGATCCCATCTCTGTTCCGCCGCCGCCGCCGCTTCCAAGATCGGGAGCACCAGGAGAACTCTTCCCGGCACCCTGCCGGAGGGGAGGATCACCACCGGGAGCTTCTCCACCACCATGGACGCCTCTCGGATGACTCGTGAGTAGTCTCCCTTGGACCATGAGTCCATGACCAGTAGCTATGTGATGTTCTCCTCCCGTTCTTGTGCTTCACTAATTAGTCCTCGTGAGCTGCCCTACATGATCGAGGCACCTATGTAATCCTTATGTTGTTGCTATGTTGAGTTTGCTGGGATCCGATGGATTATGAGATTATGTTCAGATTGATCTTGAGTAATATATTTGATTCACCTCTTTTATATTTTAGTTCATAAGTAATTCTTGCATATTCTCCGTTGTTATTTATTGCTTTGGCCGAGTAATAGGTAGTGACTCCAAGAGGGAACGTTATGCTCGATTGTGGGTTCATGCCCCTCGATGACTGGCTTGAGTGACAGAAACATGAGTCTAGGGGATGTGTTGTTGCCACAAGGGGGAAAACAACGGTGCTTGTGCCCGCGGGTGCAAGGATTGTTTACTTTACGCAAAGTTCTTTTAATGCAGTTGTTTGTTGCATTGAGTTTACACTATGGGTGGGACTCACAACTTAATACCAGCGAGATGTTCTGGATAGATATCTCAAGGTGGATGATTAGTAGTAGATATTGATGGATTTCGGTCTACTTACTTTGGCGTACCGCCCATGCTTTGAACCTCAACCTTTCTTGCAATGTAGTCAGCATTGGTTTGCGTTCGTGGTCCTGTCAATTGCCCAACTGTAATTTGTTTACCTCACATAGCTGTTTTATCGTCTTTTGGGAGAGAGACATCACTAGTGAACATCATGAGACTCCGGTCCATATTACCATCATTGATCACATACACTATTTACTTTTCAGCTATTTACTTACTATTGCAAACACTATCTATCACTACTATCATGTTGCTTTTAACCCTTTGTGAACTACAAGGCCGGAGAGATTGACAACCTCTTTGTACTCGTTGGGAGCAAAGTTATTTGTATCTGTGTGCAGGTCCACGTTGATTGCTAATTGCGCCGTTAGCAGTTGACACCTACCTGTTGAACCTAGGAGTCTCTGGGGATTCGATCCTTGGCATCTTTGCTAAGGGAAAACACTTCTACTTACTGCATCTTACACCTTCCACTTGGGGTAACCAACGAGGGGTTCGAGGCCCATCAAGGAGTATTTTCTGGCGCCGTTGCCGGGGACTCCACTCTTCAGGATAGGGGAGTTGCATGCTATCTTTTACCTTTGCTTTTTAGTCTTGTTAGTTTACCTTTCATTATTGCTTTAGTTCCTTTTATCGAAAATCACAAAAATAGTTATCTTGCTTGCTTGCTACTATGGGTTCCACCGAGAACACCAAGTTGTGTGACTTCACTGGTCACAACAACGATGACTTTATCAGCACACCTATCACTACACCTGCCACTTCAGCACCTTCATATGAAATTAAACCTGCTTTACTTAACTTAGTCATGAGAGAACAATTCTCCGGTGCTGGAGATGATGCTGCTTTACACTTGAACAACTTTGTAGAACTTTGTGATATGCAAAAGTACCAAGAAATAGATGGTAATATTGTTAAGATTAAGCTTTTTCCTTTCTCTTTGAGAGGAGGAGCTAAAATCTGGTTTCAGTCTTTGCCTAGAAATAGCATAGATTCATGGGACAAGTGCAAAGATGCTTTTATCAGAAAATACTATCCACCTGCTAAAATTATCCAACTTAGAAGTAACATTATGAATTTTAAACAATTGGATAATGAACATGTTGCCCAAGCTTGGGAACGTATGAAATCTCTTATCAAGAACTGCCCTACTCACGGTTTGACTACTTGGATGGTTATCCAAACTTTTTATGCAGGCTTGAACTTTACCTCGCGGAACTTGTTAGACTCGGCCGCGGGAGGAACTTTTATGTCAACTACACTTGGTGCTGCCACAAAGCTTCTCGAGGAGATGATGACCAACTATTCCCAATGGCACACCGAACGCGCTCCAACAGGTAGGAAGGTAAACTCTGTCGAGGAGATTTCCTCCCTTAATGAAAAAGCTGACTTGATCATGTCTCTACTTTCGAAACAATCTTCTGTTGATCCTCGCTATGATCCTTTGGATTCTGTGATTGCCGATGCTTATAGGAGTAACTTTGGTAATAATTCTAGATCGTTCCCCTCTGATTTCTATGGGAACAACAATGCTTATCCTAATACCAATAACTCTTTCCAAAAAGATAGAGATTTACCTGGCTATGAGAAACTGCTAGAAATAGAGAAGGCCACTAAGAATTACATGCACAACCAATATGAACAAAACAAAACCTTCTCGAGGCAATTAAATGAGCATACCGCTATCTTGCAAGACATTAGTAGACGACTAGAGAACATAAATATTGAGATTTCTAACCTCCAGACTAGACTCACTATCACTGAGACCCAAGTTTCCAATATGTCCCACACACAAGCTACTTTGATAAACCAAATGGCAGCTAAACCCGAAGTGGTTGCATCCCTAAGGGAGGAAGAGGAAAGAATTAAGAGCCTTCCTACCCACCACACTGTTGCTACTATCCAAGTTATTGAGGATGTTCACACTCTTAGCACCCAATGTACTCCTGGTCCCAATGGACCTATTAATGGTGATGCTATAGAAACTAGCAAACAGGTGAGCCTTAAGGACACCACTACCACTTTACTTGATGCTCGTGACCTTGATTTTGATAATTGCACTCTTACAGAAGTTATTGATTTCCTTCACAAAATGTCTAGAGATCCCCGCACTAGCACGCTAAACCTTGCCTTCACGGAGCATATCACTAATGCTCTCATCAAAGCTAGGGAGGAGAAACTCAGAGTAGAAGCCTCCATACCTAGAAAGCTAGAGGATGGTTGGGATCCTATGATAAAAATTTATTTGAATGACTTCTCTTGTTATGCATTATGTGATGTTGGTGCTAGTACCTCTGTTATGCCCAAAAGAATATATGATATGCTTAAATTGAAACCTTATGATTCTTGTTCTTTTGGCGTTCGTCTCGTTGATTCTTCCATAAAGAAACCTTTGGGGAGGATCGATGATGTTCTTATTGTTGTCAATGATAATTATGTGCCCGTTGATTTCACTATTATGGATATTGAATGTGATCCTTCGTGTCCAATTATTTTGGGACGTCCCTTTTTGCGCACCGTTGGTGCTATCATTGACATGAAAGAGGGTAATATAAAATTTCAGCTTCCTCTCAAGAAAGGGATGGAACACTTCCCTCGTAAGAAGGTCAAGTTACCTTTTGAGTCCGTTGTACGGGCTAGCTATTCTTTTACCCTTGATAAAACTTGATCTATGCATTATGCCTAGCTTAAAGGCATAAAAGAAAGCGCTTTTGGGAGGCAGCCCACATGAATAAAAATTTTGCTTTTGTTGTGTCTTGATGTTGTTTACTGCTGTAGCATCATCATTGTATCTTTACTTTTCATATTTGTGCCAAGTATAGCCTCTGATTGCTAGAAAGTTCAAAAGTTGTGAGGTGCTGTCCAGGAAACAGATTCTGTCCTTGGATAGAAAAATTCGTATAAAATCACCAGATAATCTTTTTGGTCTGAATTTTTTCGACAGCGTTCTCTATATAATTTTATTTCGTGCGTCAGTTCTGAGTTTTTTTATTTGAGTTGCAGAAGTATCCCTAACAGGTCAATTACTGCCTGTTGTTCTGTTTTTCACAGATTCTGTCCTGTTTTGCCTTACCTTCACTTTGCAAATTAAGAACTTGTTTTTTCTTTGCAAAAACCTTTTGGCAATCTTGAGAAACAGTAGAACTTCAAGAATATCCTTAATTCCAGCAAGGTATTATTATTTTATTAAGGGTACTAACCTCGCTAATTAGATTATGATGAGTTATGTATGAAGGGAGTTTTCAAGTGTGCGAGGGAAGATGATAAAAAGATTCAGGAGTGTCAAGCGCTCAAGCTTGGGGATGCCCCCGTGCACCCCCAAGAAATATTCAAGGAGACTCAAGCGTCTAAGCTTGGGGATGCCCCCCGTGCATCCCCTTCTCCATCAACATTATCAGTTCGTCTTTCGTTCCGCTATATTTTTATCACTTCATGTGTTATGTGCTATGCTTGGAGCGTCTTGCTTTTAGTTTTCTTTTTACTTTTTCATAACGAGTCGGAACCCAGCATTCCTTTATGTGGGAGAGAAACACGCTCCACCTCTACCTAGAACATTACATAGAATTTTCATGTCTATCTATGCTGTGTGTGTTCTTTGTCTTTTAATAGCTACTATCATACTTTGCTCTTAGTATTCATGCTTATATCTTCAAGAGCTTTTATTTAGTTGGTTGCTTGAACTCTCTTTAATTACCATGATCACCTTATTAAGAGAGTTTGCTTCCGTTGCATGGGTTAATGTGTCTATGATAAAGATGCTGCTTTCATGATGGTGCTTAGTAGTCCAGGTTTTCTTATGGTTAATCTCAAATAGCTGGGGGGTTCCCAATGTGTTATTGGAGTACCAACTTAGTTTGTTTGCCTATGATGTGGTATGGTTTAGTAATATCTTCCTTCGAGAATTTATTTTGATTGACTTGGCGTATGCTCACGCATATTCAAGACTGTAAAGAAAGTCTGTCAAGCCTTGGTGATCTTTTATTTCTAAGTAGCGATATAACTACCATGCCTGATTCAATATTGCTTTGTCGCTCTGCATGATTATGACCGTCATTGCTCTCTTAGTTGGTCGCTCCCAGTCTTTTGCTAACCTACACCTGCACTAAGCAATTTAACCATGCAATACATAGCTCATGGGAAAGTAGCCTAAAAACTATTGTGGTAAAGAATATGTTGCCTATGTATCTTATTTCTTATGAGTTGCTTGCTGAGCGGTAACCATGTTTCTGGGGACGCCATCAACTGTCACACTTTTGTTGAATATCATGTGAGTTGCTATGCATGTTTGTCTTGTCTGAAGTAAGGGTGATTTATCGTGGGTTGAATAACTATGCATATTGTTAGAGAAGAACATTGGGCCGCCAACCAAAGCCATGCATCATGGTGGAAGTTTTAGCTTGGACCTTAATCCTCAATCTCTTATGAGAATATGCTTATGCATTAAAGAGGAGTCCATCATCTATTTTCTATGTTGACCCGGTATGGATGTCCTCAAGTTGAGATCTATCAAAAACAAGAAATCAAATGCGATCTATCTCCTTGGACCTTTGTACAGGTGGCATAGAGGTACCCCTTTGTGACACTTGGTTAAAACATATGCAATGCAATGATAACCCATGGGGATCCGAGCTAATTAGGACAAGGAGCGAGCACTATTAGTATTCGATGCATGAGGCTTGCAACTTATAGGATGTTTTATGCATGACACATATGAAGTACTACTACCGTTGACACAATTGCTTCCATGTTTCAAAATAAAAAGCTCTAGCACTTCAAGCACCAACTATTGAGAGCATGATTGTCATTCTAAGTGTAATGTGCATTGTTCCAAAGTAGCATTGTCTTTTGCATGATTGTGATATCGTTTATTCTGAAATGATTGTATCTAGTCATCACTTAAACCTTGAAGGTGCCCTTGCATTTATGTTTTGCATCACTAAAGGGGGCAATCTAGATATCACTTGATCATATTTGCACATCATGTTCATTGCAAATCTTTTTGATGTTTCAGTTTCATGTTGAAAAACTTTCAGTCATTTGTGATTTTCTCTTGAGACAACTTAATTACTTTAGAATCATTGTCTCAGTAAGCTTTTGTCATATGACTATGAGAAAGTCCTATATGGTTAATAGCATGTCACCACAGAAATTATTCTTGTTATCATTTACCTACTCGAGGACGAGCAGGAATTAAGCTTGGGGATGTTGATACGTCCAAAACGTATCTATAATTTCTGCTTGCTCCATGCCACTTTTGGGTGATATTGCTATGATATTCATACACTTCCATACACTTTTGATCATATTTGGACTAACTTACTAATCCAGTGCACCCCAGTGCCACTTTCTGTTTTCAGCTGTTTTTGTATTTCAGGTTTTCACGTTTCGAGAACTACCCAGAAAAATCCAGAAAAATTATATAAAAAATCAGCGAACCGGAAACAACACTGCGTCCGAAGGGCAGCCTGGGGGGCCACACGGGCTCCAGGCGCCCTGTGGGCGCCCCCCCCCCCCCCTGGGCCGCGCCGGGGGGCGCCTGGGCCCCTCGAGGCTCCCCCGGTGCCCTACTTTGGCATATATTTAAAGGGTTCCCCGTAACCCTCAGAACAGGACTTCTTTTCGCGATCCCATCTCTGTTCCGCCGCCGCCGCCGCTTCCAAGATCGGGAGCACCAGGAGAACTCTTCCCGGCACCCTGCCGGAGGGGAGGATCACCATCGGGAGCTTCTCCACCACCATGGACGCCTCCCGGATGACTCGTGAGTAGTCTCCCTTGGACCATGAGTCCATGACCAGTAGCTATGTGATGTTCTCCTCCCGTTCTTGTGCTTCACTAATTAGTCCTCGTGAGCTGCCCTACATGATCGAGGCACCTATGTAATCCTTATGTTGTTGCTATGTTGAGTTTGCTGGGATCCGATGGATTATGAGATTATGTTCAGATTGATCTTGAGTAATATATTTGATTCACCTCTTTTATATTTTAGTTCATAAGTAATTCTTGCATATTCTCTGTTGTTATTTATTGCTTTGGCCGAGTAATAGGTAGTGACTCCAAGAGGGAACGTTATGCTCGATTGTGGGTTCATGCCCCTCGATGACTGGCTTGAGTGACAGAAACATGAGTCTAGGGGATGTGATGTTGCCACAAGGGGGAAAACAACGGTGCTTGTGCCCGCGGGTGCAAGGATTGTTTACTTTACGCAAAGTTCTTTTAATGAAGTTGTCTGTTGCATTGAGTTTACACTATGGGTGGGACTCGCAACTTAATACCAGCGAGATGTTCTGGATAGATATCTCAAGGTGGATGATTAGTAGTAGATATTGATGGATTTCGGTCTACTTACTTTGGCGTACCGCCCATGCTTTGAACCTCAACCTTTCTTGCAATGTAGTCAGCATTGGTTTGCGTTCGTGGTCCTGTCAATTGCCCAGCTGTAATTTGTTTACCTCACATAGCTGTTTTATCGTCTTTTGGGAGAGAGACATCACTAGTGAACATCATGAGACTCCGGTCCATATTACAATCATTGATCACATACACTATTTACTTTTCAGCTATTTACTTACTATTGCAAACACTATCTATCACTACTATCATATTGCTTTTAACCCTTTGTGAACTACAAGGCCGGAGAGATTGACAACCTCTCTGTACTCGTTGGGAGCAAAGTTATTTGTATCTGTGTGCACGTCCACGTTGATTGCTAATTGCGCCGTTAGCAGTTGACACCTACCTGTTGAACCTAGGAGTCTCTGGGGATTCGATCCTTGGCATCTTTGCTAAGGGAAAACACTTCTACTTACTGCATCTTACACCTTCCACTTGGGGTAACCAACGAGGGGTTCGAGGCCCATCAGTACGACGCAGGAGATGGACAAGAACTTCACTGGGAGTTCGATGAAGAGCGTGGTTGTATGTATGTGACGTATCTCGACGATCAGTAGTGGTTCCTACTAGGGGCGATCAGGACTTGTGGTTGTGGTATCTTTTCTCGTTTGATTTCGTCCGTAGCCGGACTTTGTGTTATTTGGATGAATGTATGAATGTTGAATTAATTGTGTGATGTGGCGAGTGTAAGCCAACTATTTATCTCGTTTATCCTTGTTCATTACATAAGTTGTGCAAAGATACCACACTTGCGATCATTCCAGAATGTGATTATGCCTCTAACTCGTGCCTAGACACGTAGGAGCTATAGTAGCATCCTGGGCATTACAAGGCTTCTCTCTTGAATAAATCATACAATGGGTAAACAAATTACTATCGAGCAATTGACAGAAAAGGGCAAAGTTATGATGATATCCAAGGAAATGATTATGAATATAGGCATCACGTCTGTGACAAGTAGACTGACTCCTGCCTGCATCTACTACTATTACTCCACACATCGATCGCTATCCAGCATGCATCTAGAGTATTAATTTCATAAGAACAGAGTAATGCCTTAAGCAAGATGACATGATGTAGAGGGATAAACTCAAGCAATATGATATAAACCCCATCTTTTTATCCTTGATGGCAACAATACAATACGTGCCTCGCTACCCCTTCTGTCACTGGGTGAGGACACCGCAAGATTGAACCCAAAACTAAGCACCTCTCCCATTGCAAGAACTACCAATCTTGTTGGCCAAACCAAACAAATAATTCAAAGAGAAATACAAAGATATCAAATCATGCATATAAGAATTCAGAGAAGATTCAAATAATATTCATAGATAATCTGATCATAAATCCACAATTCATCAGATCTCGACAAACACACCGCAAAAGAAGATTACATTGGTTAGATCTCCAAGAACATCGAGGAGAACAATGTATTGAAGATCAAAGAGATAGAAGAAGCCATCTAGCTACTAGCTATGGAGCCATAGATCTGAGGTAAACTACTCACACATCATAGGAAGGGCAGCAAGGTTGATGTAGAAGCCCTCCGTGATCAAGTCCACGTCCGGCAGAGTACCAGAAAAGGCCTCCAAATGGGATCTCACGAAGTCATAGACCTACGATGGCGGAAAAGTATTTCCGTGGCTCCCCTCTATGGTTTTGGAATATTTCTGAATTTATAGGCCAAAGAAGGGGTTATGGGGTCTCCGAGGGAGGCACAAGCCCTATGGGCTCGCCCCCTGGCGTGTGGTCGCCTCGAGGACTCTCTGACTTGTACTCCAAGTCCTACGTGTATCTTTTGGTCCAAGAAAAATCATCGAGAAAGTTTTATTCCGTTTGAACTCCATTTGATATTCCTTTTCTGCGAAACTCGAAAATAAGAAGAAAAAAATAGAAACTGGCACTGGGCTCTAGGTTAATAAGTCAGGCCCAAAAATAATATAAAATAGCATATTAATGCATATAAAACAACCAAAGTTGGTAATATAATAGCATGGAACAATCAAAATTTATAGATACGTTGGAGAGGTATCAGTAACCGAATGGCATTCGGAGTCCCGGATGAGATCCTGGACGTCACGAGGAGTCTCAGAATGGTCGAGAGGTAAAAATTTATATATGCAAAGTCATTTGTGGGATTCCAGAAAAAGGTGCAGTTTTTTTTGTACTGTACCAGGAAGCTTCCCGAAGGTTCCAGAGGATTCTAGAGGGGTCCGAAAGTCCACAAGTGGGTCCAACACGTCACACATGCAGCATGGGCTGAAAGGGGGTGCCCTGTCTTACATGGGTCAGGCGCACCATCCCCTAAGAGTCCCATGTGGCTAAGACATATGGAAGACGACTACGAATCCAACTCCTACTAGGAGTAGGACTCACCCCCCTTGGCGCCAGTACTACTAGGAGTATGGATGGACTCCCAGCCCTCCCATGCATATAAATATAGGAGAAGGGGCGAAGCAAGGGACCCCAACACATTGGCCTTGGCTGCTGCCCCATCTCTCCCTCCCGACATAGTTCTTGTCCACGGTTTTCTTAGCGAAGCCCTGCCGGTATTCTGACTCCACCACCACCATCACCACCACGCCGCCGTGCTGGTTGTAATCCCATATACTTCTCCATCTTCTCTTTCTGGATCAAAAAGAAGGAGACGTCATCGAGATGCATGCGTGCTAAACTCGGAGGTGCCGTTCGTTTGGCACTAGATCGGTTGGATCGTGATCGGATCGTGAAGAGTACGACTACATAAACCACTTCATATACGCTTCCTCTTTTGGTATACAAGCGTATGTAGACACACTCTCCCTCTCGTTGATATGCTTCTCCTAGATAGATCTTGGGTGTTCGTAGGAAGTTTTTTGATTTTCATGTTTCGTTCCCCATCAACCATTCATCCTAATATTGGGATGTCAGACATACTAAACATCAAACATGTGCCATTACCATACTCGAGTCGTGGGTTTTGGTATATTTGAGGTAAAATCGCAAATGTATGTTCGAATGCTTATGAACTAGGTACCCAAGACTCAGGTTCTCTTGAACACGGCTTGTTAACCATTAGTCACTAGAGATTGAGGTTCAAAAGATTAAAAGGAGAGAGGAAATATAGTTGCTTTCAATTCTGAATGAGGTTCAACAACCTAGCAGCCATACAAAACCAGACTTGTTTCCTAGATTTGCTTAATTTTTCATTTATAATATAAATCTATATACGTCTGCATCCAACTTCTTTTATGCGAAAATGAACAGATCGGTTATAAAAGTTCACCGGAGGTACACAACAGCTCGCATATAAAAAAATAACATTGAGATTCTGAGACCATCGAACGGCCACTACTGTCGCCAGAACGGTCAGCCAACACGATGACGTAGCCGCTCCCCTAACAGAGCCGGCTTTACCTTCTCGATGACAGTCGGAAAATCTTCATGCACGTACACCAAAGGACCGGCACCATAGGTGTCGTCGTTGAACCCTTGCATAGATCTTGAACACCTGACATCAAATCTACTTACAGAAAAAAATATTCATTGCAAGAAGTGTTCTTTTGAGACACAAAGGGGTATTTACTCGTGGATAACAAAACCCCGTCCTCTTTTTTCTCAGCGAAAACACCCCCACCTTTGGTCATGCAAGAAATATGTCATCGTCAACTTGTAGATCAATACAACGCATAAGAAAAAAACTTATAGATTAGTAGAGTTTATAAAACAAAGAACACATCAATTAATATCACACAGCTCCATGATTGAAAGCCACTGTAACATTCAATGACATGATTTAATCCATAAGAAAATAATCCAGCATCTTGTCTCATAGACACTTTGATAAGCCAACCTCGCTAAGAAATCAAATCCATAAATTGCTTGTAAGCTACATTCTACCCTTTTGCGCCTCACAAAGGGCAAAAATACGACCCATGAATTATAAACAATTTTTATTAGATGCGTAGTTTGACGTGATGCAATTAGATCTCTACCAAACTGGATATATCTACTCAATATATTTTTAGTTGCAATGAACGATCGATCTAGCTAGAGCATTAAAATCGACTTCTTCAACGGTGCTCCGTTACATGGACTGCATTTTGAGTCGTCTATAAAACCCGGGAGTTAGTTAATCATATCTACTAACACCCACAATACCACCAATTTGATGGTTCCCCGTAGGGTGACATACCCCGTGTAGATTCTTCTAGTACGTGAAGTGTTTCCGGTATAACATATATTAATCCTGGTTAGTGCGCTGATAATTGAGCGGCAGCTTATATATTCAGAGAAACCCTTGCGGCCGTCCAGTGGCTGTTCCTTCTTACGTCACACCAACTCAAGTAGGGTGTTATCTTATTGCTTCCAAGTTGTCCTTTTGAATCTGGAAGAATCCATCGCTCCCAATAGGTCAAGCCAAAGCTAATAATTATGCAGCCAGTTAACTAATCCGGGTACTAACAAATTGCATTCGCCAAGCGTCACCTTCATGTACGAGTAAACGCTTAGCTTGCTTGGATTCTTCTACTTGGTGCCTTGCAATCTGAAGAAATCGAATAGAGAAACCCTCCCTTGTTATGTTTTTGGTACTATACCCTGTGCATTATCTATTCTCTGATTTTCACTACTCCCTCCGCATTCAAATATAACTGGCACGGGAATTTAGGTCATCAATTTAACTATATATATATATATATATATATATAATGTACTGTACATACTACTTTATCATTTAGTAGTATCATGTCTCATATACTATCATGTAGTAGTATATATACAATTTTATCATTTTAAATATATTCATATACTATATCTAAGATATTTTATAAGAAGTTACACGATATCATGTCTCATATATTTGTATGTAAAAAAAGAGTAAACTCCAAATATGATACATATATACTACTTCCTCCGTCTAGGTGAGTAAGTCATCTTATGAAAACCAAATAATCCCAAAACACTTAGGCGCGGTTCATTAACTCTCACCTTGTTTTTTGTTTCTTAACATAAATAAAGGAATCAACCAATAAGAGATGTGGGGTGTGTCTGCTTTCAATGACTTGAGACTACCAAACACGACATGCAGTGGTCAGTTCATTGCATGCAATGCTATTAATTAGCAAACGAACATTAACTTCTTTTGTTTTTCGCCCTGCCTTGGTCACGGTGCACAACCTAAGATGACTTACTCACCTAGACGGAGGGAGTACCTAAAAGTAGTATATATACTATGTAAACATTGTTATATACAACATACTACACATACATACTCTCAGTTTTGATAGATACTACATACACCATACAAAACGCAAGTTGAGTTAACTATCATTGGTGGTAGGAAACATATGTAGATATATGTAGATTGACTATTCATCACCCAGGGTGCCGAATACTTTATTCTTCACCTGAGGTAATCTTATGATCGTTTCATAAATAAATTACATTTGGAATACAAATAGTTATATTCATATCGATTCACTACGTAAAATATGGCATAAGAAAACAAAATTGTATGACATAATACCAGAAAATTTATGTTTTATGTAAATTTTACACTATGCTTTTATGTTTGTAATTTTACGTAACATAAAATAGTTTTTATGGCAATTATATATTTTCTTATGTTCTCTTCTTACATCTGAAGTAAGACAAAAATTACGGAACGTAAAATTCCGGTGCATTCATGCTAAAAAGGAGGGGGTGAAGAATAATTATTTCTCACCCTGGGTGACGAATAGTCAATCCCTATATGTACTATATGTATGTGTGTGTGTGTGTGTGTGTGTGTGTGTGTGTGTGTGTGTGTGTGTGTGCCACTAAAATCACTATTTAGAAAACTCATTCAACGACAAATTTTAAAAATATTTTTTATGACATGGAACACATTTTTCGCTAATGAAATCAAACATCTATTTCCCCCGCAAAGAAAATCTCTGAGAACCAATCCGGAGGCGGGATGGTTTTTGAAGATATATCGGTCTGACTTACTTACCAATAAGCACCCCGTTGTTTAATTCATTTACTTCTCGCATTAGTATCACATTGGCATTTCGAAGCAAATCTCTAGCTTACTTGTGAACCTTAAAGGGACACGGTTTATAGTACTTCAAGACACGATGCCGTGTGCTGTTAAAAGAAAGAGTTTTATCATAAACACATCCTTGTATGCATATGTTAGAGTTTAGCTTGGCCTCGATTACAGAAGTTAACAAACCGTCGATTTTGGATCAGTCCATCCAAGCACAGAGATGGGCCC